>CP136063.1:265167425-265784871 GCA_032622095.1 Siphonodentalium dalli
CAATATGACAAATATCATGATGATCAGACGAACAGCACGACCTGTAGCCCGCGCCAATGGATTGAATTTTGAAATCCAAAATGGCCACCAGCGGCCATGTTTTTTGGCCGAATGACCCCAAAACGACTCGTTCCCATCTACATGTCAATGTAAAAATTCATGACAAAATTCATAAAGATCAGACCATAGGTACGACCTGTAGCCCGCGCCAAAGGATTTAGTCATGCAAAGAGTAAAATCCATGATGGCTGCTGGCGGCCATGTGTTTTGGCCGAACAACCCCAAAATCACTCGTTCCCATACAAATGTCAATATCAATATTCATGACAAATTTCATAAAGGTCAGACCAAAGGTACGACCTGTAACCCGCGCCAAAGGATTTAGTCATTGAAAGAGTAAAATCCAAGATGGCTGCTGGCGGCCATGTTTTTTGGCCGAACGACCCCAAAATCACTCGTTCCCATAAACATGTCATTGTTAACATCCATGACAAATTTCATGAAGTTCTGACCAAAGCTACAACCTGTAGCCCGCGCCAAAGAATTTAGTCATGATTTAGTAATGATTTATTCATGCAAAGAGTAAAATCCAAGATGGCTGCTGGCGGCCATGTTTTTTGGCTGAACGACCCCAAAATCACTCGTTCCCATCTACATGTCAATATTAACATCCATGACAAATATCATGATGATCAGACGAACAGCACGACCTGTAGCCCGCGCCAATGGATTGAATTTTGAAATCCAAAATGGCCACCAGCGGCCATGTTTTTTGGCCGAATGACCCCAAAACGACTCGTTCCCATCTACATGTCAATGTAAAAATTCATGACAAAATTCATAAAGATCAGACCATAGGTACGACCTGTAGCCCGCGCCAAAGGATTTAGTCATGCAAAGAGTAAAATCCATGATGGCTGCTGGCGGCCATGTTTTTTGGCCGAACAACCCAAAATCACTCGTTCCCATACAAATGTAAATATCATATTCATGACAAATTTCATAAAGGTCAGACCAAAGGTACGACCTGTAACCCGCGCCAAAGGATTTAGTGCTGCAAAGAGTAAAATCCAAGATGGCTGCTGGCGGCCATGTTTTTTGGCAGAACGACCCCAAAATCACTCGTTCCCATCTACATGTCATTGTTAACATCCATGACAAATTTCATGAAGTTCTGATCAAAGCTACAACCTGTAGCCCGCGCCAAAGAATTTAGTCATGCAAAGAGTAAAATCCAAGATGGCTGCTGGCGGCCATGTTTTTTGGCTGAACGACCCCAAAATGACTCGTTCCCATCTACATGTCAATGTCAACATTCATGACAAAATTCATAAAGATCAGACCATAGGTACGACCTGTAGCCCGCACCAAAGGATGTAGTCATGCAAAGAGTAAAATCCATGATGGCTGCTGGCGACCATGTTTTTTGGCCGAACAACCCAAATCACTCGTTCCCATCTACATGTCATTGTTAACATCCTTGACAAATTTCATGAAGTTCTGATCAAAACTACGACCTGTAGCCTGCGCCAAAGGATTTAGTCATGCAAAGAGTAAAATCCAAGATGGCTGCCAGCGGCCATGTTTTTTGGCCGTATATATGACCCCAAAATTACTCGTTCCCATATACATGTCAATATCAATATTCATGACAAATTTCATAAAGGTCAGACAAAAGGTACGACCTGTAACCCGCGCCAAAGGATTTAGTCATGCAAAGAGTAAAATCCAAGATGGCTGCTGGCGGCCATGTTTTTTGGCCGAACGACCCCAAAATCACTCGTTCCCATAAACATGTCATTGTTAACATCCATGACAAATTTCATGAAGTTCTGAACAAAGCTACAACCTGTAGCCCGCGCCAAAGAATTTAGTCATGCAAAGAGTAAAATCCAAGATGGCTGCTGGCGGCCATGTTTTTTGGCTGAACGACCCCAAAATCCCTCGTTCCCATCTACATGTCAATATTAACATCCATGACAAATTTAATGATGATCAGACGAACAGCACGACCTGTAGCCCGCGCCAATGGATTGAATTTTGAAATCCAAAATGGCCACCAGCGGCCATGTTTTTTGGCCGAATGACCCAAAATGACTCGTTCCCATCTACATATCAATGTCAAAATTCATGACAAATTTCATAAAGATCAGACCATAGGTACGAACTGTAGCCCGCGCCAAAGGATTTAGTCATGCAAAGAGTAAAATCCAAGATGGCTGCTGGCGGCCATGTTTTTTGGCCGAACAACCCCAAAATCACTCGTTCCCATCTACATGTCATTGTTAACATCCATAACAAATTTCATGAAGTTCCGATCAAAACTACGACCTGTAGCCTGCGCCAAATGATTTAGTCATGCAAAGAGTAAAATCCAAGATGGCTGCTGACGGCCATGTTTTTTGGCTGAACGACCCCAAAATAACTCGTTCCCATCTACATGTCAATATTAACATCCATGACAAATTTCACGATGATCAGACGAACAGCACGACCTGTAGCCCGCGCCAATGGATTGAAATTTGAAATCCAAAATGGCCACCAGCGGCCATGTTTTTTGGCCGAATGACCCCAAAATGACTCGTTCCCATCTACATGTCAATCTCAACATTCATGCAAAATTTCATAAAGATCAGACCAAAGGTACGACCTGTAGCCCGCGCCAAAGGAAATTGTTGACGGACACACGCACACACGCACACACGGACGACGGACGCCAAGCCATGGCAATAGCTCAAACTTACAAAGTAAGTTGAGCTAAAAATGTGTTTGCTAATTTAAGCAAAGAGCTCAATCTAAAAAAAAAAAATTTATTGTTTTTAAATCAAACTGTTTAAACGATCAAAATGTGCGCAAAGCGTACACAGGGGCCCGCATGTCTCTTACGTATAAAGGTGCTGTGGGATCCTTGGTGATTGGGTGGTTGTGTGAAATTATTAATTATTCTAGCAGTTCTTGGTACCTAAAGGGACAAAAAAGATAATTATACTTTCAACCTCTCAAATGAAGGGTGTTTGGTCTTTAAGCGACGAACAACACTCGTACTACATAAACCACCCCTGGGGGAAATATTGGTATTTTAGTATTTTCCTCGGCGTGTGCCATAAACCTAGACAAAGCGGGTTCGAAGCCTGACATGGGCGAATATCGATCACGACCGATTTTCAGACTTGATCTGAGTTGAATTAAGGACATCTCAATGTTCGATTTCGATCGGAACCTGCCCATTTCGACAAACAATGATGATTTGTTCACGCACAATGAAACAATGAACACCGAGTCAGAATTAATCTGATAATTATATATATATAACATTAGCGATCTGGGTACATGTCTCAACAAACCAATCTGCTGATCGAAAAACATCAAATTACCCACTAATTACTGGCAATCAAACCATGATAACAATTCCAACCGATATCTGGTGTAAAGTCCCAACTAATGTTGTGTCAGGCATGAAATTTCCAACTTTTCAAATTTTACCAAAGTTGGGTAGATACCCCCAACCCCTGTCACCACGTCCCTGCACACATGCCAATAGAGTTCGCGTTTTGAAATAGGGTCAAATATTTTCTTTGTCCAAGTTATTGTTCGGAAATCTGTAACACTGACGGTGTGAGATACTGGCAGTGTGTGTGAGATATTTTTCAATGCCTTCATATATATATATATATAGCGAATGGTCAAATTGTATCTTTCCTTTTTATTTTTACTTTTTAAATTGTTCCCTTTTCGCGCGCATATAGGCTTAATTTCACTGGGAAATCACTTCACTGCGGATAGAAACCACCAACCCCCAAATCAAATGACAAACATGCATTCCCGGATACATGAATATATTTACATATCTAAGAATGGGTCATGCACACATCGGAGTTGAACCCGCTTCGTCATCGCTACCATGTTAAATCCATCCAGCCCCATTACGCGCATTCAGTGCTACATGTCAAAGTTTTGGAGTATATCATTGCATATATGGAGCTTTTGAACATTCATGAATTCCATATATATAATTCATGAATATTCAAAACTCCATATATGGAATGCTACTTCGGAACTTTGAACTGCAGCACTTAAACCGCGGAACGGGGGCTTGATGAATCAAATATATATGCCCGCGACTCATGCAGTGATCTCGCTTATAAACGTCTGAGATGATGGGGTGTTCCACGCGGGGATTTCAATACCCTTGCCCGCTTAGATTGCATGCAACATACGAAGACATGAATTACACAGTGGGTGCATGGCAAACTGCAAGGCAGAGCTCAGTCCCCTCGCTACGCTGGTCTGACCCATGCCATCGCATACCGAATGTAGAGTTATATCCCCGCGATACGCTGGTCTGAACACTGCCACCACGTATACAAAATGTATAAGGAAACATTATATACACTTATATTTACATACTAAGTGTGATTATCACTAAATCCAGCATTCCGATTGGTCGGCGCCCACGTGACTAGTTGCAATTATTTCTCGGTGAACGCGCAAGAGGTCATAACTGCAGCCCCATAATTACATCGACGCGTCATCCTTTTCGGAAGAAGAACGCGTAATGTTTTGGGTGCATTTGAACTCGCGCAGGATTGACTTAATAAATCATCAGGTTTCAATATAAAGAGAATCGTTGTTCCTGTTAACTTTTGCCAAGGGTTATATGGGATATTTTGGGCTGATTTTGTCACGATACACTTTTCGATTTAAATACATTTACAAAAGTGGCTTTTTCGCCAAATGTATATAAATATAAGGATTAACTGTCATGTGGATTGTTTTTATGGAGATGTATATATCTTTATTGCCTCCTATATGGAGAGATTATATTACACAACATAACAATTAATGGAGAAATAGACTATACATATGTACACGGCCGGATAAATTTGAGAATATACAATCTTTAGTAATTCTGTACTCCCTTCACAATGTTGCAGGCACGAAGAAGAAAGACAGCAGTATCGATGATAAGGTATCCAACATTAATCAAAGTATTTGATCTTTCGAGAATGTTTACGTTTCCTAGGAAAAGTGACGAAAGCTGCTCCCCCGAGAGGGAAGCTAAAAACTCGTATACTGCTCTATACCCTGAATATATCGCGAAGACGAATCAACACTCCTGCACAGCACTCAAACGTTACATGTATAATTTCATTATTATATGTCAAGCCACATTGAGAGCAGCACAAGTTATTTGCATATGTGGTTTTGTTCAGGAGAAGTGCGAGATTACGCAGTTCCCTTGAGCGATGGCGGTTCCGGGAATAGAGATACCAGACATCCCATAGAGTGAGAGAGTCAGAGTGACATTGCGAGAAGAAAGACAGCTCAGGATCGCTAGTAATAAATTCCAAGCACTCTGCCCTGTAGCAGTTTTCAATTTGAGTTTTGACGAGGTTCTTCCATTCTTGTTTCCCTGGGAAAATCCCAGCGTCAAGGAAATCTAGAAGAAACACCAGAAGGTCGTATTTTTCAAGGAGTGGCATCACATCTGGTACGAATCCAAATGGTCGTTTGTCGAAAAGAATGTACTGGTGTGCCTTGAAAACGAAAAGTTCCAGTCCACATGACAGTTAATCCTTATTTAATGACGACTTTTGACGGTAATTACAGTTCATTCTACATTATTCTGAGAAACTGAACTGTCCATATTCATTTGGAAATTGGCTTGATTAACCCTGTACCCAACAAAGCGGCCAAAAACGCCCAAAATAAAGCTTCAACAGCCTAAAATATCTTCGGTCTGTCTCAATAAAACCATACAAATATGGATATCATTGGAACCGGTTCATTGACCACATTGTGATGGTTACAGTTATGCCCTGTGCCAATGCATTCTCTTATATATGCGAGTCGACCATAGGTCGCCTCGCATATATAAGAGAATGCATTGCCTAAAAAAAATCTTTTTTAACACTTTTTATAATTTTTTCTTCATTCTTTAACAATTTTATAATTTTTTCTTACATTTTTTAACATTTTTTATAATATTTTTCTACATTCTTTGACAATTTTATCATTTTTAATATGTGTTAAGCCAATGCATTCTCTTATATATGCGAGGCGACCTATGGTCGACTCGCATATATAAGAGAATGCATTGGCACAGGGCCGTTCTGTTGGGTAAAGGGTTAAATCGGAATGAATTATAACAGACAAAAGTCTTAAATTAAAATGTTAAAGATGATCTATCTCTTTCTGGCACCACTTTATACAACAACAACAACAACAACAACAAATGCATTTCAAATCATGAATTGTCCATCAAAATGTGGTAATGTTCTAAAAATATCCACATAAACATTCAGACTTATAGAATATAATTCATATTAGAAATCAATTCCTATTGACAGTTGACACAGCTCCAGTTTGCTGGTCTGACTCATTAGTTATTATATTACGATCCCGAATCTATAGTAAAAATTACAGAGAAGAGATCAACCATCTCTAAGAGTTAAAGACATATTATGGACTTGTTCGGGTCCGTGAAATTGATAAGTTAATACTTATGCGATATGGCAACTTGTGTAATGTAGCATTCTATACCAACGTCGCCGAAAAATTCAAAGAAATCGACCATACCACTCCATAGAAAACATCGCCTGAACTACGCTCAATTGTAAATATTTACATCTCGAATCGGGACGCAACTTTTGGCGATAAACTACCATAATTGATTTCGCCATCGAAAGTCATTGCATTTAATTAAAATATATAAAAATGACCACGTGTGTTGTCAATTTGGATTAATATTCCTAAAAATAATTACTTTGAGCAAGATTATTCTAAATTTCTATGTGATCACCCAACCGGATCGAGTGTTTCACATCACTTTAATACATGCTGTGTACGTGATCGGAGTGGTCAGACCCGCGTAGCGAGGGGAATGAACCATGCCTTGCAGTTTGGATACACGCATGGCTGCATGTTTACTACATTGTACCTACCTGTATGGTATAAATCCAACAATGGTTATATGATGCACCACACTAGATACTAGTATACAGAGAAGAATATTCGACCACTCAATTGAACTATCCAGTTACTATATAAGTGAAGAATTCCGCCTATTTATAACTCCTCTGCATAGGCGTTTCTATTCGCGGAAAATGAATACAATCTTGCAGACATCAACCATGCGGTTCCTCACAATGAACGTCGAGCCAACAGCGGGCAATTTTCTAATTAATGAGTTACAGTGCATGATGGATAATAAACGATATTCTAGAGCGTAAAGCAGATCGAGGTAAACTGTGATCGATATCTGGAACAATTGAGTCAGATAACTGGGAACTACCGACGTCCGAGCCTTCCATGTTATCTGCGAGAGCGATTGATTGCCATGAACTAATTGCCACACAACGACGACTAAATAAGTAACATAATATTGCTAACTGTGTATAGTGTTTAACCCTTTACCCAACAAACCGGCCATATATAAGAGAATGCATTGGCCTAAAAAAATCTTTTTTTAACACTTTTTACCATTTTGTTCTTACATTCTTTAACAATTTTATAATGTTTAATGTGTTAAGCCAATGCATTCTCTTATATATGCGAGGCGACCTATGGTCGACTCGCATATATAAGAGAATGAATTGGCACAGGACGTTCTGTTGGGTAAAGGGTTAATCAGCACTTATTGTGTAATTAACTATATCTTAGTCGTATCAACATGGTTCGCGATATGTGTATGTAACTTGCAACGAGTGCTAATGAGATTCGGTGACATATATGGACATTAGGTTCAGCGTTCATTAATTTTAAGGCAATTTGACCACAAGCTGTCAATCCATGGACTATACCATAACACCATTGGTTTTCACACATTTAGCCATGCATTAACCCTTTACCCAACAAACCGGCCAAATAAAGCTTCAACAGCCTAAAATATCTTCGGTCTGTCTCAATAGAACCATACAAATATGGATATCATTGGAACCGGCTCCTTGACCACATTGTGATAGTTACAGTTATGCCTGTGCCAATGCATTCTCTTATATATGCGAGTCGACCATAGGTCGCCTCGCATATATAAGAGAATGCATTGGCCTAAAAAAAAATCTTTTTTTAACACTTTTTACCATTTTTTCTTGCATTCTTTAACAATTTTATAATTTTTAATGTGTTAAGCCAATGCATTCTCTTATATATGCGAGGCGACCTATGGTCGACTCGCATATATAAGAGAATGCATTGGCACAGGGCCCTTCTGTTGGGTAAAGGGTTAAGGTTATTTCTCGATAACCTAAATTTCTGTTGTAGAAATAACAGCAGCATCGACTGCCTAAAATGTACATGAAAAATATGCGATACTTCCTACGATATAAAACTAGCCAATCAAATGTGACGAATTTATGACGCCACTAGGTCAATCGATAATTATAGGTTTGAATGTTTTATGGTTTATGCCAATTGGCAAAGGGGATGTCAAGACCTGATAACTTAGGGCAAGGTCCGCAAGCACCACACCGACACACCGAGCAGGCGGATAACAACCAGCGTGATGCATCGACTGGTAACCGGAAGGCGTGAACCCACGGCTATCTAGAAGTCAACAAAAATGGTTAGGATAGTAGAACGGTTGATTATTCATCGGTTATGTAAATTTTTAATCACGCGATAATAGTATAAGGCATATATACACATGTATCTATTAAGTATACAGAGTAGTTATACACCCATGTAGTTACATAAATATAGATAAAGGTTATCGCAGTACATTGGATGAGTATAGTTCCTCATAAATATAGATAAAGGTTATCGCAGTACATTGGATGAGTATAGTTCCTCATAAATATAGATAAAGGTTATCGCAGTACATTGGATGAGTATAGTTCCTCATAAATATAGTTAAAGGTTATCGCAGTACATTGGATGAGTATAGTTCCTCATAAATATAGATAAAGGTTATCGCAGTACATTGGATGAGTATAGTTCATCATAAATATAGATAAAGGTTATAGCAGTACATTGGATGAGTATAGTTCCTCATAAATATAGATAAAGGTTATCGCAGTACATTGGATGAGTATAGTTCCTCATAAATATAGATAAAGGTTATCGTAGCCCATAGGATGAATATTCCTTGTAAATTCCTAAATATATGGTTATGGCGTACATTACCCCCTCCCCATCTCACAGTATGATAGATATTACCCCCTCTCTATACTACTGTAATGGTGTACATTACCCCCTCCCCATATCAGTTATGTGAAGTATCCCTTCCCATCCTAGTTATGATGCATATTACCCCCTCCCATCTCAGTTATGATGCACATTACCCCCTCCCCATCCTACAGTTATGGTATCCATTACCCCCCCCCCCCCCGTATCAGTAAGATGCACATGACCCCATCTCCATCTCACAGTTATGATGTACATTACCCCCTCCCATCTCACAATTATAATGTGCATTTACCCCCTCTCCATCTCACAATCGATAAATATAGGTTTGAATGACCAATGGCCAATATGTGTCTTTTTCGTTGGAAATAATCTTAAAATTGTATGATCGTTTTACTTTTTACCTTTTACTTATGGTGGTTTTCCTGTGAAATGACGGATTAAATTATGAGAAATAACTTCTGTTTCCATTAACCCTTTACCCAACAAACCGGCCAAATAAAGCTTCAACAGCCTAAAATATCTTCGGTCTGTCTCAATAGAACCATACAAATATGGATATCATTGGAACCGGCTCCTTGTCCACATTGTGATAGTTACAGTTATGCCCTGTGCCAATGCATTCTCTTATATATGCGAGTCGACCATAGGTCGCCTCGCATATATAAGAGAATGCATTGGCCTAAAAAAAATCTTTTTTTAACACTTTTTACAATTTTTTCTTACATTCTTCAACAATTTTATAATTTTTAATGTGTTAAGCCAATGCATTCTCTTATATATGCGAGGCGACCTATGGTCTACTCGCCGGCAGCCATATTTTGATCCAATATAGTTCGATAGCACCCATCTACAGGTGACCCTGAATATGTCTGTAAATTTTAATAACATTTCTCAAATAAATGTCGGCTGCAGGGTGTGAAATCTAAGATGGCCGGTAGCGACTGTTTTTTTCCAACGAAATGTGTAAAATATATAATGGCACCCATCTATAGGTCACCCCGAAAATCCATATCAAGTTCGGCGACGATCATATGTAGGGTATGTCATAGGTTTTAGTCATGCAAAGAGTAAAATCCAAAATGGCTGCCGGCGGCCATGTTTTATCATAAAACAAATCGTTCAAATGCGATAGGTCCCATCTAAAGGTTATCCTAAACATGCCTGTAATTTTTCAAACCAATTATACAATACGGGCTGCATGGTGTGCCGATGTATTTACATTTAAAATCCAACATGGCAGCTGGCGGCAATATTTTAAAATGAATTTCGGATAAAAACAAAACAATGGCTCGCATCTAGAGGTCAGCCCGAAGATCCATATGAAGTTTTGGTGAAGTTCGAATGAGATATGAGACATGTAGGGTGTGCTAAATGAAATTGTTGACTGACATATCTACCCCCGCAGTTACTCTCACTGACAGTATGTCTGAGAAGCCCAATTAATTAGCCACCAACAATGACAAGCCATACTACACCGACAACGAGGCTTGGAGACCACTTCCAATTATGGTATTGACATCTGACACTTTAGGAAGGTTGCATGCCGATTTCTCTTCCAGTGGCGGAGACATTTAGCAACGTTCAATTCCACCGTCTAGACATTGACCTGCATGCTACTCTTTTGTAACATGTTTGCTTCAATTAGCCCCATACAATAAGCGAGATCATTGAGTCGCGGACGTATTGGATTCATCCAGCCCCGTTCCGTTGTTTCAGAAATTCATCCAGCCCCGGTTCCGTGGTTTTAGTGCTACTGGTTAAAATTCTGGAGTATCATTTCCATATTTTTGGAGCTTTTGAATATTCATGACTTCAATATATGGAAAAGCGACTCCAGAACTTAGAGCTGTAGCACTAAAACCACGGAAGCGGGCCTGGTGAATCCAATATGGTCGCGAGTTAATGACATGGCGTATAAGTCATAGCTGTTTGTGAATAATTAAAGTGGCGTATAGCGGTGGTCTTATTCAGCATCGGTTGACAAAGCTCTTTTGTCAGAAACTAAATATTCCATATAATCTGACATAGCATCAAGTAAGTAACTGTGCTTATTGTTTTCAACACCAAAACACCAACAGTGTAACTTTGACAATAATTGGGGGGGGGGGGTAGAGAAGGGAGAAGGGGAGGGTATTGGGCCTATGGGAGTGCGGTAGAAGATGGGAGAGTCACTTAAAAGTATGATACCATGCAGCTATGGTTCTTTTTGACAGGTCGATCACATTTTAACAATCTGAATACCTACCATTCAAGGCTCCTTCATACCATGTGAGATGTATCAACTTGGTGGTTGTTTAAACAAAAACATAGAATTTTAAGTATTGGGGGGGGGGGGGGAATTGAGCAAGGAGTTCAATCTAAAAAAAAAATCAAAAATATATATATTTTTGTTTATCGAAAATGGGCCTTAACTCCGTTAACATATATCGGATCAACCCCATATTCGAACTCGATTCGTAATTTTGGCTGAGAAACTCACATACTAAATTTGGTTCGGATCAGATAAAACGAATTTGAGTTATTGCAGCATGCGTGAATTCAGAGTAGAATAAGGGCCATAACTCCATAAAAAAATACTCTGATCAAAACCCATATTCGAATTCGATCTGTATTTTGTGCTGAGAAAAAAATATACAAAATTTAGTTGTGATCGGATAAAAAATGTTTTGAGTTATCGCACCATGCGTAAAGTGTCTACGAGGAGTGATACCAACGGACGAGTGGTCAATCAGGACGTCGACACTATATGTACACGTAAAAATCGGCCAGGGTATATATACCCCGAGTAGTTGAAATCAGTCCAAGGGGTCTGGGAGAAAAATCGCGAACGGACAGACATATTCTATTCTTACAAAAAAATATAGATACCAACGCGGTGTGCAGTTTAACATAATGATGTGGCAACTCCCTTATACCCCCCCCCCCCCGCTATACGTACCTGAATAAAAAGATATAGTATGTCCACCTTTACACACTGAATAGAGTTGAGAGCGCAGAAATAAACTCCCGAGATGAAGTCGATGAACATCAAGCGCGTCAATAAGTACTATCTCGTACAGGATGGACAAGTCCCGCGTGATTCGATTTGTCACGGTGCCTTTCAAGCCTACATATAGCGTGTCATTTGCAGAATGAGGTCCCCAGAGGGTGAAGTTTGTCACGTTACCCCGCACAGCGGGCTAGCGTAACCAAATTCACCATATGGGGACCTCATTCTGCTTAGGTCTCATCTTCTGGGAAGTATATATATATATATTCTCAAATTAACATTGTTTTAGTTACTGAAGTTTCTGTATCCCCTAATTTGCAGAAGATAACATGCATTATCGAGGTGACTATAATGGTTGAACATAACAAACTTCAGCTGGGGAACTTCAATCTGATCCTAAGTCTCCCATACCAGTTGAGGCCTAAGCAGAATGAGGTTCCCAGAGGGTGAATTTGGTGACGCTAGCCCGCCGTGTGGGATAGTCACTAAATTCACCCTCTGGGAACCTCATTCTGCAAATGACAGACACACTATCTACAAGCTTGGTGTCTTTCACTTCGTGTATAGATTCATCGCGACGCGACAAAAAGAGAGCGTGATGCTGACACCATTGGGCGACTTGAGGGAGTGTATTCGAAACATAATGGAGAAGAACTTCAAAGAAATACACGCCATTAGATTCAAGCGTTTTATGTGGGTCTTAGAAAGAAATATCGACATTCCCCGATATCAGATCAATTACATAAACCAGAGACGTGCAGATTCCAATGGCCTGGTGGCGCTGGGTGGCGGGCGTATTCGCCCTAAGGTTTTAGCTTCTCCATTTATTAAGAATGTTATGCTTGAATTTTAAAAGAATATGGCGTGATCTGAAACATTCTTTTGCGGATCACAAGCTCAACTTACGTATTTCCAAGACATGTTAAAACGTAGTCCAAGTCTGCTCGTACTAAACCCAGGTAAGATACTGCGATAGCGAGATGCTAAGTCTGCTCGTATACTAAAACCAGCTAAGATACTGCGATAGCGAGATGCTAAGTCTGCTCGTACAAAACCAGCTAAGATATTGCGATAGCGAGATGCTAAGTCTGCTCGTATACTAAAACCAGCTAAGATATTGCGATAGCGAGATGCCAAGTCTGCTCGTACTAAACCCAGGTAAGATACTGCGATAGCGAGATGCTAAGTCTGCTCGTATACTAAAACCAGCTAAGATATTGCGATAGCGAGATGCTAAGTCTGCTCGTATACTAAAACCAGCTAAGATACTGCGATAGCGAGATGCTAAGTCTGCTCGTATACTAAAACCAGCTAAGATACTGCGATAGCGAGATGCTAAGTCTGCTCGTATACTAAAACCAGCTAAGATACTGCGATAGCGAGATGCTAAGTCTGCTCGTATACTAAACCCAGGTAAGATACTGCGATAGCGAGATGCTAAGTCTGCTCGTATACTAAAACCAGCTAAGATACTGCGATAGCGAGATGCCAATTCTGCTCGTATACTAAAACCAGCTAAGATATTGCGGTATCACTGGGGCTCAACGATTCCTCGAGGATCGGATCTAACAGATTTTTACTCCGCCCCCATTCCGACTTTTAAATTTTCCAGAAGTTTTTAACCCGCAAAAGAAGAAGAAAATGACAGAAAGGTGAGTTATAACGTGTAT
Source organism: Siphonodentalium dalli (assembly GCA_032622095.1). NCBI lineage: Eukaryota > Metazoa > Mollusca > Scaphopoda > Gadilida > Siphonodentaliidae > Siphonodentalium > Siphonodentalium dalli. The sequence continues at coordinate 265,181,211 of CP136063.1, forward strand.
ACTTCAATGTATCTTGGTTCAGGATATGACACACCGACACAATCAATGACAATGACCCAAAACAAAGGTGTAAATGGTTGTTTGACTTAAACTCGAGTAGCATACGTGCTTTTTTTGTATGCATTTCCCATTGAAAATTTAACGTGCATCTCCCGACTTGTTATTAATGCTAGTTTTATATGAGTACATCCCGTTACCATTAAATTTTGTATGACACGAGTTACGCCCAGGGTAGTATGGCATAAATGGTTTAACTCAGAAAGCTCAACTCGGATTTTAGGGGACTTTTCGTGTCGCGTCCGCGATCATATGGCCTAAATAATATTTAAAAAATCAGCTTCCCCCGATTTATTTCCTTACTTTTCCCCTTTCACGTCTAATGTGCCTGGACTATAGGTGGAGGTAATTGTAGTCGATTTTACCTAACAAATCAATACTTGATGTTATATATATATCGGAAAGAGTGAAATCTTATGGGCATAATGGTGTATAACAATCAAACTCTCATGTTAAATTACACATACTAGTAGAATATTCTGGTTTATTATTACTAACATCGGTTTGTTTACGTTTTAACTGAAAGCCGAAGTGCTTTAAGACCTTTGAAATTTATATACGAACAAGCTTTCGGATTTCGCCTTTCTCAAAATATATGCAATTTTTAATTTACAAATTACCGGGTATAACAGTGATAAAATTAATTCAATATACGACCACGTGGTTTTGTTTATGTTTACCTTGCAATTGCAAGAATATTTTCGCCGGAAAATGCCGATGTCACTTCGTGAGGTCAATTGAGTTCGCATTCTTTTTATGATGTGTAATCACTGAGGGAATGTCTTTATTTCACATTAAATTACTGCGTTCAATTGACAACTGATGTGGTTTGCAGAACAAATGTCTTCTAAGGAATAAACCCGTTTATTGTCGAAATTGTGATATTTTATAACATTTAATTGCGGTTTTATGTGAGCTGATCACTAACGCGTATTAAACTCACGGCATACAACTGGTAACGGGACGTACTCGTGCTAAAACTAAGATCTCACTATATATCCCAAAATCTTAGCTCGTTTTAGTACGAGCAGACTTGGACTAGTTCAAACGTTGCATTTTACGAAATGGCACAGCCGATGTTGTTAATATTTTGACAGTAATAGTTTAATTGTGAATTGTTCAAATGCGTGTAGTGGCCTAGTCGCGAACTCTTACTTTGACAGTCAAATAAGCACCTAATATGTAATTAAAACTCATTATTTTTAACACTGTTTAAGTCAAATATGCGCATGTATTTATCATGTTTGTCGTTAAATTACATCCCAGAACGAAGCAGGATCGTGCCGCTGGTCGTTTGCATATTAGGATTATCATACTGACAATACTTAACTCAATCCACGTCTGGTACCCGTTTAACGCACGTGTTTTGCGAAGCATGGTAGACACTTCCAGCAGAGCGAAGTTTTAAAGACTATATTTGTGACACTGTTGTCACAGGTCAATGGATTTCAATAAAACATACATGAGTAAGAATCACTATGTTCCACTTATACTATTATCTGAAAATTTCGTGATTTAATTAAAACGTGAATTTTCTAGTGCCGAAGTATATGATTGTGTTCATCACAAGATTCAAGAAGATATTTTATCACATAATTTGCCCATAAAAGCAGTTTCATAATTATCGATAAGAGACACGTTTAATATCAGCGCGTGCGATGACGTCACATCGTTCTTAAAATGACTTGCGATCGCTGCGGTTTTTATCGTTGTTTTCCGATGGATATTTCGCATTGCTTCGCGTTTATTTGATCATGTGATAAAAAGTATCTCACACTCGTCCTATTTTATACGTAATTTATCAACCTCGTCCACTAAATTCTATTTGAGACTCGGTAAACCTCGGCTCAAATCGAATTTAGTGAACTCGGTTGATAAATTCCGTATAAAATAGAAACTCATGTGAGATCCTCTATATATTCCGATATATGTTATTTGTCGTTTTATTTAATGTCAAGTCCATATACACAGTCGTTATCTGACTTGAATTCGGAAGAAACAGCTGGTCGCGGAGATGTTAGAAAGTGATGAGTCGTATTTTCATATAATAAATTACTCATTCTCGGCGAATCGAATTAATGGCCGGGCCATTCGAAGAATAGAAAACGAGAGGCCGATCACGATCGGCAGATGTTTAACCCATACCTTGGTGATAGTGATTAGCTATTTTCATAAATATTTACACCAACCTTTTCATGAGTGCAAGACTTTCAACAATTCACAGCTTACTGCTAATTAATAGTTCCCTATAGTGGAATCAGACATATTGGGCAACTTGCCCATATATACACAATAGGAACATGGATAAGGTATTAGATATCAACCTATTAGCTCACTCCAACACAGATAAATGTATGTGTTATAGAGTGATAAAGCTAATTATGGCCAACCATAATTAGACAGACGAACCATAGCTGTTAAAGATATAATAGTTACACAATTAAGTAAATGACATCATAATAACTCTATTTATCTACTTCTTACATTGGAACCTGAGTCATAACATATTATGTTAGCTGCATATTAAAAGTTATGGGATCATTGAGATTAGAGACCAACCAATACCTGAACATCTATACAAGTGAGGGTGTGTATACCTTGATATTAAATATGATTGATAATGGTTGGATATACAATATTTTAATGCAGAATTATCAGATAACTAAAGGTGAGATGTGAGAATGGTCAAATTGAAAATATTAGAGTCTTAACATTGGATCGCATACAGTATATCTAAATTCGAACTGGATCTGTATTGTGGGGTGAGGACCATATGTACCAAATTTGGTGCTGATCAGATGAAAAATATTTAAGTCATCCTGGCTTGGATGAATTCTATTTAAAAACAAGAGTGGAAAGGGTTAACCAAACAATACCAAAATCCATACAGATGAAGAACGTGCTAAGAAAGACCTAGGTAAGAAATGAGGCAGATCATAAGAAAATTGTTTGACTTAGATGCATCAGATAGCATTTGTGTGCAGGGTTAATTATTTTCTAAACCGATCAACCAATCGATACCAAAAACTACAAATGTGAGGGTATGTCATTATAAACCTACGTAGCAAAGATGAACACAATCGGACAAAAAATACTTAGGTTACAGTATTGGATAGCTCGTGCCTATGTGTGGACGAAAAGTGTTAATAATTTCTTATCTGATCAACCGATCGATACCAAAAACTATACAGGTGAGGAGTGTGTCATCGTAAACATTTACATAAAATTTGAACACGATCCGATAAAAAATACTCGAGTAATCGAATCGGATAGCAAGTGTCTACGGACAGACAGACGACGAATGACGGATGGTTGATCCGGACATCGGCATTATGTGTACCATACATGGTATGGGGTACACATAAAAACGGGACACCGGCATCTCGCCTCTGGTGTAGGACTTGCCTAAATGAAATCAGCGTGGGCAAAAATTACACAACTGATTCATTATGAGATAAGTGGGGAGGAATATCCCGAGAATCATCTCTGCATTTAGTTTTACATAAATGCCACAAGTCAATTACCGTACGTAACCTCCAAACTCGCAGATAATCAGATCGCGCATGACGATCACGTAACCTCCAAACTCGCAGATAATCAGATCGCGCATGACGATAACAATCTTGGCTAATGGTACTGCTGTCATTAAAAGAGATTTATAATCAATAACTCATTCCTTGTTACACAGCTGATGAGCTAATTATTCTCAAGGAGAATTGTTCTTATGAATCACACTGGGTCCCACAAAATTATCATATTAGATTTTTCAATGGGTGGACACATTTGGAATTCACAAACATTAGGTTGACAAAATTATATTGACAAATTATTTTGGCAATGTGTTAATTGAACAATCTGAAAAATAAAAGGTACCGACAACAGTGTCCCCCGAAACGGTGGCTAACTCCAAGTTAGCTAACTCCAAGATTGGCAGTGTTGGGAATAAAATTAATTAATCCACATAATAAATTTCACTCTGATTAATGATAAAAAAAATGTAGAGAAATCGTCAAACTAAAGGGCATAACTCCGGTAAGAAAAAAATCGGCCAAATTGTCCAAGATATATTAAAAATATATATTATTGAAAACGGTTAATATTTGGTCGAGTTATTGCGCTTACGACCAACAATGGCGAGAAATGGTCAAACTAAGGGGCATAACTGAGCTAAGAAAAATCGGACGAAATTGGTTTTCGTACTCGCCCAAGATATCGTGGCAACCAACTCAAAATCCAAAAATTATTGAAATCGGTTAATATTTGGTCGAGTTATTGCGCTTACGACAAAAAATGGCGAGAAATAGTCAAATTAGGGGCATAACTCAGGTAAGAAAAATCGGAAGAAACTGGTTTTCGAACTCGTCCCAGATATTGTGGCAACCAACTCATAAACAAACAAAAATACTGAGCACGTTGCTGAAAAGATTTTTGTGATCGGCCGCTCGTAACTGAAGTTATGGCGATTCATGCGATTGCATATTACATTATTGATTATGCAGTCTCAATCGTTAATCTTCTTTCATGTGACGTCACATGAGGGACTACTAGCGACACACATTGTCAAACTTGAAAGCCACTCGCAATTGCCTTTTATCTACTGATTGTTTATAAAGTTCAAAACGGCTGGATCCTCGGAACTGAACATTTATACATATGGGTAATTTGACCCGGGTGATCTTATTATCTAGGACCTGTTGACATAAGATGTCTTAAAGGGGAACTAACGAATTCAATTAAGAAATTAATTATATACCCAAAAATGAATGCAATCTGTCTGTGAAAATAGAAACACGTGGATAAATTGACGCGTAGAGTACAATGCGAACAGTTGAAGTTGACCGAATATGACAAAGGGGCAAATATGAGCAATCAAGAGCGTTCCTTGTGTAGAACAAATGTTAGATGGATCACCTGGCCATGGGAATGTCATGGGAAAGGCTGATACTGGCTGAGAATAAAGCACTATATATACGTAAGTACCTTTGACTTCTGGTGACTTAAAACGGGGAAATAAATTATACTATCAATAAAGAATATCAGTCTAGAATATATGTGGGAAATTGGTGGAGCATTAAAGACACGGTTGGCCTTGGCGGTGGGTATCCTGTGAAAATATCTCCACCCGTCAAAACGCGCCACAAACAGAAAGAACATCAAAATGTAGATAGACTTTGTCCGTATACAAATAAGAAATATCGCATAAACAGTGTGTTATGGTCATATGTTTGACCATTGTTATGTAAACAAAAGCGTAAAAAGTTACTTTTCTGGTGTTTGTTTATATTATGATGGTAAACATAAAGAGCGTTCTTTGTTGGTGAATACCTGATATGGAACTAATAAAGAGCGTTTATGCCATTTGTGTGTGATTAGCCAGTAGCATTGTGTTGTCTTCTGTAACACAATCAGGCTCTTGCTTAGGTAAAATATAGTAGATCTTTATGATAACATGCTGTTTACGCGATGATCATGGTATATATGAACGGAACTGTATGCGTTTTACTGTTTTTCTGTTTACGGTGTTTGGAACAAATATGAATATTTTCGACAATTAAGGCCGCACGTGCCTTTAAAGGGGCACTGTACACTAAATCCGACCATTTATGGGACCATCTTCTTTTATACCCAATAGAATATATGCAACAAATGAATAAATTTGAGCCATGGTATTGTGCAAAATACACTTGTGTGCTCTATGAACATGCAAACATGGTAATTATAATGAAAATGATTTTATGGCTGGAGTCATAAAATCAATTTCATTATAGTTACCATGTTGTTTGCATCGTTCATAGAGCACACGAGTGTATTTTTCAATAATCCATGCATTTGTTGCATATATCCTGTTGAGTATAAAAGGAGATGGTCCCAAAAACGACTGGATTTAGTGTACACTACCCCTTTAAGTCGGAGGTTACATGTATGTCGAGTCGTGTTATACAGTTCGAAAATTGAATCAGGATAGAGGTGTTAGACTGTTATTTAAAATTGGCCACAAATTTTTCCACATATCATCTGGAATGATAATAAACGCTTTGTATATTATCATATAATCTATTAGTCGCACTTTAAGTTATCTGAGCTCAAATGTATGTTAGTGATGTTTTATTCTCAGTTCAGCCATTATCCATGGATGGAACATGAGAAGATGAGCCTATCCCATGCCATACCCCTGGTCAGGAGACCCATCTGTAACGATGTTGCTACATAAGAAACGCTCTTTATTGTTCACATATGCCCATTTAAGTCATCTGAGGTCAACGGCATCAATCTCACGACACTTCACGGGTCAATTTATCCACATATTTCAGTTTTACCACACGTGTGTGTATATGATTAATTATTTAATGTAATTAATTAGTAGTGCCATTTTTGAAAGATATTTGATGTCAACAAGACCTATATAACAAGACTCCCTGGGTCAAATTACTCATACGTGCAAATTTTCCGCTCCGATGTTCCAGCTGTTTCTGTATAAACAATAAGTAGATAAAAACCATTTGCGAAAGCCTTTCAAGTTTGACACTGCATGTCGCTAGTAGTCCCTCATTTCAAGTCATTTGACGTCACATGAAGGAAGTTTAACGATTCAGACTGCATAATCCATAATGTAATATTCAATCACATGAATCGGCATAACCTCTGTTAACCCTTTACCCAACAAACCGGCCAAAACCGGCCAAATAAAGCTTCAACAGCCTAAAATATCTTCGGTCTGTCTCAATAGAACCATACAAATATGGATATCATTGGAACCGGCTCCTTGACCTCATTGTGATAGTTACAGTTATGCCCTGTGCCAATCCATTCTCTTATATATGCGAGTCGACCATAGGTCGCCTCGCATATATAAGAGAATGCATTGGCCTAAAAAAAAAAAATTCTTACATTCTTTAACAATTTTATAATTTTTAATGTGTTAAGCCAATGCATTCTCTTAGATATGCGAGGCGACCTATGGTCGACTCGCATATATAAGAGAATGCATTGGCACAGGGCCCTTCTGTTGGCCTATCACAAAAATCTTTTTGGCAATGTGCTCAGTGGAGTAGCGGGCATCGATATTAACTGAGAAAACTTACACCTGTGTAATCCTTTAATATTTGTTTGATATTGCGCTTACGATTGGATCGGACGGACGGTGGTGATTTATATATACAAATATATACAAATATATAAAATTAGAAAGTTCCAGTAAATTCTCATTATCTAATATAAAAACAAACAGATTGGGAATGTCTGTTGAACTCATCTGAAAATTTACAAATGAACTACTCATCAAACAATACCCATTCACATATTTTTAACAGCAGCATGCCGTCGGGGCGTGGCATAATACGCCCGTTTCTGGAGTAGAGTGGGGCATGTAGACAGAACCCATATTTGAAATTGATCTGTATACCAAATTGGGTTCAGTTCACTCGATTCAATCTAAAGTCATCATCTGGAAACCGCATATCAGGTAAAATCTAAGTCGAAAAAGGGGCATAACTCAGTCAAAATCAAGCGGACGAAACCCATATTCGAACTTGATCTGTATTTTGGTGTGGTAAACTAACATACCAAATTTGGTTCAGTTCACTCGATTTAATCTAAAGTTATCATCCGGAAACCAAAATCGGACGGACGGACGAAGAACGACCCATTTACATAATACGACCGTTTTTTCAAACGGCGTATAAAAAGTGATAAAACAGACTATATTACCAACAGTAGAGTATACAAACTATAATCGCATGCAGATGGAAATTTTCTAAGAAAGAATGCCAGCATTGAATTATAGTGGCTAACACCGACAAATCATTCTGTGGCTAACATCATCTTCTGAACAATTTGAAAAAATTTATAGAATCCATCTAAATTTTCCTATAGCATCAGACACTATAATCTTAGAACACCATATAACTTTTATAATATGTGACCCGCCATATCAAATCCAGTCGGAAGTCGGGATTTTTTTTACCCTGTGCCAATGCATTCTCTTATATATTCGAGTCGACCATAGGTCGCCTCGCATATATCAGGGTTTCCGCTATACGGGCAGGGGGTCCCTTTGACGGCCCCGTTCCCCTCGCCAAGTTTTCCCCTTCTGCCATACCCCAGGACATTATGTGACTGCATGTCTATAAAGGTATAAAGATGTTTTAAACTTCTGAATTTTGTTGGAATAGTAATACTAATAAGGAATTTTAAAAGGTGAATTTATTTTATATCTTGTGAGTGTATACACTCTAAACGCGTTGTTAAATTGAAACAGGAAGTGATCGGAACTGACATCGCTAGAAGCTATGCCTTTGAGGCTGGTTAGTTACGTTGCGGTTAGTACCCGGTTATGTTATGCAAAAGAGCAGTATTTTAATCGTACCTGTCATGTTTTATACCGCAAAATATACTGTTCACTTTGTAATAGAGCGATAGAGAAATGTGGGAGTAGCCACACCGGGCATCAAGGCATCTTACCACTGCCCACAAAGAATACTCGTCGGCCAGATATGTAATCAGCCTTAATATACTCCGATTACGTTATGCATCCGAAATATCTGCTGGGTCTTCCACAGTGAGTCTTTTAACATTAACTCGGGATCCGAATTACTGGTGTTCTGTACATGTACTTCGCAAATTAATTTATATCTAATAAATTTACTAATTTTAAAGTAACAGGTACATGTATAAGGATTGATAGCTTGGCACTTGGGCAAAAATGGAACAAATCAATCTGCCATTTCTACTCTCACACGATTCTATTGGCCGATATAACGAAATTAGTTCAAACAGTGCTAAAAGTAAAACAGGCTACTTTTACCTGGATTTTTCCCCTTGACGGTACCGGCCCCATTCCCCTACCCCCTAGCGGAAACCCTGCATATATAAGAGAATGCATTGGCCTAACAATTTTTTATCATGTTTTTTAAATAAATGTTTCTTACAATTTTTAGGACATAAAATAAAAAACATCCATTACCCTGCAGGGAGCCCCACACATATATAGAAGCATATAGAAGAGTGTCGTCTGGTCATGTTTGTCTGGGGCTCTGTATGGGTGAAATAATAAAATTGTTAAAGAATACAAGAACAAATTATTAAAATTGTAAAAAATTGTTAGGCCAATGCATTCTCTTATATATGCGAGGCGACCTATGGTCGACTCGCATATATAAGAGAATGCATTGGCACAGGGTAAAAAAATCCCGACTGGATTTGATATGGCGGGTCACATATGGATTATTCACGCAAAATGTATTTTTTTATACACATAAAGTATAAAGAAAGTACTGGGAAATGTGACATCAGCTTTTTATATTTGGGGGAGGGAAATATATGTACATCATTTCTGTGCCAAAATATAATTTTATTTGTGAACATAAAATACCTCAATACACACCTATTCCATGTGGGATAATAACCCTTTACCCAACAGAACGGCCCTGTGCCAATGCATTCTCTTATATATGCGAGTCGACCATAGGTCGCCTCGCATATATAAGAGAATGCATTGGCTTAACACATTTAAATTATAAAATTGTTAAAGAATGTAAGAAAAAATGGTAAAAAGTATTAAAAAAAGATTTTTTTTTAGGCCAATGCATTCTCTTATATATGCGAGGCGACCTATGGTCGACTCGCATATATAAGAGAATGCATTGGCACAGGGCATAACTGTAACTATCACAATGTGGTCAAGGAGCCGATTCCAATGATATCCATATTTGTATGGTTCTATTGAGACAGACCGAAGATATTTTAGGCTGTTAAAGCTTTATTTGGCCGGTTTTGGCCGGTTTGTTGGGTAAAGGGTTAAAGGGAAACAAAATGTGGTCATTCTCAGTTCTAATGCCTGTCAGGAGTCAGTATTATATAACTTCTACACATTTAAAAATATATACAAGTAATTGTATAGTATCTAGAAATCACAGGCAAGTCTGAATTTAGTGTCTGACATTTGCAGAATGTGGTCACCAGAGGGTGAAATTTGTAACGTTGCCCCACATAGCAGGCTAGCATCACCAAATTCACCATCTGTGGACCTCATTCTGCTTAGGCCTCAACTGCCATGGGTGACCTAGGATCAGATTAAAATTCCCCAGTTGAAGTTACTAGTAAGTGATGTTCACCAATTAGTCACCTCAATCATGCATTTTATCTTCTGCAAATTAGGGGAAATGGAAACTCAACATAACTAAAAATAATGTTAAATTATTTAAGTCTATAGATACTTCCCAGAAAATGAGACCTAAACAGAATGAGGTCCCCAGAGTGTGAATTTAGTGATGCTAGCCCGACGTGCTAGATAGCACGTGTTAAGCCAATGCATTCTCTTATATGTGCGAGGCGACCTATGGTCGACTCGCATATATAAGAGAATGCATTGTACAGGGCCGTTCTGTTGGGTAAAGGGTTAACCTGTTATTTACACGTATTAACCCGTTCTATAATAACTACTCATTGATGAATGGTTCCCTTACAAAATGTTCAGATAATAAGTTCAACAAACGACCATCGTTTGTTGAACTTATTATCTGAACATTTCCCACAAATAAATATGAACCATTCTGTTCTGGTATTATCTGTTTTATGTCTGCCTTTATTAAATGAATTCCCCTCTAAATCAATAATAGACCATTCCAATGTATACTTTTTAACTGACTGGAATCATCTATTTAGTAAAGAAAGCGTTAAAGTCAAATAGTACTGACACCAGGAGAAAGTTTTACTATAGGGAGCAAACACATCATGCAACATTCTATTAATAGACAACATCAAAGATACAATGCATGTAGAACACAAAGATAACTCAAAATAAAGCAAACATGTAGTCCAACATTTCTGTTCATATCTGACTAAAATTACATGATATTAACCCTTTACCCAACAAACCGGCCAAATAAATCTTCAACAGCCTAAAATATCTTCGGTCTGTCTCAATAAAACCATACAAATATGGATATCATTGGAACCGGCTCCTTGACCACATTGTGATAGTTACAGTTATGCCCTGTGCCAATGCATTCTCTTATATATGCGAGTCGACCGTAGGTCGCCTCGCATATATAAGAGAATGCATTGGCCTAAAAAAAAATCTTTTTTTAACCATTTTTTCTTACATTCTTTAACAATTTTATAATTTTTAATGTGTTAAGCCAATGCATTCTCTTATATATGCGAGGCGACCTATGGTCGACTCGCATATATAAGAGAATGCATTTGTCTAAAGAAAAGATAATTTGTTGACAAGCTAGATTAGACTGCTTAGAACACATCTCATATTTAAATTGAAAATTAATTCCCCACATTCTCCCATTTTTGTTATTTTTTATCAAACATGTCAGATAAGATCAGAAAGAGTGCAAGTGTTGACAGATGGACGGATGGACAGACGAGGAGTGATGACTATAGCTCCACTGGAGACTTTTGTCACAGGTGAGCTACAAACTCATGAATGGAGTCATAATAGTTACAGATACGGGCGACGTTGGCGGTGGGTATGCTGTTAAAATATTCACCTCCGTCAAAAACTGCCATAAACAGAAAGAATAGTAAAATATAGACAGACTTTGTTCTTATACAAATCAGAAATATGGCATAAACGTATGTTATTGTCAAATGTTTTCCTTTTTTATGTAAAAAAATGCAAAATACGTTACAGAACCTGGCTTTTGTTTAGAGCCGGATATGGTAAACATAAAGAGCATTAATTGTTACTGTTTTCCTGATATGGAAATAATAAAGAGCGTTTATATCATTTGTGTGTGATTAACCAATAGAATTGAGCTGTGTTATGTAAACAGAAGCAAAACTTCTGTAACATGAGTAGGCTCTTGTTTACATACACCATTGTACGTCTTGATGACAATATACTATTTACGCACTGATTATGTTTGGCATTGAACAAAACTATATATATTTTAATATTCCTTCTGTTGATGGCGATTTGAACAAATATGAATATTTCTGCAACAAACGCCGCCCGTGCCTTTAACCAGGCCTGAATATATGGTGCTGGACATTTGCAGAAAGAGGTCCACAGAGGGCAAATGTAGTGACGCTACTCCGCATAGCAGGTTATCATCACCATATTCATCATCAAGAGGACCTCAATCATCATGGCCTCATCTGCTATGGGAGACCTATTATACCACGATTGGTTAATTTTGTTTATTAAGCAACTTTTCAGATTTATGAGTAAACATTTAAAAGAGACAAAATTTGCACAAAAACTCAATAAAGAATGTTTTTTTCATCCAAATATAACAGTACTAATGATAGAATTCATCATTTCTCATGAAATCATGTCTGTAGAGTACGATGCTGCAAAATAGATTTGGCACAAAAGATGCTGGTACATTTCAGAAACCCAACATAAATACACGCAGTATAAAGGTAGAGGTTATAGTGCAACCATTTTGAACTGAAGTCATACATTAATTTAACCCTTTACCCAACAAACCGGCCAAAAACGGCCAAATAAAGCTTCAACAGCCTAAATTATCTTGGGTCTGTCTCAATAAAACCATACAAATATGGATATCATTGGAACCGGCTCATTGACCACATTGTGATGGTTACAGTTATGCCCTGTGCCAATGCATTCTCCTATATATGCGAGTCGACCATAGGTCGCCTCGCATATATAAGAGAATGCATTGGCCTAAAAAAAATCTTTTAAGAGAATGCATTGGCCTTTACCATTTTTTCTTACATTCTTTAACAATTTTATAATTTTTAAAGTGTTAAGCCAATGCATTCTCTTATATATGCGAGGCGACCTATGGTCGACTCACATATATAAGAGAATGCATTGGCACAGGGCCGTTCTGTTGGGTAAAGGGTTAAACCACCATTGTGTCCAAGATTGGGACATATGTTCATTACTATTTTTAGAATTGATTTTATATATTATACCAGAAAATTCAAAATAAAATCAATATTAATTGATGTGTTTCGGATAGGGGTCTTTGATTCATATTTAACATTTTATACCCAGCAAACTACATTGTATATAAAACTTGTTTAAGACATATTATGGACTTGTTTGGGTGCGTGAAACAGATAGGTTAGTACTCAGGCACTATGCCAACTGTGGGAATGTACCATTCTATTAACATCGCCAAAAATCTCAAAGAAATCGACCATACCACTCCATAGATATCATCATCTGAACTACGCATAATTATAAATATTTACATCTCGATTCGGGACGGAACAATCGGCGGTAAACTAACGCAAATGATTTTGCTATCCAGAGTCATTGCATTTAATTAATATAAAAGAATGTGTGTGCGTTGGAAATTTGGATTAATATTCGTAAAAATAACTACTTTGAGCAAGATTATTCTCCATTTCTATTTGATCATCCGACCGGAGTGTTTAACATCACTTAAAAGGGACGAGCGGCCTTCGTTGTAGGTTATAATTTAGAAATAACATTACCAAATTATGATAATTTCCTCAAGAATATACTAACAGTATAGCATAATGATGATCATAATGATGATTTGAATGCGATATTCTTCACAAAACACGCTTTTTGTGAGAAAATGCAGGTCGACTGTTGTTTAGTTTCTCGCAAAAAGTGCAGTGGATTGTTTATAGGCAGTCACGATATTGCGCCATTTTCTTATTTAGATTCGCACGCTTTATACACATTTACGTCGGTTGTAAAACCCCTAATTTGGTGCGCCTACAACTTACAACTCACATTACGACTCATAGTAATATTCCTTACCTGTATTTGGTATGTACATGTATTGCCATATGTACATGTGGGTTATGAGAAAATACTAACTACATGTAGATTGAAAAATATTCATCTCTTTGCAAGAACAATTATATTATGTACACGTTTTCTGTCTGATCATTACCCAATCATGAAGTAACATGGATTACTTTGATTTTGAACTGACATCAGGTAGAATGTGTCGATTAAAATAAAATTTGGTGTGATTTGAATGCGATTGTTGATTGCGCCAATAATTTTATCTACGCATTCCACAGCGCAACGGAACATTTTCATTGAACAATATGGTAGTTCCAAGTGTTTGTCTATAAACAATCGTAACGTAACGTTTTTGATGTTTGTTTACATAATCAAGGGTACAAACATGACAATAACATGCAAGGTACGCTTATAATTCTTATAAGAACAACATCTGTCTCTAATATAATATTCTTTCTTTCAGTAGTTATTAATTTCAGTCAGAAATGCACCCCCTTCACTATTATTTGGCAGAGGCCAGTATGGGTATACATAGCCCAAGTCTTCTCGGTCCACAACAAGTTGGGATATCAGTTGGCTTGATGTGATTTGGACCGAGTCCCGTCCCGTTAGTCTTCTATAATGGACTTTCATTAACAAGACACACTACATTTGCATGTGAATCATTGAATGTGATTAATCATCTGACATTAAACTGTCATAAAAATGATGTCATTTACCGTAATAGAAAAAGGTACTCTTGGGTGCCAAATAAACGTGCTGGCACGCTTATTAATTTTGGAAGAATATGTTGGCCATCACTATTATTTGGTCATGATACCGCTATACTTAAAGTAATTGACCACCAATAACGTGGTGTCACCCCGTTAATACCGCGGTACTATTCCGCGGTATCCTCCAATACCGCGGTACTGATACCGCTTGTTAATGCGAACAAGTATGTGGGAGTAAATACCTCCCCTCAAAGAGTTCCATGAAAATCACCGCGGTATTCAAAAAAATTAATGCAGTGCCCGCTAAAAGACCGCGGTATTCAAAAAAATTAATGCGGTGCCCGCTAAAAGACTGCGGTATCATTATCGCACAATACCGTAACTCCACCGCCGTGACCATCTCGATACCGTTACCGTTTATTACCGGTATCACCGCGGTCATGACCGGGGTATCACCCCGTTTTTCTGGTCAATTACTTTGAGAATAGCGGTATATATAGTGAAAATGCCAGCACTATTAATAATTTTAGGGGTAAATGTAAGCCAGCACGTTTATTCAGCCATCACATTTATTTGGCACCTGAGAGTAAATTGATAATACAATCATTTAATATATTCTTTACATACATTTTCTGATAGGGCGACAAATCAAAATTCTGAGAACACAAGGTTTTGTTTACTTATAAATCACATTGCTTTGACATTCAATGGACCTCTGATATACACATGTTTGATATCATCATGCCTGAGAATGGCTGCCCTCTATGTTCATATAAACAAAATGTCCATCCGAAGACATACAAACAATATAACTCCCACCCACAATTCTGGGCGTAAAGTCCGTTATAGAAGTTTAATGGGAATCAGTCCAAAACAGCATCAACCCAAATGATATCCCAAGCTGTTGTGGACCAAGAGCACTTGGTCTAGGGCATACAGAGGGAAAGAACATGTAGCATATGTCTAATATGCACACACAAAAACATGCATGTAAATAGTACATACAAACAACAAAGGAAGAAAGCAGGCAAGAAAAAGACAAATATAAAGTACTATAGGGAATAAATAACTACATAAAGTAATGCTGAAGACCTCAATTTCATAGTTTTGCATAGTTATCTAACATATCTTGAATACATTAACCTTTTCATGACGGGGAGCTGAGCTGGTGCAGCATTAAATATCATGTGCCTGTGCATTCTCTTATATATGCGAGTCTCACATAGGAAGCCTTGCATACCGGTACATAAGAGATTACACTGGCTGTCAAGGTAATTATTGTTAGGCCAATGTATTCTCTTATACATGTATCTATTATATATTTTGGAAGATCTGTGTGTCTGTGTGTTCGCGATGAACTCGAAAACTTGGTATGTGGGAGTATTTTCGACCGGGGGGTGACATAGGCCTATTGATTTTCAGATCCGAGGTCAACTTTTCACGTGCCGAGGTCAAATCTGTTTTTACGCTGTGTTACGGGACTTTCATTTGAGTTCGGTGCTTACAAATCGATTCGAAACAGCGCGAATAATAAATGCCAGTCATAATAATGACACTGTGAGAATCTTTCGTGTTTCCTCTTTCCAACGATATATAATGCGTATGTATCCGTTTTAGTTATCTGCCTCAATTATCAAGAAGAAGTGGTACTATCTTCCATCGGGATAAAAACAATGTGTAACTTCTATGACGTCGTTAGAGGTCATAACGTTACATCACGTTAACGCTTAACCGGCCGATGCATTTGACTGTTTCAGACGTCTTGGCGATATCTCGGGCACCGATGGTAATTTATCTTTACGTTGAAACTTGATAATTAATGAGCGTGTGTATGTGAGGTGCGTTTATATACTTGAGTGGAAATCAAATCGGGTTAAACTGGCGGATTTGTACGGACGAAATTTGATGCATAGGGTATCTCGGTATCCGCTGGGCCGATTTCCCGGTATCCACTGGGCCGATTTCCACCATTTTTGGGGTGTTGGTGTTCGACCCCACCTGACCTTGACCTTCAAAATGGTCAATTCAAGGTCAAAGCCCGGACGAAGTCGGGTCACCTTCTAGTACAAATGTATATTGCAAGGCTCTCTATGGGTTGCCTGGTTCAAAAGGAAAGTTTGATATATTTGATCTCAAATTGGGCTGTGCATCTTTAAAATAATCATTATGCACATGGAAAGGACCAGGCACATTATCTTATGATCACAAGTAATTTTAATTTCTTTTATCTTCCTGCTACTTTTTTTTTAAGTGAAATATTGGCTAATAAGAAATTTGGTGTCACAAGTTGTCATTCTCATGAAATGTGCTGTTCAAGGCTCAAAATAAGTGGCCGGTCAAGGTCATTGTTCGGCGAAAAACAGCTTATGTCCAGTGCACTTCTGTATCTGTCGGACATTTTGTCTAATGCAAATTTTTTAACAATCTCTATCTGTTTGTGTACGTCCAAGTAGCCACTACTTGCCAAATCGAACATTAAAAGAAAAAATAGTTCTTTTTTAATTTCAGATCAATTCAGAGTAAATATAATTATGTCGTTTGTGAATTTCATGTGTATTTATGAATAAACGTAAAGTTTTTGAACTTTTGAAAATAAAAATAACATGGTTTTGTCCTGGGATGGCGATTGGACGCTGACTAAAATGTGCGCATCATTGACGAATAATAAGTCAATTGGAAATTTAAATACTGTCTCATACAGTACATCTGAAAATTTGACAGGCATTATTGACCAACACCATCCATTTGGTTGGTGCCTGTCATTTTGACAGTCAGTAAAAAATAAATTATTTTGAGCCTTGGTGCTGTTAACTGCAAAACATAGGAAAGTAAGGACCTCAACTATTTAAAGTTAAACATGCTACATAATTATTATCATTATTAATCACTTTTCTCTAAATATTCTCTGTATATAAATATTATCTGAGCTGAAATGTCTGCTAGTTTTATGTTGCCATTATGGAAGCCCTCAAAACCGAATCTGTACATGTAGTCGATGGAAAAATATCCAAAGTCTACTGCACATATCCCTCTAACATTTGCTTTCAGAAATGTTCCCTTTCACAAAATCTCGCATGATTTCTTTTCTCGGAATGGGTTCTCTTTGATGGGGTATATTAGTGGATCATTTGCCTGCCTCTCGTTTATAAACTGCACCATAGTTTGGACTGATTTCGAGACCGTTTGTCTCTGTACTCTGGCATGTCGCCGCAGTTCCTCGACTCGTATGTAAAGTTTCTGATGATTTTCAGAAACCTCCTGTTGATTCATAGCGTTCCTGTGAGTAAGAGAATAGAGAGATGGTAAACAACACACATGCAAAAAATAAAATACATAACATCTACAAGCAATAGTACAGTAATGGCATAAATAATCGACTCCTTAACCCTTTACCCAACAAAACGGCCAAAACCGGCCAAATAAAGCTTCAACAGCCTAAAATATCTTCGGTCTGTCTCAATAGAACCATACAAATATGGATATCATTGGAACCGGCTCCTTGACCACATTGTGATGGTTACAGTTATGCCCTGTGCCAATGCATTCTCTTATATAAATCTCTAAAATAAATCTGTTTTTAACACTTTTTACCATTTTTTCTTACATTCTTTAACAATTTTATAATTTTTAATGTGTTAAGCCAATGCATTCTCTTATATATGCGAGGCGACCTATGGTCGACTCGCATATATAAGAGAATGCATTGGCACAGGACCGTTCTGTTGGGTAAAGGGTTAACCACAGCAGAATTATGGGGTTTTTTCAGGATTTAGTTGGAAATATGGCTTGTTGCCATTCATCGGAAAGCTCTCACCAGTCGATTATTTATGGCATTAAGGTAGTACGTAAGAAAAATATCATGCAATGAAGAACTAGTATGTATACATATCTACAGGTGCATGTACATGTAACTAGCTACACACAGGCATGAAAATGTTTAATATCCCACTGCCCATATCAATTACAGTAATGCCCTAAGTAATCGACCCCTTAACCACAGCAGAATTATGGGTAACTTTTCAGGATTTAGTTGGAAATATGGCTCCCCGAGAGCTTTCCGATGAATGGCAACAAGCCATATTTCCAACTAAATCCTGAAAAGTTACCCATAATTCTGCTGTGGTTAAGGGGTCAATTACTTAGGGCATTACCGTATACTACGATAATTGTAACACAAATGAAACAGAGTTCAAGCTCATAAAGTTTATAGGGACATCAATAATAACCATGTTCTGTCAATAACAAATTAACAGTATTCAGTATTTAAAAACCTATACATACCCCGCTGGACAAAACAAGTGTCCATTGCCACCGCGGTGTATTTGCCGTTCGGCCGCGGTGTCAGAGTTAGTACTTGCAGTTGAGCACCGCGGCCGAATGGCATGGTTAGATTTCTGGTTTGTATCGTCTTTCTTAAGTTTAATGAAAATACACATCGGCAACTACACCATGGCCGACGGAAAGTACACCGCGGCCCCACTGTAGTTAGCTGGTGGAGCCACGGTGTAGTTGCATTTCAGACGGTGGCAACGCAAACCGCACTGCGGTTAAGTGAACACTTGTTTTGTCCAGCAGGGTACATGTATGCACAGTTATTGCACATAATGACGAATGTCCGACGTTGTTACATACAATTGTGATGTTGGCCATATTTTACAATTGATTTTTAGCAATGTTTTCAAGGGATGATGCTAGAATTGATGTTAAGTCAGATTTTTAATGTAATTGTTGCATCTGAAAGGTACGAAACTCTAAAACATGTACATGACCCACATGTATTGTCAGATGCAACAGTTATAAATTAAGAGTTCTGCAACTGGTGCAAGTATTACAAAAATACAAGGCTAATAATGCCAGCCACCCCCCTCATGACATTGTAAATACTTTCCAAGCCTTGAATACAGTCAATTGCAAATTCAAGGCTATTGATGTCAGCCACCCCCACTCATGGCATTTTAAGTAATGTCCATGATGTGAATAGTCAATTGTCAAATTCAAGGCTATTTATGCCAACAGTCCCCCCCCCCCCCCCCCCGCCTCATTGCATTTCAACCTCTTCACTGCTGAATGATGTCATGATTTTGGTTGCTTGATGGTTGATGTTCTGACCATTTTGAAGCACTAAAGTACATGTACAGTAGTAAAGTAATGCCCTACATGTAAGTAATCAACCCCTTAACCACAGCAGAATTATGGGTAACTTTTCAGGATTTAGTCGGAAATATGGCTTGTTGCCATTCATAGGAAAGCTCCCGGAGAGAGCTTTCCGATGAATGGCAACAAGCCATATTTCCGACTAAATCCTGAAAGTTACCCATAATTCTGCTGTGGTTAAGGGGTCGATTACTTAGGGCATTACTGTACATGTACGGTAGGTCATGCACACAGTGTGACATTTTAGGCTATTGTCATACACAATTTTAAAACATCATATATTATTATGAAAGTGTCAATGACACTGTAGCTCAACTTAGGTAGGGGAATAATTTAATGGTTTACAGTAAATGGAGAAATAGGAAAGATGCTGATTGAAATGTCTTACCTGCACCAAAGGATTTAGTCATGCAAAGAGTAAAATCCAAGATGGTTGCTGGTGGCCATGTTTTTTGGCCAAACGACCCCAAAATGACTCGTTCCGATCTACATGTCATTGTTAACATCCATGACAAATTTTATGATGATCAGACTAAAGGTACGAACTGTAGCCCGTGCTAAAGGATTTAGTCATACAAAGAGTAAAATCCAAGATGGCTGCTGGCGGCCATGTTTTTCGGCTGAATGACCCCAAAATGACTCGTTCCCATCTACATGTCATTGTTAACATTCATGACAAATTTCATGACAATAAGACGAACAGTACGGCCTGTAGCCCGTGCTAATGGATTGAATTTTGAAATCCAAGATGGCCGATGGCAGCCATGTTTTTTTTCCGAATGACCCCAAAATGACTCGTTCCTATCTACATGTCAATGTCAACATCCATGACAAATTTCATAATAATCGGACCAAAGGTACGAACTGTAGCCCGTGCTAAAGGAAATTGTTGACGCATCACACACACACGCACACACAGACGACGGATATCAAGCCATGGCAATAGCTCAAACTTTACAAAGTAAAGTTGAGCTAATAAACGGTGAGGAACAGTTGTTCCCCCATTGCATTTTAAGTAATCCCCAGGACTTGACAAGACAATCGTCAAATTCAAGGCTATTCGTGCCCCACCTGGTACGGCCACCCCCCCCCCCCCCCCATGGCATTTTCAGAGCCCTGCATGAATTACATGTACTTGTACCGCTATACTTAAAGTAATTGACCATCTATAACGCGGTGCCACCCCGTTAATACCGCGGTATTGTACCGCGGTATTCCACAATACCGCGGTATGATACCGCTTATTAACGCTTCAACACCGCGCACACCACGATGCGTGCGGTCACGGTTCGCGATACCGCGGTGATTTTAACGGACAATTTGCGCGGAAAAAAACAAAGGACACTGAAGAAATCTTCATTTATTGTGGTTATTTTATTTACTTATTATTGACAATGTTTTTTTGCAAAATAGTGATTTGTCCATGTGTATAATATGCTTTTGCCAATAGTGATTTCTTTATGTGTCTGAGTCATCAAAAACTATCTCTTGAGTGGAATTTTTTTTCTCGTCTCCGTATATTAACCAATAGATATTGATAGACGGTTAACGTCTTCATTCGAAAATCCGATATATCCGACCTAACTCAGTTTTTACCCTCGACTCTGTTTATTGTCGTTGAACTTTATAGGATTTATTTTTATTTTATATTTGAAACATCGTGCATGTATACATGTTGACCCATCAACGTATGCATGCATATAGACATAGGTCGATGATAAACCTACATGAGAATGCATATCAGTTTTAGTTGCGATGCAGGGTACAGGTAGGTAAGAATTATCTGAGTGACCCAAATAATTTTCCAATATCATCATATTTCTCTTGCTATTCCACATAGTTCAAATCATTTTGGATTTATTCCGTATCCCCTGCTCTGATTTTCAGAAATAAACCGCGAATAAAACATGTGATTGACTATCCTACGACATTTCCAGCTACAATTTTTACATACACTCGACTGCGATTACGTCGCAAGTGGAGGTTATCAAGGATACGCCACGATTTCGCATCTAAAATCAAACGGCGACATTGTCGTCAGCATGCGCAATCCAACTATCAGTTACTTCCGGCCTCGACGGAAATCTTTCCACTTATAATTGAATCGTTGTTGTCTGAACATTCAATAAATGCATCCCTTCAAAGAGTTCCATGAAAATCACAGCGGTATTCAAAACATTTAACACGATGCCCACCATCAGACCGCGGTGTACTTACCGCTCGATACCGTAACTCCACCGCCGTGACAGTCTCGATACCACTACCGTTTATTACCGGTATCACCGCAGTCATGACCGGGGTATCACCCCGTTTTTCTGGTCAATTACTTTGAGAATAGCGGTATGTGCAAGAATTAAAACTCAAGAAACCATGGATCCTCATATCCCTTTCTTCAGCCCTGGGAATTAGCCTAAACAATAAGCAATGCCTAGGTAAAAGCAGAAGAAAAATCAGTTGGCCTAGCAATAACATAAGTTAATTCATTGGTTAATCAAATTTCATTGTGTAAATCCAAAATACACCCTCTTAAGCCAAAATGACTTTCTTTACATACATTGTCATAAAATAGAATCTATGGCACTGGGGCATTAACTATAAACATATTGTTTGGGAGATGGTTGGTTGAGGAATTGTATTAACATGTAGTGCCCAGATACTCTCATATTATCATTCAATAGGACTATTTGACTCCGAAAAACTATCATTGGTGGCAAGGAAGCATGTTTTTTTCTTTGGCAGAGGCAAAATTTTGTATGTTTGAAAATTACCCCTAGTTTATTCACCACCCCCCCCCCCCCCCCCCCCCCGCCAGAATTTCTTTTACCTCAACATTTAATGGCCGGTTAATCCCATATTATTGTTTGATATACATTGTATGTGACACAGAAAAACTATCATTGGTGACAATGTTTTTCTGTTTCTGTGAAATGGCAATAAATTAAGTTCGAAGAATTTTCCTTGAATTATACCTTGCTAGTAGTTTATTTTGCCCTCCGTCTCACTCTAAGGTGCCTAATAGTTGTGGTGACCTAATAATAGTGATGGGTGAGAATTTAGACTGAAATAAATAATAGTGATGGCAATTTCACTCCAATGCAAACAATAGTGATCATTGGAATTATCGTCCTGACGCTATTATTAGGCACCTGAGAGTACACATGTACATGTAATTTTTTACTTCAACATCTAATGGCCAGTTAACCCCTTATTAAACATGTTGTCACATTGAATAATAAAATGAGAGTATCTGGCCACAACATGTTAAGGTAAGAAAAAGTCAGGTGGGGGAGATGATCAGGGCGGGATGGGGGGGGGGGATAAACTAGGTTATCTCACGGGAAGATGCGCAAGCATAGCTGAGATTTTCTTTTCGGCACCGGCATGTATTTTGTTTTCCAGAAGGCTTGTCCATTGTAACATGTCCACATGTTTTCAACGTTTCCCCAACCCCAACAGCAGAAATATACACCGTGAGCAAGCCTTGAAATAGGATGTCTGTCATTTGCAGAATGAGGTCCCCAGAGGGTGAATTTAGTGATGCTACCCTGCATAGCGGGCTAGCATCACCAAATTCACCCTCTGGGAACCTCATTCTGCTGAGATGTAAGCAGAATGAGGTCCCCAGAGGGTGAATTTGGTGATGCTAGCCCGCTATGTGGGGTAGCATCACTAAATTCACCCTCTGGGGACCTCATTCTGCAAATGACAGACACCCTATTTCAAGGCTTGGAAAGAAATATCAAAGCTGTGAGAGAAAATTCTATATTTCTTTGCAGACACGAAACTTGGATTTATTATCTAAACATTTCCCTCAATCAATAGGGCTCCTTCTGGCCTTTATTTATCCGCCATCTGCTTTATCACCTTAAAGGTGGATTATCTCTTTGTAAACATGTATTATATAGTTACCGGGGTATAAAATATTAGATCTGAATCGAAGATTCCTGTCCGGAAATGCTTCTATCGATTAATATTAATTTTATTTTGAATATTTTCTGGTCTAAAAAGGTGTGGTTGTTTAGCTAACGAACAATAGTGGTTACTGTTAACAGAGACCAGATATTTTATTGTGCAATTTTGTCACAAATAAATGTTAATTATACTCATTATCGCTTATAACTATGGAATAAAACAATACAACAAATCAATCTGGGACATTTGACATTCGGTGCGTAGCCACAGGAACAGCCTAATGCTCTATATCGCTACATGTGTATGGTATCACAGAATGGTCTGTTCTAAAAATAGACAAATAAACGGGCCCAATAAAATATTCGAAATAAAATCAATATTAATTGATAGAAGCCTTTCCGGACATGGGTCTTCAGTTCATATTTATTATTTTATACCCACGCAACTATTTCAAATTTGTTATTAAACCATTTACCCAACAAACCGGCCAAAACCGGCCAAATAAAGCTTCAACAGCCTAAAATATCTTCGGTCTGTCTCAATAGAACCATACAAATATGGATATCATTGGAACCGGCTCCTTGACCACATTGTGATAGTTACAGTTATGCCCTGTGCCAATGCATTCTCTTATATATGCGAGTCGACCATAGGTCGCCTCGCATATATAAGAGAATGCATTGGCCTAAAAAAAAATCTTTTTTTTAACACTTTTTACCATTTTTTCTTACATTCTTTAACAATTTTATAATTTTTAATGTGTTAAGCCAATGCATTCTCTTATATATGCGAGGCGACCTATGGTCGACTCGCATATATAAGAGAATGCATTGGCACAGGGCCCTTCTGTTGGGTAAAGGGTTAAAGAGATAATCCATCTTTAAAGACATATTATGGAATTGTTCAGGTGAAACTGATAAATTATTACTCAGCGCTATGCCAACTGGGAGAATGTAGCATTCTACTAACATCGCCCAAAATCTCAAAGAAATCGACAATACAACTCCATAGAAAATACCGTCTTAACTACACTCAATTGTAAATATTTAGATCTCGATTCGGGATGCAACAATTGACGATAAACTAAAGCAAATGATTTCGCCATCGATACTCATTGCATTTAATAAATATATAAGACTGACAGTGTGTGTTGTAAATTTGGATTAATACATGTATGCATAAAATAAAATATAACTACTTTGAGCACGATTATTCTCCATTTATACATAGGGTTGAAACGATTAATCGACTAGTCGTAGACGACGCTGAAATGTCAGAACGTCGACTCTGAATTTTGCCGTCGACTAGTCAGAATATAGTGTATTAGTTTCATTATAACGTTTTCAAGATCGATTCCGGCATAAACGGTGTTAACTGCGCGTAAGTTATGGTAAGTATAACGTTTGGTGGCACCCAGAATTGACAGTGTTACTAGTAGACACACACGGACCGGTGACCCGACTATTAATTGGACGAATGAAATTGACAACACAATGTCTCACTCGTCGTTTGAGGTCAAAGACATGATGGCAATGATTGACGCGGTTTTGTAGTTTGTCCGAGACCGATTTGATACAGACACTGTATATTTCCATTGATCTCGCACCGTCGGATTATGATGCGACGCTGGGTGAAGGTCGCTTAAGGTGACGTCATTGGTGCTACCGAATATAAATGATACTGACATTAAGAACTGGCTATCGTATTCTACAACGTAGCCTATACTATAGGGCGTATTTAGTCGGAACATTAACATTTTATAATGACACCGCTCGGCACCGGTTTATTGGTGATCACGTGACTAAACGAAATAATCTTGAACGCTGATATTAAATTTAAAACCTGTATAAATTATCGTGTATCTAATCATTATCCACCACATGTCTAATTATATAATTACATTCAGTGTGTTGGATAAATATCAAGATGTTTACAGTATTATTTCCCAAATAAATTGGTGTGTATGCAGGGAAATGCGCAACGCAATAGAACGCTATTGCATCAGTCATCAGTGTACGCCATGTACGATGAATTTTCCGTACAATGTTATGTTTGAAAGTTTTGATATCGGGTACCGACTTGTCGACGCAACGCGACTTTTGGGCTTCGACTAGTCGACTCTGAAATTCACTAATCGTTTCAACACTATTTATACATGTATTTGATCACCCAACCAGAGTGTTTCACATCACATTAACATCCCTCCAAATGAATAATAGACCATTCCTGATGATCCTGCTGTACATGTACACTGTTTTAACTGAGTGGAAGAATCCATTTACATGTAGTATAGAAGGTAATCACACACACAATGAGTAGTAGATACCGGTATACTGTAAATGTAAATTACAATCAGCATGCAGAAACATGCAACAAAGTGTCATATCAAAGTCAACACAGGTATGACTGACAATACAGGTGTGATGAGATTTCAAAAGAAGAGAAAATAGAGTGAGGGTGATTCTCAAACATTTAAAAAAATAAATACCAGTACATTTGAAGTATTTAATATTAGTTATCTTTAGCAACATCGGGGGTACATGGAGATTTAATACCTCGATGTCGATTTTGAACCCTGAGGTACATGTAGAGCCGAGGGGTTCAAAAAGAGACATCCAGGTATTAAAACTCCATGTACCCCATGATGTTGCCGAAGATAATGATTTTGTCCCCACAACAATAGCCATGTCTCCTTAATTTAAGTGTGTTTTTCATAGGTTCTCCAATTAATTCACACCAAAAAGAATAGTTCAGTAGCCGACCTAAGGATCCGGCGTCAGGTCAGGTGACGTCAGTGTTCGCGCTGGACAGAAAAAAAGTTTAGCCAAAAGTTTAGCCAATGAAAATTTTATTAGCCAAATGAAATGAAAGTGTCAATGACACTGTAGCTCAACTTAGGTAGGGGAATAATTTAATGGTTGACAGTAAATGGAGGAATAGGAAAGGTGCTAATTGAAATGTCTAACATGCGCCAAAGGATTTAGTGATGCAAAGAGTAAAATACAAGATGGCTGCTGGTGGCCATTTTTTTTTGGGCCAATTGACCCCAAAAGAACTCGTTCCCATCTACGTATAATTGTTAACATCCATGACAAATTTTATGAAGATCTGACCAAAGCTACGACATACAAATTTCATGATGATCAGACGAACAGTACGACCTGTAGACCGCGCCAATGGATTGAATTTTAAAATCCAAGATGGCCGCTGGCAGCCATGTTTTTTGGCCGAATGACCCCACAATGATTCGTTCCCATCTACATGTCAATGTCAACATTCATGACAAATTTAATAAATATCAGACCAAAGGTATGACCTGTAGCCCACGCCAAAGGATTTAGTCATGCAAAAAGTAAAATGCTGGTGGCAATGTTTTTTGACCGAATGACCCCAAAACGACTCGTTCCCATCTACATGTCATTGTTATAATTAATGACAAATTTCATGACCATTTGACCAAAGCTACGACCTGTAGCCCGCACCAAAGGATTTAGTCATGCAAAGAGTAAAATCCAAGATGGCTGCTGGCGGCCATGTTTTTTGACCAAATGACCCCATAACGACTCGATCCCATCTACATGTCATTGTTATCATTCATGACAAATTTCATGATGATCAGACGAACAGTACGACCTGTAGCCCGCGCCAATGGATTGAATTTTGAAATCCAAGATGGCCGCCAGCAGCCATGTTTTTTGGCCGAATGACCCGACAATGATTCGTTCCCATCTACATGTCAATGTCAACGTTCATGACAAATTTTATAAAGATTAGACCAAAGGCAACCTATAGCCCGCGCCAAAGGATTTAGTCATGCAAAGAGTAAAATCCAAGATGGCGGCCATGTTTTTTGGGCCGAACGACTCCAAAATCACTCGTTCCCATCTACATGTCAGTGTTAACATCCATGACAAATTTCATAAACTTCCGACCAACACAACGACCTGTAGCCCGCGCCAAAGGATTTAGTCATGCAAAGAGTAAAATCCAAGATGGCTGCTGGCAGCCATGTTTTTTGGCCGAACGACCCCAAAATCACTCGTTCCCATCTACATGTCATTATTAACATCAATGACAAATTTCATGATGATCAGACGAACAGTACGACCTGTAGCCCGCGCCAATGGATTGAATCTTGAAATCCAAGATGGCTGCCAGCGGCCATGTTTTTTGGCCGAATAACCCCAAAATGACTCGTTCCCATCTACATGTCAATGTCAACATTCATGACAAATTTCATAAAGATCAGACCAAAGGTACGACCTGTAGCCCGCGCCAAAGGATTTAGTCATGCAAAGAGTAAAATACAAGATGGCTGCTGGCGGCCATGTTTTTTGGCCGAGCGACACCAAAATCACTCGTTCCCATCTACATGTCATTATTAACATCAATGACAAATTTCATGATGATCAGGCGAACAGTACGATCTGTACTGTAGCCCGCGCCAATGGATTGAATCTTGAAATCCAAGATGGCTGCCAGCGGCAATGTTTTTAGGCCGAATGACCCCAAAATGACTCGTTCCCATCTACATGTCAATGTCAACATTCATGACAAATTTCATAAGATCAGACCAAAGGTACGACCTGTAGCCCGGGCCAAAGGATTTAGTCATGCAAAGAGTAAAATCCAAGATGGCTGCTGGCAGCCATGTTTTTTCGGCCGAACAACTCCAAAATCACTCGTTCCCATCTACATGTCATTGTTAACATCCATGACAAATTTCATGATGTTCCGATCGAAGCTACGACCTGTAGCCCGCGCTAAAGGATTTAGTCATGCAAAGAGTAAAATCCAAGATGGCTGCTGGTGGCCATGTTTATTGGCCGAACAACCCCAAAATGACTCGTTCCCATCTACATGTCAATATTAACATCCATGACAAATTTCATGATGATCAGACGAACAGTACGACCTGTAGCCCGCGCCAATGGATTGAATCTTGAAATCCAAGATGGCTGCCAGCGGCCATGTTTTTTGGCAGAATGACCCCAAATGACTCGTTCCCATCTACATGTCAATGTCAACATTCATGACAAATTTCATAAAGATCAGACCAAAGGTACGACCTGTAGCCCGGGCCAAAGGATTTAGTCATGCAAAGAGTAAAATCCAAGATGGCTGCTGGCGGCCATGTTTTTCGGCCGAACAACTCCAAAATCACTCGTTCCCATCTACATGTCATTGTTAACATCCATGACAAATTTCATGATGTTCCGATCAAAGCTACGACCTGTAGCCCGCGCCAAATGATTTAGTCATGCAAAGAGTAAAATCCAAGATGGCTGCTGGCGGCCATGTTTATTGGCCGAACGACCCCAAAATGACTCGTTCCCATCTACATGTCAATATTAACATCCATGACAAATTTCATGATGATCAGACGAACAGTACGACCTGTAGCCCGCGCCAATGGATTGAATTTTGAAATCTAAGATGGCCGCCAGCGGCCATGTTTTTTGGCCGAATGACCCACAATGATTCGTTCCCATCTACATGTCAATGTCAACATTCATGACAAATTTCATAAAGATTAGACCAAAGGTACAACATGTAGCCCGCGCCAAAGGATTTAGTCATGCAAAGAGTAAAATCCAAGATGGCTGCTGGCGGCCATGTTTTTTGGCCGAACGACACCAAAATCACTCGTTGCCATCTACATGTCATTATTAACATCAATGACAAATTTCATGATGATCAGGCGAACAGTACGATCTGTAGCCCGCGCCAATGGATTGAATCTTGAAATCCAAGATGGCTGCCAGCGGCCATGTTTTTAGGCCGAATGACCCCAAAATGACTCGTTCCCATCTACATGTCAATGTCAACATTCATGACAAATTTCATAAAGATCAGACCAAAGGTACGACCTGTAGCCCGGGCCAAAGGATTTAGTCATGCAAAGAGTAAAATCCAAGATGGCTGCTGGCGGCCATGTTTTTCGGCCGAACGACCCCAAAATCACTCGTTCCCATCTACATGTCATTGTTAACATCCATGACAAATTTCATGATGTTCCGATCGAAGCTACGACCTGTAGCCCGCGCCAAAGGATTTAGTCATGCAAAGAGTAAAATCCAAGATGGCTGCTGGTGGCCATGTTTATTGGGCCGACACAACCCCAAAATGACTCGTTCCCATCTACATGTCAATATTAACATCCATGACAAATTTCATGATGATCAGACGAACAGTACGACCTGTAGCCCGCGCCAATGGATTGAATCTTGAAATCCAAGATGGCTGCCAGCGGCCATGTTTTTTGGCAGAATGACCCCAAAATGACTCGTTCCCATCTACATGTCAATGTCAACATTCATGACAAATTTCATAAAGATCAGACCAAAGGTACGACCTGTAACCGGGCCAAAGGATTTAGTCATGCAAAGAGTAAAATCCAAGATGGCTGCTGGCGGCCATGTTTTTCGGCCGAACGACCCCAAAATCACTCGTTCCCATCTAAATGTCATTGTTAACATCCATGACCAATTTCATGATGTTCCGATCGAAGCTACGACCTGTAGCCCGCGCCAAAGGATTTAGTCATGCAAAGAGTAAAATCCAAGATGGCTGCTGGTGGCCATGTTTATTGGCCGAACAACCCCCAAAATGACTCGTTCCCATCTACATGTCAATATTAACATCCATGACAAATTTCATGATGATCAGACGAACAGTACGACCTGGATTGAATTTTGAAATCTAAGATGGCCACCAGCGGCCATGTTTTTTGGCAGAATGACCCCACATTGATTCGTTGCCATCTACATGTCAATGTCAACATTCATGACAAATTTCATAAAGATTAGACCAAAGGTACAACCTGTAGCCCGCGCCAAAGGATTTAGTCATGCAAAGAGTAAAATCCAAGATGGCTGCTGGCAGCCATGTTTTTTGGCCGAACGACCCCAAAATCACTCGTTCCCATCTACATGACAGTGTTAACATCCATGACAAATTTCATAAACTTCCGACCAAAACAACGACCTGTAGCCCCGCGCCAAAGGATTTAGTCATGCAAAGAGTAAAATCCAAGATGGCTACTGGCAGCCATGTTTTTTGGCCGAACGACCCCAAAATCACTCGTTCCCATCTACATGTCATTATTAACATCAATGACAAATTTCATGATGATCAGATGAACAGTACGACCTGTAGGCCGCGCCAATGGATTGAATCTTGAAATCCAAGATGGCTGCCAGCGGCCATGTTTTTTGGCCGAATGACCCAAAAATGACTCGTTCCCATCTACATGTCAATGTCAACATTCATGACAAATTTCATGAAGATCAGACCAAAGGTACAACCTGTAGCCCGCGCCAAAGGAAATTGTTGACGGACACACGGACACACGGACACACGGACACCACGAACACACGCACACACGGACACACGGACACACGGACGACGGACGCCAAACCATGGCAATAGCTCAAACTTACAAGTAAGTTGAGCTAAAAAACTTTAGCCAAATGTTTTTTGGCCAATTTAAAAAAAACTTTGGCCAACTTAAATCATCGTTTTCTGGTCGGCTTCACAATTAATGACTAAAACGTAAAATCTAACAGACATAAAATACACAATAATTTAAATAATGTTGATGAACTAGAAGTTTTTTTATATATATCATTTATTAAAAATTTATTAATCTTTATGTGAAAGAGTGATTTGTGGGGGGGGGGGGGGGGGGGGGGGGGGGGGGGGGGGTAACACGGGATTGTCCTTCTTAATGTCATTATTGTTTTGTTTTATATCAATATCCGTTTTTAAATCATTAAATATTTATCCTTGCGAAAATATCTAAGTGACATCTGGAAACTCTAATAACTTAATATTGTTACGCCATTATCAAATTACAATCTGTCATAAAAGCATGCATATTATTTTGACTGTATCGGTATTGACGACAAATAGCCACAAAATATCTGTCGTCACATTTGGCTGATTAAGCTATTGTCTTACACTTGGTGCTCATAAACATCGACCGTCATAAATACAATGTCATCATAAACATGCATTGTGCAGGCGCGCCGTGAGTGACCAGACAGACAATGGGCTGAATGGGGGATTAGGGGATTAAATGTGCAAATTAATAATGACCTTTTGCTGCTTCATGCAGAGTGACGTAATCTTTCTCCAGATTAAAACAGCCTGTTACGAACAAATTATATACCGGCGTCAATGCACTTTACAAAACATTGCTTTCTTCACATTGTCACAATTCAACCATGGTCGGTTTAATGTCCATGCGTCTTTGAATGTCCGTCTTGTGAAAACTAAAGATGATTGCAAATCACTGTGTGATCGCTTGGTTGATAGAGTTGTTGATCGGGTTTCCCTTTGTACGATATTTCATAAGTACGAAAATAATGAAATACTTTCGTCACCTAACTTCGTCTTGAATGTCGATCTATTGAGCGCTTTTATTAATTAACTTTCTGGCTCCATGCTTTCAGTCTCCATTTTGGTTCAAAAAAAGTTTAGCCAAATGAAATTTTTATTACCCAAATTCGAAAAAGATTAGCCATTGGCTAATTTGGCTACCGACAGCGCGAACACTGGGTGACGTCAAACTCGGCATGCGAGAGCAACATCACAATTGGTGGAAACTGCCAGTTCAAGGGCCATTCATATTCCCCCCGATGTTTCACTTGCTCATATACCCGCGATGTTAGTTCAAGGGCCATTCATATTCCCCCCGATGTTTCACTTGCTCATATACCCGCGATGTTAGTTCAAGGGCCATTCATATTCCCCCCGATGTTTCACTTGCTCATATACCCGCGATGTTAGTTCAAGGGCCATTCATATTCCCCCCGATGTTTCACTTGCTCATATACCCGCGATGTTAGTTCAAGGGCCATTCATATTCCGCCCGATGTTTCACTTGCTCATATACCCGCGATGTTAGTTCAAGGGCCATTCATATTCCGCCCGATGTTTCACTTGCTCATATACCCGCGATGTTAGTTCAAGGGCCATTCATATTCCGCCCGATGTTTCACTTGCTCATATACCCACGATGTTAGCGCACGTTCTCTTATACGCACCTGCCAAGGGTGACAGGGGACATGGTAATTTAAATGTGGCATTGTAGCCAATCAGATTGCTAGTTACAACCGGATGTGGGGACAAGACCAATTATCCAGTACATTTTAGGTCATATTAATAGATTCTATATTATTTATACCTATTAAATTTTTATATCTACATGTATGTTTATTCAATCTCCCTTAATACCTTAATTCTAAAGGAACGCTTAAATCGGTAGTTGTAACAAACCGAAAACCTCATAAAGATAAAGAGATTGTGAATGAATCTTGCATAATCTAACCACATTACCAGTAAAGCTTTTTTGTGCTTTTAGCCACCTATGGTACCGGTACATGTGTACCTGTACAATAAGGTGAATACAGCAAGCCTTGAAATAGGGTGTCTGTCATTTGCAGAATGAGGTCCCCAGAGGGTGAATTTAGTGATGCTACCCGGCACCCTATTTCAAGGCTTGGAATAGAGTAAGCTTGAATATGCATGCAGATAATTTCCGTCATCAATACTGACGGATGTGAATGTGATGCTCAAATGGTGTATGGGAGTAACTACCGTACATGTATATTCTATACCGTATAGGCCTAATGTCCTTCAGAACTTTCATAATCGGTAAACTCCAGGAGTCTCCTTGCGGTATACTGAAATCTGTAATTTTGTGTCAATTTGAATTCCTCTATCTTTGGCAGTTTACAGAAAGAAAAATAATGTTATAAGTAATTGTTTGGTGCAATTGGAAGAACCTGCAGTCACACAGGCTAGCATCACTAAATTCACCCTCTGGGGACCTCATTCTGCAAATGACAGACACACTATGTGCAGGCGTGGTTATTTCGTATCTTTGGCTAGTATTGTGAAGTCTCTTCATGCAAAAAGCATTGGAGTCTGTAGAAACCATGGAAAAGCCTTTGATAGAAAAGAATAGATAAAATTGAACAAGCCTTGAAATAGGGTGTCTGTCATTTGCAGAATGAGGTCCCCAGAGGGTGAATTTAGTGATGCTACCCCGCATAGCAGGCTAGCATCACCCAATTCACCCTCTGGGGACCTCATTCTGCTTACACCTCAGCAGAATGAGGTTCCCAGAGGGTGAATTTGGTGATGCTAGCCCACTATGAGGGGTAGCATCACTAAATTCACCCTCTGGCGACCTCATTCTGCAAATGACAGACACCCTATTTCAAGGCTTGAATTTGAATCAGGACAGCCAGTATCAAATCGAACTGAATCATACAAACGATTTCGATTTGATTCCCAGGACATTAATTTTCAAGGACACAACTGGATCTTAGGGTGTTTTCACTTTACCTAATTTATTGTTTAATACACTAACTGAACAGCCTTTTATTCAGCGGTGTACATGTACTTGTATGTGCCTTTGTGTGCTTTGAGCACATCTTGATCTTTCAAACATTTTCATTTAAAAAAAAACATGGACAGACAGACAGATCCTACACTTTTACATACATGTATATATATATACCCGGTATAGATAGATGATGTAAATAAGGAAGACTTTTTTTCACTTTCTGAGGCAATATTCTTCCGTGCTTTTGTTCAAAAAATGGTATATTAAAAAAAAATGTGGCACAGCAGTGGAAATACATGTAAAGCATTGCAAAAATATGGTAAATTATAAATCACAAAATACCCATCTGAAAGCAGCAAATAATCAACAACATCCTTTGCATATCTTGTCTCTATTTTTTTTGACATTATATCCCTCGCACTAACCTTGTGGATTAAAAATAACTTAAAGATTGGATTAACAATGATGAAACTGCATATACAATATATAGTCCTTACATCTCATTGTGTTCCAATATATTTTAGGCTTTTCAAGAGTATACAATTTAAATGAAAGTGTCAATGACACTGTAGCTCAACTTGGAAAGGGAATAATTAATGTATTACAGTCAATGGAGCAATTAGGAATGTGGAAAGTTGAATGTCTAATACTAGTTTATAGACATGAAGAGAAAAGTAAAATCCAAGATGGCTGCTGGCGGCCATGTTTTCAGCCAAATGACCCCAAAATGAGTTGTTCCCATCTACATGTCATCGTTAACATTTATGACAAATTTTATGATGATCAGACTAAAGGTACGACATGTAGCCCGGGCTAAAGAATTTAGTCATACAAAGAGTAAAATCCAAGATGGCTGCTGGCGGCCATGTTTTCGGACGAATGACCCCAAAATGAGTCGTTCCCATCTACATGTCATCGTTAACATTCATGACAATTTTTATGATGATCAGACTAAATGTACGACCTGTAGTCCGTGCTAAAGAATTTAGTCATACAAAGAGTAAAATCCAAGATGGCTGCTGGCGGCCATGTGTTTTGGCCAAATGACCCCAAAAGTACTCGTTCCCATCTACATATCAATATTATCATCCATGACAAATTTCATGATGATCAGACGAACAGTACGAACTGTGGCCCGCGCTAATGGATTAAATTTTTAAATGCAAGATGGCTGCTGGCGGCCATGTTTTTTGTCCGAATGACCCCAAAATGACTCGTTCCCATCTACATTCCAATTTCAACAGCCATGACAAATTTTATGATGATCAGACTAAATGTACGAACTGTAGCCCATGCTAAAGGATTTAGTCATGCAAAGAGTAAAATCCAAGATGGCTGCTGGCAGCCATGTTTTTTGACCGAATGACCCCAAAATAACTCGTTCCCATCTACATGTCATTATTAACATTCATGACAAATTTTATGATGATCAGACTAAAGGTACGACCTGCAGCCCATGCTAAAGAATTTAGTCATACAAAGAGTAAAATCCAAGATGGCTGCTGGAGGCCATGTTTTTTGGCCGAATGACCCCAAAATTACTCGTTCCCATCTACATATCAATATTATCATCCATGACAAATTTCATGATGATCAGACAAACAGTACGACCTGTGCCCCGTGCTAATGGATTAAATTTTGAAATCCAAGATGGCCGTTGGCGGCCATGTTTTTTGTCCTAATGACCCCAAAATGACTCGTTCCCATTTACATTCCAATTTCAACAGCCATGACAAATTTTATGATGATCAGACAAAAGGTACGACCTGTAGCCCGTGCTAAAGGATTTAGTCATACAAAGAGTAAAATCCAAGATGGCTGCTGGCGGCCATATTTTTTGGCCGAATGACCCCAAAATTACTCGTTCCCATCTACATGTCATTGTTAACATCCATGACAAATTTTATGATGATCAGACTAAAGGTACGACCTGTAGCCCGTGCTAAAGGATTTAGTCATACAAAGAGTAAAATCCAAGATGGCTGCTGGTGGCCATGTTGTTTGGCGGAATGACCCCGAAATGAGTCGTTCCCATCTACATGTCATTGTTAACATCCATGACAAATTTTATGATGATCAGACTAAAGGTACAACCTGTAGCCCGTGCTAAAGGATTTAGTCATACAAAGAGTAAAATCCAAGATGGCTGCTGGCGACAATGTTTTTTGTCCAAATGACCCCAAAATGACTCGATCCCATCTACATTTCAACAGCCATGACAAATTTTATGATGATCAGACTAAAGGTACGACCTGTAGCCCGTGCTAAAGGATTTAGTCATACAAAGAGTAAAATCAAAGATGGTTGCTGGCGGCAATGTTTTTTGGCCAAATGACCCCAAAATGACTTGTTCCCATCTACATGTTATTATTAACATTCATGACAAATTTTATGATGAACAGACTAAAGGTACAACCTGTAGCCCGTGCTAAAGGATTTAGTCATACAAAGAGTAAAATCCAAGATGACTGCTGGCGGCCATGTTTTTAGGCCGAATGACCCCAAAATTACTCGTTCCCATCAACATGTCAATATTATCATCCATGACAAATTTCATGATGATCAGACGAACGGTATGACCTGTGGCCCGTGCTAATGGATTAAATTTTGAAATCTAAGATGGCCACTGGCGGCCATGTTTTTTGTCCGCATGACCCCAAAATGACTCGTTCCCATCTACATTCCAATTTCAACAGCCATGACAAAGTTTATGATGATCAGACTAAAATTACGACCTGTAGACCGTGCTAAAGAATTTAGTCATACAAAGAGTAAAATCAAAGATGGCTGCTGGCGGCCATGTTTTTGGGCCGAATGACCCCAAAATCACTCGTTCCCATCTACATGTCAATATTAACATCCATGACAAATTTCATGATGATCAGACAAACAGTACGGCCTGTAGCCCGTGCTAATGGATTGAATTTTGAAATCCAAGATGGCCGCTGGCGGCCATGTTTTTTTTCCGAATGACCCCAAAATTAATCATTCTGGTCTAAATGTTGATGTCAACAGCTATGACAAATTTCATAATGATCCGACCAAAGGTACGACCTGTAGCCTGCATTGTTGACGCCTTATGTACACACGCACACACGGACGACGGACGACAAAGCCATGGCAATAGCTCAAACTTTACAAAGTAAAGTTGAGCTAATAAGTGTTCCTTAATAATCTAATTCACAGTAGGGGTGGTCCCAGTTTGAGATTGCATAGATTTGTGTGACTTTTGGGTGTCGATATCACAATAAACATTGATTTAATTCCTATGCTTGTAAGCAATGCAAATCAAAATTGGCTTTACAAATTCACCTAAATCATGCAATCTCGAGATGGAACCTTCATCTACTGTCAAATACATTATCAAGGAACAGGTATTAGCTAAGAAATATATTTATTACATACTGTTTTTTTTTCTATGTTATAAATTTCCCTGTCAGAATATCAAAAAGTTGTCAGATTTTGAACTGGTGGAGTATGATCTCTACAGGCGAAGCTAGAGTACAGATTCATCACATGGTTTAGACTCATTTGAGTTCCGAGTGCACTTAACAACATACATTGTAGCTTATGAGGTCCCCAGAGGGTGAATTTAGTGACGTTATCCCACACAGCAGGCTAGCATATTGCTCAAAGCTTAAGAAATTCCGTAATGGTGGACAAATATTGGAAGAATTTAATATCAATAAGATATTTTTTAATCTGATTATTATTGTGTACCACAAATATGGGGAGAATTTACCATCAATAAGATATTTTTTAATCTGAGTACTATTACGCACCACATTTCTGGGTTCAAATTATTATGATTTATATACGCAGCAAAACAATTTTGCAAAGTTCATGCAGTACCTAGTGGTATTTTTAGTTCCCTGTAATTTCAAATGTCAATCAAATGGACATAATGAAAATATAAATAGCGAATTCCACAACAAGAACTTTTGCCCTGTTAGATGGATACAGTACTACATAAGTAGAGCATTGTGACAGGTTCCCTGGTAGAATTTGTCAATAAGCTGACAAAATGTGCAACAACTTCCATGTGTCAATCAATTTTGCTTCCGTAGATGAGTAAACTTGTTCCTCAAAGTTCAAGACAAAAGAAGGACCGTTGTTTACCTGTGCTATTTACCGTTGCTAAATTTACAGCTTTCGTGCCAAAACTTTGCATCACAAACAAAACACAACAGAGATGTTTTGTGACAATTCAAGGCACAATTTAACTATATTAGCAATTTTAAATGAAATACATGTACCGGTACATGTACTTGATAGGGAATGTCAAACAAAACTCCCCAAAGGAAGCAGAATGATAACAAGTTTTTAATGACAGGATTCTAAGTCGAAAAAGGGCCATAACTCTAGCAAAAATGGGCGGATTGTACCCATATTCGAACTTGACCTGTATTTTGTTCTGCTAAACTCACCTATGAAATTTGATTTTTAATAGTCCCCCGAAAAAAAATTCGGGGGACAATAACGTTAAAACCTTGGAACTAGTTGTTTATAGTACGCAAGAATATACATTGGAATGTTGTTTTGATTTTTCACGCGATTGATGTGACGTCAGTTCATTCATGATTTTGAACCAGACAACGACGTCACGAGCGCCTTGTATCGCAAGTGCAGTAAAGATACGGATGCTCTTATCGCCAATTCGTTATTGCCAATTGTATCAGGGAATTTCATAGGAAAGGTAGATAAATGGTTGCACCGGTTTATACAGGTAGTGAGGTTGTGTATAAAACTGCTACCACCATGTTAATTACATCGCTAATCTTCTCCACTCAAGCTTTCGGTGCTGAGTGGGTCACCGTGAATCACTCTCTCAATCACGTCAAACAATCGCCACGGTGTTGAGTGTTTTACATGTCGCACACTCTTGACATACAGTAACCGTAGATATGATGAATATCCAGTTTGATGTCTATCCCAGATCAATTATGTATAGCAATACGGATTTACTAGTACTAATCAAAGTTAATTTTCATGACACACGATTATACACTCCCATTTAAGTTCATAACTTTCCAACATAAATATATGGATGGATTAACAGATGATTGATTTACATGTATGTTACAGTACATACCAGACAATAGCAAAAAATATCTTGAATTCAAGTCTGCACACATGCCACGGTTGCCGGTGTCAGTCACATGGTCTTTGTTGGCAAAATCATACTTTTGATAGGGATAGTTACATGTAAGCTAGTATTTGCCATGGTACCCCAGCCCAGCATGATGTATCACTTCTCTCATTTTAGGGAATGAGTCAAATGACTCTTTGTATTTGTTTCAGAATACATGTAGTCTAAAGGTAAAACCCTTTGATCTGTTACAGTTTGTGCCATGGGTGACTGGTCATCAGACACCAAATAAAACCAGACCTGTACAAAACAATTATATTTATATTGATTGATGCCCCATTTATTTATATTTTTTTTGGGCACCAACACCCGGTCTGTTTTATGGACACCCCCCCCCCCCCTCCACCCCCCACCGACCTAGCAGAAACCCTGAATGTTATTTATAGCATGACATCACAGAAAACCATTGCAAACATGTAAATACATGTATAAGATTTTTTACAATTTTAATATTTTTT
This sequence comes from Siphonodentalium dalli, assembly GCA_032622095.1. Taxonomy (NCBI): domain Eukaryota; kingdom Metazoa; phylum Mollusca; class Scaphopoda; order Gadilida; family Siphonodentaliidae; genus Siphonodentalium; species Siphonodentalium dalli. The sequence continues at coordinate 265,220,725 of CP136063.1, forward strand.
TCTTGTATTCTTTAACAATTTTATAATTTCACCCATACAGAGCCCCAGACAAACATGAGCAGACCACACTCTTCTATATGCTTCTATAGATGTGTGGGGCTCCCTGCAGGGTAATGGATGTTTTTTTATTTTATGTCCTAAAAATTGTAAGAAATATTTATTTTTAAAAAATGATAAAAAATTGTTAGGCCAATGGTCGACTCGCATATATAAGAGAATGCATTGGCACAGGGTAAAAAAATCCCGACTTCCGACTGGATTTGATATGGCGGGTCACATATATAAAGCAATGACACTTGCAAAATTACGAATAATATCTTACCTTTTGTAAGTTAGTTGGACCTGTGGTTAACAATTTCTATCAGTCACAGTACAGAACCTGCAAATACAGGTAAAAGAGTAACAATCAGGCCAAAATGAATATACTGTTAATTTCCCCTGACCCCAACAACCCTAAAAACGGTCGCTGACCAAAATATTGGAAGGATTTATGGGTTTCAGATCCCTATACTACAAACTGTAGGAGGAATTAATTACACCAATATGATACAAGGTGCATATTCACTAAATATGTAGCACATCTTCAATGTGTCGAGAAAGGGTCAATAACTCTAAAATAAAAAATATAAAAACATTTCTATGTCAAAACTAGAAAAATGAATTCAATTTAACACGATAAACACTCAAAATACCTGTATCATATTGTGTGTCGCGATACAGGAAATAAAGTAATTTCTGAAGATGGACATGTGTTAAAGAGCAAAACCTGCAATGTTCTCAAAAGATGAAAAATGGCAATCACAGGTGTGCAAGTTCACAGACTTGGACAAAGTTCCAGATGCACACACGGCTACGCACATGGATGAGGGTCATTACTATAGTCCTCTGACTGAATGTCGGGAGACAAAAATAACCACCCTAGCGGCAAAATATGTTATTGACTTCCAACAATTTGTTTTTATTGTCAACCAAGATGATAAACACATGAATAGCATCATCAACCATTTAGTCGTAACAAACGAAACAGGGTAGTTGCGTTTACGCATTGAGGGTGTGTTGTTACCATGTTGTAAAAGGCTGAGGACCTATCGTATGACAAGAATTGGCATGCCGACATGCATACAAGATACTCTGGTCAACAACAGATCTGGCATTTTTTAAATTCTGCTCACCGTTGGTTACAGCTGAGAACATATGATTCGGAGACCATCCGAACACAGGTTGACCTCACGGTAGGCTCCTGCGAATATTCGATTACAATTAAAATGAATACCGAATCGAATATATCAGTTTGGTGACCTGAGGTGACTAGCGAGAAAACCCCATGTTTTGAGTCTGGTATACATGTACAACCATGCATTCCTCGTCAATCCTCGTACATGGTATATAAATAAAAAAATTCTATACGTATACTGATCTGCCATTAAGAGAAGAAGAAAATGGAAGCGCGAGTGGTCAATACATTCATATTTTACGCATCGTTTACTGTGTCTTCTATTGTGTCGATGTGGTTTCCGTGGCTTTCCGTACCTTCCAACAAATGAAATTCAATTAAAATCATGCTTATAAACACATAGACCGAGCCTGTTTTGAGCAGCCAATCAGATCGTTTGTTTCATTTTATCTTAGGATAAGCTTAGAGATAGCGGAGCGAATCTGACATAGCACGATTTGCCGACTGAAAAGTCAATTGAAAACTATATTCTTTTACGAATTTTACTGAAAACATATGTATAAATCCTTAAGCAAATGTCACGTAAAAGATATCAAGACTGTTGTGAGTAGATGAGTACAAGTTATTTTTGTGAAGCTCAATATTAGGTTGGTCCAGTAGAAGTAAATTCGGAACGCGATAATTTGATGCACGCATTGAACTGAATGAATGGACTTAAATCACATTAAAAATTTAGCTCGATTTAGCTATGTGAGCTCAAATGAGCTATTTACCTGGATATTTCCCTAGTTTTTATGACAAAATGTTATATTTTCGGGAAACACCCTACCAAACGTTAACAGGTCTTAACTAAAACATTGTTAATTCAATAATTGCGCCCAGGCTAAGTCGTGGTGAGTCATTGAGTTTTTTTGCTTCTATGAAATAGCATGTTCAGATCGTTTCGTTTTTCCGCGTTTTGCATCTGTCGAAACGGAAAAACTCCATTTGTATTTTCAATAAAACACGCAACATTGCGAGATAAAACGACTTTGATTTACACGGTAAGAAGAAGAATAAACTACATATATATCGATAAAGTTTTGGAACATGTATCAATAACACTTGATAGCAGCTAATAACTGCTTCACTGTAAATGATTTTGGGCTAATTATTTAACGTAACAGATTAAAATAGGCACTTGCTTTATATGTATGCCAATTTTGTTTTTATTTTCCGGATTTTTAAGGTTTGTTTTCTTAGGTTTAACTTGCCTAACTTTGTCAATTAAAAAAACAATGAACGAATCGCCTCTCATCATTCATCATCTGTATCAGCAAAGCACAGTTCAATAATACATTTTGCAAAGGAGTTTCTGATTTTTATACTACATTTCAAGCTCAACTGAACAAAATGAAGTTTGTCATCTGTTGTCATGGGTTGTTGTTCGTCTGTGCGTGCATCAATGATTGCTGTTGGCATACCCTATATGCCACAAATCTCTCATTTAATTGTCAACAAACTTCATATGGATTCTTGGGGTGATAATTTTCCCCGAATTGTATCTTGGATTTCACATTTGATTCATCAGCACACCCTGTACCATGTCCTGCCTTGGTCCTGTGACTCAGACTGTGAATGGGGGGTCAAACTTTCTGTTTTGTGCTACCGTTGTCGTAGGTGTCAAATCAACATATCAAACATATCATTCTGCAACTATTTCCACTACTGCCTGTAAATGGATGCTCTTCATAATAGTACATGTATTTGTGTGAATTTAAGAAACTAATTTTAAATTATTCTGTTTACTTTTTCACTTTATATTTAACTTTTTGTGTTGCCAATAAACAATGAAGAAAGTGACATTAATGATGATGTACATGTAGCTCAAATTTAAGCGATGCGAGTAGAGTATATTGGTGGGTATTAAAAACCAATGTGAAGAAATTTTCCATCAACATCCTTTTTGTTTCTTTTAGTGTTGAAACGATTAGTGGTTTTGGGGAATCGACTAGTCGCCAGAGGGAATCGACTACTAGTCGACTAGTCGGACCCCTTTCGAAACTTACCGTTTTGTGCTCATATACGTATATAATTTGCCGTTTGTTTTGAGTACCAGTAACCAACTTTGCATTTTCGAATTTAAAGCAAGACGTGATTTAACACTATTTGCCCTGATTATTTGGCTTAATATCACTGAAGGTTAATAGGTTATTAATATATGATGTTTTATGACAATCAAATTACCATACAGTTGATGTATGTATCTAAACTGTGTCCGGACTGTACCGGTTCTTACATACAATCGAACATCGTTGTCTTCGAACTTGCCCAGTGTGCTTGTCACCGATTGACTTCACAAACGGGCGTACATGAAGAAATGCAAGATATTTTGAGAAACGAACTTCATCTCCGACAGTCAAACAACAGTTACAAAATAAATGTTATAACAGCTGTAGTGCGTACAAGCCTTTTATGCTCGCAGATATCATGTAAATATATCGGACACGGAATGTGGTAAAGTTTCCTGTATATTGTATATAATTATAGAGTCCGCATATATTAAAAATGGGCCATGCATTGCGTACATAATGTTGTTCCTTGTATTCATTGCAAGGTCACGATATGACATAGCTTAATCACGGACAGTCATTTTCCCGCCAAAACGCACGTGTTTTCAGTTTGATTTGATCGCGTACATAATTGTCTCTCGTGCATGGTACATTGTAAATATATATACAATATATACAATTTTACTCGCGAGTCCCCGAAAACACAATCGATTGTGTCAGTTTCAGAAATAAAACTGCGCAGACGGCGATGTTAATAGTACATTTCAATGCGATGTCGTAAGTTCTATATTTAGCCCGATTCCAGGAATTTGCGTCATCCAGATTACGTTTCTGGGAACAGCATTGTCACCGCCCAATTCTGCGAAGGGTTTTTAAGTTTGAGGTGGTACAATACATTGTAATTTTTCACAAACACAGCCCATAAACGACGTGGGATTTCCGAAGTGACTCGCCAGTTTAGTTCGAAATACGCGACGCTATTCGATGCGTAGCATGGCCGACCGCGGGTTGGCTTTATATTTATATCTATAATACAATATATCTAGAACGTGGGATCGTATACGCTCACCCATGCGTCAGTTGATGCATGTGGTGGTTGTAAAAAATATCACACAATTTTACAAATAAACTTTAAAGGTATACTGACATAGTGCTTCAATAAACTATTATATATTGGACTTGTTATTAAACTTAAAACTTATTAATGTCACCTCGCAACTAACTTGATTGAAGTTGAGTCCTGCACACCTGCAAACACGTTGACCAGTTATCACTCAAATCAATTCCGTCACGCCGAAATAGACACGGTTGCGATAGGCGCTGATTCTTTGAAGTTGATTATCAAAACCGGCCGTCTCAACTTCAAAGAATAAGCCGCCACGGCGCCGACAAATACATTGAGTCATTGGGTTTCGCGCTCGTGCATGACGACCAAGTACTGAAAGCAGTTATCGCACCAAAGGGACAACAAAGAAGGTTTTAACAAACTAATTGTGATTGGGTATTTCGATAGCCTGATTGTTTAAATTGTCCAGTAATTCGGTAACGGCAGCAACGGCACTGCTTTCGCGATGGCATAATAATGGTGGTGGGTGTGTTCCGACTAGTCGACTAGCTGATTTCGGAATCGACTAATTTAATAATCGCGTCGATTTCGATTAGTCGATTAATCGTTTCAACACTAGTTTCTTTGATATAAATTAATCATCATAACCAAGATAAATAGGACAACCCAACCAGGGACAACCGCCCCAAACTGTCACAACAACCTGCCTCAGTTATTCTATGTTTTACTTGGTTATATGTAAATACGTGGATAAACATAATACATGTAAATAACTGTGATTATAGAGAACTGTGCTGTAAATGGCAACAAAGAATCATGAGATTAAAATAAGACTGATGAGGTGATGTCAGGTTGATGTGCTGTGAATTTCTGATAAGATATTCACATGTTTATAAAATTGTGGGTTTCATGCAGGTTTGCAACTTCCAAGTCTCCCCTTCATTTAGGGACCATATACTTTTTTTGTCTTGATACTGTACTAATCAGGGATGTGGCTAGAGGGGGTGTCCACATTGTGAATTCCAATTGCAGCTCCCTTGAATCAGACTAAACACAAGTTTTCCGAAATTCCATTCAAACCCCCTCCCCAACTGATTATTATGGTTCTTATCTTGTGGTTAGTCAGATGGAGAAACAGAAGCATGTTTCTATATACCCGGTATGACAAATTTCATAGATCAGAACCTGAAAATTGGATAAATCCTAACCATCTGGTGGTCCGGCTCCAGACATATTCACAGGGCCTAGGAGAGAAATCAGGACATTCTGAATAGACCATTGATTCAGCCCGGTGTGAGAAAAGTTTGAAATCTGATCAAGAAAATCCCTAAATCCTAGAATCTGTAGACTGGCCTCAAGCCTTCCTGCAGCGTTGGAAAATTTCAAACCTCATACCCCTGTTACTTTGGAAATTTTCCAACTGATGACCATTTCAGCCCACAATTTTAACCAAATGTAGGAAAATATTGTGTTCTTAAATTAACAGTTTTTGACTGACCACAAGGGACCAACCAGGACACAAGCCCAAAGGTTGGAAAATTTACTACTACATGTACAAAGTAGTACCGATACCTTTACTGGGAAAGTATTAACATGAGACAGGTTCATAATAAACTGTGCTTATTTTTATTTCAAATTGATGAAATAACAAATTAAATTCAACATATAAACATATATTGTATTAAAATGGCATGTGTGTACAGTACATTTATATACCACTATACTTAAAGTAATTGACCACCAATAACGTGGTGTCACCCCGTTAATATGGCGGTACTATACCGCGGTATCCTCCAATACCACAGTACTGATACCGCTTGTTAACGCGAACAAGTATATGTGAGTAAATACCTCCCCTAAAAGAGTTCCATGAAAATCACCGCGGTATTCAACAAAATTAATGCGGTGCCCGCTAAAAGACCACGGTATAATTATCGCCCAATACCGTAACTCCATGCCATGACCGCCTCGATACCGCTACCGTTTATCAACGGTATCACCGCGGTCATGACCGGGGTATCACCCCGTTTTTCTGGTCAATTACTTTGAGAATAGCGGTAGCTTATCGCAACACACAGAAGATAAGACAGACCAACAAGTCACAAAAATGCAGTGTATATTATGCAAATGGCATTATTTTTTAAAACAATATCAATTTCAGAACATTGCTGCTCTCTGCAGATTTGTGTTAATTCTCCCTCGGAGTCCCCCCCCCCACATGTGTGTAAGTTTGTTAAGTGGTACCATACAATACAGTGTATACAGGCTCCAGATAACCCAGATAAAGTTTTGGGGCAGGTTCGTTCAACTTAGGATAATCAGGTTAGTTGGCAATGAACCCTGCACATACAGTTTAGTTTTCAGGTGATACAGGCTATGTGATTTCTGGATAACAATTGTTTAGTGGCAGTTTAATGTCTCTGTTTGCCCAATAATAGATCGATGACAATTATCAAACAATTTGTTGCCTTGAGCATGTCTTTGAATGGACTTGAACATAGTGATGTAACGATACGGGGGTTATCGGTAAAAGCCGATAGCCGATATTTTCAGTAGAATTATCGGCCGATCCGATACAGATACCGATAAGACTTGTATATGAACAAAGTTTGGAAGAAACAGAACAAATTTCAATATCAATTTGTCTTTTCAATTGCAAAGTATTATCGGCAAAGAACTGATAACTTGGTCGCAAAACAGTTTAGTTTACGTTCCCCAAAAACCCTGGCAAAACGATTTAATATTTCGTTGCATTCAAAAGATTTCCTCAATATTTGTTTGATTCTGTTACTGTGCCTTACGGAATCAGTCCATATATAATCCATTTGAGTCAATGACTCAATTTCAATTTGCCAAACTCAATCTTTTTCAGAAGTTGAACTTGCATTTAATAACACCTGCAATGTACCGCATAAATTGTTGACATTTTCTTTGCCCAATACAGCAGATACAAATCCCGCCCACAGAGCACTCTGATTGGTTGGGATGGTTCCATCAAACAAGTTTAAATAGTCACCTCCTCCATCTCCAGTCATTGTATACCAGAACGTCAATCAATTTGAATCAAAAGATCTTTAAACACACGCACTTAACTGTTGTTAACACGTGTTTCTATACCGGTATATTGAGGAATAGTGGGTCACGACTGCGGCGACTTTAATGCAAACTGGTCAAGTGTGACTCGTCTATTTATAAACACTTATTTTTAGTTTAGTGTGTCATCTGTCAACACGTGGCCTATTAGTGATTCCAACTCGATGACACCAAATGCATGCAAATAATCATTTGATCTTGCCGCCCGCCTTGGGAAGATAATAACAACGTGACAACTTACTGTCGCACGGTGGCGTGAAATTAATTTCACACCCCCATGAATAAATCACTAAATGGTACATCAGTCTGATTCGGTCATAGGAAGAGTCCATTCTCACGCTAATGTCAGGGGTGTCAGTTATTCGCTTTAAACATGTGCTACTCAGCACTCGCAAGTAATTTAATTGTATACAGTTTATGTTTCAACTTTTAATAATTAAGCGCAGGGAACTACGGTACCTTTTGAAATGTTTATTTGGGTCATGAGTGTACCAGCAGTCTCATGTCGATGTTGTCATGGCATATCACCGTATTTGATGTAGGGCTGACCCGTGCGTAAAATAGTCGCTATTTGTTTCTGGAAATTCCCGGCATTTATTTAATATTAAAGTAGGAATTGGTGTCAGAACGTTCACAAAGGACGCGACATGTATCGGTTGACAATATCGGTCTTAAGACTAAATTTTGCCTATACCGATATCTTGCCGATACCACATATATCGGCCCGATCCGATAGCCGATACCGATAATCGGTACATCACTACTTGAACATTTTGGCCGAAAAAAAAAATTGACGTAAATTTTTCGAAAATTCAGAAAAAAATCACGTCACATAATTTTCATTTTTTCTCAATTTGGTTATGGTTTAGGATCAATATACTACCACTTTATATACAAATTTCCCAGATTTTTGCAATTTTTTTAAAAAGGTGTGAAGATGCTATATGAAAACGTGAGTGGTACACAATTAATGACCGAAAATTCGAAATGCGGTTCTTTCGTGGTATGGCTGTAATCAATGGAGGTGTGTAAATCACATTAAAAACGTAGCTCAATCGGGCTACAGTAAACAAACGAGCTACGTAGACCGTTTTTGATGTGTGCCCGACCTGATTATTATTATAATATTAAATCAAAATGAAAATGCCCGATTCGCAGCGCCCTAGTACAAATTTGGTATTAGAAAATAGAATTCCACCCTTCCAAACTGCAGCCCCATTACAACTGTTTACGTGGCCTTACTTCTCTTCGGTGAAAACCAACTATGCCGGTGCAGTAAACTGAAAATGACAAGCACCTGTTTTTGCAGCAATGGCGAAGCGGCAAGTCAAAACAAAACAGCCTCGATGTCAAATCGCTGTTACTGGAAGTAACCCAAGTAACTGATCCTGACAGTTTTCGGTGGACGCGGAACGTCATCGAAATCAAATTATACAACGTCGTAATATGTAGAAATATGGACACCCTTTATCAAAATTGCGCTTATCGAAACGACTCGCATGGTGGAATAGGGAATTATTTTCAAAAATATTAAAACCAACACACGCCATTAATGTTTCATGTTTATAAATATCCATATATAATTTAGATCCACACATGTATCTTAGATCTATATATTTGCGAATGTCTGTCTGCCTGTCTGTCCGTCTGTCTCTGTGTTCTATATAAGTTCACGGGGTACCATCTAAGTGGCATGGAAGGGGTTGGGGTTTAACAGGGTAACTTCTTACGATGAAGATAGTGGTGCGGGTTAGAATTTTCAAAAGTGACGATGTTGTTGTCAGGGGGCAAAAAAAGGGGATGGGCAGCAAAACAAACAAAAATAAATGTCGCCGATTTCCACAAAACTTCTACATAATCATCTCCATGATATGAGGAATCTAATGGTGAGGTGTAAAGATGTCAAAAGTTCGAGTCAAGGGTACACGGAAGGAGCGAGAGAGGCATATAAATTGATAATAATATTTTAAGCGCCGATTTCCACCAAATTCATACACATTCTTCTCCATGATACAATGAATCTAATCGTTGATTTAAAGACGCCACAATTGGTGCCGTTTGGTTGGGATATGGTGGGCACTAAATTTGATAATAATTTGTTTAGTTGCCAATTACAACAAAACTTATACATTATACTAATCTCAAAATTATATCAGGAGTATAATGGTGTGGCTCAAAGCTGTCAAAAGTGGCGTCATTCCAACCAGAGGTGCTCTGAATGGGAGAGGTGCACCAAAATTGATAGCAACATTTTTAGCGCATATTTCCACCAAATTGATGCACATTCTTCTCCATGATACGAAGAATATAATCGTGCACGTGATTTAAAGACAACAAATTTATACCGTTTACAGTGAGAGGGGTTCGGGACTGAATCTGATAAGAATTTACAGAATTACCACCAAACTTATACATGTATAGCTAGTCTGGTTGTGTGATAAAAAGCTGTCAAAAGTTCGAATCATGGGTGGATGGAGGGGGAGAGGGACACCGAAATTGATAATACTATTTTCATCAAATTGATACATATTCTTCTCCTTGGAACGAGGAATCTATAGTCATGTTGTTTAAATATACGCCGATTGTTTTGTCGTTTGGGTAAGAGATGTCGGTCGGGCAATAAACTTGGTACGAATTTGTTTAGTCGCCAATAATTTCAACAAACAAAGTGGATATAGTCATATTCATAATGAGTCTAATTGTGTGGTTTAACCCTTTACCCAACAAACCGGCCAAAAACGGCCAAATAAAGCTGCAACGGCCTAAATTATCATGGGTCTGTCTCAATAAAACCATACAAATATGGATATCATTGGAACCGGCTCATTGACCACATTGTGATGGTTACAGTTATGCCCTGTGCCAATGCATTCTCTTATATATGCGAGTCGACCATAGGTCGCCTCGCATATATAAGAGAATGCATTGGCCTAAAAAAATCAATTTTTATAATATATTTCTACATTCTTTGACAATTTTATCATTTTTAATATGTGTTAAGCCAATGCATTCTCTTATATATGCGAGGCGACCTATGGTCGACTCGCATATATAAGAGAATGCATTGGCACAGGGCCGTTATGTTGGGTAAAGGGTTAAAGATGTCGATCAAAAGTGCATGGCGCCGCTTGGGTCAGGTATTTTCCCTACTTCCTCTATTGGTATCTTCGTTCCGTTTTGATTTGTCAACAGTTACCATTGATACATCGATCGTCTGTAGTGGGGGGGGGCACAGCAATCTCTCTATATATAAAACGGTAGGATCTGTACATGTACTATGTCTATCCGCCTATTAGGAGTTTTCTCCCAGACCACACGACCGATTTCAACCAAATTTGGTGTGGTGACTCGAGGTACCGGTACCCCGGCGGAGGAAATAATGTCGTTGTTTTTTTAATTAAATAAATAAAATAAAAAAGAAACACACAAATTAAAATCGGTCACCATGGGCCTATCTCCGAATCAAATAAATGTGAATATTTAGGTTCAATATCAACCTATTTGCAGACCAGATTCACGCTCTTTATTTATGTGTTTTCACTGTGGCCCGCGCCATGCAACAGAATAACCGGTATGGGTCCACTATGGGCTTGGCTAATATCAGAATCAAATAAGTCGAATATGAACCAATGTTAATATTTGGGTCCAAATGTGCGCGAAACGCACATAGGGGTTGTAGGTCCCTAACACAATTGGGCCATACCACCCCCGTGTACGTGGTATCGCCAAACCCGAGGGTATCGCCAAACCCAAAATAATGGGAAAGTCATTTTCACGTATATGATATGGGGATATGTTTGGTTTATCATCGAAAAACAGACAACGAACAACGTATGTCCACATGATGCAGGAGTATTTATCCACCCGCTGTCAATCAGAATTTTTTCAATAGTGTTTTTGCTTTTGCTCACTCAAATTTTCGAGAACATCCACCCACTAGTATAGTTTCTGGACTTCCACGCTGCCAAAACAAATTCCGGTATATAGTTGAATCTGTCAATGAAGCATAGGATTGAACAGAATTTAAAAAATCAGTGTCGTTCTCAATATCCGCGCGATATGGAGTGACCACTGTCGGCACAGAAAGTTGTTAACGCCGCAGACGAAGATGTGACCAAACGCCGACCATCTGTGCAGTAAATATGCGTAGTACTTAAGGAGTTCTGATTAGTTTTCGAGTGATTTTATGTGTATCTGAGACTGATCAATTGGACTGCGAATGTCATCTGAAATATGAATCCATAACATATTCGAAATATTGTGTACAGATCTATTATGAATGTATTTCAATTGAAATTAATTGAACATCCATCTCAGCATTCAGATTTGCGATCTCAAAAAGGTGAATGAATGATAACGCGATGCCTTGATCACACGCACGTGAATGCTGTCGTTCGCATGCATGCAGCTAACCGGATATTCGTTTAGTATTAACATGCTTGGAGTTTTTATATTGACCACACATGTGGTTTCCTCTTAACGAAACATACTGTTTTCTATCCGATAAATAATTTCGAAACCAAAGATTTGCTATTCCTGTTATTCCATAATGGTTTAACTTTCTCAAAAGAATGTTGTGATCTATGGTATCGAATGCCTTTGATAGGTCTAAGTTATTTCCAATGCCATTAAGCGGTCTAGCTGGTTTATAGTATACGGGGGCATGTTGGTCTGATAACATTCAACACAACTGTCATGGCGTTATTTCAAGACAGTGTTATATCTGGTATCACAAATATATGGGTATATGTGTACTATAACTTTCCATTCTACTACGGCTTTGCTGGTTGTTTTTTTTCGGTCACATATAAGCGTGCCTGTAATGCATGAGAACCATCATCCCCCATATTCTGGAGAGAAACCGCACCCAAAGAAAAGAAAAAAGAAAAGAAATAACAATCTTGTAACAATTAAATTTTTTTTTTGTATGCTTTAAATAAAAGCTGAAAATGAGGGGTTAAGGGGAGGACCACTCGGTCCTTCCGAGAATCCCGGGGTTAGTCCCCCAGAACTACTACTTCGCGTCGCATGAGAACCAATACAACTAGACCCCAGATGGATATGGGAGAGCTATAGGAATCACTGAACTAAATGGTTTCCCATAGACGACAGTCACGGTGTTAACGTTTCTGCCAAATTCACTGAATTTAAGCCTGCGGGCCACTCCAGTGATGTTTACCCAGCTAGATTGACACCAGTTGATTACGAAAATGCATAATCATAGGTCATGTATTTACTTTTTAAAATAAATCCCCAAATGTACGATAGGGCTATACCACAGCCAAATTGTATCTGGAAAAACCAAGCATTTAAAGGGGTACTGTACACAGAGATAGGCAATTATTTTATTTACCCCCATTGACATAACTTTCAAGTTAGATTGTATTCGTGTTATATGAGTTTCGTATAAACCTAATTTAGCGATGAAAATATTGATCTTGGATATAAAAATATTACGATTTCAAACTACGCGCCATGTTTTTGACCTTCACCGGAGAAGACGCAGGTTGCAGGATGAACCGGAAGTTCAATTGATGCCTGTAATCTCTTCCATCGAACAATCTCACCCCCTATAAAAATACTTGACGGTTTATGAATCTTGTTTCTTCTCTTTTTTCCAAATTGGTTATAGCGGGACTTCCTTTTGCATGTAACATGTTTTGTTCGCAACTCAATAATGTTCGTCGTAAACGGCCGTCGATAAAAGACACCCAACATGTGAGATTTCAAGAACGGTAACTCGTAATGGCATAATTCGCCATTTTATGACTCCAGCCATAAATTCATTTATATTAAATAATTCAATTTGACCTTTATGATAACCTGTTAACCGGAACGTTTTCAGTAGATATCGTCGACTCAAATACGTTATTTTAAAATATAATATTGATTGATTGATTTATTTATTTATTGCATAAGTCACATAACAGTGAAACAAGCAAAACATATATACACTATGTACACAACTTTGAATATCACATTAATCATTGTTCATTTCATATACACAGCAGTAATTAAATTAGATTACACAATAATAGGCGATAAACTTAACAAGTATGATAATTACATGTGTTCACCCATAACAATAAATGATTTCGATTATATAGTATAAGACACCTTCTTAAAGGCACACCTTAGGAATATGCATAGTCTTTTTATGAGGCTTATATTTTGAAGAGATAGGAGACCATGGAATTTCTCTCTCGTAGGGTTCTTCCAAAAGTACTCAGGGATATATTGTTTTCTGATTTCATCCAAATGACTGCATATCATAACTAAATGGTATTCGTCTCCTAAATATTCTCCACATATGGTGCATATCCTATTGTCATCATTCTGAGATTTCTTCCATCTTGCGCACTCTATAGGCAGTTTATGATTTGCAGTTCTCAGCTTCAAGAGGTATATCGATAGATTAGACGGTAAAATCTTCAAGTAATTTGGGTAACCGTAGTCAGTTTTAATAAAACTATAAAATTGGGCCCTCGATGAAGCAGATGTGTTTATGTCAACGAGTAGTGCGTCCCAATGACGTTGTTTGAGAACAGTTTTTGAATTTCTCAGTTCAGTAGCGATCAGGCCCGTCACCACTTTGATTGCAATTTCAAATCATAAAGAGTATTTTTGACAAAACATAACCATTTGGAGTTATTTTTGTCTGCCGTCTGTGAGTTCATCTCATGAGTCTGATAAATTAAGGTATAAATATTCTTAGCTAACTCAGAGCCGTTACTCGATACGAGCTTTGACCAATATGTCAGAGCTCGGCATGTTATTTCTATAGAGACGGGGTGTCGTGCGAATTCTGCATAAACTATGTAATTTGGGGTACTCATTTTGATGGACGCAACCATCTTACAACATTTTAGATGTAGTGTCTCTACACTTTGAATACGTTCAAAACACCATATCTCACTCCCATACAGTAAAATAGGTCAAATCATCTTATCGAATAAATCAAGCATAATATCAATGGGTAAGTTTAGTTTTCGGACCTTATTAAGCAGTCCGTACATGGCTCTCGTTGCAGAATTAACCGTTTTCTTTATGTTCTGGCAGAAGCGACCATTATAAAATAATTTATCCCTAAATAAGTGAATTCTTTAACTATTTCTAGAACAGCCTCTATACATGAATGTGGGAAGATTTTTTGACCACTTCTTCGTGAAAATCATTAATTTGGTCTTTTTTTGTATTGACTTGGAAGTTTCCAAGCTTCTGCATAATCGGCAAAGGCGAGGAGAGCCCTATGCATATTATCTTCGTCGTCAGAAAATAGAACTGTATCGTCGGCATATAAAATACATAACAATTTAATAAAGCAGCCAACATTTTGCATATATGATTCATCTAGAAATTTCAGAGGGTCTATTGCACAATCATACAAAAAACTTTGTAAATCATTTACATAGAGAGAAAATAAGAACGGTGACATTATTCCACCTTGAAATAGGCCCATATTACTTACAAAAAAGTCAGACATAGAGTTGTTGTCTCTGACACAAATTTTAATTTTGCCATACATATCCTTTATAATATTTAGGACTTTACCATTAATATCATAGTTCATCATTTTTAGCCACAATGCGTCCCTCCAAATCGTATCAAATGCTTTTCTAAAGTCTATAAAGATACAATAAAGTTTCTTGCCACTTGATAAATAGAGATCTATTATACTCTGTAATATGAATATGTTATCTATCGTGGAGTGTCCTTTTCTAAATCCGGTTTGTGTTTTCAAGATAATCTCGAATTCTTCGGAAAATGCTACTAGTCTGCTATTAAGTATTGATGTGAATATCTTCGAGAAACAACTTAGCAGTGTTATACCACGGTATGAATCTGGATTTTTGGGGTCCCCAGATGTTTTATAGATAGGTTTTATCATACCTATTGCCCACCCTAGTGGGAAAATACCATAGTTCAGAATCAAATTAAATAATAAAACATAAACTGGCATAAACATATCTAAAGTCGATTTGAAATATTCATTACATAGCTGGTCATAACCACTTGCCTTTCCATTTTTAAGCCTCAATATGGCAGTCTCAATTTCGTCCTCCGATATAGGATTATTTAAATAAGAGCTATCCGACGGATCATAATCATCGCTCACGAAACGTGTAAGATCATCAAGCTCTTCTATACAGTTTAGTGACTGGAAATGTGCTGCAAATTCGTCAAGATTTACTTTTGACTCAGATGTTTTGGAATTATCGCACATGCTATATGGAGTTTTTCCCAGAAACCTTTGCTTTCTGTCTGACAGATCATTTTTCTATAAATCTTTCCAACATCTTTTAGTAATTCTTTATTTGATTCAGATTTATCACGGTTATATTTCGCGTTTTGATATGTTAAACTGCTTCCTAGCCTGTTTACAATCCTGGTCAAACAAAGGTTTATTTTTATCTGGGGCAATATTATTATGTTGTCGCCCAGGAACGAAAGTTCCAAATGTTTTGCCCGCAGCATCGGTCATAATTTTAGTAACGCCCGTACATATATCATCTAGTTATGATGGTAAAATTGTCTTGTTATTTAAAGATTCAATTTTGCTTCGGACCATATCAACTTCATGTACATTGATATTATTTATAAAACCCAAACCCTTTTCGTGGTTCCAACGTCGAATTCTAGATGGAGGAATTAACTCATCCATGATATCATTATCTGCATCTTCGGGCTCAGGCTTGGTCCAAAAGCGAATTGTGGTTTGTAACGGGTTATGTACATCACTTAATAGGTTGGAGAATTGCCCAACGCGGAAGTTTTCAATAGCACGGAATAAGTGCTTATTTCCCAACGCGTAGTCAATTACTGACCTATCTGACGAAGTCAGTCTTCCATGACTCTGATCATCATGGCACCTTCCGTTCAAAATGCGAAAATTGTTACTTTTACAAAAAATTAAAATCTTATAGCCATAACTGTTGACCTTTCCAGTGTCCTCTGAATGTCTGGTCGAGAATTGGAAAAGATAATCGCTATGCTTGATATGGTCAGCATCAGCGTGGGCATAATCGTCCAATTCATAATCAAAATCAGCATTAATTACATGAATATATCAAAATTATTAGACGAGTCAAACTTCGTCAAATATGAAATGGTACAAATTAAGGAGTCAATATCATTGTCTTCGATATCACTCAGCTTATTTGTTCGGGCGTTGAAATCCCCTGTGACTAGAATGAGTTCATTGTCTTTCCGGACTTGTCTCAATTCGCCCTCGAGGTCGATCGACCAATTGTCGTCGCAATATCTAGTGTTGGTCGGTGGTATATACACGGCCCCTATAAGTAATGATCGCTTGTTAAGTGCGCAGTCAGGGTCCACGCGCACCCAGGCAATATTCTTTGAATTAGTCTTAATTGCTTTCACATATTTTAACAAGTGAACTTTAACACAAATTAATAGTCCACCACATCGTTTACCACGTCCCATGTGTCTACCCTTCATTGTGCTTATACTGAAGTTTGGGATTAAAATAATCTTCTGTTTTGTGAGTAGTTTTCAAACAGTTTTTACAAGCGTCCTGGTCACACCTTACACCTGGAAAATGTTCGCCGTTACAAAATCTACAGGCCTGCTTTGTCATATCAGAATATATTTTAACAATGTGATCACCAATTGTTAACCTGCTGGGAATGTCCTTGCAGTCCAGAATTTGCATGTACCTAGTCCCAGTCTGAATTTCGAAGTCCGGTACCACGCCCATTTTTAGGCTTCCATCAATAATTTGTCCATACTTTGAGAATGCATCTGTCAACTCACTGTTGTCCAGATCTACAGGGAAATCTTTAACTGTCACATGAGTGCCTGCACTGTGTACCTCCTGTGGTTTAATAAGTTTGTTATTAATGCGAAATCCACGATTAATCAGTAGAGTTTTCGTTTGCAAGTCTTTAGATGTTATCAAACAAGAAGCGTCCGTTATTTGAATAGCTGCTATAGCTTTGTTTACATCGTTAATAACACCTCCCAGTCCGTCAATGACATCTACGTGCTGGAGATTACCAAGTCGGTAGCGTTTGCGGTCAACACTTACGGTTAATTCTCTCGTAGTTTGTAGACATCTTCGGAAATTAATAACTCACAGATTTATTCACACTAATCCTCCGATGCGAGCGAATTATGCAAGTTTTTAGACATTATTGATCGCGAGTAACACAATTTTCACATCTGTCGCCATCTTGGTCACGTGATATTGATATTAGATCGCAATTGTTACCGGGAATTTATTGAAATTGGCGTACAGTACCCCTTTAACAGCAGCTATAGTTAAATAAATTTCCCACTCACAAAAATCCATTCCCCCATTAATTCACCAGTTTAAATTATTTAGATATCACGTACAATTCAAACAAACAAGATTTCATCCTTTATTAACGTGTCACATGTATCAGGTGAAGGCCATTCTTCAGTTACCTTCACCTCTAGCATTCCACAGTGCACTCGCTCCCGACTCTGGACCACATTTGGCTTCTTGATTCCTATAGGCTAATGGGTATTGGTTTTATATGTGGGTAGACAACAATATAACATGTGTGTGTTTGTTAGGTTTACATGAGTGAGTATACCATATAGTGTGTGCAAAATCATCATTACTCATACGCTGTCGATAGTTACTGTTATAGTGTCAAGTATTTGCCAATACACCAGGGGGGGGGGGTCTGAAAAAAAATTCCAGGCACGTATGATCATTTTTATTTTTTCCGGCCTCGTGGGACCCACCCACCCAATTTCTTCAGTTTCCGCGGTTTTTTTCCAGGCAATTTTGGATACCCACCCTTTTGTTTCCGTTTCAGGATTTTTTTCCGGTCAGTTTTTGACACCCACCCCCCCCCTAAATTTGAGAAAATTATCAATTGACCAACCAAATAGCTGATTATCCCTGATTATAAAGGATTATCCTGCATTATCATAGTTTATTGCGCGAGATTTTAATAGAACAGTACATCATGAAGATAACGATACTATTTGAATTTATCATATAAGTGTCATTAATCAAGAAATGTGTCAAATAATCACATTTCTAGGGATAGGCAGAGTGCCAAAGTTTTTATTAACATTCAGTTTCATAATATATAGTCACATGATCTAGTCACATAATCACATTTGAGTATTCTACAGACTACATGGTACAACACATTTCACATTTGATATTTTGATATTTGCTATGTGATATATTGCTTGAATCAAATTGTTTATCAAAACATGTGGAAATACAACTGTTCATCCCAATTTGAAGAATAATGCTAATACCAAACATAACCATGATATACCCGCATGACTCTTCTTGGGGCATCTCAGAAACCAGAACTGAGGAAACATGTTATAGCGTGTAATGGTAGGCTGGTATCCACTGCCTGAAGTAATAGGCTTCGTAATAATTGGGATAACATATGGATGGATAGCCCAATCTCACTTCTTTTTTGCTCACGATATCAGTGACGATAAAATCTTTGTTACTGTGATTAACATTGCAAGCTGATCAACATTAACTTTGAAAACAATTTGAAATTGTTCAAGCTGGCCCGGCTGGCCTTCAATTTATATGTTAAGATTTTATGTTTTACATTGTCAGAAGTCTATTTTATTCCATTATTTATTATATCTTTATTTCCATGGCACATATGGTCAAGTGTGCTTTAATTTTATTGCTTATTTTCAGCTGAGTTCTGCATAGTTATTCTTATTTTGTTGTATCAGTAGATGGAATCCTGATTAAATTTTATTTTTCCAATAGCGCAGTTTCTTGTTCTGTCAAGTTGAATTTTGGTTATTGTTGGCCATTGTGCAACTGATCCAACTTCTTATAACCTCTATATATAGTATAGCATTGCTATTAACTATATATGACCTGTTTCTGTACAAAACACATCAAAATAAGACTCAATAGCAGAAATGGGAAACAAATTTGGCACATGGAAAAAACTGCTTTTCGGACCCAAGAGACACCCACACACCCCATCATACGTGCCTGGAAATTTTTTCCGACCTCCCCCCTGAATACACGTGAATTAAATCAAACATGGCTGTACAGAATTCTGGCCAGCTTGCCTGTTTGATGAGAATTGGAACCGATCAGTAAACAAAAAGCTACTGCCAAGATCGAAAGGGGATGGGAATACTTATTATATTGTTTCTAATCAGGGCACAATCATGCCACAATTCGTTATAACAGGCGATTATTTATTATCATAATTCACATGAACATAGAGAAGTACAGAGAAAGAAGTATTTACAAAAGAATATAAGGTTATATATACATTTTATACATGTATCCGGAGCTATGTGGATATATATATCCTAACATGTGGTATACAATACTGTATACTGTGGTATACAATAATGTATACACTGTTAGCGTGCTTTATTGAGGCTCTGTGGTACGCATTTGTCTTGTACGAAAGAAACAGATGACTCCATTACATGTACATGCCGATTACACTATCCCACTATATTGCTCAGAACATATATTACCCTAATCTAGGCCCGATGGTTCAGATGGCAAGGTGCATGGCTCAATAGGTCAGCGTGTGTCCAGCGATCGCGAAGCATGTTCGGATCCCGACCCAGTTTTGTGACCCACGAAAAGGGACTGTAACTTGATTTGTATATCTTGGTAAGTATAATTAATGTCAGCTACTTTCCGGAAAGTGTATTTGATTTTTACGTGCAATGAGTGCCCATATTGGTGGCCAATTTATGTAAATTATATGGAAAGCAAATTCAATTCTATATGAAACGTAATAAACCAATATGTATGTATATATGTCAAAACAATAGCGCCGATGCATACCGTCTGCACAGGGTATAACCTCATATCGGACACTTCATGTATGCATGGCTATACCATCTTGGAAGCCATTTATATACGATAAACAAAGGTTCACATGGCTGTAGAGTAGCATTGAGCTTGGACTTAGAGATTTGCTATTTTCCAGAGACGGACATTAACATAATATATAAGCTGGAGTATATATATGTTTAAGCCAGACATAGACAAACTTAAGTTCGTCAAATTAATCTCAATCTAGAACGTATTGTTAAAAGGGGACTGTATATATAAATTACACACTACATGCAAACAACATGGTAATTATAATGGGGGACTGTATATATAAATTACACACTACATGCTAACAACATGGTAATTATAATGGGGGACTGTATATATAAATTACACACTACATGCTAACAACATGGTAATTATAATGGGGGACTGTATATATAAATTACACACTGCATGCTAACAACATGGTAATTATAATGGGGGACTGTATATATAAATTACACACTACATGCTAACAACATGGTAATTATAATGGGGGACTGTATATATAAATTACACACTACATGCTAACAACATGGTAATTATAATGGGGGACTGTATATATAAATTACACACTACATGCTAACAACATGGTAATTATAATGAAAATAAGTTTATGACTCGATTCATTAACCCTTTACCCAACAGAACGGCCCTGAGCCAATGCATTCTCTTATATATGCGAGTCGACCATAGGTCGCCTCGCATATATAAGAGAATGCATTGGCTTAACACATTAAAAATTATAAAATTGTTAAAGAATGTAAGATAAAATGGTAAAAAAAGATTGTTTTTAGGCCAATGCATTCTCTTATATATGCGAGGCGACCTATGGTCGACTCGCATATATAAGAGAATGCATTGGCACAGGGCATAACTGTAACTATCACAATGTGGTCAAGGAGCCGGTTCCAATGATATCCATATTTGTATGGTTTTATTGAGACAGACCGAAGATATTTTAGGCTGTTGAAGCTTTATTTGGCCGGTTTTGGGCGGTTTGTTGGGTAAAGGGTTAACTACTTTTTAATTATAATTACCATGTTGTTTGCATCGTTTGAATGAGCACATGAGTGTTTTTTGCTCTAATCCATGGCTCAGATTCATTAATTTGTTGCATATAATAAGAGGTGGTCCCAAAAATGACCGGATTTAGTGTACAGTACCCCTTTAACGAACAATCCAACGCCGATTACATATTGGGTTATCGCGCTTGCTACAAGATTGAAGTTGCCATATATATGAACGCTGAATGATCCACCATTGGTATACAGACAATGGTGCAAACTCCATACAGCGCCCTCTACGCTATCGCTGCGATATATCACTGGAGAGTGACGCAGACTACGCGCGATTTCATCTACTTTTACATATCGTCGCGGAACTGTATTTACTACTATTTAGTCACCTATTATATTGTTTTGACCACCAAATTGTTTTTATGTTTGCAATAATGGTAATTCTTTCGGTGTTGATAAGAACAATATGAACTGAGCCAGACATAGACAATTTTAATCCTAAAACATATGAACTAAAAACACGTAAGAATTCCTTACCAATTAATGTCATTATGGCAGTGGTATCTCAGCGGAGCGATGGGAGATAACTCTGCCTGGAGTTTGCCAATGGTGAAGCAAGGTTGCAGTTTCCCATTTCACAATCTAAACGTCCCTGATACCATACACCAAACAGAGCATGGTCACAGCGATGTCACTGAGTGACAGTCCGCTATAGGACCGACTCATATAACTTCATTAACAATTTTCACCGCGTTTACACGTTACGCACCGTTACTTGTCCAGCTTTATCGGGGGCCGCGGGAAAGTATGAATTTTATATTTCCGGTACATGAGTCGACAATTGTTGTGGACAGTTCAAAACCACTAAACACTAAATTGGAAGTTTGAACTCTCATCATGCTGTATTACAGTATTCAGTCAGGGACGTGGCTAGAGGGTTTCCGTTATGGGGGTGTCCACCTGGGAAATTCCAACTGCACCCCCCCCCCTTGAATCAGAATCAGACCAAACACAAGTTTTGCATAATTCCATTTGCACCCCTTGCATCTCAGTCATGCCTATATAATATCCTATATATACACAAATATATTCACAAGCCATGCTTCTATATTCCCGGTATATATGAGAACATTCAAATATTGTAACCTGAAAAATTGCATAAATCCTACCATCTATAGTGGCTACGGGCAAGATACCAGGACACACCGGGCTGACCATGGTTGTTCGGCCCGGTGTGAGAAAATTTTGTAAACTATACAAGAAAATCGCAAACCCTAGCATCCTAGCATCCTAGTGTTGGAAATTTCAAACCTCATACTCCCCCTCAGGTTGGAAAATTCTTCAACTGATGACCATTTCAGTCCAAATGTAGTAAAACATTATTTTGTTAAACTAATTAGCAGTTTTGTATTGACTACGGGGGAGGGACAATGGCACACCGGGCCGACCATGGTTCGGCCCGGTGTGCGAAAATTTTGAAATCTGAACATCGCAAAATCGCAAAATCCTAGCATCTAGACTAGACTCAAGCCTTCCTAGAGTTGGAAATTTCAAACCTGACACCCCCACTTAGGTTGGAAAATTTCCAACTGATGACAATTCCAATGACAATGTTGACCAAATGTTTGACAATATTGTTTTCTTAAATTAACTAGTAGTTTTTGACTGGCCACCGGGGAGGGACCAGGATACAAGCTTTCCAAGTGTTGGAAATTTCCAACCTGTCACCCCCCCCAGGCCCCCCTAAGGTTGTAAAATTTCCAACTGAATACCATTTCAGTCCAAAATTTTGACAAAAAATAGGAAAATATGCAAATATTGGTCCAAAAACAATTAATTCCCCTTAATAAATTATTTGAAAATCAAACTACAAGAACATTTTCAACCTATTGTTGGTGTGAAATTTCAAACTAATGTTTTGGCAGGTACGAAATTTCCAACTGTTGAAAATTTTGACCAAAGTTGGGGGGGGGTAAGACACCCCACCCCAAACCCCCCTGTCGCCACGTCTTTGTATTCAGTATATCAAAGACGAAATAGCCTCATTTCGCTCATCCCGGCGCTCAGTGAACCTGAAATAGCACAGTATGTTTGAACAGGCGACGAAAATTATAATGGGTGTACGTCTCTAGATCTCTCTATTAAAATTAGTTTCTGTATTGAGGTGATTCCCTCCATTTTATTTTTGGAGAGTGACGCAGACTACGCGCGATTTCATTGGTTTATGGCATAACAGAGGTCAATGACGTGTTGACAATTTCCCCACGCATCGTCCAACTCACCTATTATTGTAAAACTGAATACACACGATATATCCATAATTCATTATACTCATCGCATTATACATCATCTTCGAGTTTTTTTTTACAGTCAACGATATTCATGACTGTTTATTCTTTCGCATCTTGTTGTATTTAGATTCAGATTCAGATTCAGATGTTTCGTCGCATTTGACATAACATGCGATTCAATTTCAAACAGTGTACATAATACATAATATAAATGTGATACAAATGTGAGGTGACATAATATACATACACAATACAGGTTGGAGTTATTAGTGTACTACATGTACATGGTATATTGATTGAGGGTATAGCTATCAGATGTGGTGTTTAAAGTAAGTGGGTCGGGTGTTGTGGGAGTCAACTGTCTTTTAGATTTTTTAGAGTCAACGACTATTTTAGATTTTTTAGAGTCAACGACTATTTTAGATTTTTCATATATATTTATATATCGTGGTGCATTAATCATAGCCTCGGGAGTGCAAATCGATTTCTAGGGCTTTCTTTATAAATAGTGAAAGGTTTCTGCAGATGATCGTGTGATTATAGCGGGAAGTAAAGAGCTGCTGTATAGTTTAAGAACATTTGGTCTTCTGAAGTAATACGGCTTGATAAATTTAATTCTGAGGTCATTTATAAATTCACATTTCAGGACAAGGTGGAATTCATCTCCGAGTTCTGACTCTTTCTGAGTAGTCGGTATTATACCAGGCGCCCTGCTCAACTGGTTGTCGATGGTTTCGTGTACGGAATCGTACAAGTGTGTATATGGTGTTTTGGTCTTCGTGCATAATGTATCGTTCCCGATTAATGTCATTTTAAATTATCCTGTAAAAAGGAAATATATTTGAACCCATCATCGTAGATCGCCACTCTTGTGTGTACATGTCTTCAACCCTCAGCTTAATTAACTCGATAAATATACGGTAATCGGTTATTCATTGTTGTGTCCAAAGATATCCCATTCCCATTGCATTCAGTGTGTTACGTATTCCGGTTATCCATGGGTTTTCGCCCAGTATGAGAGATAGCGGATTTTTATTTTTATTGAAATCGGGTACATTCCAAGTTCACCATAGATGAACGCATTTGGTATAGATTTTTTCAGTTTGAGGATATATTTAAGAAACCATAATTCCATTTTGTCAAAACACGTAAGATTTTCATGACCCCAGATTTCTGCCCCATATGTGAATATGGGGATCACAGATTTCTGATATATTTCAAGTATAGTGGCAGTTGTAAGCTTATTTGTTCGCGCTTTATTTAATAACTCATACATTGCGTTTTTTGCTTGTTGGCATCTTAGATTTCGTTCAAGCGTGAAGGAATTATTTTTAGGAAATATAGTCCCAAGGTATTTGTAGCTATCAACAATTTCAATGGCCTGGTCGCCGATAGTGAATGTCTCTGTACTAGTTTTGGTGCGTCTGCGATCGTAAATCAATACTTTAGTCTTAGATATGTTAACTTTCAATTTCCAACAATTGCAGTAGCGGTTAAAGCAATCGAGAGATTTTTGTAAACCAGCTTTCGAATTTGCTATTAAAACTGTGTCATCCGCATATATTAGCAAGAATAGCTTAAGGTATACATCAGTATCTAACTCTTTGAACTTTTCCAGGTTTATTCCATCACAACCGTGTATTCTTAGATAATGTTCTTGATCGTTTATGTATATATATAGCGAAGGTGAAAGGTGATAGGTGATAGGTTGTCCCCTTGTTTCAAACCAATGAGACAATGGATACGCGATAGCACAAACTTCACTGGAGACTTTAATAGACGTAATTTTAACAAATGAAGAACTAATACCCCAAACTATAGTGGTACGTTAGACCCCTTCTTTGGGGAATATATACGTTATCACGTCCCAATATATGCCATTTTAAACATTCATGAACAGCGAACACAGAAAAAAACTATCACCCGTCACATCTTTAACTATGAACAAGCAGACTTTATTGGATTGGATCGAGAAATATCAGGCATGGATTGGAATATATTCTTTAATACGATGCAGATTGAAGAAATGACAGATACATTTACGTCGTTCCTCCAAGACAAAATAAATGAATATGTTCCCAACAAAACCATTCACTGAAGGAAAAATGAACCCCAGTGGCTCACTTTGAAAATTAAACATTTAATAAAACAACGCAGGCGGCTTTATAACAAAGCAAAACTGACCAATGGCACACGACAATGGGATAAATACCGTAGCAAGAGAAATGAAGTTATCTCCGAGGTACGAAAAGCAAAGCTAGACCATATATCGAAAGCGCCGAATATTCTTAACGACCCCCAAACAACAGCCACTAACTGGTGGAAAACCTTTAACAAGCTCGCTAAACGAACACTTGAGCGAACTATGCCCCCCTTAGAGCTTGACGGGGAAATCTACACCACGGACATAGATAAATCTATAATCCTCAATGATTATTTTTGTTCCATATCTTCACTGGACGATTCCAATGCTCAAATACCAACTCTTATGCCCATAACAGATGCAAATATTGACCACATATAGCTGTCAATGAAGTCGATATACAAGACATACTTTCACACCTCCAAACAGACAAGTCAAGCGGTTATGATGATATTAGCCCTAGAGTCCTGAAAAACTGTCCTAAGTCTCAGTCGACCATTATTCATCCTCTTCAAGATATTCATGAATGAATCATTTTTCCCTCCCGAGTGGATCGAAGCGTGCTAATGTTGTACCTATCCACAAAAAAGGAAACCGATCGGACCCGGGAAATTACAGACCCATATCCCTACTTAGCTGCTTAGGAAAATTATACGAAAAATGCATTGCTAAATATCTCCTAAAATACGTTAAAACGAATGATATCCTAACTAAATTTCAATCTGGATTTTTGCCGGGGGACTCAACAACTAACCAACTTTGTGAAATTTATCATGCAATCACCGAAATTCTCGATAGAGAACAAGATCTACGCATACTATTCTTCGACATAAGTAAAGCGTTCGATAAAGTTTGGCATGTTGGATTGATCCACAAATTGAAACAAATCGGAATACAAGGAAACCTAGCTTCTAGGTTGGTTCGACTCATAGTTGAGTAACCGCGAACAAAGGGTCGTTATAGGATCTGAAGCTTCGTCCTGGAAGCCAGTCAGAGCAGGGGTACCCCAGGGATCCGTGTTGGGACCGATACTTTTTTTAAATATACATTAACGACCTTGGCTGTGAAATTAGCAGTGAAATACGCCTATTCGCAGACGATACTTCGATATTTCTGCCTGTTACTGACCCAAACAAAGCTGCCGATTTACTCCAAACTGACATAAATAAACTACACTCTTGGTCCAAGAAATGGTTGGTAAACTTCAATGCTAACAAAACTGAAACCATGATTATTACTCGAAAAACAAATCTACCATCCCGCCCTAACTTATTAATGGATAATGTTCCCTTAACCGTCGTTCACCAACATAAGCATCTTGGCATAATACTTAATGATGAAGGCAAATGGCGCCCTCATATAAATTACATTATAAAAACTGCCTGGCAAAAGATATTCATTCTTCGGAAACAAAAGTATGTACTAAACAGAAAATCACTCGAAAAATGTTATGTCACGTTAGTACGGCCATGTCTGGAATATGCCAGTATTGTATTGGCAAACTGTACCGCCACTGACTCAGATAGATTAGAACGCATTCAACTAGAAGCAGCTCGTATGGTCAATGGACTGACTAGATATGTTGGTAATGAAAAATTATTGGAAGAAATCGGCTGGGAAAAACTGAAAACGAGACGTGACAAAGCCAAGCTATTTCTTTTCCACAAAATGATTAATGGAACCGTGTCACAATATCTAAAGAATATCGTCCCTCTCCGAGTATTTGAAGCCTCGGACAAAGAAACCCGAAATGCAAATGAATTCCGTTTACCGAAACATAACAGTGAGTCTCATCGCAAATCATTTGTCCTAGCAACGGCAAGAAACTGGAACGCACTTGATCCAAACTTGCAAAATACAGAAGATCCACATCAATTTAAGCAATTGATAAACTCAAATATAACCCCGAAAAAACCTTGGTTCTCGCTCTGTTACACGCGAAGTGCCCAGATTCAACATTCACGACTAAGAGCTAAATGCAGTGATTTAAATGCTCACAAACTGGAAAACCATATATCCTCAGGGATCTATCTTAGGCCCTTTACTTTTTCTTATCTATGTGAATGACATGCACCGGAGTACATCATTATCCCTTTTATCATTTGCAGATGATACCACTGTATATGCGTCACATAATAATTTAGATTTACTTTTTAAGCGCACAAATATTCAACTTGAATTACTCAATAAATGGTGCAAGGCAAACAAACTGTCATTAAATGCCAAGAAAACCAAATATATTTTATTTCAACCAACTGGTGGAAACTATAATTGCACGAAACATACTCTACAGATAAATGGTAAAATAATTGAAAGAATAGGAAGCAACTGCAAAGAAAAATCATTCAAATTCCTTGGTATTCATCTGGACGAAAATTTAACATTCAACAACCACACGGCTTTAATTGCAACAAGAATGTCTAGAGCTCTATATGCAATTAAC
This sequence comes from Siphonodentalium dalli, assembly GCA_032622095.1. Classification (NCBI taxonomy): domain Eukaryota; kingdom Metazoa; phylum Mollusca; class Scaphopoda; order Gadilida; family Siphonodentaliidae; genus Siphonodentalium; species Siphonodentalium dalli. Next base: position 265,248,843 of record CP136063.1, read on the forward strand.
AGAGTTAAACACATTCTTCCAGAAAGGAATTTACGACAGTTGTATTACAGTCTAATTCATAGTCACCTAACATATGGCATAGAAATTTGGGGAAATTCGAATACGTTTAATAAATTAATAGTATTGCAGAAAAAGGCAATTCGCATTATACATAATAAAAGATATAACAGCCACACCGATCCACTTTAAAAAAAAAGTAATATACTAAAAGCTCACGATCTTTATAAATTACGCACTTATCAATTCATGAACGATTTGTTCTGCAACCAACTACCTATCTCATTTCAGAACACTTATCGCATATACCACAACCCAACACTGGTAACAAGACAAAGTGGCAAATTAGGTGGAACAAAATCTAGAACATCCTTCACCGAAAACCTCCCTTACCATATCTTCCCGAAACTTTGGAAACGAGACGTATCTGAAGATATCATAAGCAGCTATGTTGACAGTGTTCTTTGTAAAAACCTACATTGTTTCGACTGTTATCCGTTCATGGATGAATCAACTATATATATGTAAGAATTGTTAAGTGAATCCAACGCATGTACGCCCATTATGTGTGAAGAATACAACTATATCATCAGTCTTATATTATACCAAAATTTATATTATATATCATAATTGAACGATATTTTACTGTATTGCCACTTAGGCTATGGAAAAAACTAAACCACAAAAGTATCGTTGTATACACTACTATAGATAAAAACTTGTATCCCCTATATATGCTGTCATTTGGGTTCAGAGTCGGAATATAATTATCTAAGTTTGGGAGTGTGCAGGAAGACGACCAGTAGGTCATGCCATCTCCCAGTAATATATACTATATTTTGTTTGATTTTTGTATTATACATTATCATGTTTGTTATATATTACTAAATAAAATTGAATTGAATTGAATTGAATCCGACACAAACCTCTGTATGTGTGATCAGATCGAGGATTATATATATATCCTGTTATTGCCTCCACTATCGGAGAGTTAAATTTAAATAACATAGTTACAAACAATTCTAATACAAAAATGACAGTGGAATATATGCACATTTAAGGAATATGACAACTCAAAATAAAGCGAGATTACGCACACAGTTACACGCACACACACTGAGTCTCAGGCACATGCAACCACCCAGCCGCGCACAGGCGTACACGTACACACGTACATACACGCCTAGGCTTAGTTCCAGAAGTACATCCTCAGAACAAGACGTTTCTCTTAAGTTTTCCTGGTGATCTCGACTCCGGTACATTGCACTATGCGTTGGTTATACTGGTGACGTATCTTTAAAATCATTAAAACCATTAATAAGCATTATTCCTCTTTCTACTCTTCATCTCCCTATACCCTCTCTTTCTTTCTCTCTCGCTCTTTCTGTCGCGCGCTCTCTCTCTCTCTCTCTCTCTTCCTCGCTATTCCTCTCCTCTGCCACAGTTCCTTACAATCCATCATATACTCGTCACACCTCCTAACGTCACATATACCTATCATACAATTTCAATACATTATAACGAACATATAATCAATCAGCCACTAAATACACAATCAAATAGCAACGACCAGATACAAGATATTGGTCCCATGCTGTCTGAATGAGATATTCATGAGACAGCATGGTACCAATATATTGTATACATATTACCATTTTAAGAATATTGGGTATCATCTTTCTAAGTGAGCGGAACGACCAAAAAAAGCTTACAGCTTACTGTCGTCTCCGTTTCCAACCGATATAAACTGCCTGCAAATCTCCGATAACATACACCAACAATTTTATGTCAACTATACTATTAATTTGTTATGTTTATGTATCTGTATGTATTGTCTTTGTGTTGGAATAAAGTATGTTTAAACAAAACAAAAACCAATGAGACTGGGGAATAGTTCAGATTCTTCCTGGTCTATTCTAACGCATGATTTCATTTCATTGTACATAGCTTTTATGACGTTGAGGATTTTCCCTTCGAGTCTCGACCCCGCGACTTAGGAGTTTTTTCCAAAGACATGCTCTCCATACAGAATCAAACGCTTTTGAGAAGTCGATGATATAACTTATCATTATTGCTTTTCAGGAGGTTTATCAATGCGTATATGGAGAAAGTGTGGTCCATAGTGGAGTACCCCTTTCGAAAACCTGCCTGGCATTCTGATTGTATGTTGTTTTGGTCAAGAAATATTCTAATTCGATCACTGATAATGCTCGTAAATACTTTGGAGATACAACTGAGCAGTGTTATTTTTCTATAGTTACCTGGGTCCATGTTATCCCCTTTCTTTTGAAGTGTGGCGTATAACTCCGACTTTCCATGACTGAGGTATTATCCCAGTCTTTAGAATAAGATTGAAGTATCGTTGATAAATAATGCCCATAACACTAACAGAACTTTTTATAAATGCATTAGTTATATTATCGAAGCCTGCATGGTGCTTTGCCATGTTTCAGTTTTTTCACTGATTTCTGTACCTCATCGAGGGTAATATTGGCGTTTAGCAAAGTTTGGTCCACGTTGTGTACATTTTGACAGTAAACCGTTTCATGAACGTGTGTTTCCAAACCGCCTGCCCCCGATAGTACATCTTCGAGCTCAAAGTATGATTTAAAATCGTCGGCTTCCGGTGTCGGTTTGTCGGTTATATTATTATCTAAGATCTTAATAAGGGACCAAACGTCCTTAGGGGAACCAGCGCGGCGTGTATGTATCTCCTTGTTGATCTTGTTATTGTGTCGGAGAGTGCTGATGCGAAGTGCGTTTTTATAAGTACGTCTACATTCTATCATTTTAAGTCGATTGGTTTCCGATATGTTTATTTTGAAGAGTTTCCTCGCTTTCCGGTATGCCGTGCGCGCCGTCCTACAATCACGCGAAAACCAAGTGTTTACTGGTTTCCGCTTGAGTGAACTACGATAGCTTGTGTTTCGCTTTTTGTGTTAAATTTTTCCGCCGGTTTTTGATCGGCGTCGATCATGAACTATATTCGCTCGTGCAGATCGTTCATTGCATTTCTATCGATATTACGCATGAAAGAGTGGGCGGTTTCGCTATTCCAAATTTTGATGATTGGTGGTTTCCGATAAGTCGCTTTATACCTGACCTTTTTCTCGTGCGTTGCTTTGTTTTGATCTATCTATCTATCTATCTAGAATTACCTGTCAACTCCCTTTTCGGGCATTACAGACAGGGTCCAGGTCTCGACTGTGGTCGGTGCTTTGGTGGGCTACTCTAAGGCCCGTTCCAAACGACGGATTTTTGTCGACTCGAATCTAATTGTATTAAATCCGTCGGTGATGCGTCTGCGGTCGATTTTGTTACAGACGGACGCATCTTTGTCGCGTCGAATCTAATACATCGGTCGATTTATTTAAAGGTGGATTCCCGGTTACCGTCAAAAATTGGTCACTGGTAGATATAGAGGCCTATATATACCGGTATATGTTATACATATATATACTAAAATACAGTATAAATTATGTATATATATATATGCGCGACTGCAGCGCGAATATATGTGCTCATGGATATGAGGATGTATATAGTACATACAGATATATAATATACTATAATAGGCGCTACAAATAAATGTTATATCGTGCAACCAATTGACATCTATGTGTATACCATGCATGTAAATACCGGTATACAAGAATTATTATAAATCAGAGACTACCACCCCCTACCCCTTATAATAAGGAAAACCGGAATATATTAGTTATTATAAATCATAGGCTACCACCCTATATCCTTTATAATAAGGAATACAGATATATATGAATTATTATAATTCATAGGCTACTATCCATACCCCTCCTAATACGTAATACTGGTTTATATGAATTATTATAAATCTGTCCCTTATAATAAGGAATACCGGAATATAATAATTAGTATAAATCATAGGCTACCACCCTATATTCTTTATAATAAGGAATACCGGTATCCATGAATATTATAAATCATAGGCTACTATCCCTACCCTTCATAATAAGTAATACCGGTATCTATAAATTATTATAAATCATAGGCTACCACTCTGCCCCTTATAATAAGTAATACCGGAATATATGAATTATTATAAATAAGAGGTTACCACCCATATACCCATCATAACAAGTAATGCCGATATATATGAATTATTATAAATCAGTGGTACCACCCCTACCCCTTATAATAAGTAATACCGGTATATATTAATTAGTATACATCAGAGACTACCACCCCTATCCCTTACAATAAGGACTATCGGTCTATATATGATTTATTATAAATCAGTTGCTACAACCCATATCCCTTATACCGGTAAATATGAATTATTATAAATCATTGATAATATATCCATTATAAGATGTGAGTCAGTGACATGCCATGTTCGTTGAGAAATCAAACTACCATAATAATTAAAATTTTCACAATGTTACCTAAGCAATTCTTATAGATATATCTTTCTTTATAACAAAGAGAGTGTGCGACAAATGACGTCATGTGGGTATTTCCGCAGATAAGAGGAACTCCCTCATTATTATACCATTATCATATCATTATCATATCATTTGCATTCGTTATTCGGAAACTTTCGGCTCTTCTCGTCACATGTATTAGATTCGAGTCGACAAAAATCCGTCGTTTGAAACCAAGACGGATTTCAGACGCATCACCGACGAAGATTCGTCTGAATTGGACGGAGATTCGTCTGTGGTGCGTCTGACACGGATCTAATTGTTTCAAACGTCGCATTTTAGACGCATTTAATACAATTGTGGGTCTGGTATTAGATTCGAGTCGACAAAAATCCGTCGTTTGGAACGGGCCTAACCTACAGCCGGGTTCTTTAACGTGCACATAGTCACCCATGTACACGGGTCGGCCATTTATGTCGGCTCCCGATCCGACAGCGTACCGCACTCACGACAATATACCTGGACACGATGTCGCCGCGAAGGGAAGTCAGTTTTGTATTCGGATATATATTGTGTGATCACAAATGAGACTTTTCAGTAATGCATACAACGTGGTAATCTGACCAAGTTTGGATTTTTGTCAGAATACCCGACCGGGAATCGATCCCCGGACCTTTAGCACGAGAGACCAGTACGCTATCCACTCGGCCACTGACTTCCCTTGTTGCGTCTGGGTGTAGGATTCTAGGTCACATATTACTACGAGTGGACAATGGATGTCAGAAAGTAGGTCAGTGTGGTCATATATAATGAGATTTTTGACACATTTTGAAAATCGCGGCGAGACAACGGCGTAGTCCATAACACTAATATTGTTGCTGGTGTATTTTGCCGAACATTGTCCAATGCGACCGTTGTAGAGTAACATGATTAAACTATTTCTAAATACTACGATTCTCACAAACATTTGCACTCCATATTTGGAAATGGTTTATTACGTCATGTTGGGAATGCCACGTCGTTGTAGAAATTAAATATAATGGACAAATCTAGAGACGTACATCCGTTAGAACTTTCTTCGGCTATTCAAAGAGACTGGAAATAGCGGTGAATTGATGCAAATTGTCGATATTAATTTTCAATATTCAACTTTGGGGGGAAAATGGGTCCACAAAGACCTTAACCCTTTACCCAACAAACCTGCCAAAAACGCCCAAAAAAGCTTCAACAGCCTAAAATATCTTCGGTCTGTCTCAATAACACCATACAAATATGGATATCATTGGAACCGGTTCATTGACCACATTGTGATGGTTACAGTTATGCCCTGTGCCAATGCATTATCTTATATATGCGAGTCGACCATAGGTCGCCTCGCATATATAAGAGAATGCATTGGCCTAAACAAATTCTTTTTTTAACACTTTTTGCCATTTTTTCTTACATTCTTTAACATTTTTTATAATATTTTTCTACATTCTTTGTAAATTTTATCATTATTAATATGTGTTAAGCCAATGCATTCTCTTATATATGCGAGGCGACCTATGGTCGACTCGCATATATAAGAGAATGCATTGGCACAGGGCCGTTCTGTTGGGTAAAGGGTTAACTAGTAAATTGTTCCGACGGCACCAGCGGTATACCAACTCAGTTCAACCTACTACAGCTGTATACCAACTTAGTTCAACTTACTACAGCGGTATACCAACTCAGTTCAACTTACTACAGCGGTATACCAACTCAGTTCAACTTACTACAGCGGTATACCAACTCAATTCAACCAGCGGTATACCAACTCAGTTCAACTTACTACAGCGGTATACCAACTCAGTTCAACTTACTACAACGGTATACCAACTGAGTTCAACTTACTACAGCGGTATACCATCTCAGTTCAACTTACTACAGCGGTATACCAACTCAGTTCAACTTACTACAGCGGTATACCAACTCAGTTCAACTTACTACAGCGGTATACCAACTCAGTTCAACTTACTACAGCGGTATACCAACTCAGTTCAACCAGCGGTATACCAACTCAGTTCAACTTACTACAGCGGTACACCAACTCAATTCAACTTACTACAGCGGTATACCAACTCAGTTCAACCAGCGGTACACCAACTCAATTCAACTTACTACAGCGGTATATCAACTCAGTTCAACTTACTACAGCGGTATACCAACTCAGTTCAACTTACTACAGCGGTATACCAACTCAGTTCAACCAGCGGTATACCAACTCAGTTCAACTTACTACAGCGGTTTACCAACTCAGTTCAACTTACTACAGGTTTGCATGACTATAATCCGGCTGATGTAAATTCCTTGCTGATGCACATGCGCATTAACTCGATCAGGAATCTGTGCACTGAAAATAAATCGGGTCAATATGACTAACACGCAACTTTCGGTGACTAACTATAATTATGACTAACTCTGTCCTTAGTCATAGTGCCGAAGCTACACAAAGAAAAACAAAAACTGCAACACTGCCTCAAATGATGCTTAATATTAATTGCTAAACGTTCAATGTCCATTGCACCGCAATGTTATTAGATCTATAACTGAACGAATGTGATGGGATGGTATAATGGCATATATATCAGAGCTTCACTCCACACCAAAGGCTACAGTATTTGGATAAAAGGTTCTAAAAAATTAACTAGTTAAACAGAGTTATACCACAAACTATTGTTATACCTATATATATATATAGGAGATATAACACAGTAGCAATGTTATATTTTATGCCTCCGAAACATGCCGAGCATTGCCCTTTGAACATGCTTGGGACTATACAACACACCAGGCGCCTATTTTTATAAGCAAATTTGATTTTTGAGACAGTGCAATATTTTTTGGGATTGGGTGGGATTCGAACCCCGGCCCATGGCGGCGAGTGCGCCTTGCGACTCAAAGTCCGACGTCAATACCACACGGCCACCGTGTTATACATCTCAATAGACAGTATTAGAATCTCTGTTTTTGAGAATGGATTGAAAGTGTGTCCTGCTTTCAATTCTGCCTCTGATTCTGCATAGTATATCAGCAGGTTGAGTATTGAAATTACTTGCACAAAATGACCACCAAAATACATTATCACTTTCCAGAAGTCGTTATGATTCAATCCTGGTATTTGACTAACACAATTGTAGTCTAATGACACAATTAGTTATATATTATTAGTATATTATAAATATTAGTCACCATTCTCAGTCGTTATGACCAACATCACCATATAGTCATTATGACTAATTTTCTGCCTTAGTAATTTTGAATAAGATAAGTTAGCCATCCTGGGGACAAACTTTTGACAAACCTAACCTAGTGATAATGACTAACCTAACCTAGTGATAATGACTAAACTAGTGATAATGACTAACCTAGTGATAATGACTAACCTAGTGATAATGACTAACCTAGTGATAATGACTAACCTAGTGATAATGACTAACCTAGTGATAATGACTAACCTAGTGATAATGATTAACCTAGTGATAATCACTAACCTAGTGATAATGACTAACCTAGTGATAATGACTAACCTAGTGATAATGACTAACCTAGTGGTAATGACTAACCTAGTGATAATGACTAACCTAGTGATAATGACTAACCTAGTGATAATGACTAACCTAGTGATAATGACTAACCTAGTGATAATGACTAACCTAGTGATAATGACTAATCTAGCGATAATGACTAATCTAGCGATAATGACTAACCTAGTGATAATGACTAATCTAGTGATAATGACTAACCTAGTGATAATGACTAACCTAGTGATAATGACTAACCTAGTGATAATGACTACCCTAGTGATAATGACTAACCTAGTGATAATGACTAACCTAGTGATAATGACTAACCTAGTGATAATGACTAATCTAGCGATAATGACTAACCTAGTGATAATGACTAATCTAGCGATAATGACTAACCTAGTGATAATGACTAATCTAGCGATAATGACTAACCTAGTGATAATGACTAACCTAGTGATAATGACTAACCTAGTGATAATGACTAACCTAGTGATAATGACTAACCTAGTGATAATGACTAACCTAGTGATAATGACTAACCTAGTGATAATGACTAACCTAGTGATAATGACTAACCTAGTGATAATGACTAACCTAGTGATAATGACTAACCTAGTGATAATGACTAACCTAGTGATAATGACTAACCTAGTGATAATGACTAACCTAGCCTAGTGATAATGACTAACCTAGTGATAATGACTAACCTAGTGATAATGACTAACCTAGTGATAATGACTAACCTAGTGATAATGACTAACCTAGTGATAATGACTAACCTAGTGATAATGACTAACCTAGTGATAATGACTAACCTAGTGATAATGACTAACCTAGTGATAATGACTAACCTAGTGATAATGACTAACCTAGTGATAATGACTAACCTAGTGATAATGACTAACCTAGTGATAATGACTAACCTAGTGATAATGACTAACCTAGTGATAATGACTAACCTAGTGATAATGACTAACCTAGTGATAATGACTAACCTAGTGATAATGACTAACCTAGTGATAATGACTAACCTAGCCTAGTGATAATGACTAACCTAGTGATAATGACTAACCTAGTGATAATGACTAACCTAGTGATAATGACTAACCTAGTGATAATGACTAACCTAACCTAGTGATAATGACTAACCTAGTGATAATGACTAACCTAGTGATAATGACTAACCTAGTGATAATGACTAACCTAGTGATAATGACTAACCTAGTGATAATGACTAACCTAGTGATAATGACTAACCTAGTGATAATGACTAACCTAGTGATAATGACTAACCTAGTGATAATGACTAACCTAGTGATAATGACTAACCTAGTGATAATGACTAACCTAGCCTAGTGATAATGACTAACCTAGTGATAATGACTAACCTAGTGATAATGACTAACCTAGTGATAATGACTAACCTAGTGATAATGACTAACCTAACCTAGTGATAATGACTAACCTAGTGATAATGACTAACCTAGTGATAATGACTAACCTAGTGATAATGACTAACCTAGTGATAATGACTAACCTAGTGATAATGACTAACCTAGTGATAATGACTAACCTAGTGATAATGACTAACCTAGTGATAATGACTAACAGTTTTATTCAGGGTGGTACAGTTATGACGCTCTGGTTAGCGTGATTTAAGTTGTGACTAATACAGCTGATTAATACTGGATCACGTCTGTATAATTGAGTAAGCTGTTTTTCGCTGTTGACCCGCTGCACGGACAAATCATCCCCTGCTGGTTCGATCAGAGGGGGGGGGGTCGGAAAAATTGTTCAGGCACCTATGCTGATTTTTTTTACCTTTCGACCCTTGTTTGGACCCACTCACTCCCGCGTCCAAATTTTTTTCCGTTTTCGGCAGTTTATTTCGACCATTTTTTGACACCCACCCAATTTTAACACTAAAACAGAGATTTGCGGGGGAAATTCATTGTAAACAGCTGTATATGAATGTATGTACATATTATTTGTCATGGATGTTAACAATGACATGTAAATAGGAACGAGTCATTTTCGACATTTTGGGGTCATTCGGCCAAAACAACATGGCTGCCAGCGGCCATCTTGGATTTCAAAATTTGCAACAAAATACAACACGATAACTGCCTGCAGTCAGGTTAGTAGTTAGAATTACATTATTTCTCTTATTCGAAGGTGTTTTAAGCCAAACTCATTTCAAAAACAGTCAAAAAACTTGCAGGAAAAAACATTTTGAGTTGCGGAAAAATAATTTTGTTGATCCCATCGACCACCCACCACCCCGGCATACGTGCCCGGAACCCCCCCCCCCCTGGTTCGATTGAGAAAAATTGGAACAGATATGGAAACATTCCATGTAGTCATTTGATAAACTATATTTGTCCATATATCGCTGGTTCTTATTATTGACGGTATATGGACTGTGGAGACATTGGTATATCGTCGTATATAGGAACGTCAGATCTGCCGTTTGAAGTTGAGATAGCTTATGTGTTGTCAGAATAATTTGCCGCCATATTTGTTTTGAAATCATTCACATACAGATTTTCGAAATACAACGTCCCATAAAAGGTCCGATCGTGACAGTCCAGTGTATATATGTACAGAACCTACCCAATAGTGAAACACTGGTCCGACGATGGCTTATTAAAACTATGTTAACCTTTTCGTGACGGGTGCTTCGCTGGTGCAGCATTAAGATCATGTGCCAGTGCATTATATTATATATGCGAGTCTCCTATATGGAGCCTCGCATATATAAGAGACTGCCCTGGCTTGCAAGATCAATGTATATATTGTTAGAGAGATAGTTTTATTCCTCCATATCAGAAGATAATATGCTACAATAATACACAATTACATGTATATGATATCACATTACAAAATATACATAATGGAAATTCATTGTCTTTTATCATAGGAAATTAGTGTATATGCGAAATGCCTCTACACAACACACAAGTAAAGAAGACACAATGTCTAAACCGTTGTTCCTCGTCACACATGAGGTGTATTTCCGAGCGTATGCATCCACCGAAACAGTATGCTAGAAACGTTATGTCGGTCATTGAATCTAAAATATTGTAAACTTCAACTGTATAGTGGTCAATAATAAAATGCCAATTAGAGTATTAGGGAGCCTCGCATATATAATAGAATGTCCTGGCTTGCAAGATCAATGTATATATTGTTAGGCCAATGCATTTTGTTATATATGCGAGGCGTCCTATGACAGACTCGCATTTATAAGAGATTGCATTGGCACAGGGTTTTCGCGAATATTCAGGAAGCTCCAGGCATGAGATGGTTAAACGAAATTTTCATCGGTTTCGTCCAGGAATTCAAAATGTTGCTGTCTATTCACATCGAGGGCATCATAAGTACATCTACAGTGCTGAATTAGTTTATGTACATTCATATGTGATCATTTTTGTTACACGTTGTGAAATGTTGGTTCCAATTCCTTCAATAATTATCTCCAAACATCATGAATCCACTAATTAAGTATAGTACACATGCTACCACCGCTAATCCGAAACTCGCGTGCAACCTTTGTTTTGTTCCAAGTTCGGCAAACAGTGTTTCGGTTGCTCCTCTGTCGTATTCTGCTCCATATATTGCAACACCGACCAGGACAAGTATACCTGCAAAGAGGGAGGGAAATTATAATAATGTCTGACAAGACTCATTGAATTTATGCGAGCAGTCGCAATTGATAACTGGTTCACTGCTAAATATCCTACATACATATAATGAAATGCGTATATATATTTCAATAAACAGAAGATCATTGAATTTTATGCTCGGAGTAGGTAATTTACTACCTTTGTACTCTATTCTCAAATTTGACCCCCACATATATACATTTGTGATTAGGTTATGAGCCTGGATGTCTCATAGACTATGGTTATAGGCCTGGATGTCTCGTTAGGCTATGGTTATGGTGAGCCTGGTGGTCTCATTAGGCTATGGTTATGAGCCTGGTTGTCGAATTAGGTGATGGTTATGATGAGCCTGGTGGTCTCATTAGGCTATGGTTATGAGCCTGGTTGTCGAATTAGGTGATGGTTATGAGCCTGGTGGTCTCATTAGGCTATGGTTATGAGCCTGGTGGTCTCATTAGGCTATGGTTATGAGCCTGGTTGTCGAATTAGGTGATGGTTATGATGAGCCTGGTGGTCTCATTAGGCTATGGTTATGAGCCTGGTTGTCGAATTAGGTGATGGTTATGATGAGCCTGGTGGTCTCATTAGGCTATGGTTATGAGCCTGGTGGTCTCATTAGGCTATGGTTATGAGCCTGGTGGTCTCATTAGGCTATGGTTATGATGAGCCTGGTGGTCTCATTAGGCTATGGTTATGAGCCTGGTTGTCGAATTAGGTGATGGTTATGATGAGCCTGGTGTTCTCATTAGGCTATGGTTATGAGCCTGGTTGTCGAATTAGGTGATGGTTATGATGAGCCTGGTGGTCTCATTAGGCTATGGTTATGAGCCTGGTTGTCGAATTAGGTGATGGTTATGATGAGCCTGGTGGTCTCATTAGGCTATGGTTATGAGCCTGGTTGTCGAATTAGGTGATGGTTATGATGAGCCTGGTGGTCTCATTAGGCTATGGTTATGAGCCTGGTTGTCGAATTAGGTGATGGTTATGATGAGCCTGGTGGTCTCATTAGGCTATGGTTATGAGCCGGGTGGTCTCATTAGGCTATGGTTATGAGCCTGGTTGTCGAATTAGGCTATGGTTATGATTAGCCTGGTGGTCTCATTAGGCTATGGTTATGATGAGCCTGGTGGTCTCATTAGGCTATGGTTATGAGCCTGGTTGTCGAATTAGGTGATGGTTATGATGGGCCTGGTGGTCGAATTAGGTGATGGTTATGATGGGCCTGGTGGTCTCATTAGGCTATGGTTATGATGAGCCTGGTGGTCTCATTAGGCTATGGTTATGATGAGCCTGGTGGTCTCATTAGGCTATGGTTATGAGCCTGGTTGTCGAATTAGGTGATGGTTATGATGTGCCTGGTGGTCGAATTAGGTGATGGTTATGATGCGCCTGGTGGTCTCATTAGGCTATGGTTATGAGCCTGGTTGTCGAATTAGGCTATGGTTATGATGAGCCTGGTGGTCTCATTAGGCTATGGTTATGAGCCTGGTGGTCGAATTAGGCTATGGTTATGATGAGCCTGGTGGTCTCATTAGGCTATGGTTATGATGAGCCTGGTGGTCTCATTAGGCTATGGTTATGAGCCTGGTTGTCGAATTAGGTGATGGTTATGATGTGCCTGGTGGTCTCATTAGGCTATGGTTATGATGCGCCTGGTGGTCTCATTAGGCTATGGTTATGAGCCTGGTTGTCGAATTAGGCTATGGTTATGATGAGCCTGGTGGTCTCATTAGGCTATGGTTATGAGCCTGGTGGTCTCATTAGGCTATGGGTATGAGCCTGGTGGTCTCATTAGGCTATGGTTATGAGCCTGGTGGTCTCATTAGGCTATGGTTATGAGCCTGGTTGTCTCATTAGGCTATGGTTATGATGAGCCTGGTGGTCTCATTAGGCTATGGTTGGTTATGAGCCTGGTGGTCTCATTAGGCTATGGTTATGAGCCTGGTTGTCGAATTAGGTGATGGTTATGATGAGCCTGGTGGTCTCATTAGGCTATGGTTATGAGCCTGGTTGTCGAATTACTAGGTTATGGTTATAACTTATAAGTTTGTTTTTCAGAATAGGTTATGGTTATGAGTCTGGTTGTCAAATTAGGTTATGGATATGAGCCTGGACGTCTGATTAGGTTATGGTTATGAGCTTGGTTGTCGGACGCCTTTGGGCAAAACAATTTTTATCAAACTTTTCGTAATAGAAGTACCCTTTTCAGTCAATTTTAACGGTCGGCATCCATTCAAACTTCACAATGTCCCAATTTAATTATACACGTAACAATATTTCTAAAATATTACCAGACAAACTCTATTTAAATGATTAAACGAAACAAGCAATACAGTGTCGTCGCCAAAGCCCAGATCTGGGCTTCCAGCACTCTTACATAGGGTCCAAATATGGGCTTTCATCACTGAACCAACTAATAAAAGATGTCATGAGCTATTGACGCCAAATATTATAATAAAACCACAAAATATGTACGTTTTATATACCAGCAAATTACTAAATGGGACCAATATACCAACAGACCAATTAGAAGGGGTTTTGATGGCAAGATATCGACTTTCAAAAGAGGAAGTTTTAACACGTTTTATTGTTGTCGGCCTAATAACAATTCCAATGATCACCTTAACAACTATAAGAGAGTCCATGCTTCTGCATGTCGCCCAAAAGTGGCAGATAATAAATAGCGTTCTCAGTTGTGAGCTTTTGTGATCGTTTTTGGCGCATTTCTTATCTATGATATTGTGGATTTTAGCATTTCTTATGTATAATATTGTGGATTTTAGCATTTCTTATGTATGATATTGTGGATTTTACCATTTCTTATGTATGATATTGTGGATTTTAGCATTTCTTATGTATAGTATTGTGGATTTTAGCATTTCTTATGTATGATATTGTGGATTTAGCATTTCTTATGTATGATATTGTGGATTTTAGCATGTATGATATTGTGGATTTTAACATTTCTTATGTACGATATTGTGGATTTTAGCATTTCTTATGTATGATATTGTGGATTTTAGCATTTTTTATGTATAGTATTGTGGATTTTAGCATTTCTTATGTATAGTATTGTGGATTTTAGCATTTCTTATGTATGATATTGTGGATTTAGCATTTCTTATGTATGATATTGTGGATTTTAGCATGTATGATATTGTGGATTTTAACATTTCTTATGTACGATATTGTGGATTTTAGCATTTCTTATGTATGATATTGTGGATTTTAGCATTTCTTATGTATGATATTGTGGATTTTAGCATTTTTTATGTATAGTATTGTGGATTTTAGCATTTCTTATGTATGATATTGTGGATTTAGCATTTCTTATGTATGATATTGTGGATTTTAGCATTTATTATGTATGATATTGTGGATTTTAGCATTTCTTATGTATGATATTGTGGATTCTAGCATTTCTTATGTATGATATTGTGGATTTAGCATTTCTTATGTATGATATTGTGGATTTTAGCATTTCTTATGTATGATATTGTGGATTTTAGCATTTCTTATGTATGCTATTGTGGATTTTAGCATTTCTTATGTATGCTATTGTAGCTATTCTTATGTATGATATTGTGGATTTTAGAATTTCTTATGTATGATATTGCGGATTTCAGCATGTCTTATGTATGATACTGTGGATTTTAGCATTTCTTATGTATGATATTGTGGATTTTAGCATTTCTTATGTATAGTATTGTGGATTTTAGCATTTATTATGTATGATATTGTGGATTTTAGCATTTCTTATGTATGGTATTGTGGATTTTAGCATTTCTTATGTATAGTATTGTGGATTTTAGCATTTCTTATGTATGATATTGTGGATTTAGCATTTCTTATGTATGATATTGTGGATTTTAGCATTTCTTATGTATGATATTGTGGATTTTAACATTTCTTATGTATGATATTGTGGATTTTAGCATTTCTTATGTATGATATTGTGGATTTTAGCATTTCTTATGTATAATATTGTGGATTTTAGCATTTCTTATGTATGATATTGTGGATTTTACCATTTCTTATGTATGATATTGTGGATTTTAGCATTTCTTATGTATAGTATTGTGGATTTTAGCATTTCTTATGTATGATATTGTGGATTTAGCATTTCTTATGTATGATATTGTGGATTTTAGCATGTATGATATTGTGGATTTTAACATTTCTTATGTACGATATTGTGGATTTTAGCATTTCTTATGTATGATATTGTGGATTTTAGCATTTCTTATGTATGATATTGTGGATTTTAGCATTTTTTATGTATAGTATTGTGGATTTTAGCATTTCTTATGTATGATATTGTGGATTTAGCATTTCTTATGTATGATATTGTGGATTTTAGCATTTATTATGTATGATATTGTGGATTTTAGCATTTCTTATGTATGATATTGTGGATTTTAGCATTTCTTATGTATGATATTGTGGATTTTAGCATTTCTTATGTATGATATTGTGGATTTTAGCATTTCTTATGTATGATACTGTGGATTTTAGCATTTCTTATGTATGATATTGCGGATTTTAGCATTTCTTATGTATGCTATTATGGATTTTAGCATTTCTTATGTATGATATTGTGGATTTTAGCATTTCTTATGTATGATATTGTAGATTTTAGCATTTCTTATGTATGATATTGTGGATTTTAGCTATTCTTATGTATGATATTGTGGATTTTAGCATTTCTTATGTATGATATTGTGGATTTTAGCATTTCTTATGTATGATATGGTGAATTTTAGCGATTCTTGTACGAATGATGGTGAGTGAATAATGAATTTCTTCTTCGTATTCTTTGGAAAGGTAAGCGGAAAATTGGCTTGAGAAATTCTGGATAATTGGCGTTAACATCATACATTTGATATAACTATATTTTATAAAATTATACGTAACGAATCTCGTTAATTTATCGAAATACTTACGCTTGTTTAAAGGAACGGGCGGCGTTCGTTGCAGAAATATTCATATTTGTTTGAATCGCCATCAACAGAATGAATATTAAAATATATATAGTTTTGTTCATATGCCAAACATAATCAGCGCGTAAATAGTATATTGTCGTCAAGACGTACGATGGTGTACGTAAACAAGAGCCTGCTCGTGTTACGTAGGTTGTGCTTCTGTTTACATAACACAGCGCAATTCTATTGGTTAATCACACACAAATGATATAAACGCTCTTTATGATTTCCATATCAGGAAAACAGTAACAAATAACGCTCTTTATGTTTACCATATCCGGATCTAAACAAAAGTCAGGTTACGTAACGTTTTTGCTTTTGTTTACATATTAAACAAAGGAAACAAATTTACAATAACGTACTGTTTATGTCATATTATTTATTGGTATAAGAACAAAGTCTGTCTATATTTTACTATTCTTTCTGTTTATGGCGGTTTTTGACACAGGTGAATATTTTAACAGCTTACCCACCGCCAACACCGCCCGTATCTTTAACGGAGCTCTGGTATAGGCATGTTGATATCGTCATGCTCGGGAAAGGCTGCCCTCTATATTAATTTCCTAAAGCTTCCTTTTGACCTAAGCCGAAGACAGACAAACAAGATAACTCCCGTCCACAATTCTGTGCGTAAAGTCCGTTATAGAAGAGTAACGGGACGGGTCTCGGTCCAATACAGGACATACAGCATCAACCCAAACGACATTCCAAGCTGTTATGGGCCCAGAAGACTTGGTCTAATGCCGAGCAGGAGATACTACCGGTCAACAGCAATGGTAGAGATGGTGTGCTATATATAGGATTACCTTGTCATTTGGGGAAATACACGACGTACATGCAGCGGACATTCATACTTCTGCCTTTATAGTATCGGTTATTGGAATAAATACATTTAAAACGTGACATCTGCGCCCCAGGTGTCGTCATGGACGAGAATAATTTTAATGATAAATATAACCAGCCTATAATACAACACACAAGTGAATCTGTGTCCCGTATATAAACCCATATTTGTGTATACAAACACCCCACGCATCAACGTATATAAGTACTCACACATATATATATATATATATATATATCGTCTCAATCTACGTTATTAAAGAATTCGGGCGTGTTAGATGTGCGACAGTAAATGCTCCAGCAATTAGACATTCCAAAAAGCACATAAATACAAATGATCTATATCATGTGCACGAAAATCCTAATGGGAAATAGCCGGTGCGCATCGGATTTCTCACAATTGCCAATGGGCATGTCAGAGATGAAAAAGATGTTTATCATATTATTATTTTAAACCTACTTGGTGGCTATCGCTCCAAAAATACACCTAATATTATTCGCTTTTAAATTTTCCCAGTATCGAAATTATAGGTCGATAAATACTTGAACTGCTACGAGCATTATATGTCCCAGAAAGACGGATTAAAGTCATACAAAATACAACTTTGAGCACGATGTTTGGGTCCAAAACGAAAATGAGTCATTTGCCCAGCATGTATCAGAAAAGAGCGTTCTCTTTTAGTCTATTCCTGATATGGTAGAAATAAAGAGCGCTTGTTTCACTTTTGTGTGAAAAATGGAAAACAGCTTTAACCCTTTACCCAACAGAACGGCCCTGTGCCAATGCATTCTCTTATATATGCGAGTCGACCATAGGTCGCCTCGCATATATAAGAGAATGCATTGGCCTAACACATTAAAAATTATAAAATTGTTAAAGAATGTAAGAAAAAATGGTAAAAAGTGTTAAAAAAAGATTTTTTTTAGGCCAATGCATTCTCTTATATATGCGAGGCGACCTATGGTCGACTCGCATATATAAGAGAATGCATTGGCACAGGGCATAACTGTAACTATCACAATGTGGTCAAGGAGCCGGTTCCAATGATATCCATATTTGTATGGTTCTATTGAGACAGACCGAAGATATTTTAGGCTGTTGAAGCTTTATTTGGCCGGTTTTGGTCGGTTTGTTGGGTAAAGGGTTAAAATGGCTGCGACCATGGGTAGTATTTTTCAGAGCATATACGAGTCGATATATCAATATTTCGTGTATTTGTCAACCTATCGAATGAGCCATGTCAGTTTCATAGGTACATATTTTGAATTTTGAATATACATATACCAACGCAAATATGAATTAATTGCATCGGGTGTGGGGTAAATCGCATTAAGATAAATTCCACATACATGTGGGAAATGAAGATACGCTATCACTATGATTTACTGTTAGTTAGTTGTGATATAATAATTATAATTAGTGAAACAAGGAACATATTCATGTCTATACACGAGTCAGACTTGGGACATAACGCCGTGTGCATGTAATTATATATATCTTTATTGCCTCCATCTGGTGAGAGTATTATATACAACATTATTTACAAACGCAGATAGCATGAATGTCACAAGCATATGGTTGAACAAATTATAACAATATGTGATATTCTTATATACAAACAAAAAACAAAAACAAAACAATGAAATTTAAAGAAAAAGAGGAAAAGATGGGGAAAAAATAAATACAAAATCTCCCCCAGCGGGAGAGTATTTAGTAAACATAATTTTTACTGAGACACAGATCCTCATCAATGTCACAAGCTTATGGCTGAACAAATTACACCAACGTGATATTATATTCGTAGAAAGTAGAAAAAAAATAAAAGAAATGAAAGAAAAAAAAAAGCGGCGGTTTCTTGATTATATTGAGTTATTTAGATACATGGATAATTAACACAATATATCCTACAAAATGTACAACTAAGAATATGGCATCCGTGTGCTCGTTGAAAGCTACATACACAATCGAATATCTCTCATCACGCGCGGGGATGTGAGGCAGAATTCACTATTATTGAAAACGCCAATCGTGTGAATACTAGATATGTTGTTTGTTTGTAATAAATTGTCTACACATAACCACGAAATACGATTATGTTACATCAATTATCAAATTGTAGCATCTATGGATGGGTGAAGTTACTAAACCATCAGTGGTGAGTAGTTATCACATAGGAAATGTTCAGATAATAAGTTCCGCGTTATTACTTATTATCTAAATATTTCCCACATTAGGGCTCATGTTGCACTTTTATTTGTCTGCCGTCTGCGTTTATCACATTAACCCTTTACCCAACAGAAGGGCCCTGTGCCAATGCATTCTCTTATATATGCGAGTCGACCATAGGTCGCCTCGCATATATAAGAGAATGCATTGGCTTAACATATTAAAAATTATAAAATTGTTAAAGAATGTAAGAAAAAATGGTAAAAAGTGTTTAGGCCAATGCATTCTCTTATATATGCGAGGCGACCTATGGTCGACTCGCATATATAAGAGAATGCATTGGCACAGGGTATAACTGTAACTATCACAATGTGGTCAAGGAGCCGGTTCCAATGATATCCATATTTGTATGGTTCTATTGAGACAGACCGAAGATATTTTAGGCTGTTGAAGCTTTATTTGGCCGGTTTTGGCCGGTTTGTTGGGTAAAGGGTTAAAGACATATTCTCGACTTGTTCGGTGTATGAAACTGATAAGTTAGTACTCAGGCGCTGTGCCAACGAAATCGACCACACCACTCCATGGAACACATCGCCTGAACAACGCGCAATTGTAAATATTTATATATCGATTCGGGACGCACAAACAAACGGCGATAAACCAGCGCAAATGATTTCGCAATCGAGAGTCATTGAATTTAATTGATATATCAGAATGACGGTGTGTGATGTAAATTTGGATTTATAGTCGTAAAAATAACTACTTTCAGCAACATTATTCTACATTTCTATCTGATCACCCTACCGGAGTATAAACACCCCGCGTGCATCACCCTACCGGAGTGTAAACACCCCGCGTGCATCACCCTACCGGAGTATAAACACCCCGCGTGCATCACCCTACCGGAGTATAAACACCCCGCGTGCATCACGTTGACTACCACCATTACCGCCACCTCCATGAATAATACGCTGAGCGTATCAATCATAAATCGCTGGGACTCAGAGAAAGAAGCTGAGTTTTCTACAAAAATTAACCTCTCAGAAATCACGCAGTTCACGACAGATTTGGAACGCATTAGTGGTAAGAATCCTATATCGGCACATGTTATTTCAGCTCTCAATACTAAACTCAAGTCTATTTATCTGGATACTGCATCATCGGCTATCGGCACACATACGAGTCACGAAAACCGGTCGAAAAAGCGGAAAATTAGTATGCCTTGGTATTCCAGGGATTGTGCTAATTGTCGGAGACTTTACTGCCGCGAATTGAAACGATATCAAAGAAACCGCTCCGAATCTAACAGAAAGAGACTCAGTAACGCAAGAACAACGTATAAGCGAGTGACGCGAATGAGCAAACGCAAATATGATAACGAAATTCAAATGAAAATTTCTCGTCTTCGCACATCTAATGGGCGCGAGTTCTGGAAGATCATATAGGAAGTAAAAGTCATACGAACCACTCGAATACGTCTCCGTCGCTTAATGAATTTAGGGATTATTTTTCGGAAAATAATGTATCACACGACCAAAATAATGACGATACATATATAAGTTTAGATTCAGTGAATTTAGAGTTATCGGAATTGAACCGTGATATCGAAAAAGACGAGATAGAGAAGGCTATACGCCGATTGCAATTCGGAAAGGCCAGTGGGATAGATAATATAAAAAATGAATACATAAAAATGGCATCGGGCCAATTAAATGAACCTTTGCGATTATTTTTCAATATTATTCTCAATTCAGGCATATGTCCAGACGAATGGGGAATTGGGGTAATACAGCCGCTTTTCAAATCGAAAGATCAAAACAATCCTCAAAATTATCGACCGATAACACTAACCAGCTGTATTGCGAAGCTCTTTACTTCAATTCTAAATAACCGAGTTCAGATCTTCCTAGAATATAACAAACTGCTATCTCATAACCAAGCCGGTTTCAGAAAGAACTATTGCACTATTGATCATATATTTTCGCTAAACTGTCTCATAGATCTTGTAAAATTACAGAAGAAAAATATGTTCTGTGCTTTCATAGACCTTTCGAAAGCTTTTGATCGTGCATGGAGAGCGGGTTTATGGGAGAAGCTTTTTGATATTGGGATCGATGGGAAAATATTGAATGTGATAACAAATATGTACGAAAATACTAAGTCATGTGTGACCTGGAATGGCAAAAATTCTGAGCTATTCCCGTGCCAACTTGTTGTACGACAAGGTGTCAATCTCTCCCCTATTTTGTTCTCCATATTCACCAATGTTTTAGAAGATTTTTTAAGTGCAAACAGGGTAAGTGGAATCGACATTTCTAATTATAAGACCCAATCGAGTATCAACTATCTGAAACTATTTTGTCTATTATATGTCGACGATACAGTGCTCTTGTCTGATAATGCAGATGGACTGCAAGCCATGTTACACGATTATTCAACGTATTGTCTGACATGGAAACTAACGATTAATATTGCTAAGACCAATGCAGTAATTTTCGGTAGAAAACGGAAACATGACTACAAATTCACTTTGGATGGCCAACCTATTGAAACCTCACTTCATTACAAATACCTTGGTGTTACTTTTTTCAGCAACGGATCCTTTGTAGAAGAGAAAAAAAGTAGGTGTCAACACGCCAAACGAGCAATATTTGCGCTAATTTCCAAAATGCGTAGTCTGAACCTGTCTCTTAAATGCGTGCTACATATATACGACAAAACAATTATCCCTATCCTGTTGTATGGATCAGAGGTCTGGGGTTTTGGGAATAACGCCATTATACAGCGTCTTGAACTTTGGTTCCTAAAATATATTTTCAAATTGAAAAAATCAACACCGAATGTACTAATTTATGGCGAGATAGGAATGTACCCAGTTACGACCAGAATCAAACAACGGATCTTGAATTATTGGGCCAAACTCATTAGTGGCAGCCGGGATAAGATCAACTACTTACTTTACTGGACATTTTGCAGTAGATTTGGCCCGCGGGACAAAATTATGAATAACAAGTCGTCTTGGATCAACCATGTGTCAACTATTTTGAATGAGATTGGTTTACACGGTATATGGGATTCGCATTGTGTGGGTTCACTAAAATTGTTCAGTCATGCCATCACGGAACAGTTAAACGACAACTATATCCATGAATGGTTCACTACCATTCAATCGTCTGATAAATATAAATTCTATGTCGAAATCAAATCTTATTTCAGACAAGAACCATATTTGGCGAAACTAAGAACATCAGAAGCAATTTTAATGCTCAAATTTCGTACTAGAAATCACCGATTACCCATTGAAACTGGTAACTGGGCTGGTCTCCCTACACATGAAAGAACATCATCGGAGATGAATATCACGCTCTATTGGAATGCGAAGCGTATACAGACGTACGTACTAAGTATATTGCGAAATATTACTGGAGTCATCCGAACACATTTAAAATGGCACAACTCTTTGACAACCACCAGGTACAAGTCATGCGAGGAATGTGTAATGTTCACAATTTATAAATGTCAGTACCGGTACTGATCCAAAGCAACTTCGCTATCGGTACTCAGGTATTCTATTGTTGTGTGACATACAATTACATATCATACTCGTTCCAAAATTTGAACTATTAATATACTAGGCTAAAATATCCACAAATTGTACACTCTAGCCAGTATATGAAGTACTTACTTATGTCATGTGCTCATTTAAAAAAAATTAAATTTTAAACGATGAAATATTTACATGAATAACACGGCATACACGTATAGGAACATATCGTCCCCCATACACCAAAATATATCGATTACCTATATAAGCTTACCAGTTTACTCACATAAATCCTTTTTTAAGGTTCACATATAGTCTATTTATATAAACATAGCACCCAGAATAAATAGGTACACGTTTAATTTATCGGCACCCTTATCGACAAAAACACGACCCTTGTTTTATTATATCCATTTCCATTGTTGAACTAATGTATACATTTGTTTTCACACAGCTTTGCTATATGTATATTTAAATTATTTATGTATTTCGGATTGCCATATTGACGCATGCTTGATGAATTAGCGCTGGAAACCCATTCATTTCTGGAGTGGGGGACCAGCGCAATATTTTGTAAATCTCAAAATGCCATTGTATTGGAAATGAGAAATTAAATAATTGAATTGAATTGTTTCATATCACTTTAACATCCCTCCAAATGAATAATAGCTCATTCCAATATATACGTTTATAACTATGGGAAGATCCATTAGTATATACATGGTTGATTATAATGGGTACAATGTGTACATGCGGTGTGGTACAGGGTGTGGTCAGGAAAATATTTCCGGACACTAAGCGCTATTTTATGTTTTCCGCCTTCTGGGTACCCACCCCCCCCCCCCTGATTTTTATTTTTTCCGATTCTGGGATAGGGACCCACCACTCCAAACTGCTTCAAATGACTATTTTACTCAGTTTTCCTGATGTTATCCGATCAATGTTCCGTATCATGATTATAGAACCATTTCTACTTTTTATTTACCAACAAGACTGTAAAATTTCAAATCTGAAATCCAAGATGGCTGCTGGTGGCCATGTTTGTTTTAAACAAATTTTGGGGAAAAAATTTAGGCTCCCATCTAGAGGTCACTTCGAAGATCCATATGAAGTTTGGTGATTATCGGATGAGGGATAAGCTCTGCAGGGTGTTTGAAAGGATTTTGTGATGCAAAGAGTAAAATCCAAGATGGCTGCCAGCAGCCATATTTTTCATAAAAAATCATTCAAATTTGACAGCTCCCATCCAGATCCTAGA
This sequence comes from Siphonodentalium dalli, assembly GCA_032622095.1. Lineage (NCBI taxonomy): Eukaryota > Metazoa > Mollusca > Scaphopoda > Gadilida > Siphonodentaliidae > Siphonodentalium > Siphonodentalium dalli. The sequence continues at coordinate 265,273,253 of CP136063.1, forward strand.
CCCATATACCGAATATCGTTGAAATCGGTCAGAGTTTGTTTTAATACTTTTGTTTTATTTTATTTTATTATGGTTTTTTGAATAGTCTGTTTTTATTTGAAGAGTTCAGTGAAGTGTTTACATTTATTTGAAGAATCTATTATTGTGTTATGTTTTCATTTATATCAGGTTGAGCAAATGATTGTTAATAGAACTATTTAAATCTGAGCCTGTCCATGTTAATGGGCATTAATTAATAGATCCTTCAGATTATGAGAACATTTAGCAAGCTGACCTTTTATTACCCATTGGTGTCATTCCCCCATTATTAACTGATGGTGAACTCAAACCCCCCTAACAAGAGTTAACAACATACCTATTACATAATAGAAGCATTCTTAAAAGCTTTTGTCCCATTATTTTGAAGAAATATAACTCTAGGAAAAAAATTACAAGGCCAGGAAAAAATGTGTAAGCCGGGCTGCTGAACCACACACCCACCCCTGCCTAGTGTTCGCAAAAAAATGTGCATACCCCCCCCCCACCCTGATCCACCAGAACCCAATTTGTAACTTGCATATGCATACTGCAAGCAACCTACTCACAATGGCACATCTGAGTTAAGTTTTGGACATCAAGGGGGCATATGATGATATGCCCTATACATTCACATGCATAATGTATATATGTATTCTTTATTTGAATGTCAGCAACTGGTGCTTTACAATGTACTAACTGGGTTCGTATTCACCAACTGGGTTTATAGTGCAGTCAAAATATGATTTGACTTAGACATAATTTCAAATATATCAAAACTCGTCTACGAGATATGAGAGACACGCTCAGAGGGTTTCAGACACCTGTTAAATATAGACTGTTGGGGGGGGGGCAGAAACGGAAAAAAACAACGCAGTTTTATTTGCACTGTTTATCGTGTGACATATGTGTAAGTAAACTGTTAAATGGGACATAATTGGGTTGTTTTGTTCATTTGACCTTTTCTATGAACATAAATATATGTGCTCAAAATACACTGCTACAGAACTTATTATATATACGTTTTCTGCAATCGCATCACCACGTTTACCCCTTCTTCATAATGTTACACATATCTGATGCACATAAACCATAAATAGCAACATTGAGTACATGGTCAATGCTGAAATGAAACCTTTAGACACTGATCACTTGATAGTTAGCACAAGTACGTGGGTTGAATTTGTAAGATATTTTCAAACAAAAATATACTGAAAACGAACATAGTGCTTTGCGTGGTAGCATATTCCAGTTGTAAAGTGCCGACTGTAATTTGAACAAAATTGTCTACTATAAAATCGGTTTGGTAATAGCACGAAAATTAGTCTTACATAAATTGTACGATGTACCATCTCTTGATATGGTGGGATGGGGTGCCAATCTATCGAAGAGGTGGGTGTTTACTTGCAGTTTAAGAAGCATTGCGACATACGTACGTGGATTATCACGGAGAGTGTTGGAAATTCCGGAAATGTAACCAGTATTTGTACTGCAAGGGTGTGCATTCAGTTTATGCGTTACATTCAATATTTAATCATTAGTCGAATGAAACTGCCACGCACTATGCGGCGAAACATTGCTCCGTGTGCCGAAATTATTATTTGTGACCCAACTGTTGGGTGTATATTCTAAGCAGAAAAGCCGAACTTTTAAAGACGAAAATCACTGGGTTTGACTTGCGTTGCAGTGAAATATAACTCATTCAGATTGTACTTTTTTAATTATCAGTGTATCTGATATTTAATGGTATTTAACAAGAGACTTCTATATTACCAATACGTATTTTAACTCCTTGGTGGTTATACAACATGTTGCTTCTGTCGGGGCATGCCTTGGAGTTTTGACAGCCATTTCGTGGCCGCGATTGTATTATTTCCTGTCCGTGTCACTCTATTCGCTCCAGTTCTCGAATTTTACACGAACTAGTATATAACTACGTAATTCCTATGCCACACTATATCGTATTCTGACTTATTTCGAGAACTGATGTAATTTTCACAACCATGTTGGACGCCATCTTGGATAACAAACTTTCCACAAAGCGGAAATTATATATGTTATAGTGAAGACTCTCCTGTCTCTTTTTGACATCAAAATCGCCTTCTTCCCAATTTATTCGCGTACCACGACCATATACTATCGAATCAGGTTAGTTCCTTTTGCACTCTGTGACCTTTTTGGCCAGAGGTGACCTCTATAGCAAACAGGAACTCTCATGGCGCAAGATACTTCACGGGCGAATAGAAATATATATATCTTAAAAACTCATTCCGCAGAAGGATTCAGTCTGAATTGATATACCGTTATGCACGAGACACACGCATTTTATCGGGTGGGTGTTCGCGTTTGAGTTGTTAGAAATGGCAAATCTGATAGATTGGTTCAATCACATTGGCAACAGTGAACTTCGTCAGATTACCTTGTGCATTCAGCAAATGTGACCCGCCATATCAAATCCAGTCGTAAGTCGGGATTTGTTTACCCTGTGCCAATGCATTCTCTTATATATGCGAGTCGACCATAGGTCGCCTCGTATATATAAGAGAATGCATTGGCCTAACATTTTTTTACAATTTTAATAACTTTTTCTTGTATTCTTTAACATTTTTATAATTTCACCCATACAGAGCCCCAGAGAAACAAGAGCAGACGACACTCTTCTATATGATTCTATATATGTGTGGGGCTCCCTGCAGGGTAATAGATGTTTTTTTATTTTATGTCCTAAACATTGTAAGAAACATTTATTTAAAAAAAATGATAAAAAATTGTAAGGCCAATGCATTCTCTTATATATGCGAGGCGACCTATGGTCGACTCGCATATATAAGAGAATGCATTGGCACAGGGTAAAAAAAAATCCCAACTTACGACTGGATTTGATATGGCGGGTCACATATAAATACCTTTGGTGAATACGAGCCCTGCTGTTTTGTAAGATCCTGCTGTTTGTTTTTAAAATATGTGTGTAACTTGCTACAAGTCAGTCGACATAAATTTCGACTCAGTATATCATATAAATTCATCTGATATATTATAATTATTACGGAGATGTTTACGTCGACTGGCTACAAGTATTCATCAAGATATGTGCAATCATTGGAAAATGTGTTGTGTACTTCGTTTCGTGTGGCTATGGTTTGCTCAAATATGGACTCCACCCTACACGATAAGGCACGTGCAATACCATTTGCACATTGGCTCTATGATATATTACACTAGTTACCCCACTGCCACTTGTCCGAAATTAGTTAAACTATCAATATAGTATTATAGTCAATCGTGCAATCACTCGTGTCATGGTATCGATTTTACCACAAACAGAGCAACCGGAAGCACATTTACGTTCTGTAAATCCTAAGATTATCTCCCGATAATATGGAATACATATCCTTCAGAGATGAATATGCAGAACATTTGTGACCCGCCATATCAAATCCAGTCGTAGGTCGGAATTCTTTTACCCTGTGCCAATGCATTCTCTTATATATGCGAGATAGGCCTAACAATTTTTTACAATTTTAATAACTTTTTCTTGTATTCTTTAACAATTTTATAATTTCACCCATACATAGCCCCAGACAAACATGAGCAGACGACACTCTTCTATATGCTTCTATATATGTGTGGGGCTCCCTGCAGGGTAATGGGTGTTTTTTATTTTATGTCCTAAAAATTGTAAGAAACATTTATTTAAAAAAAATGATAAAAAATTGTAAGGCCAATGCATTCTCTTATATATGCGAGGCGACATATGGTCGACTCGCATATATAAGAGAATGCATTGGCACAGGGTACAAAAAATCCCGACTTACGACTGGATTTGATATGGCGGGTCACATGCAGAACATTTGCCATGCAACTTTGCCAGTGTGCATGGTATCAGTCTGCTTGTATAATTTAAAACTTACCTCCAATTATTAGACACGCTTTTGCCAAGATATCCAGTAACACGCTGTCCTTTGTCCCTGGCACACAGGCTCGAAATAACAGGAATATAGTACCCACGACACCAAGGATCAACCCGACGGTTTCAGTCGCCTGCACTGCTTTAAACCAGGATATTCGGGGTCTGCAAAGCAAAAGCGTATACCGTTATTTTGTTCATTATCTCATCATGACTGGAGCTTTCTGAAATTTTGCGAAAATCCTGTGCCAATGCATTCTCTTATATATGCTGGTCGCCCATATATGCTGTGTTATATGCTGTTTCGTATATGTTCAGTTAACACATATATAGTCATCGAAATTAAACTTACTTTGAATATTTTTGGCTGTTGTTACGTTTATGTGATCGAAGGGTACACATCTTTCTTAAAGATACATAATCCGAATTAGCGCTCCTAAATTAACGAATGAAAAGAAAAAAATTCTTTGGCTTCGGGGCTAAACATATCTGATTCGATTCGAGGACCCCACACATCAAAGCTCAGAGTTATTAGATATCGATTTTTGAAATCTGTTATTTTTCATCACCTGGAATTTATGGCTGCCTAGCAAATATTCGACAAGCCGACTGATATACTCCCGATACCAAATTGCGTTGAACAGAAGACTAACCGAAGTATTTGTAATTAAATAAGTGGATTATGCAATGTCGTCTGGCAATTTGAGGATAAAGAGAAACTAAACTAAAATTAATATAATCTATCTGAAGAAGTTTCTATAGAAATTTGATAATAAAAAACACTTTCCAGAGGAGATGGGGCATAAGCAGGTCCCCAAAAGGTGAATTTAGTTATGCTAGCCCGCTATGCGGGAAAGCGTCACTAAATATACCCTCTGACAATTGATAATGAAGAGCTTTCGCAATTATGATCTCTTTTACTTGCTTTCAATGTAAAACTGATGCATGCTTTTGTGGATTTTTGCGATTCATGTACCATACACATGATGATGATTGCAAGTATATTCCGTATATAGCTCAACTTGACGTCCGTGCTTGCGTCTGTCAACAATTTCATTTGGCTCACCCTACAGGCCACATTCCGCATCCGATCATCACCCTACAGGCCACATTCCGCATCCGATCATCACCCTACAGGCCTCATCCCTCATCCGATCATCACCCTACAGGCCACATTCCGCATCCGATCATCACCCTACAGGCCACATTCCGCATCCGATCATCACCCTACAGGCCACATTCCGCATCCGATCATTACCCTACAGGCCACATTCCGCATCCGATCATCACCAATCTTATTACGGATCTTCGAGGTGACCTCTGGAAGGGAGCCATTGATTTTTTCCGAGATCCAGCAGCCTTTTTTTGATTTCCAATTTCAATCCATCGGCACACACTGCATCCCGCATTTATCGGAGAAGTGTTTTGAAAATTTACAGGCAAGTTTACTATTGCCTCTAGATGGGAGCTATCGTTATAGCGATTTTCGATAATAAAAAAAACATGGCCACGGGCAGCCATCTTCAAATTTAGTCTTTGCACGACTAAATCTTTTGGCACACCATACAGACCACATCCCTCATCTATCTGATCACCACAAAACTTCATGTGGTTCTTCGGGGTGGCCTCTAGATGGGAGCCAACGATTATTTCCGAAATTCGTTAAAAAAAACACGACCGCCAGCAGCCATCTTGGATCTCACTCTTTACATGACTAAATCCTTCGGCACACACTACAGGCAACATTCCTCATTCGATTGTCACCAAACTTCATAAGGATCTTCTGGGTTACCTCTATGTGGGAGCCATCGATTATTTCCTAAATTCGTTAAAAACATGGCCGCCAGCAGGCATCGTGGATTTCAAATTTAATTACATCGGCACACATATATAGATCAAAGAAATGTTTGTAAAGTAACAGGCATGATTACGATCACTTCTAGATGAGAGCTATCGAATTCGATTCTTGATGAAAAACATGGCAGCCGGCAGCCATCTTATATTTTACTCTTCGCATAACTAAATCCTTTGGAACACCCTACAGACCAAATCCCTCGTCTAATAATCGCCAAACTTTATAAGCAACTTCAGGTTGACATCTAGATTGGAGCCGTCGATTTTTGCGGAAATTTGTTGAACATGGCGGCCAGTGGCCATCTTGGATTTTACCTTTTTGAATGACAAGATCCTCCTGCTCAACCTACCGGCCACATACCTCATCCGATCGTCACCAAATTTCCTTTTCTTTATCGTTATATTGACTGTCAGCATAAAATTAATAACACCCCGCCCCCAGTTGAGCTATATTGTTATTGACACTTTCGTTATTTTCCAAATAAGCTGAAAATTTATCTTATGCAATTTTGACTAAAAAATGTAACTTTATTTTCAATAACCTGAATTATTTTTGTATCCCAAATACAATTGAAATTGACAGCCATTTGACAACAAATAGATACTTACATGCTGAGTCGTCTGAACGAATGACAATCGATATCATTGTTTGTATCTATACATATTTGCCAAAGTCCCGCGTAGGACGAATCCTGGCCCTGCGCTGTATGAATCCAAAATGGTATCGAAAATGAAATCACATTTATAACGACTGCTAGTACAGCAATGGCAAAAGCAACCTTCGCTATGGCTCCCATTTTGAAACACTAGAATTCTCACGAAAAAATAAAATGGCTGAGAACAAGTTAGACCAAATAGTTCGACACTCCAGGTCACAATATAGCTGACGCCTTAAGTAGGTTTTCCAGATTTGGAGGTAGATAATAATTATTGGAGATGCGCCTCAGTTGAGCGGAACAATATTTATAAAAGTGCTGCGTTTTATAGCAAATCGCATTAGTGAAGTTTCTCTGCGTCGCCCATTTATTTTAATGAGCGCTTGGTTAATCCTAGTACACGTTTTCTTCGACATAAACCAGCTAGTGAAATATGTTGGGATGATGCTGTTTTATGTCGAAGTCCCGTTTACACATCTTTCGATATCAGACTTTCCGTCCAGATTCAGTGGCGGGATTTTTCGTCACTTTTTAATAAATGTCAAAAATCTATTTTATAACGGAAATATGGACATATTACGGCCATAATGATGTATTATATTCCCACGCGGTCATTCTTGTTGTCTGCGCATTCAATATGCCGCGTAAATAGAGTAACCTCAGTCTGTGTACAAATAATGCCTGATATGTTTTTATTTTTACTTTCGTTTCAATCACATTTTACATTTTTGTTTCTGCTCTGTCTTGTAGCGTGCAAATATTCAGTGCTAATTAATTAATTAATTTACTTAAAACATTGTCTATTTGAACAATCTTATGTGGTTTCACATCATGATTTCTAAATATATTTGTCATGTATTAGTTATAGGATTATACGACAGCGTAGAACCGCCACCTCCTCTATTGTTACTAACTTGATTAAACAAGTTACTAACTTGTTTAATCAAGTTAGTAACTTGTTTAATCAAGTTAGTAACAAAAGAGGAGGTGGCGGTTCTACGCTGCCGTAGTTAGCTAACTTGTTTAATCAAGTTAGCAAACTTGATTAATCAAGTTACTAACTTGATTAATCCAGTTAGTAACTTGTTTAATCAAGTTAGCTAACTTGTTTAATAAAGTTAGCTAACTTGATTAATCAAGTTAGTAACTTTATTAATCAAGTTAGCTAACTTGTTTAATCAAGTTAGCTAACTTGTTTAAACAAGTTACTAACTTGTTTAATCCAGTTACTAACTTGTTTAATCAAGTTACTAACTTGTTTAATCAAGTTAGCTAACTTGTTTAATCAAGTTAGCTAACTTGTTTAATCAAGTTACTAACTTGTTTAATCAAGTTAGCTAACTTGATTAATCAAGTTACTAACTTGATTAATCCAGTTAGTAACTTGTTTAATCAAGTTAGCTAACTTGTTTAATCAAGTTAGCTAACTTGATTAATCAAGTTACTGCTGCTGCATACCGGCCGGTTTGGGGGTAAAAGTACATTCGAAGTACATTGGAAGTACATTGTGGAAGTACATTGTAAGTACATTGTGGAAGTATAATATGGAAGTACATTGGAAGTACATTGGAAGTGCATTAGTGGAAGTACATTGGAAGTACATTGTGGAAGTACACTGGAAGTACATTAGTGGAAGTACATTGGAAGTACATTGGAAATACATTGTAAAAGTATATTGTAAAAGTACATTGTGGAAGTACATTGCAAGTACATTGGAAGTACATTGGAAGTGCATTGTACAAGTATATTGTAAAGTATATTGTGGAAGTACATTGTAAGTATATTGTGGAAGTACATTGTGGAAGTACATTGGAAGTACATTGAAAGTACATTGGAAGTACATTGTGGAAGTACACTTGAAGTACATTGTAAAAGTATATTGTAAAAGTACATTGTGGAAGTACATTGGAAGTACATTGTGGAAGTACATTCAAAGTATATTGGAAGTACAATGTAAGTACATTGTAAGTACATTGTAAATATATTAGTGGAAGTACATTGGAAGTACATTGGAAGTACGGGTAGATATTTCTACGGCCCTATTTTTGTGAAAAACCAAGATAGAAGTACAGCTGAATAAAACGCACAGCGGCTGCCATCTTGTTACTATCAACACCGTATAAATATGTTCAACAAGAAAATCAGAAATCAGTATGTTTCAACCAATAGAATAACCCGACATAAAATGGCTATTGGTGATTGGTCAGATGCTAACTTGATTAAACAAGTTAGCTAACTGGATTAAACAAGTTATTAACTTGATTAAACAAGTTAGCTAACTTGATTAAACAAGTTAGTAACTTGATTAAACAAGTTAGCTAACTTGATTAAACAAGTTAGTAACTTGTTTAATCAAGTTAGTAACAAAAGAGGAGGTGGCGGTTCTACGCTGCCGTAGGATTATAACATAACTAATATAGCTCGCATGTGTACCATATCAAAACAAAATACGCAAATTATGCAATTCAAATAACCGTAACAACCCATAAACCCATAACTGAATTCCAAAATAAAAAAAAATTAAAATGATTTTCAGATATCTAAACATCATTAAAAACCAATGAATCATTATTGGGATATATATATATTTGTAATACGACCCTGCCTAACTATGCTTAAAAGCCATGTCCTGATTGGCCAGTGGCCCGCGTTACCATGGCTATCTCGTTCCAGTTTTGTGGTACAATTCTACTTTTTCCAATTGTACCACGTAAAAAATCGGTTTATTCAGATCGCCGCACGCGACTTTTCCCGTCTTTTCTAACTCCGCGCAAACGGGGCATCAACGGAGTACACCTGCACCCGTAACCCTTTGAATTTTGCTACATCTTGACAATCTTGCGAATTTTCTAGCGATTTGTCGCTTGAAACCAGTTTGGTTGCCAATGAATATGGTCCAAATGATGTTATGGTATATTGATATATGTTACGACCAAAGAAAGTTACTTAATAAGTATATTAAATGACAAAATAAATCCATGGGGCCGGGCTGTGCATTCGTCGATTCGAATCTCGATCATATTCGATATTTCGGAATCAAGTTGAAAATGAAAGCGTTTGTTCACCAGTACAGAAGGGGAATAAGATTAGTTTAGTAAACTAGATCATTTAGATCGCTTTGTGTAAGGAAATTGGTCCATAGTCGATGATCATATTCATGTTGTCCCAACAACGTTAAAAACAGAAATGACCGCAATCGTATTTCCTGTGCAATTTAAATGAAACGCACGGGCGCCGCTGAAAACACATAGTTTTTTAGCCAATCACAACGATTATTTCTAGAAGAGGTGCCTCGAAAAGTTAACGGGGAAATTTCATAACAAGACAAGACATTACCAGAGTACTCCATGCAAATAAATCGAGTACGCCCAATACGAATTACACCACGAAATGTTTTCTCACCTGAGACCGAAAAAGTGCAGTATTTCGTTGACTATTCAGTCGAATTGTGACCATAAACTTTCAGTCGTATTACAAAAGAAATAAATACACGGTGTATCGGTGTGTATGGTCAAGTTGTACCACAAAAAACTAATTGTAGGACTCCGCTACGCGTCGTCCTACAATCAGTTTGTTGTGGTACAACTTGACCATACATACCTCTACACCGTGTATTTATTTCTTAAATATAAAATAAATAAATAAACGATTTTCAGATAACTACCAAAAATTGAATATGTAACATGTGTCATATGACCGGTTATAAAATAAACCGAGAATCAGCCCAATTTGTTTGGTTAATCATGTGTGGCAACAGGAAGACGACCAGGGGCCTATACTATAGAATACAATTTTTGTAATAGCAGGCTTATTTGAGCCGTACAGAATGTGTCGAGTACTATGGATCACTGTAATCTAACAGCGAACGCGATTTCTTGTAAATCACAAAAAGACGGCAAATCGAGTACTATCGACCACCGTTCGTTGAACGCACATATAAACATTTGTGATTTTGTCAAGGGAAATTACTCTAATGATATATGCGAATGATATGGCAATGCCTATTTGTGTCAGTTGGTGAGTGATTTAGTTGATGAATAAAGGTACATTATGTGTGACTAGTTTCCGATACTTGGGTTATTTTGACCACAATTGCGCACGATGAAAAGTAATTTGTTCAGTATCGTGTGGACTTACCATTTTCAGATGTTTTATGTTACATATTTTTTAACGGTTTGTCGAAAAAGGTCGGCAAACACACACATCGGTTGCCGTTCAAATGGCCACATCAGCTTTATATAGCAATATTACCAAGGATGGAACCTAATTTGTCTAACTAACTTTGTATGGCTGAAATATTAGTGGGAACATCTAGACCTTAATAGTTGAAAATATAGTTGAATATAGTCATGATTTTTATTATGGAGTCTGACGCAGGGCTCTGAATCAGTAGCCTACATGGAATATGAAAGGTAATACAATAATTGTCAAACTGAAATTAATATCATTCTATGAATGTTTATTGAAAAACAGTAAATATTATAGACGAATTCACCACGGTCGCACAAACACACTGTATTTACAAATTTGGCTCCGACATATGTGCCAATGTCACCATAAGAGCCCGATTTAACTTCAAATGTCCAGTTAATAGATATTTATATATGTATGTTATTAAATAAAACTGCTCTCTATTTTAGAAGTTTCATGACATTTTATATTGTCTTTATTCTATCTTGATTTGATATACTAAGTGTTTCTTCTATTATTAAATTAATTACTATTTTCATAGACTATTTTACTACATACGTGGCAATTGTCAAACGTTGTGTAACAGAGAGACATAATTTATAATGCTAGCTCCGAATGGCGAGATGTATCAGTAGGGGTACCACAGGGCTGTACTTAGATCCACTATTATTCCTTATATCTATTAATGATATAACTGAAAATATTATATGTAAACGCATTTTTTACAGACGATATATCAATATATTTAAATTTAACATTAGCTGCCGATATAATAAATAATGGCATTCAAACTATTGTGTAATGGTCAAAAAGTGGTTAGTAAATTGTAATCCTTTGAAAACGGAAGCCTTAATAGTATCGACGATGAAATCATCTATTGTCCACCCACCATTAACGATGGCAGCATCTTAACACATGTGAAGAGAGACAGGCAGAGAGTTAATGAAGCATGGAGAAGAGATACAGAGGACAGTGATATTGGACAATAAACAGTATGGATATAGGTCACTATGATAGAGTGGTTCTGCCAAGTAGTGAGTGGTGCATTATATGATAATGCGTATTTACATGACATGTTAGTTATGAGTGTTCACACATGAAATTTCCCAATACCCTCTATAAACTGAGCCCAGATACACAAATCAGGTTGCTCTACTTTTGCTTGGGTCATACATCAAAGTGTATAGCGGTGTTAGAACCAGCTTCGACAACGCTGGTCGGTGTATTTTGAACGTGCTATTGACATTACGGATTGGTCCAATTTTGGGCCCCTTAGCTAAAATATATTTGTACAATATCTGAACATTAATGCTTAATATTTTGGGAGAAAGCACCCTTTGTTTTGGGGGATTTAGGTTTCTCCCAATGCGAAGCGTATATTTGCAAGGTAAATACTATTTTATTTGCTGACGCTTGGATATGGATGTTGAAGTTTTATTAATAATAGACCCTGCGCCAACATATGGAAACTCGCTCCCCTCTGTGCGCCAACATATGGAAACTCTCTCCCCTCTGTGCGCCAACACATGGAAACTCTCTCCCCTCTGTGCGCCAATATATGGAAACTCTCTCCCCTCGGTGCGCCAACATACATGTATGGAAACTCTCTCCCCTCTGTGCGCCAACATATGGAAACTCACTCCCCTCTGTGCGCCAACATATGGAAACTCTCTACCCTCTGTGCGCCAACATAAGGAAACTCTCTCCCCTCTGTGCGCCAACATATGGAAACTCTCTCCCCTCTGTGCGCCAACATATGATATGGAAACTCTCTCCCCTCTATGCGCCAACATAATGAAACTATCTCCCCTCTGTGCGCCAACAAATGCAAACTCTCTCCCTTCTGTGCGCCAACATATGGAAACTCTCTCCCCTCTGTGTGCCAACATAGGGAAACTATCTCCCCTCTGTACGCCAACATATGGAAACTCTCTCCCCTCTGTGCGCCAACACATGGAAACTCTCCCCTCTGTGCGCCAACATATGGAAACTCTCTCCCCTCTGTGCGCCAACATAATGAAACTGTTTTATGATAGAGAATAACAGTCCGCCTCTTTTGAAGTTTGTTCGCCATCTAAGAAGATCGCTTTCGAATTCTACAACACTCTTTATGTTTTTAGCCCCTTTGTCTAAATTGTACATTTTGGTAGGGTAGGGGTGGTGATGATTGCTTATTTGTATAATATTTACAAGCTTATGACAATGGTGATAATAAACAAACAAAAATGATATTATACAGGAGCGACACGGCCCAGATGGGCCGTCTTCCTGTCGCCCCTAGTATACAAACATGAAGTGGCAACTTATGATGTGAAATGATAATGAAAAGGATAGAATGTAGTTCATAATAGACAAATAAAGTATACAAACCACTTTTGGGATGCATCTACATGTATATGTGTTAATACATATGTATTGGTTGTATTCATAGGCTTATAATAAATATGTCACTAATGATGGGGGTATGGCCGGGGCTGTTTCGAATCTTTACTGGTTAAGAAAATAATGGCTTCCGATTATCAAATGCATTGAGAGATCGTTGTTGCTGAAGCAAGTATTTGTTTCAGGTTATCGAGGAATTCATATATCGATATGTAGGAAGCAATTTCTCGTTTCGTCCCGCCAAAATGTTAAGGTGAACATACCAGACTGCATTACAATGACTACAATGGTGGGAGGATTAGGGGTCAATGCTATATTAAGCCACTTTACAAAATGAGTTGTTGCATTTAACTTTTGTCGCATATTGCGATAAATATTTATTTTTCAATTCTTTTTTAAATCTATTTTGAGATTTTTGAGATTTTTATCCAAAGAGTTCCATATGCACGGAAACGCATGTTTGGGTACTATAGAAGAAAAAGTCGTTCTCGTGGTTAATGCTTTCAAATTTCCAGCTTGTCGAGTATTAGCCTTTGTATATTCAAACGAATTATCAAATGATTTCGGAAGATTTCCTTTTGTCCAATAAAATACAATTGTAGCCGATTGTAACCGATACATGTCATAAAATTTTAGAATCTTTTCTTTGCGAAATATGGGCTCTGTGTGGCTTCTATACGTCCTGTTTGCCATGACACGGATGGCTTTTTTCTGTTGATTGAAAATAATATTTCCAGTGTCAGCATGACCCCAAATTGGCAACCCATATATGAGATGACTGTGGATTAGAGAAAAGTATAAGGTTTTCAAACAGTTTTTGGGAAGTATACGTTTAACCTTATTGATGCAGTACATTGCATTGGATATCCTTGTTTTTATCATTGATATGTGATATTTGAAGGTGAGATTTTCATCAATTTAATTTTGGAGATGCAGTAAACAAATGGATATCAATTTTGTACGAGACTGCCAGTTCATCTATTCTGATTAATGGTCATATTTCTCAGAGCTTCATGTTAGGGAGAGGCTGCCGCCAGGGTGACCCAATATCCCCGTATATCTTTCTCCTCTGTGCCGAAGTTTTGGCGCTGATGATACGCCAAAATTATACAATTAAAGGGATTTTCAGAGTACAAAATAACACAATATGCGGACGACACGACGCTCATACTTGATGGTTCTGAAAATAGTCTACGCGAATCGTACTTAACACTGGACGAATTTGCTCGGGTATCGGGTCTGCGCATAAATCCTGAAAAATGTCAAGCAGCATGGATAGGGATTGAGTCACAAAATAAAATACGACAAGTGCTTTCGGAATTAAACCTGTCTACCGTAAACACCTTTAATTTGCTAGGCATTCATTTCGACACTAATTTAACAAACATGAATATAAACTACAATTATAAACTCGAAGATATTGATAGGACCACACAAATTTAGAAACACAGACTCCTGACACCTTTAGGTAGAATAACAGTTATCAAATAACTAATCTTACCTAAATTGACACACCTATTTATAGCTCTCCCAAGTCCGGATACAGCCTTTTTGAAAGCCCTAAATACCTGTCTATATAATTTCATTTGGAATTCCAAACGCGATAGAATAAAAAGAAAACAATTATGTGCTGACCATATATACGGAGGTTTGAAGATGATTAATGTTGAAAACGTTGATGCCGCCATGAAAATTACCTGGATACGACGTTTGATATGCAAACAATCGAAGTGGGCTTCACTATGCAATACCACCCCTCTCTTAAACGACCCACTCCTTCTCACATACCACGCAAATTATATTATAAAGCAAACAGACAAGTTCGCAAATCCATTCTGGAGAGATATCTTCAGCGCATGGTGTACATTTATGCGACTAAATAATGCAAATAATAATATTATGGCCTCAACTATCTGAAATAATTCGAACATAAAAATCCGAGGTTCGTCGATCAACTTTAAGTCGTGGAAAGATGCGGGAATATATTATACTAGCCGATGAGCCCGACGTTGTCCGGGCTATTCAAAAACCAAATTTCAAGTCCGGGCTATTCACATACCAAAATTCAAGTCGATTTGACCCGTCCAAAACACTCAGTGGACAAAGGTAACCATATGTATCAAATTTCGTGGAAATCCCATCAAAATTTGACTTTGAATTGACCCGATTTCAAGGTCAAGGTCACGTCACACGGGCAAATTAATAGGCCTATGCCACTCCCCGGCCGAAAATACCCCCACATACCAAGTTTCATCGAAATCCCGTGATATTCGGGCGTTTGACCTTGAAATGACCCGATTTTAAGGTCAAGGTCACGTCGCACGGGCAAATGAATATGCTTATGAGACTCCCCGGCCGAAAATACCCCCACATACCAAGTTTCATCGAAATCCAGTGATATTCGGGCGTTTTACCTTGAAATTACCCGATTTCAAGGTCAAGGTCACGTCGCACGGGCAAATTAATAGGCCCATGTCACTCCCCGGCCGAAGATACCACCACATACCAAGTTTCATCGAAATCGGCTCGGCCGTTTTCGAGTCTATCGATTACAGACAGACAGACACACAGATCTTCCAAAATATATAATAGACTAGCCGATGAGCCCGATGTTGTCCGGGCTATTCAAAAACCAAATTTCAAGTCGATAGCTCTACCCGTTTCCGAGATCTGGTCTTCGCATGTGCGAAGCTGGCGTCGCACGGGCTCGGCGACCCGATAAAATTCGTATCCGGGGCAAGATACATTCACACACCAAATTTCAAGTCGATAGCTCCACCGTTTCCGAGATCTCGTCTGCGCATGCGCGAAGCTGGCGTCGCACGGGCTCGGCGACCCGATAAAATTCGTATCCGGGGCAAGATACATTCACATAGCAAGTTTCAAGTCGATAGCTCTACCCGTTTCCGAGATCTCGTCTGCGCATGCGCGAATCAGGCATCGCACGGGCTCGGCGACCCGATAAAATTCGTATCCGGGGCAAGATACATTCACATAACAAATTTCAAGTCGATAGCTCCACCCGTTTCCGAGATCTCGTCTGCGCATGCGCGAAGTGGGCGCCGCACGGACTCGCCAATACGACAACGTCCACCGCCTGGTCAAACAACACTCACGTACCAAGTTTCGTCCCGATCGGTCGAGAATCGTAGATTTGTATCAATGACAGACAAACAAACATACAGACAAACAAACAGACAAACAGAGGTCTTCAAAATATATATGAGACTAGCCGATGAGCCCGACGTTGTCCTGGCTATTCAAAAACCAAATTTCAAGTCGATAGCTCTACCCAGCCCGACGTTGTCCGGGCTATTCAAAAACCAAATTTCAAGTCGATAGGTCTACCCGTTTCCGAGATCTGGTCTGCGCATGCGCGAAGCTGGCGTCGCACGGGCTCGGCGACCCGATAAAATTCGTATCCGGGGCAAGATACATTCACATAGCAAATTTCAAGTCGATAGCTCCACCCGTTTCAGAGATCTGGTCTGCGCATGCGCGAAGCTGGCGTCGCACGGGCTCTGCGACCCGATAAAATTCGTATCCGGGCCTAGATACATTCACATACCAATTTTCAAGTCGATAGCTCCACCCGTTTCCGAGATCTCGTCTGCGCATGCGCGAAGCTGGCGTCGCACGGGCTCGGCGACCCGATAAAATTCGTATCCGGGGCAAGATACATTCACATACCAAATTTCAAGTCGATAGCTCCACCCGTTTCCGAGATCTGGTCTGCGCATGCGCGAAGCTGGCGTCGCACGGGCTCGGCGACCCGATAAAATTCGTATCCGGGGCAAGATACATTCACATACCAAATTTCAAGTCGATAGCTCCACCCGTTTCCGAGATCTCGTCTGCGCATGTGCGAAGCGGGCGCCGCACGGGCTCGCCAATACGACAACGTCCACCGCCTGGTCAAACTACACACACGTACCAAGTTTCGTCCCGATCGGTCGAGAATCGTAGATTTGTATAAATGACAAACAAACAAACAGACAAACAGACATACAAACAGACAGAGGTCTTCAAAATATATATGAGATAAATGATCTCTTCCAATCAGATAATAAATTCCATACCCCATACACATTATATGCAACTTTCAACATCCGCGTCGATTTCATAACAATCAACAACATAAAGCGTCAGATTTTCTCATTGGCATGTTCTCTTAATCAACCCTTAATCCGTATGCCATGTCCATTCCTACCCAACAATCTCGCTCCGATACTCCGTGAAGCAAAGGCGGTCAATTATTTTACAAAATTCTAGCAAATGGGAAAAACTATGCCGAATGTATGCCAAAAATGGGAATCCGAAATAGGCGAGATGATAGAAAATTGGGAAGAATATTTGAGCATGCCCTTTGAAACGACAACCGATACGAAATTACAGTGGCTTCAATTCAGAATAAACACACGAATTATTAGTACCAATAAATTTCTGAAGATGGCTAACCTTAGACTCGGCGATTTTTGCAATCGCTGTCAAAATGTACAGGAAACCATATCTCACATTTTCTGGGATTGTCCCCACGTCCAAACCTTTATAATAGAAATTGAAACATGGACAAGAAACAACCAATTTCCAATTGATCTAACAAAAAAAGAATATCATTATACGTATCGATCATGAATACAGATATTCAAAAATAATCTTTTCCTACTAGTGTTGAAACAATATATATAGGACCAAATTCACACCAACACAGCTGTCGCTTCGCTTGTTCCTTTGCGATATTCAATTGAGGTATGAATGCGAGAGATACAACGCAAAATGTAACATGAATCACGACTTCGATAATCAGTGGCTGCCACTTCGAAATGCCTTAAAAATAAAATAATATTATATTAAAAACCCAGTTTTTTACAGACTCAAAGTATACCCTATACCTTAACAGTGACCCGGAACAACACACAGCATAAATCAATTACCCGGTACCCGAGCGATCATTCTCATTCTTATTGGTCCAGTAATGCAGTCAACAAGAACGTCAATATATATATACATGGTATGCTTAACCACATCACAACATTTTACAATCACAGTCCCAAACGCAATTCAAGCGAGCGTTGTGTATTTTTCCCGTTTGCTGTCGAACCATGCACTATTTACAATATTTACAATACGGTCTCAATATGGTTAAATTTACTAAATAAACTGCTTACGTTAAATTCAGAACTTAAATCAATTAAAGCTGCACATCGCGTTTGGAACATTGAATCTGCAAACCTTAAATATTGCACACCATCGACCACTTTAGCCGGTTAATAAGGGAAATTTAATGATGGGAGGATGTAGGGTCAATGCTATATTAAGCCACTTTACAGTGTTGACAAAATGAGTTGTTGCATTTAACTTTTGTCGCATATTGCGATAAAAATTTATTTTTCAATTCTTTTTAAAATCTATTTCGAAATCTGATATTTTTGAGATTTTTATCCAATGAGTTCCATATGCACGGTGATTATTTCCCATGTGCATAATTTTACATATAACGCGCTGAATTTGGTTGCTGTTGTCATATAATAGTAATATACAACAAAACTAAACACGGATATATTATGTTATTCTTCACAAATTGAACAATTTCTTAGGATTTTTCGAGGAGCGTGAAAAAAGTCACACTGGCAGTATACTAAGGTCGATCCGACCATAATATTAATGTCTGTAGTTATTATCCTAATTTTTTTGGAAAAGAGTATTGGCAAAGGTAGTTTTTTTTTAATTAAGTATAAGGGGAAACACTCGGCAAATCTGACGAACGGGTGGAATATCTATATGCAAATTGTCTTTTGACATACATTTTTATGGGATGAGGGTAAGTTAATTCTTCATAACATATCATTGTCATGGAATGTTAAGAAATGGAAACGGTTTTGTTGTGGAGAAAATTGATTATTCTTTCCAAAAATGTATCAATATACAAAACTAAATAGCAAAATCAGTTAATAAAATATTAAAAATAGAACTGTTGTCGTGAATTTGCTTGGAATTTATTTGGAATCATTCCATTTGTTTTCATAGCAACTACTAATGACAGTCTAATGAAAGAAAATGGCACTACATCTTTGATTGTCATGTCCTAATAATGCAATAACGGTGTTGTTGTTGATGAACGTTAACCCTTTACCCAACAGAACGGCCCTGTGCCAATGCATTCTCTTATATATGCGAGTCGACCATAGGTCGCCTCGCATATATAAGAGAATGCATTGGCTTAACACATTAAAAATTATAAAATTGTTAAAGAATGTAAGAAAAAATGGTAAAAAGTGTTAAAAAAAGATTTTTTTTTAGGCCAATGCATTCTCTTATATATGCGAGGCGACCTATGGTCGACTCGCATATATAAGAGAATGCGTTGGCACAGGGCATAACTGTAACTATCACAATGTGGTCAAGGAGCCGGTTCCAGTGATATCCATATTTGTATGGTTCTATTGAGACAGACCGTAGATGGTGCTCCTATCACAACTAGAACAATGATAATCATGTCCTCACAATATAAACTGATTTACCTCGTGCGAATATGGTTCTATTTGGTCTGAGATGACGAGAATGTACGCGTGTTACCATACAATCACTTGCAACAACAAAAACAAAACAACAATAACAGGCTGCTCGGCCACATAGGCACGGTGGCTTCATTAATTTATAGAAATATATTATATGGAATAAATACTAATTGTGCATTGTCTTATAACTGAGCTGCATATAAATAACCACATCTGACAAAAAGTCCAAATATAACCTCAAATTGGCAATTTATCAACACAATTCTAAGAATACAGGTTCGGACAAAGATGTATCCCAGGATGTATGATTCTATATCGAAAAATGGCAATAGCTCCGCCAAAGTGACTCCGACTGAACTCAAAAGGACGGCAAGACAGAGGGACGCACAGACGGACGCACGAACCGACACAGGCATAGTGAATTATACAATGAGATTAACTGGCTACTGCATGTTAAGGTAAGAAAAATAAATGCGGGGCGGGAATGATCACGGCGGGCGCGGATAAAATAGGTAAAACCAGTTTACATCCCTCCCCCCACATCGACATCTGATATTCGTCTAATACATGAACATTGTGATGCAGGGGCAGTCACTCCATCTACTGATTCGGATAATATCTGAGTTGGTGAACTTAAAGTTAAGTGTGGCCCGATTTAGTTTGTGTCAGTGTCTTGCAGTAACGAAATACAGCCGTGTATCCAGGCATATCAATTGTATCTGCATTATTAGTTTTGGTCCACAAAACCCAATTATGTCATAACTTTGCACCAGAAAGTTCACGAATCGCAGGACAATACAATTTGGAAACAAGCCCAAGAACATTCAACAACATGAAGTTAGAATTCATCTCCGCGATCGATAGAATTGCGAACAGAAACAAACGCTCTTTATTCACACCACACAAGGATCAAACTATTATTGAACGCTCTTTATCGTTTCCAAGTATAACTTTCTAGCCTACACCGGGCTTAGGTCCAGACCAAAATCAAAATTCTTGTGATAATGTTTTCCAACATGTGCCCAACTATTCGAACGTGTTAAAAGATTAAAAGGGGTACTCCGCACTAACTCCGGCGATTTATAGGGCCATTTAATATTATACTCAACAGAATATATGCAACAAATGAATGAATTTATGGAATAGTGCAAAAAATATATTCATGTGGTCTTTGAACGATGCAAGCAGTATGGTAATTGTAATGAAAATGAGTTTATGACTCGAGCCATAAAATCATTTTTGTCCCCCGAAAAATTTATTTTCGGGAGACTATAGAAACGGGCTCCGTCCGCCCGTTCGTCCGTCCGTCACACTTTTGAGTACCTTCATGGTGTAATCATCTCTTCCTACAGATTTCATTCCAGAGATTTGAAACTTTAGAATAGTGTTGCCCATATATTGAAGATGTGCAACATGTATATAGATGACGGAAAAATTATGTTTTGACGGAGTTATTAACCCTTTTCGACTTAAAATTTCAATTTTTGTTTATTAATTTCTTTAACAAAGCGGCATCGACTTGCCACGTTTTCTGGGGACACTGTGGTCGGCTGACCTTTTATCATTATAATTGTATAATCGTATATTTTACCAAAACGAGAGAAAGAACGGAACCACTGTCTCCTGAACCCCGATGAATTTGTACAACGGCCCATCCTCTCTATAAGTATAACGTCGGTCAATTAAACAAATGCGAATTACAATTTCGCTAACATAGCATATATAGATCATTATATAAAGTATGTTCCAGTTGGCGCGCCATATATAGCAGTCAGTGTGCAGAATCCTTTTTACCCTTAAAACAGTTGGCGATTACAATCATGTGTCGGTAGCTACTCATGCACGTACCCGTACCGGCTTTAAATCGCAAACTCTATTATTAACGCCCCTCGGGTGTATACTGTGGTACATATTTTAGAAAGCTGTGGTTCGCTGGGCATTTTATAAAAAGATAATGTGTTTTTCCGGTTGTGACAATTCGCAGTAGGTCGCTATTTGCGGACGTCTATTTTCGGAGGTCCCCGAATTCGCGGAGTCCCCTAAAATTGTCGAAATATGTTGATTTTAATTAGGGAACGGGTGCGTATATGTCAATTGATACGTATTTTAAACAAATAACGACACGATCATCATAATAGTGGTTTGTTCTATCAATCATATCATCATCATCATCATCATCATAATACGGAACAAGTCTTGCGACTTTTCGTCCCAAAAACATTATTTGCAATGCTTGTTTACAAATATATGTATCGTTCTTCGATATTTACTTGTGAGTCACTTGAACATATTACTTTTCGTCAAACTCGTATTTTATATAACAGAAGAATGAGTCTATGTATATTTTGAAATGATCGAGTGTTGGAGCCTCAAAAGCGAAGTCTGGCAGAGAGTTCCAGCTATTTACCACCATCTGCGTGAAGAAATATTTTCCTATGGCCTTGTTAACAATGGGCATCTGTAGCTTTTTATTATGTCCTCTTGTTCTTCGTGACGAATGTCTTTCTAATATGTCACAGACATTGATATTGTAATGACCATCCAACAGTTTATATAACTCGATTAGATCTCCTCTAAATATTCGATATTTTAAAGACATCAGATTGAGTCTTATCATTCGGTAGCATAGAGTTTTTATTCGACGAACTAGTTTCGTTGCTTTTCTTTGTATTTCTCTAACACAATGCTTTTGATATTTGTGATGTGGGCTCCACGCAGAGTTACAGTATTCGATGATAGGTCTGACCATGCTTATGTAGAGCGATTAGAAAGTGTCGATGTTCAAGTTCGTGAAAGTTCTGTTGACTATATATGCCGATGATTTGAGAAGCTTTATTTTTTTTAAGGATATTGTAGGAAGTCTAATCTGGCCGTGTCAAATTGAGCTATAGCGATGGGATTTCCCGCAGGACAACACATTTCGGGTTTTCGTGGTGTGTGTATTCGCTGGATGTGTTATAGTTGCCGTATGTAACTATTATGACCTCGTTAATTGCCTTCGATGTTTAGGTATGAATAATGGCTGGGCCACGCACTCTTGGCGGGAACACAATGCCTCCGATTTTTGATCCGCATTTAGAAGCTTTCTGGTGTGGTGAATGAGAAACCTGCAGTAATAAGCCGTAGTTTTTTGTAATAATTTGAAGGATTAGTTGTTCATGTAACCAATATATTTTATATTATAAATTATATTTATGGCTAATAATATGATCTTGAGGGCGTTACCATTTCTGATTATGGTTTTCTTGTACCTGCATTGCTGGGATAATTATAAAAGCGATCGTTCAGGGGTGGGACACTACCACGCCCGTAATCTTTCGGCGTTGACGTTGGCGCCCGCTTGCTGTCCTGGACGGTACCGGTATATTAAGGTTGAGCACAGGGGTCCGGGCACATTTTTTTTAGATCGTATTATATTATTTTTAGAATTGTGACTACTGGATTTTCGAGACAATAACAGCAAGTTTGGGGAACATGACTTCGAAACACTACAAGTACAAGTACAAGAACTGATTGAATGCGGACAAAATTCTCCTAATGTAAACAAGGCATCGTGCACCGCAGAATGTGTTGACTTTATTAAAAGCACGATGGGAACCTTCTTCAGTGAGCTGACACAAAGGATGCAATCTACATACAAATCAGATGATGGTACTCAATCAACTTCGTCCAAAGTAGATGTCATTGATACTGAATCAATTAGATCAGTCGATGTCGAGTCCACCGTCGGATAAATGAACCTAACCGCTCATCGGCAACGTGCATCATCACCGCGACTGTCGAGATCTAATTCTCCAACATGTTCTCATTCTCACACTCAACATCATTCACGCTCATCGCGCCATCGTTCTCGTTCATCTCGACGTTATCGCCCGCGTTCACCTCAGGGTTCTCGCTCATCAAGACGTCGTCGCTCCCAATCACGACGTCATTCATTCTCACGTTCACCAAGGCGACACCGTTCTCACTCATCTAGACGACGCCGTTCATCTCACAGTAGATCTTATTCGCCTAGAAATTCATATTCGACTCACAGGAAGCTTTACCCTGAATACCACGATCGTGCTCGGCCAAACTATAATGGTAACTATCACTATACAAAAGCTCCGATAGGCCAGCGATGGAACAACGGACAACAAAATGGTATAAATAATAGTCGTGCTAGACGCACTCCAAAGTCGAATTATAGTTCTAGAATCCCAATTAAGACCGACCGAGTACTTCTGAGAGACATAGACAGTAACTACTCTTCAGACGACATTGAGAAATACATGTATGACAACAGAGTGGAATTTTCTATAGTTCGCCTCTATCCAAGTGTGAATGGAACTTCTACTGCCAGGATAAATGTATTAAATGACCACTCTGAATTTATTCTGGACAGAGACTTCTGGCCGGTGGGTATGACATGCACTCGGATGGATACTACCAGACTGGATTGTTCTCGTGAACAACTGAACAGCAGCCGCGCCCCTAGCTGGCACTAAACTGCATCATTGAGATCAGAACTATAGTTCTTCTCTGATGATGTCACTTATTTATACATATTTTATTTTCAGCATGTTATCCTTTATGTCATGGAATGCCACTGGCATCTTTTCATCCTCCTCCTACTTATCTAGATTTCTCGATAGGCAGGGAGTGGACGTTTGTGGCATCTCAGAACATTGGCTGAAGGAATCCAATATATCGTTCATGGACCATATATCACAATACTATAACTCCTACACTGTATGTGACGCAACACCCGGCCCTCCTGATAAAAAGGGTCGACCAAAAGCCGGAGTAGCTATTTTTTGGCATAAGCAGTGGAATGATAATGTATCAATTATCGACACTGAAGATGATAGAATTATTGGAATTCAACTATACATTAATCAATGGACATTTTACTACATATTCCAAGTATATCTTCCTTCCAGCAATTACTCTGACGATTTTTTCTCAAAGTATATTGAGAAAGTGTCAAATTTATTTGACTATTATAGTTCGTTGGGAACTGTAATCGTTATGGGGGACTTTAACGTAAATTCCTTTCGCCCAAATTACAGAGGCACGCTATTGACAAATATGTTTATGGACAAAGGTGTTTGCTCTCCAATTGAAAAATCGTTCAAAACTACCACGGTAAAAACATTCGTACCACCGACATATCCTGATTCCGGTTCAATTATAGACCATTTCCTTATTCATAAAGCAATGAGCCACAAAATACAAACAGTTGATATTTTACAAGATGATAGCATCGACGTATCAACGCATCGTCCCATTGTATTATGTATGAATGACGAAGTACTTCAGCCTCAGGCCTCCCATGTACAGTGCTCGTCAAAATTAAAATGGTCAGCTCTGAATTCAAATCCGACACTCGCTCGTACGTTTGCGACAAACGTGGGTAAAAATTGCCCTACTGTTGAAATAGATAGTGTATCTTCGATTGATAACTATTATAATTCCTTAGTTTCTGCTCTCAGTAATGCAGCCTCAGAAGTTGTTCCTAAATCAAAATTCCGTAGTCATATTAAACCATATTGGAACAAATCGTTAAAATCCGCCCACTTTAATATGCGCGAGTGTCGCAGATGCTGGTTGGCAGAAGGCAAACCTCATTACGAAGGTTCAAATTCATATCGCCATTATAAAGAAGCAAAACGCTCTTTTCGACGTACACATCGCAAAATTTCAGAACAATTTATGCGGGACCGTGATGCCGAAATCGACAAGTGCGCAGAAATAGATCAGAATACATTCTATCGATTGGTCAATTACAAACGCAGAGAACGTAACACGCTATCGCCGTCACATTTCGTGCACAACGGTGAAACTCTCCGTACTAACCAGTCTATATCTAATGCATGGGCATCATACTATGGAAACCTATTCATACCACTACAAAATGAGCAGTTTGACGCTAATCATCTTAAATCGGTTAATTCATATGTATCGTCTATTAAAAAAGACAAATATACCGACCTTGATAAAATTCTCTGCTGTCCAGTTAGTGAATCAGAGTTGACCGATATTATACCTAAACTCAACAGGAATAAAGCAGCGGGACATGACTCGATAACAAATGAACACATTGTTTATAGCGCACCGTGCATAGTTTGTAAATTGTGCCACCTTTTCAGTAAGATGTTAGAATTTTCATATGTTCCTAACAATGCCAAGAAAGGAGTGATGATATCTCTATATAAAGGCGGTAAAAAGTCAAAACAAGCATTTGACAGCTACAGACCAATTACAATCATGCCTGCTTTATATAAACTATATGAAAAAGTGATACTCATGCGCTTGCAATCATACACGCCAAACAATATAGCCATCAACCCACTCCAACATGGTTTTCAGAGCGGAGTAAGCTGTATGGCAACTTCGTACTTATTACAGGAGTGCATTTCCTACACTAAAGAGACGCACAGTAAATTATTCGCCTGTTTTCTAGACGTCTCAAAAGCGTTTGATTCCGTCTGGTTAAATGGTCTTTTGTACAAATTGCATAAAAGAGGATTCAATGGTATTATATGGCACACTTTCAAAGCACTCCTGACGGGTATCGAATGTTGCGTACGGTATAGAAATACTTTCTCAGACTGGTTTGGCATCTTTCAAGGAGCTAGACAAGGCTCTATCCTCTCACCTCTATTTTATATGATGTATGTAGACGACCTCATATACGAGTTGGAAAATTCTTTATGTGGCCTCCACATGCATGATATAAAGTGCACTTCGCCAGTACAGGCGGATGACATGGTACTTCTATCACTTTCAGAGTCAGGCCTACGTACTTTGTATAATATTTGTCTAGAATATAGCTTGAAATGGAGATACCTTTATAACTCATCCAAGACATTCATCATTGTTTTCAACGAAACGCAACGTGAATTCATTAAATCACAGATATCGTGGCAATTTGGCAACAGTGTAATACATGAAGTCGAATCTGGAACACACTTGGGAATCCCTATTGAGAAATTCAGCTTTAACTCAAAACTTGCAAACAAAATTTGCACAAAACTCAAAGGCACATATCTATCGCTGACCAATGCAGGATTATACGCAGGCGGTATCACCCCATACAGTTGTTTCAGTATCTACAAGTCCATCGTCCTCCCTAAGGCTCTGTACGGTAGTGAACTGTTCTGGAATATATCTAATGTTTCTCATGCATACACGGAGAGAGCACATAGATTTTGCCTAAAACATATTCAAGGATTCCCACAACAAACCAGAACTTGCATCGTACAGGGGCTTCTGGGGTGCGGTGGGCTTGAATCCTATATTGATAAAAGGAAATTAAGCTTACTAGCAACATTATGTAGACTAAATACAAATAAGACCGCTAAATCCGTGTTCCTAGTGCGGCTTCATAGTCATATTCTTGGAATTTCTCACCCACAATCCTTCATGGCAGATAGTTCTACAGTTCTAAAGAGGTATAACTTATATGAGTACCTAGAACGCTATACGCTCGAAAGCACGTTTCCCACCAAATCATACTGGAAGAATATCGTAAAAACTGAGATTAACACTATAAATGCACTTGAGTGGAGAAAGAGTATTGAATCAAATAGTGATCTGGCACAATATGGACTTACACAAACCAAACTCAATTCCTCGTTACTGTGGCAAACATGCAGGCTTTATCCAGATGAAAAATTTACATTTCTTATGATTGCTAGACTTATCGCTCACACCGCATATAAAGATAACGGGCTTTGTCTACTATGTAATACGCAATATCAATGCATTATAGAACATACCATAATAAACTGCACTTCCATATCGAATACAAGGAATAATATTTGGTACGATATCATTAACACGTTCGGAATAGATGCTTTTATGTATATGGACGAGTTGACAGGGGCAAAGCAGTTATCCATATTTCTGGGGAATATACCATCTTCTTTAGTAGAAATGGGAAATTGTTCATTACCATTTGCAGTACACTTTTTCGCCAAATCAAGTCTCAAGCTATGGTATTGCTTGGCCTTGTTAAGAAATTGATTGACAATTACATCTTATTAAACATGAGCAATATATAATAAATATAGCTTCCAAGTGACTGTATTCGACAAGGCATATTGAAATACTTTTAAATATGTTTATATGTTAAAGAGTGTGGATGCGTGTGCGACAGAAACTCGAGCATGAGTGCGAGAGAGAGAGAGAGAGAGAGAGAGAGAGAGAGAGAGAGAGAGAGAGAGAGAGAGAGAGAGAGAGAGAGAGAGAGAGAGAGAGCAAAAGAAAGAGGGAGAGATATCACAGAGATAGAGATAGAGAGAGAGAGATCGAATGAGAAGGGAGAAACTGAGAGAGAGGGTGCATATGTTGGTATGGGTGGACTTGTGTACGTGTGCCTAAATGCATAATACACGAATGAGTAGCGACTGTATGTTATTCCATTCCTTGTGATGTAACTTTGTTTTGTATAAACTTGTACTTGTATATATGTTGACATATTTGTGTCCATGTTTCTGTGTGTATATGTTCTGTATTCAATAACTCTTCACATATGGAGGACAATTAAAGATATATATAAAACGATAAATCGAATCAACTTTGAAAAAAAATTAACACCAAATTCAAAATGTGATCGATTAAAAAAAAAATCGACATCCCGCCCAGTCGAATTCGATAACACATATTTCCCCAAACAATCGGACATATGTTTGTTCTTGATAAGTTGCGCTAGGTATATTTATGCAGTTCGTTCGTGTTTACTATAGCATGTGGCTGCGTTATATAGCTAGAAATGACTTTTCTTTTGGTTCCAGACACATCTATATACTGGACCGGACATCGATATTTAAAAAAAAACAAATCGAATTTTGAAAAATTAGTGTTTTGGAAACCATTTCCCCCAAGGTTGTTGTTATTTTCTCGAAAACCCAGCTGTGGCCCTTCTAACAAAAATGTCCCCGGACCTCTGTGAGGTGGACTGGTTCGTTCTGCATGGTGCGGAATTCCTCAATTCCTGGGGGTTCCTGAGATGGTAATCATTACGATGTGCTCAATACTCATTCTCATTCAGCGCGAAACGTGATTACGTTATAGGTACTGATTACTATCCGAGATGCCTGGAGATGCCGCGAAAATATTTGTGTGTGGGGGGGGGGGGGGGGTGGGAGAACAAGAATCCAAATTAAAAAAACTGTAAATATGGCTGCTGTTTATTGAGAAACCTTTGATGGAAAAGTCTATGGATGGGCGGATGCAAAGTCCATGCAGGGTCCCTTGATGACTCGGTAAGGAAGTATGACTGGTGCGCTCTGGTAGAGATTTGGGGCGGATGGGCAAAGAAAATCATATTATACGCATATTTCGCGATCATTTTTGTGTTAATGGCCGGGAAGAGTATGGCGGGGCCCTGACGTCGTGGAAAGGGTCTAGGACTCTAGGTAATTATTTGCTGCTGATTTGTTTGTGTGCAGAACATGGGGTATACGCACATGTATATATTGTAAGATGTAAAAGGCAATATTTTAAGGATCATCGATTTTGTTTTACCCTGTCATGAAGAGAGTTCGCTGGTGCAGCATTAAGGATCCTCCAATTGGGAGCCTCGCACATATAAGAGAATGCTTACAAAGTCAAGGTAAATATTTTCAGGCCAATGTATTCGCTTATGTATTCAATGCTCCCTATATGTAGATTTGACATGCAGGGTTTTCGCAAACTTTCAGGAAGCTCCAGTCATGGAAGAGTTAGCCAATTGGTGTATGGAGTGTGATGTTATAATGGGAAGCCCATCGCCGGCGGGAGTTATAGTTAACTCTACATATCGTAAAATTATAGAACATAGCTGATGTGTCCGACTTTGTCCGGGCTATTCAGGGATTTCTTTGTGATAGCCTCCGTCTGGGCAGAATAGATTGATCTACTAATTCAAAGTGGCAACGTTGAACAATACTGATAGAACAACGTTGAAAAGTATTAGCAGAAAGAAACAAACGTGTTCGATCGGTCCAGAAACATGCCTATATGAGCATGAGCGAGGTCAAGATCAAGACACGGTCGCACGTGAAATTGGACCCGCCCATATTGTTCCCGGTATCAAAGTAGGCATACGTACCAAATTTGAGTCGGATCGGTAGAGCAGTTTGCGAGTCAATAGACACACGCATACATACAAACACATACATAAATGCATGAATGCATACATACATACATACATACATACTCACAGACATATTCCAAAATATACAATAGACTAGCTAATTTTCCCGACTTCGTCCGGGCTATTTAGGGATTTTGACAATTTTGAACAATACTGAGCGAACGTTGAAAAGTATTAGGAGAAAGAAAAAACTATTGTTCGATCGGTCCAGAAACATGCCTATATGAGCATATATGAGCGAGTCAAGGTCCAAGACACGGCCGCACGTGAAATTGGACCCACCCATATTGTTCCCGGAATCAAAGTAGGCCTACATACCAAATTTGAGTCGGATCGGTCTAGCAGTTTTCGAGTCAATAGACATACATACATACATACATACACACATACATACACGTATGAATGCATACATACATACATACTCACAGACAGGTTCCAAAATATATAATAGACTGGCTGATTTTCCCGACTTCGTCCGGGCTATTTAGGGATTTTGACAATTTTGAACAATACTGAGCGAACGTTGAAAAGTATTTGGGGAAATAACAAAACTATTGTTCGATCGGTCCAGAAACATGCCTATATATGAGCATATATGAGCGAGGTCAAGGTAAAGGACACGGTCGAGCAGTTTTCGAGTCTATAAGGCACAGACAAACAGACAGACATAAGTTCCAAAATATATATTAGACTAGCAGGCTTCGTCCGGGCTTTGACCTTGAATTTACCACTTTGAAGGTCAAGGTCAGGTCGGGGTAACGATTTGACCCGTCCAAAACCCTAGGTATAAAATTTCGTCGAAATCCGTTAATTTTTTAATTTAATTTGAGTTAATTCTGCCTTTTTAATCAAGATAAATGATGGTACCCGTCCCGTGATGGTACCCGTCCCTAAAAGAGGTACGTTTGTGGGTACCCGTTTCAAGGTGAAGATCACCTCGGGCGGAAAAACTTATCCGATGAAAATCTCCCCCGTTCCTTGGAACCCCTTGGAACAGACATAAGAATCACAACTGGCGTGGTTCGTCTCATGGCTTTGTTCGAAAAAGCAATTGCAACAGCTTCCGAGACACGTATGCTGCACCTAGGTGTAAAATTTCGTCGAAATCCGCCAGTTTTACCCGATTTGACCTTGAATTGATCATTTTCAAGTTCAAGGTCAGGTCGGGGTCACAATTTAACCCGTCCATGACACTTCCCGTGGGTAGCAAGTTTGAGCTCAATCGGTTCGAGTCTATAAAGGACACACACATATATATCATTTGTGGGTAACCGTTTCAATGTGAAGATCACTTCGGGCGAAAAAACTGACCCGATGAAAATCTCCCCCGTTCCTAGGAAGCCCTAAGTACGTAAGAAACAACAACACGCTCATGTCTGGATACAGTCACGCTCACGTGTGGACCCAGACGTAAGAATCACATTACACGTATACGCTCTTTATCAACGACACTGCGGATACGAACGCTCTTTAACTATCAACGCGATTAATCCCACCGTGCCAATGGCGGTCATTTTTGTGACTGTGAGTGGAGAATGGGTGCTCTGAGCTTCTCCAAAACGGCGGTAAACACTGCCCGTGTTTTGTTTAACCTTAGATTGGAAGTTTGAGCTCAATCTGTCCAGCCGTTTTCCCGGCCATAGCTAACAGACAGACAGACAAACAGAAGTCCCAAAAATATATATTAGATAATTGGGTTGGTTGTTTGTAACTTGCATGTTGTGTTGAGTACATCATTGAGTACATGTCGCTTCTTAGTGACACAGTATTTTAAATTACATGCGCACTCGAGCATATCAATTATGATCCGACATTTCTATGCGCGTAGAGTTTAAAACCCAATTCTTCCCCCAGGCAATGCACGATTTACGAGATTGCAAACCATAGTAAACATCCACGCATGAAACCGATATAAATTTGTTGTTATTGTAGCCAATACCACCACCTGTAACTCGACCTACTCTGTGTGTTTTGGCGCGACGATTAACATAGTCCCACAACATTCCGAATAAATTTACACACATATTTACACATCTATTAAGCACGCGCCAAACAGTGTTTTATACAGCGATGTCGATAACTAGTAATTCGCGAGATTTCAACAGGTATGAAAAGCGTGTAAGGAATGTTATACGCCGACCTAGTATAATTACAAGCATACTTAGCTTTTATTCTAGACAAATCTACTCTTGACCTAGAATTTAGTAAGTAGAGGATGCGCCGATGCGGTGAACATGTGGTCTTATTTTCCGCAAATTTCTCGCAAATATCCAACAACGATGAAAAATATCACCGATTTTTTAAGGCCTGTGAGTTAGAGGAAGTCGCTGATATTGTTTAATGTCCCTGAATTGAAAATGCACTCCATCATATTTGTCAGGTGCAGCATCTGAAAACGCATCTCTGAATTGTTTCCGACAACTTGAGATGGTAGAGTCGTCATGCTCATATATCATGCAACAATAACGCTCTATATATAGTTCACTGGGCGAATTTAGTGCAGATTCGGAAACGACTTGCCTTTTGTGAAAGCGCACTTCCAGAATTGATTTTTTAATATAAGTGTGCATCCATGCAGTAAAGTGTGTTAAATATAATTTTATTTTGAAAATTATGAATGGTATCTCAGTTTCGGCACATTCGTGCTAAGTTATTCAAAATACCAGGGTGGCCGAATTCGGTATAGCTTCACGTGTGTACATAATTGTGTAAATCAAAATAAATAACGAACGGATACCGTTTATAATTTACAAATAATTATATAGAAGAGGCACTGATTGGAACTATATAGGTGAAGAGAAAGGAACTTATATGCGGGTGTCATCAAAGGCTGAGTTTAGTGTGCCTGTTATGCATGTCATTTGCAGAATGAGGTCCCCAGATGGTGAATTTAGTGACGCTGTCCCGCATAGCGGGCTAGCATAACTAAATTCACCCTCTGTGGACCTCATTCTGCATGGCCACATCTGCTATGGGAGACATATATTAGAGTTCCCTATATAATGGTGAATATTGTGATGTACTGCCAATTTGGGGATATAGAGAAACTAAACTAAAAAAGAAATAGAATCTATGTGAAGAATCTTCTATAGAAATTTGATAATAAAGAAACTTTCCAGAGAAGATGAGGCCTAATCAGAATAAGGTCACAGAGGGTGAATTTAGTTATTCCAGCCCGCTATGTGGGATAGCGTCACTAAATTCACTCTTTGGGGACCCCATTCTGCAAATGACAGGCACACTAAACTCAGGCTCACAAAAGTCGCTTAAGCAAGCCTTGAAATAGTTTGTCTGTCATTTGCAGAATGAGGCCCCCCGATGGTGAATTTGGTGATGCTAGCCCGCTGTGCGGGGTAGCGTCACTAAATTCACTCTCTGTGGACCTCATTCTGCAAATGACAGGCACACTCAACTCAGGCTTGGTGTCATCCCTGTGATTGTGTATGGGAATCAGGTGATTTAAAAAGATATGGAGCACTCATACCCATCTTAGATACGGAGCACTCATACCCATCTTAGATATGGAGCACTCATACCCATCTTAGATACGGAGCACTCATGCCCATCTTAGATATGGAGCACTCATACCCATCTTAGATATGGAGCACTCATACCCATCTTAGATATGGAGCACTCATACCCATCTTAGACATGGAGCACTCATACCCATCTTAGATACGGAGCACTCATACCCATCTTAGATACGGAGCACTCATACCCATCTTAGATATGGAGCACTCATACCCATCTTAGACATGGAGCACTCATGCCCCTCTTATGGAGCACTCATACCCATCTTAGATATGGAGCACTCGTACCCATCTTAGATATGGAGCACTCATACCCATCTTAGATATGGAGCACTCATACCCATCTTAGATACGGAGCACTCATACCCATCTTAGATATGGAGCACTCATACCCATCTTAGATATGGAGCACTCATACCCATCTTAGATACGGAGCACTCATACCCATCTTAGATATGGAGCACTCATACCCATCTTAGCCGGATACGGAGCACTCATACCCATCTTAGATATGGAGCACTCATACCCATCTTAGATACGGAGCACTCATACCCATCTTAGATATGGAGCACTCATACCCCTCTTATGGAGCACTCATACCCCTCTTATGGAGCATTCATACCCATCTTAGCTTGTTCTCGGTATATTACTCTAAATGCCAAAATTACCGATTTTCTCCAATCGACAAAAAAGGCTGGTACGCAATTTTAGTAGCACCAAAGTCATCACAGTTTGATTATATCCATATGACTCGTTTTGGTCAATTGTAGTCTCATCAGTTGGTGATTGTGGAGTGGTTGATAGCGGTGGCCACTTGATGTGTCACTCCATGGGTGATGGGCGCCACAATGTAGCACGACCCTGTCTTTGTTTGCAATAACTGATTTGAGATGCATTCATTGTGCTCTATACGATAGAGCTTACATTTTTTGTCACATGCTATTTTTTCTTGACAGAACACGGTCAGCTTTAATGATCACGTGCCATTGCATTCTCTTATATATGCGAGTCTCACATATGGAATCTCGCACATATAAGAGAAGGCACTGGCTTCCAGGGTCAAGGTAAATATTGTTAGGCCAATTTATTCTCTTATATATGCGAGGCTCCCTATGGAGCATTGACACATGCAGCTAGGGTTTTCGCAAAATTTCACGATGCTCCAGTCATGGAAGGGTTAAACTACCCTTATGGAGCCCGTCACAGACATGAGCAGACGACACTCAGCAATGCAATCTGTCACCTGTATGGGGCTCCCTACAGGAAGCTCCAGTCATGGAATGGTTAACCAAATGGTGCATGTGGTGTGACGTTCTAAGGGAGAAATTACCAAACAATTACAATAAGCTGAGCCCACCGCCGGTGTGACTTATTGTCAACACTACATATCGCATAATTATAGAACATAATTGGGTTGCATGGTTGTTTGTAACTTGCAAGTTGTGTTGAGTACATCATTGAGTACATGCCGCCTCTCTGTGTCAAAGTATTTTATGGACATTTAAGCATATCAGTTATGATCTGACATTTACATGCGCGTATAGTGTAAAACCCGTATACAGGCTGGTATACGCAATTATTGTAGGACCAAAGTATTCACATTTTGGTTATTTCCATATGACTCATTTTGGTAAATTTCCGTCTCATATCTCTTGAAATGGACAGTTCCCAATTCGGTAAATGTGTGTATTAGTTTAATTCTATTAATATTGTGTTTCGTGTTTTATCCATGGGAATATACGCATACATCAGTCCGCTCTGCTAACTGGTATTCAAGATAGATGTACGTTTGTGAGCGAACTGAAGATGTAGGATTGTAAAACTAAACAGTACGTTTGGGCAAAGTAGTGTTATCTTAATTGTGAAACTGATGGCCGTTTTAAACCTGGTGAATACTGCAGATGTCATGTTGGCTCAGTCAGCTCAGACAAGCACTGAACCACTGTATCTGGGTACGTTTTTTGTAGGTGGTTATCGAATTGATATGTTTATTCTCTCATCCAACATATATGGTACAGAGACAGAGCAGGTTACAATAACAATACCTATCCCCTGTCACGTGCGGATAACAATTTATGTTTAATTTTAAACCATATCTACTTAATATGTACATTATGTTTAGACCATTCGTTGCATATGGTCCATAAAGTTTGCATGTATATGCTATCAGGCCGTGACAGGGGATTTGACAAAAAAGCATAAGGAGTGTATGGATTATGGCAGATTTATCAGGCTGCCTCCTGACAGGTGGTTGCTACCTGTTCCTCTTTCAGCCACATATTTAGGAAAATACCACCACCTGTTCAGCCTGCTTGAAACGACTCCATTTATACCACTTCAATCGCGATCGGTGGTTTCTTCGTGCATTTGAGTGATCTCCCAAAGAAGTATATCAACACTTTGTGTGTATATAGATGGAGGTGTCGGACCCCTGCATTTGATAGAAAATATTTGTAGTCTTCCATCAAGCATTATGACTCGGTATATACATGCAGCTGCTTGTGGTGATGATTTTATGGCCACGCTACTGGGCTGCTGCAAGTGCCCTCTGATTGACCACATATAAATATCCCCCAGAGGCTACTGTTATTCAATTTTATATATATGGTTAATTAGCTTGTGTTCGCAAATAAAATAGCCATTAATAGCTATAGGGTTGTATAGGATGTTGTCGAATGTATACAAGATTTAAGATCTAAGAGTAAAGATTGGCGTATATCATGCATTAACTCTTTGAGTGCCAGGTCGATTTTTGTATCAACCCATATACCCTGTGTCAATGCATTCTTTTTTTTTTTTACAATTTTTTACAATTTTAATAATTTATTCTTATATTCTTTAACAGACTTATTTTGTAGGTTTAGGGCCGATGAGATCGGCCCCTGGCACTCAAAGGGTTAACGCATAACTGTCATGTATAAGTACAGTAGCCACGGCGGACGAACCAAGGGGATCATCAATATGCTTAGAACCAAGGCACAAGTAACGGTATATACCGCTATACCAACTATAATACGCAGATGAACAAAATAATGGCACAAAAGTATGTTAAGAATTAGAGGTGGCTGGTTCCGCCAAATAAATATGCAAGATCCAGGATGTTCATACCCCGGGACACAATGGATACTATGAGTGGGTCTTTTCATTGTGGATATTTACGAAAATGCATTAGGGCCATCCTTGTATATGTAAGTCGTTATAACGAGTTGTGTGTTTGATTATTTGGGGGTGCGGTGGTGTTTCGGAGAGAGAGAGAGAGAGAGAGAGAGAGAGAGAGAGAGAGAGAGAGAGAGATAGAGAGAGAGAGAGAGAGAGAGAGAATTTATTGACAAAGAGCAACTCCAACAAAATATGCCCAAATATTAGTGAAGATAATAAAGTTCATACAGATAAAAAGAAAAAACTACAAAATCTATGCTAACCCATCTGGTATAACTATACACCAGATGGGCTGAGTGCTCCTTGCCTGGATAGGGCATATCCATGAGTTGGCTGTCTTACTGCCCACCCCAATTAGTCATTAAAATAACACTCTGCTCTGCCTGGAAGCTGCGTGGACGTTGGTATATTATATAGAATAACTGTGGTCAATTATAAAATATACAATTTTATGCATAGGATCATTTGGAAATGAATTCGAATCAAGGGAGCGTACGGATGAGTGACCGCGCGAGTTTAACCTATATATTTATATATAATGATCGATTGGTCATATCACGCAATACTTTTTGTGTATTAGTTTTTTTTACAATCATTAATTAGAAGAGCCACGGTCATAAAATTAGGTGAATAACTCGGTAGGTTCCATTGGATGAGTCGGATGGTCCTAGTCCACTATCGTATAGGATCTCGCATGAATTACTAATACAATAATTATAATATTCGTTCTCAACATCAGACGAATATGTGAATAGGAAATCGAGAAGTGAATATGCCGCAACGCCAAATTAGGATCTACTATCTACGATTCAACGCGGCGACAAAAAGATCTATTCATTCATATTGCACAATCGCTGGCGATTTTATCGCCGTTTTTTTTAAAGGTGATTGCTAGCATAACGCAGAGCTATACACAATAGCTGCGGACACACGTACCACAGTAGCGATGGCATAGTAGGTGTGACAATTTATTATGGTACAATTTTGGGGACAATTGGTCGTCATATTTCTGTGCCATAGTTAGTGTGTCGCCCGCTGAGTTTCCGCACAATGCGTTGACTCGACCAATTAACCCATGGCGTTTCACCAAGGCTGATCTCTACTCATTAAGTGTTGCTACATTGTGTTCTCTACGATATATATAATTGCACGATCGATCGTCTTGAATTGTGTTTGACCGTGCATGGCAATCCCTCATTCACTCACATATCATGCATGCAGTACGTTTTGTTGATATGATCTCAATTCATGTTTATCCACTTATATAAATTTCTTGCGTATAAGACAGTTCCCCAGCGGTTTTTATTTTGCGACGTTTAGTTCTCCGCATTATTCCGCTAATATTACCACATGGGCAAATTAAGCTGTGTCGGAACTGTTGGGGGAACTGCGAGACAGCTGCGAGACAGTATCTGGAATAAACAAAGCGAACTATACAAGGACCAAAAACAAGGAAAAGACTGATTATAACGAACTTTGTAGGACTCATTGTGCGAATGTGCAGCGGGCGACATTGCTACCTATGACCCAATTCACCCAAGACTGCATCGCTTTTAGCTGATGACTTTACTTTAAGAATATATTTGCAAAACTTTCTGCGCAAAATTTCGATATCAGGGGCGTCATTGAACCCCCAAATCTCACACCCATATGATAATACGGAACCAACATGTATATCAAATAAGTTACATGCTTGTATTGGATCAAAGTAAGCTTCATTCAGCATATCATATAGGTTATAGAGGGATCTATAACCATACTGCGTTAACCTTTTCTCTAACACTTGAAATTTTCCGTTATTACACATTTCAACACCTAAATACATGAATGATTCAACAATATCTAAACACGCATTGTCAATATCAAATTTCCAGTTTTCTTCAGATTTCTGGTCTGAGAATACCACTATTTTAGTTTTAATTGTGTTTATTTTTAGACCCCACTTTTCACAATAATTACTTATTTCATCTAAAGCTCTTTGTAACGGGAACTTGCGCCAGCCCCCCAATAATTTCCAGAATTTTGTTATTTTATTTGATAAATATTGAGATAGAATTCATCAAATTTGCTTGAACTTAATATAATAACGAATAAGTGATTAGCAAGGGGGTTAGTACCCTACTGTCAATGTAACAGTAACAAGTGGTATATATGATAGATAGCACTCTGGATGAATCTGGTTATATAACAGGATAGACTCCAGGGGCCAATGCTACAGGTGGTCTTTTGTATCAATTTCACCAAATCCACATACTTGGCAATTTTATTATCTATCACTGATAAGGCATTAAGGCTGCTCTACCATTTAGCACTGTGTAGAGAGAGTTACACTGCTGCGTGGATGGCAGAATTAGACCAACATGTCTGGACAGTCTCAAATCTGTGTTAATGCCATGCTGGAACACAGTTCATTTTATAATGTTTGTGGGACTGTGTGAGAGCTTCTGATAAACATTTTTTTCCGAACTCCGATGAAAAACAAACTAATGTTGTTGTGATAAATGTTTTATTGTGTACAAGACATTAAGATTCTGTGAGTGCAGATATCTTGAAGAATTCAACATCGACGTCATCGACCACGGGTGTTTTAAATGCAGCAACAGTGAGTTTGTTATTTTTTGCATAGTTTTGTTTGGCCATATATGTCTGGGAGAATTGAATCATTTATGATCACGAGGGGAGCCACCACGACATGGCCTCCTTGAAAGTAAAAACATTAATCGACGATGAATACTCTTGTGTAATTAATTATATTTACATACTAAGTGTGATTATCACTAAATCCAGCATTTCGATTGGTCGGCGCCCACGTGACTAGTTGAAGTTATTTCTCGGTGAACGCGCAAC
The DNA here is from genome assembly GCA_032622095.1 of Siphonodentalium dalli. Lineage (NCBI taxonomy): Eukaryota > Metazoa > Mollusca > Scaphopoda > Gadilida > Siphonodentaliidae > Siphonodentalium > Siphonodentalium dalli. Next base: position 265,312,435 of record CP136063.1, read on the forward strand.
AGCTCATAACTGCAAGCCCATAATTACATCGATACGTCATCAATACCGGAAAGAAAAACGCGTAATGTTTTGGGCGCATTTGGACTCGCGCAGGATTGACTTAAATTAAATCATCAGGTTTCAATATGAAGAAATTGTTCCTGTTAACTTTTGCCAAGGGTGCTATGGGATATTCTGGGCTGGATTTGTCATGATATACTTTTCGATTTAAATACATTTACAAAAGTGGCTTTTTCGCTAAATGTATATAAATATAAGATTAACTGTCATGTGGACTGTTTTCATGGAGATGTAACCGTGAGGTAAGTGGTCATAACTTGTATGTAAAACCACTTACCTCACGGTTACATCTCCATAAAAACAGTCCACATGACAGTTAATCCTTATATATAACTATAGATGAATTTATGAAACTGGTTATATAGAATTCTATCAAATTTAATGTTCACTTTTTAAAAGAGACTTTTTAATCGTCGAATCTAGTACATTAATTGTTTGCGTCTTTAACATAATTTTGCTGGAGGATAAGTAAATTTTTTCACGCAAGACCTTTATTCATATTACTTTAACCTGATCCACAATATAGATAGGCTATAGTGCATACTTGCCACAACTACTATGGTTAAAATGGTTTATTTGCAGGATGGTCATATAGGCGTTATACACTCAGAAAAATCAGAGGCCGTATAGGTATTCTGGAGTGCCTACGGAGGTCTTTGGTAGTCCAGAGCACCAAACTGACGCTGCGCTGGTATCCCAGGATCACACAGAGGTATGTAATACCAACAGAGCTGTGCAGTTAGCATATTACGACTCGCAATCGTATCGATTACAGGATGGAAGTTTCAAAGCGCTGTTATCTAGAGTTACGGTTCCTGCGATCGCAGCGCCATTCGCACTTCTTTCTTTGTTTTCAAATCATCCGGACGAAAAATAATACCATCAATGGCGGTCCTTGTGGACAAATGGACTTTGGCGGATGTGTGTAATTGGCTCACTGACTGCGGTTTGGAGGAATTAGTTGATTCATTTAAAGGTTTGTCTTATATCATTATTTCTTTTCGCCAATTTCGGGCAGTTTTTAATTTTACTATGATTTCACTGTTTTCAGACTCGGCGACCAGAGGAGTGTGTTCGACACTCAGACAATATGTCTTGGAGATCCACAAACCGATGTAAATTAGATCGTTCGGGTTAAAATAGATAAATCTGACTATTTCCCATTATAGACGGGGAGACACCCCCCTTCCAAACCATCCTCCTCCCCCTAATATCATATACCTTCCTACAGGTATGCGTGATAGACGTCACATATCCTGGCCATCGATAACTTCGAGGTCCGATATCCGGCTGCAGCTGGATGCAGCCGATCTCGAAGTCACCTATTCATGATCAATCGATGAGGAGAAAGAAAACATAGACGGAGGAAAAACCGGTTAGCACTGAACCTGTGAACGGAAGGAACGCAAGAGAACGCAAACATTTGAGTACCAGAGCCACCCGACCTTAAAAACGCGGCGATAAAGTCGCCAGCGCGTGTGCAATGGGAATAGACCCTTAGAAGATGGGCCTTAACTCGCCGGAAAGCTATTCCTCGTCAATTTGTGACCCGCCATATCAAATCCAGTCGTAAGTCGGGATTTTTGTTTACCCTGTGCCAATGCATTCTCTTATATATGCGAGTCGACCACAAGTCGCCTCGCATATATAAGAGAATGCATTGGCCTAACAATTTTTTATCATTTTTTTTAAATAAATGTTTCTTACAATTTTTAGGACATAAAATAAAAAAACATCCATAACCCTGCAGGGAACCCCACACACATATAGAAGCATATAGAAGAGTGTCGTCTGCTCATGTTTGTCTGGGGCTCTGTATGGGTGAAATTATAAAATTGTTAAAGAATACAAGAAAAAATTATTAAAATTGCAAAAAATTGTTAGGCCAATGCATTCTCTTATATATGCGAGGCGACATATTGTCGACTCGCATATATAAGAGAATGCATTGGCACAGGGTAAAACATCCCGACTTCCGACTGGATTTGATATGGCGGGTCACAAATGACAAACCTGTTTACTTTAACAATTTCATGACGGGAGCCGCGCTGGTGCAGCATTAAGGATCATGTGCCAATGCATTCGCTTGTATATGCGAGTCTCCCATATAGTCTCGCATATACAATATATAGAATACACTGGCTTACAAGGTCACGGTAAATTTTGTTGGGCCAATGTGTATTCTCTTATATATGCGAGGCGCCCTATATATGGTAGAATGCATTGGCACAGGGTACACGCAAACTATCAGGAATCTCCAGGAAGGGATAAGGTCGAATTCTGAGTCATATTACTTACTGTAATTTGACCCGATATCGAAAAAATTTATGCAAATTTATTAAGCTCGAATTCTGAATCATATATAACTTGCTGAAATTTGAACCGATATCGAACAATTGTGATGCAAATTCATTATTTATTACACGCTTGTTCCTAGAAATGCAGTGTTATTGCTGTTCCATATTTACAAATCCGTATGGAACGTACGTTCCATACGCATCTCGTTGACGTCAAATGACGTACATGACGTTCGCCTCAACCATGAAACTGGATCTATTTAAATAAAAGAATGTAAGGGCATAAATAAACCTTTAATCCTGTATTTTTAATGCACGGATTCTGGGACGCGAAGCGTGTAATAAACACAGAACGACACGATGTGTAAATGGGTTTGTCGATACGGCACTCGTGCTGTCGCTGAAGGATAGAACTCCAGGCGCAAGCTCCTTTCGTTCTATCCTTCCGCGACAGCACGAGTGCCGTATCGACAAACCCATTTACACATCGTGTCGTTCTGTGTATTTATTGTTGTCGCCAGATTCTAGTTTTTTTCCGAGTGTTGTTGGTTTTTTAAGTGTAGTGGAGTAAAATACAAATAACCCTCTATGTGCTATTGCATCCATACGGCAGCGTGGAACCGCCATGATCGTTTTTTTTTCTTCAGAAATCTTAATCTGTTTAAACAGATTAGTATTCTGTTTAAACAGATTACTAATCTGTTTAAACAGATTACTTAATCTGTTTAAACAGATTAGTAATCTGTTTTAACAGATTAGTAATCTGTTTTAACAGATTAAGATTTCTGAAAAAATAAACGATCATGGCGGTTACACGCTGCCGTAGAGACGCAAAGCAAAATCTCTCACAAAGTCACTTAAATCGTGAAATTTTGATTTTGAACCTACATTATTAAGGAACAGATAATAACTAAGAAATATATTCCCCGCAATTATTTATCGACTTTATAAGGTTCCCTGTCAAAAGTTCAAAAAGTTCCAAGGTTTTGTACTGGTGGAATATTATCTCTACGGGCGGTAGCAAGAGTAGACATTCATGGCATGATCTACAAAACCTCCTATTAATGGGCTCATGTGTCCGATCTAATAACGAACGCCGCCCTATTAATGGGCTCATGTGTCCGATCTAATAACGAACGCCGCCTATTAATGGGCTCATGTGTCCGATCTAATAACGAACGCCGCCCGTGCCTTTAAGAAAAGTTTGGGGTTGAACAATTATTAAGAGGATACCAGAAAGTAATGGATTTAAAAACATTTTAGAGTCTCAAATGCTTTTAAAATCCATAAGTTTCTGGTCTCCTCTGAATAAATGTTCAGAATTCTTATACAATGAAGATGACGGTATGTGCATTTCAAAATTGTTAACTGGAAAGATCCAGAGATATGCTTCGTTGAAAGATCCAGAGATATGCTTCGTTGAAAAGTTATACAACACGCGCGTCTGGCTCTTAATGAGATTGCCGTTGATAGCGCACTGATTATGACGTTGGTATTTCGGCTTCCTGGTTATGAGAAGAATCTAAAAAAAAAACTTCCAGAGATATGCTTCGTTGAAAAGTTATACAAAACGCGCGTTTGGCTCTTAATGAGATTGGCGTCTAGTGTGGTCGTGGTACGCAAAAAAAGGGGTCAACCCAGAAGAAATTGGTATAGAAGCGATCTCGGTGTCATTCAACCCGGGAGAATCTCTGCTACAACATATCCAAAATCCGCTAAAATCCGCTTTGGGCAAAATCCAGGATCCAAGATGGCGTCCAACATGGCCGCCATTAGTCAAAAGAGATTCTGACTGAGATTAATTCGACATAATGAGAACAAATGTTGCCATATTAATACAAATGTATACATTTTTGCGAAGGTAAAGTATTATGCCACATATCTATAGAAAAAATGGAACCCCTTGCCCCAGATGGCTGCCAAAATGGTGGCCTAAACTCGAAAATTTGAAATTTTTGCCTAATATCTTAAAGATCAATTCCTGTTGTTTGATAATGGTTCAGACTGGCGACATTGATTAGTCATATTCATGTTAATTCATCATTGGAGCAATGAAAGATACCATAAATGGGGTCCCAGACTCATATACACCCTCAAAAAGTTGATTTTACAGAACGCGGTATAAAATTTCACAAATATCGCCATTGGGATTCCAGTCGTATATCAACAAGAAATGGACAGAACTGTACAATGTAAGTTGGGCATACCATTATCTATAATTGCTCCAATTCAATGAAACCCAAATTGGCGCTTTGTCTTAAAATGGCTGCCAAAATGGCGGTCAAAATATGGAAAATGGCAGATATTTAGAATGGTCGTCAGAGGGTTAGACCCGGAAGGAATTGGTAAAGAAACGGTTTTGTTGTCATTCGACGCGGGAGAATCTCGTGTATAACATATCCAAAATCCGCTAAAATCCGCTTTTGGGAAAATACAGAATTCAAGATGGCGTCCAACATGGTCGCCAATAATAATGAAAATGGCAAATATGTAGTTATTCACGAAAACCCATTCGACAAAACGCCAATTTGGCACAAATACACATCATTGATTGAAATCAATGTTTTTTGTGGGTATGAATAGCCAATCACGATTCAAAACGCTAAGATGGCTACCAAAATGGCCAAAGAAAATTGTCGAAATTTAAGTTCTGCTCAGAGGAAAGCCGAAACAACACTTCGGTTGTGAGCTAACGATGACAGACCTATTAAACATGTTGCCAATAATCTACTACCACAATCAGTTCAGCCCGAAATGGTCCAACTAAGCAGTATCTACTGCAGGAACCAACACGATGTCCACTTATTACGAGGGACTATCTGGAAATTAATTAAAAATAAATTAAATTGCTACGAATCTGGATTATTTGAAAACACAGTGTCAACATTTCTACTTAATAACGACTATTCGGAACATCAATTATATGGGCATCGGTGGTCTAGTACTGAAGCATCAGGCTATAATAGGTTTTCCAGTGCTGGCGAAAGTGAAAAGGACAGGAGGGAAAAGCGAATAATCTGGGGTTTACTTAATTGGTGGGCAAGTTGGTTATCGGAGCTGGAGAGTTTCAAAGTAACATTATTTTCTTCAATATCAAGAGGAAAAATGAAAATTCGCACGTACATTGTATACCCTTCACACTTTATGTGACAATTCCGTGTCATGCGATTGTGGGTATATACATATGGATAGAAACATTCTAGTACATATATAGACGCACCTATATCTTCTACACATTTAGTGAATTTCATCAAAGATATGTAGACACAATGTGCGTCACGGCTGGGTCTGACCCGTAGGCGTAAAGGTATCAACCATTTAGCTTGATTAACTGGCATTTCAAGGTTGTCATTGGATAGAAATGCCACATGCAGATGGTGATTAACAACATGTTTGTCTAAGAAATGTGAACAATGAACATGTTATTTTCCGGATGTTAGACAATCAAACTGCCACATAAGGCGTTCATCCATGCTCATCAGAGCACGAACTATGTGCAAATTAATGACACGAAATTATTTCATGCGGACAACGTACTCTAGACCTACATCCAACGTCATTTCCTATTAACTTTTATTGTTTGTACGGACGGTTTCGAGGTTTGAAAATCCCGCTTGTCCAAGAAAACCTCCACATACTTACGGAGTCGATGTGTAAACAATGTATGGGAATAGTTTCTTCATACATATATGTATTTGGCACACGTATTTTCTAGAACATAAGAGATCACCATTTACCGGAGAGTTGATATCTGGGAAGAGATCAGAGTAAAACTACTTTTCTTACATGTCGAAATGGGGAATCCATGGGCTACATTTAGTTCCAGCTTGAAACTTGAAAATGATGGCCGAGCCCGAATAGTTAATATTTCGTCGCATCAGTGCTATAATGTAACCCACATTTTCAACTTTCCGAGAAAATGAAGGTTGAAGTTTTTAGACAACATTTCTCCTAATGTTGACAAAGCATGACGTATTGTTGTATTTATCCCAATGAAAACTGACATTAGCTGTTCATTGAACCACATATTGTTTTCTGTTTATTCCCTCGTTTTCTTTTAAAAAGCAATAGCTTGTTTGAAAATATGACATTTTGCGTATGCCAGCGACGATTCGTTTCTGTGCTATAATGAAGTTGTGCTAATAAATGCAGATTAAGCTAAATATGGTGGCAATCGCATGTGTCTATGAACTAAAAAGTGTCTATTCTACACTATGAAAATTCACCCATGTGCATCATCATACAGAAATGTGTGGAACAATCACAAAATTTAAATCACCAAATGATCACGCGACTAACATGGTGATACTGCCATATAGCACACATTTTAGAATTCACAAACACAAAACAGAAGTCACGTGGACAACCTGAAGCGTCCGATTGGCTGCTGTTGGACATACGACCTCATAGTACGAATAATTGTAAAGATCGCTGGATATACGACATTTGCTTCACTGGTTTGTGCGAATATTTGTCATCCAATGCAAGGACAGTTTGGCCCATCGGATTGGATTTTTTCTCACGATTCGAATGGTATCAAATACTCATTTCCCGCCATAATGGATATACGACATTATAGCACTGATGAGTCGAGATTTTGTCAACCCGCGGGAAGCCACCAAAAGATTGAAAATAAATAGTTTTGATGTATATGAGCCACATACATGTATATGAGCCAACTATCAACTGCATCCACCACTCACAACTTCCATTATGTGATAAGCTGGGCAGAGTCTACCATTTTCGTTTTGGAAGCCATATTAGATAAAAACGTATTGTTTCTTTTGGTCTATTTGAGATGGAATGTTCACAAATAAAAAAAACGATCAATTATTTTGTAGACAAGATCTGCCCATCCCTAAATATCAAATGTGACCAGAACCCCAAAGTCGATTTTGGTTAAATTTCATACCGCATTCGTTATAACTTATTAGTGAAGGACCGGAGTAAACTATGATCTAATCTATTAGAAATGGCATTGCTGTAATGATCAGTTGACACGATCATTGAAAGAATATACCCATTGTTTCCCAGTTCAGAGAGCAACAAGTGATAAACAGAAGTGATAGAAAATAGTATTTTTCACATCGGGTGGCCATTTTGGCAGCCATTTTTGGTACTGATTTTTAAGTTTTTACATAGAGCTAGCATAATGGCATCATAAAGAGGTATTCATTCGTATTTATTTAGTCAATTTTATTCATCAACCACTACTTATAATGGATTGAATGACACTGTGATCAATATCCGCCATTTTCCATATTTTGACCGCCATTTTGGCAGCCATTTTGAGACAAAGCGCCAATTTGGGTTTCATTGAATTGGAGTATTTATAGATATTGGTATGCCCAACTTACATTGTACAGCTCTGTTCATTTCTTGTTGATATATGACTGTAATCACAATGGAGAGTTTTGTGGAATGTTATACCGCGTTCTGTAAAATCGAATTTTTGAGGGTGTAGATGAGTCTGGGACCCCATTTATAGTATCTTTCATTGCTCCAATGATGAATTAACATGAATATGACGAATCAATGTCGCCAGTCTGAACCATTATCAAACAACAGGAATTGATCTTTAAGATATTAGGCAAAAACTTCAAATGTTCGAGTTTAGGCCGCCATTTTGGCGGCCATCTGGGACGATGGGTTCCATTTTTGCCATAAACAGGTGGTTCAACACTTTACCTTTGCAAAAATGTATACATATGACAACATATGACAACATTTGTTCTCACTGTTATCGAATTAATCTCAGTCAGAGTATCTTTTGACTAACGGCAGCCTTGTTGGACGCCATCTTGGATCCTGAATTTTGCCCAAAGCGGATTTTAGCGGATTTTGGATATGTTATTCACGAGATTCTCCCGCGTCGAATGACACCAAAACCGCTTCTATACCAATTTCTTCCGGGTCGAACCCTCTGACGACCACACTAGTCCCTAACTGCACTCATTATGACGTTGGTATTTCGGCTTCCTGGTTATGAGAAGAATCTAAAAAATGTGCGAGTGAAGTATAAACATTTAATGGGATATATCACAAGAAACATAAATTATATATTTGTGTATATATTATTATATAAATGATATATCACTCAGGTTGGCATCGGTAATGTTACGAAAATACCAGCGGAACGCTCCTTAACATAATTATTGCAGTGGTTTACATGTGAATCTCCTGCCATAGCAATTCCCTTTGTTTGACAAGCGACTTGCTATATATACCTGTGACCGGGTTTATTAGTTTTATTTCTACATGTGATAGCACAAATAAATAACAAACTGTTTTTGATATTATGGCACTACATCATATTACGACAGACTGTGTTATATGTATAACAGCGGAATAAAATAAATGACTTACCTGAACAATTGTTACGTGCGCTCGCGCACCAGTATGGCGATCAGACAGATTCGTTCGTAGCTTGGTGTCACTCTGTTCCGTTTCACTCCATGACGTCACCAAAAACGACGTAAAACCTCGTGGCGTTCTGACATTTTAACTGTGCCGCGTTTTTGCTATGTTTATTTTATGTGTTGTTTTCGATTATTTGTTTGTCGCCGATATCGCCATTTGTCGGGATTGCCTGTTTCTATATTTAAAACTGGTATGCTCGTAGTGAGCCTCGATTTCGATTTTTTCTCCCAGGTCAAAATACGTCAGAGTTATGACAAAAATAGATCGACCTACATTTTCTCCATTAGAACTCTACATCAAAGAGTCTATAGACTCCTTCGGGACCTACATAGACTCCTTCATTTGGGTATTTTTACTTATAATTGGGAATTTTTATCATGTTTGGTTCGTGCGAAGACCTCTTTTTATCGTGCGGGAAAAGAGAGACATTCAAAACGCGATTTCGTAATTCGACGCAATAGGCTGAATAGCCCAACATTCAGCCGAGTTCCGGGTCAAATACGACGAATGACGTAACAGAAAACAAAACGCATTTGTTGACACAAACACCGTTTGAAGAGTTTATTATTACATAAAATGATCGTTATTGATTAATTATTCATATTTATTGTTGCATATTGGCTGCTATCAATATTTACATAAATGGTATTAATTATTTCTTATAATTGCTCCTTTGGTCAACTTTGACTATCGGTAAATGAAAATGAAAATATGCCGCTGTAAAAAATGTAATCGATATTAAAGGTACGGTTGGCCTTGACGGTGGGTATCCTGTGAAAATATTTCCAACCGTCAAAAACCACCACAAACAGAAAGAACATCAAAATGTAGACAGACTTTGTCCGTATACAAATAAGAAATATCGCATAAACAGTATGTTATTGTCATATGGTTGACCATTGTTAAGTAAACAAAAGCATAAAAAGTTACTTTTCTGGTGTTTGTTTATATTATAATGGTAAACATAAAGAGCGTTCTTTGTGGGTGAATTCCTGATACGGAACTACTAAAGAGCGTTTATGCCATTTGTGTGTGATTAGCCAGTAGCATTGTGCTTTCTTCTGTAACACAATCAGGCTCTTGCTTAGGTAAAATATAGTAGGTCTTTATGATAACATGCTGTTTACGCGATGGTCTTGGTATATATGAACGAAACTGTATGCGTTTTACTGTTTTTTCTGTTTACGGTGATTGGAACAAATATGAATATTTTCGACAACTAAGGCCTCACGTGCATTTAAAGTCTCATCCTTTCGGCAACATGGAATTGGTTTTAATTACTTAAATGATTAATATTGTAATTTGCCTTTTATCTGTGATGAAATGAGAAATGGTAATTGTCTTTTTTTGCTAACATTAAATTAAATTAAATAAATTAAGTAAAATACAGTGAAATTATTTTTTAAATTATTTTTTATTACATTTTTGCGCACGTTGGCATCTCTCTGAGTGCATTCTAGTTGTACTGTCGGTTTGTTTTTGTTTTTTTGTGTATAATGGAGTCAAGCCTGAGTTTAGTGTGCCTGTTATTTGCAGAATGAGGACCCCATAGGGTGAATTAAGTAACGCTATCCCGCATAGCGGGCTAGCATCACTAACTTCACCCTATAGGGACCTCATTCTGCATGGACTCATCTGCTATGGGAGACATAGACTCAGATTGAAGTTCCCAAAATACACAAATGGAGAATATTGTGATGTACACCCATTGGGAACCTCGATTATGCGATGTGTCGTCTGCCAATTTGGTGATATTGAGAAACTAAACTAAAACAGAAATGGAATCTATGTGAAGAAGTTTCTGTAGAAATTTTATAATAAAGACACTTTCCAGAGAAGATGAGGCCTAAGCAGAATGAGGTCCACAGAGGATTAATTTAGTGGTGGTAGCCCGCTATGCGGGATAGCGTCACTAAATCCACCCTCTGGGGACCTCATTCTGCAAATGACAGGCAAACTAAACTCAGGCTTGATTGGAGTTTATCATCGTTTCAGCCGCTGCGTCATATATATAACGACGTTATTTTTGTGTGGATGTACGGCAGCGTGGAACCGCCACGATCGTTTTTTTCTTCAGAAATCTTAATCTGTTTAAACAGATTACTAATCTGTTTAAACAGATTACTAATCTGATTAAACAGAATAGGCCTACTAATATGTTTAAAAAAGACCACGCTGCCGTATAATTTCGCAAAACGGAATGTTCCCTTAAACATATTTCTAATCTGTATATACAGATTAAGTAATCTGTATAAACAGAAAAAGTTATCTGTTTAAAAAGATTACTAATCTGTTTAAACAGAATACTTAATCTGTTTAAACAGATTAGTAGATTACTAATCTGTATATATACAGATTAAGTAATTTGTTTAAACAGATTACTAATCTGTTTAAACAGATTAGTATTCTGTTTAAACATATTATTAGGCCTATTCTGTTTAAACAGATTAGTAATCTGTTTAAACAGATTAGTAATCTGTTTAAACAGATTAAGATTTCTGAAGAAAAAAACGATCGTGGCGGTTCCACGCTGCCGTACGTCTCTTACAATTATGCAATTTCTATTGTGTAATTAATTCAATGTTTATTGCTATATCGGCTCAGGAAAGTCACAGATAAGTATGACATTTCGAGTTGCGACCTTCACCTTTAGTGAAGTACATTACCGAGGAACATGCAGATAATTACTAAGAAATATATTCCCCGTGTTATTTTTTCGACTTTATAAGGTTCCCTATCAAAACTTCAAAAAGTTCCAAGGTTTCGTACTGTAAAATATAATCTCTACGTGCGTTATCAAGAGTAGAGATTCATGGCATGATCTACAAACCCTCCTATTAATGGGCTCATGTGTCCGATCTAATTATTTACTGACATATAAAGCGTACAAATTGTGGTTAATGTAACAATCGACTAGGGCATCTTTAAATTTGTAAGTTCAATTGAGGAATGTCCGTTTAGTAAGCCTCAACAAGTTTAGACTCAGGCATATGTGCATCTTTTCGAGCATTGATTATTTGAAATAAACTCATATCAATAGATCGTTTATGACACGAAATAAGGGTGCGATTGTAAAGGATGTTTAATATGGTGAACTCCATTTGAGCTACTTTGATCTCACCACGCTTCGGCGCTTGTGAGAAATGAACCATATGTACTATACAGTGTATTATGTATACAGTATATAAAGAGTGTGCGATAAGCAAAACGCGCAACCGGGTGGACCACACTAACTGCAGGGTTCGCGCTGCCACTTGCCAAATTTGCCAATGGCAACATAATTCACATTTGGCAAAACAATATTTTCATTTGGCAAAAGTTTTGGTCAATCATTACCATTAATTGGAGGGAAGTCTTATAATTGTGGTGTTTTATAAGGTTTGGGAAAAGTTAACACCTTTATGAAGATACAGTTAATCTGGTATCCGTATTATTGACGGGCGGATGGGTTAATATTATTAACTGCGATGGTGTTTTCTACATAGCCAGCCATTCCTCTTTTGGTGAGATCTTATGACGAAGCAACCCTTCTAAATGCTATTTTCAGTTATTGGTTTATTGTTGTACTATAAACCAACATATAGATGCGAGAATAATTCATAACTAACTGAATTCCTATCGATATCAAAAGTCGTTCAAACAGCGATAGCCGAAATATAAGACTCAATGCTGCAGAAACTGATACTATCAGTGATAGCATTTGGCAATTTTCTAAACGAATTTGGCAAAACATGTTTTCATTTGGCAAAAGTAAATTTGGGTCCAGCGCGACCCCCCCCTCCCGCTAAGACCAATGTGGATCATAATACAATCTCTACCAGAGCGCACCAGTCAGAGTTCCTTTCTGAATCTGTCACCGGCTGGGTACTATAGTCTGTGGTTTTCAATATCTAGCGCGGGGTTTTCCAGCCAAAATGTTGAAACCGATCGCCCCAAAGTCAAATTTCCTATGTGCTTTGAGAACAATTCCCGCAATAAAAACTTAACGACAGAATGGAGATTAGAGCGGTAGTTTTGTTGACAATTTTCGAAAACTACTCGCCAAAATTACCGCAAGTTAGAACTCTTGTGTTTGACTTGCCATGCGTGTTGTCGTGACAATGTCGTCCATGTGCGTTTAGACGTTTAAAGTTTTGATAAAATAATCGGAGAACCAAATCACACCGTTTCGCAATATATTTATTTGGTTCTAGTGGGATTTTCCAAACAATGTACACAATTACACAATTTTGTTCGTTAATGTGTATGCTCAATACGGGCAACATGTTGCTCTGTCGCTTAGTATTAATATCGCGGAAGTCCACCAAATGTGGTTAACATATCGCCAGTAACAGGGGTCTTACAGGGTCATCAAGGGAGCCTCAATTATAAGGTAAACACATGGAGTATGTAGTATTAACTGTGATTGTTTTCGCTGTGGTCCATGGTGATTGGTGAATATCCGTGGGGCGGATTAATACGAAACATCCAGTCTGGAGACTAACCGGGGCTTACCTCGAATATCTGCGAAACACTGAGAATTGCCACAGAAAACTAAGTTTTAACAAACAATATTTTAGATTAACCATATAGCGCTTGTTATTCCTCGCCATTCAAGCTTTCGGTATTTAATGAGTCAACGCGCATCACTCTTCAAAAAATTCACCACGGCGTTACGTGTTTTGCTTATCGTACACTCTTTACTCACTGTATACTATACACATTATAATGCACACTATAGTTATGCGCATTTCATGTTCAGTGATCTATAATCTCTCCCCGCTAATATGTTAATGTGCCTGTTTCTCGCAAATAATGACGTTCGTGTTAAGGGCGTCGTTTTATCTAAAACAACTTATTCATATCCGTAAACTATTATTGACAACAAACATATTTACGACCACGTACGACAAATATTTTGAAGAAGCTGCACAATCAGTTTTTGGTGTACATTTGTATAATCAGGAACGTGGCAACATGGTGTGGCCGAACTTAGCAATAGGTCGAATGTGCATGTCTTTCATACTAACGGGAGGTTGAATGTGTTCTCATATTTTAATATTCCAGCCACTATTTAGTGTGCAAATAGTTTTTTACACCAAATGATGAAAATGTTCCTACTTATACGATCATATTTTTGGGGTGCATATGCAAACCTCTAGCCACTTCGCTGTGTATAAATAAATACAGGTGACTTTGTTGTGCTTTCGATCATTGCAAGTTCGTAAAAAACCGAAAGCTTGGATCAGTTACATAGCCAACCATGGAATAGCTATAGTGCCAGCATATTCATCATCATCATCACCATCATCATCATCATCCTTATCATCATCATTTATTCTCAAATCCATGGAATAGCTATAGTGCCAGCATGTTCATCATCATCATCATCACCATCATCATCATCATCATCATCATCATCATTTATTCTCAAATCCATGGAATAGCTATAGTGCCAGCATGTTCATCATCATCATCATCACCATCATCATCATCATCATCCTCATCATCATCATTTATTCTCAAATCACCAGACATTTGTATAATTGAGTGGATATATATATATATACACAAATCAATTGAACAGTATAGCATGTATATGAATATAACACATTCGTGGGTGGGTGTATGTACGGTACATGTGTAATCATCATGGATATGGGGTTGGGGTTAAAATAATCTCACGTGTTATCATTGGCAGGCTATATATATGTGGGGAGTCCATTGAATATAGACTATATACTTGGCAAGAATATGGGTGGGACCTGGGTCGGGGAACTATGGGGTGGTGTATATGTAACCTGAGAGTCGTGACTGGTCAATCATTTGTCCATTTATATTTAGGCGATGTTGTTTGCCACAAGAGGTTCCATTAAACGCAGGGCGTCGCGGATGAATATGCTTAGGTTAGTCAGAGTTCGTCTATTTCTGCAGGTGAAAGGCTCATTCAATTTGTATGTGTTGGGCCTAACTCTGTATGTGTCGGGCCTAACTCTGTAGTACGGTTTGTATGTGTTGGGCCTAACTCTGTAGTACGGTTTGTATGTGTCGGGCCTGACTCTGTAGTACGGTTTGTATGTGTCGGGCCTGACTCTGTAGTACGGTTTGTATGTGTCGGGCCTGACTCTGTAGTACGATTTGTATGTGTCGGGCCTGACTCTGTAGTACGGTTTGTATGTGTCGGGCCTGACTCTGTAGTACGGTTTGTATGTGTCGGCCTGATTCTGTAGTATGGTTTGTATGTGTCGGGCCTGACTCTGTAGTACGGTTTGTATGTGTTGGGCCTGACTCTGTAGTACGGTTTGTATGTGTCGGGCCTGACTCTGTCGTATGGTTTGTATGTGTCGGGCCTGACTCTGTAGTACGGTTTGTATGTGTCGGGCCTGACTCTGTAGTACGGTTTGTATGTGTCGGGCCTGACTCTGTAGTATGGTTTGTATGTGTCGGGCCTGACTCTGTAGTACGGTTTGTATGTGTCGGGCCTGACTCTGTAGTACGGTTTGTATGTGTTGGGCCTGACTCTGTAGTACGGTTTGTATGTGTCGGGCCTGACTCTGTAGTACGGTTTGTATGTGTCGGGCCTGACTCTGTAGTACGGTTTGTATGTGTCGGGCCTGATTCTGTAGTATGGATTGTATGTGTCGGGCCTGACTCTGTAGTACGGTTTGTATGTGTCGGGCCTAACTCTGTAGTACGATTTGTATGTGTCGGGCCTGACCCTGTAGTACGCGTTGTACGTGTCGGGCCTGACTCTGTAGTACGGTTTGTATGTGTCGGGCCTGACTCTGTAGTACGATTTGTATGTGTCGGGCCTGACTCTGTAGTACGCGTTGTACGTGTCGGGCCTGACTCTGTAGTACGGTTTGTATGTGTCGGGCCTGACTCTGTAGGACGGTTTGTATGTGTCGGGCCTGACTCTGTAGTACGCGTTGTACGTGTCGGGCCTAACTCTGTAGTACGGTTTGTATGTGTCGGGCCTAACTCGGTAGTACGGTTTGTATGTGTCGGGCCTGACTCTGTAGTACGATTTGTACGTGTCGGGCCTAACTCTGTAGTACGGTTTGCATGTGTTGGGCCTGACTCTGTAGTACGGTTTGTATGTGTCGGGCCTGACTCTGTAGTACGGTTTGTATGTGTCGGGCCTGACTCAGTAGTATGGTTTGTATGTGTTGGGCCTGACTCTGTAGTATGGTTTGTATGTGTTTGGCTTAACTCTGTAGTACTGTTTGATCGATATGACTCGTTTAAATGTCATGCAGGTGTTACATTTATTGTAATCATTAGGAAACAGTGGCCAGCGAAACCGCGTTGCCACTTTTATTTTTGCTCTCTTAAGGCTTAACTAAAGTACTCCAATATGGATGTTTAATAGAGTACAAAGTGACAAAATCTTCACAAGAGTGGCTAAATCAACTATACGTGCATTATGTAAATAACAATTTACCTGTGACAGAAATTGTAAATATATTATACGTTGTTCAAAACTGAGATCTTACGTTGCTTTGTGTGCATGCAAGTACATGATCTGATTTCTCCAAAAATAAAATAAAATCCTGATTGGAGAGTGCTCTGTCAAGAATGTGTTGTTGGGAAATGTATGCATTCATAGAACATGAATTAATTCTCATATTTTAGAAGTGACTGATTGAATTTGAAATGATACAGCTTGGTTTGACAATGACTGTATCCATTCTGAAGTTAGTAGTTGTAGTCCAGGAGATCGACCCCAAGAAATAACAAATGTTGCTCATTTTGACGGACAAGTGCTATCCAGTCTAATTTTGTAGTAAAATATATGTAGATTACGAAAATCCATGATATCAGTGGTGAATTTGTAGCTTAATTGGCGAAAAACATGTTTTTATTGACCTTCCGACGACCGAAAATAGAAGAATTTTCCGGCGACGTCATAGTACTACTAGTATTCCGGGAGCTAATATTGGTACCCTTGCACCCCTTGGGACTTAACTTCTTCCACCTCATTTTGTTCCTTATTATGTCCTTCAACTTTTAAGCAATGTTAACAAGAAAAAAAAGTGGCCATATAGACTCCAGACAAAATGGCGTCCATCATGGCCACTGTTTTTCAGACCAGACTCTAAGTCAGTTTTATGCAAATTATAGCGGTAAAAATCTTGTAAAATGTATATATTTGCGTGAAGGTAAGACATAATGTCATTTTTTTGGGGCAAAATTGAAACTCACCATCCAAGATGGCCACCAAAATGGCCGCCGGAAGTTGAAAATATTACTTTTTTTTACAAATATATTTTAGATCGATTCATGCTGTTTGGAACTGGTTGAGTAATGTGACTTTATTTTGTATATTAACTTATCATTGGGGCAATTCAATGTGCACTTTTTGGGGTCCTAACCCCTTCCGTTCCCTCAAAAATACGAATTTACAGAATGCGGTATAAAATTTCACACAAAAACATCACAATTGGGATTCTAGTCATATTTTAACAAGAAATGAACATAACTTTGTAATGTAAGTGATGCACATGATTACCTATGAATATTCCAACTCAATGGACCCAAATTCTTACTTTGGCTCAAAATGGCTGCCAAAATGGCCGCCAAAATATGGAAAATGCCAAAATGGTAAATATTGCCCCAGCATGTCCTGCAATCGATTACAAGTTGTGGAAGATGTACAAAATTAGCTATTCTGCATTCTATACATTGAATACTAACATGTCTGATGTGCCATGGTTAATTGTTACTATTGTCACCACTGACATCACCAAAAATATTGGACTTTTCTCTCAAAAACTTGACTTAAATATCGGCAAAAATTAACTTTTCATGTTTGGACTATTTTTTCAATTAAAATGTAACTATCTTTGGGTTGAAAGGTGTTTATTGTTTTGATCTATCTTAAATGTGTCACACTGCGGTATTTATAGACCAAATTGTTCGCCAGATTTTGACAGAACTGTATACTCTCATTAAGTAGACATGGATAAACTTTTTATATGCAGCCTGTGTCAGGGAGGACGCAGTTATATAGGAGTGGGTGTAATATAGTGTGTCATGTTAACGTATTTCTCGATGGGTTAATATATAATGCTTTATTATATGATCATAAGTTTCTTTCCCCAATTCCTATGTTAAAACGTAACGAAAAAATCGAGATATCTAACGATGTTCACCTCATTAATGAAACAACAGGTTAATATCAGTTCTGAGTGACGTCAGATACTTCAGGGGTTAACATAACTTATTATCAGACCTGAAAATTGATCAGGTTTTCCCAGCGACGTGCAACGTCACAACGTCTTGTCCAATCACAGCGCGTTTCATATAATAAAACAGTTATCGCATTGTTTCTTGGTTGACACGAGGAATTGTCAGCCCTCGGAAGCCAATATTCACCTCGGCCTATGGCCTTGGTGAATATTGACTTCCTCGGGTTGACAATTCCCCGTGTCAACCTCAAAACAATGCGATAACTGTATAATGCTAATTATGGTCTGAAATGACTAATATCGAGATTTCTGGTGACCATTCAACGTTTGATACCAATTGATGTCCCGATGGGGTATATTCTTGGAGTTCTGACATGTCACGAAGCTTCGGTACATGCCACGAAGCTTCAGTACATAGGATGAAAAACCGCCACAGATTTGGGGTTAATGATGCAAGGTCACATTTTTCGCCAGATTACGACAGAACTATATACTTTCAGTAAGTAGACATGGATAAACGTCCTGTATGTAGCACTGTGTCAGGGCTGAAGTAAAGCAGTTATATAGGGTGGGTGTAATATAGTGTGTAATTTTGACATAATTACACCATGTATTAATATATATTTCTATGATAGTTACGATCTGAAATGACTGATATCGAAGTTTATGGTGACCATTCAATGTTTGATGCCATTTGACGGTACGTGTCACGAAGCTTCGGTAAATTGGATGAAAAATCGCCACAGATTTGGGGTTAACGATGCGAGGTCACATTTTTCACCAGATTTGACGGAACTGTATAGTCTCATTAAATAGACATCGATAACCTTCTTACATGTAGCCCTGTGTCAGAGAGGGAGCAGTTATATAGGGGTGGGTGTAATATAGTGTGTCATTATACCCCCTTTTTTTTAAAAGGGGGGTACACTGTTTTGCACCTGTCCGTCCGTCCGTTCGTCCGTGCGTCTGTCCGTACGTCCGTTCGATGTCTGTTCATGTCATAACTTTTGTTCGTTTTGTTCGGATTTTCCATTCTAGAGTTATTCATCTTTCTTTATCTGGAAATGTTGGCTTTTTGGTCCATCTGGTGTCTGTTCAATTCGTAACTTCAACAGTTGTACTGGGAACTCAATGAAATTTTGTACGGATGTTCACTACTATGAGGGCATTCAATAGAGGGTTCCATCGTTTTGTTCGGATTTTCCATTCTAGAGTTATACATCTTTGTTTATCTGGAAATGTTGGCTTTTTGGTCCATCTGGTGTCGGTTCATGTCGTAACTTCAACATTTGTGCTGGGATCTCAATGAAATTTGGTATGGATGTTCACTACTATGAGGACATTCAATAGAGGGTTCCATTGTTCTGTTCTGCTTTTCCATTCTAGAGTTATTCATCTTTGTTTATCTGGAAATGTTGGCTGTTTGGTCCATCCGATGTCTGTTCAGGTCATAACTTGAACAGTAATGCTCGGATCTCAATGAAATTGTGTATGGATGTTCACCACTATGAGGACATTTAATGCCACATTCAACTGTTTTGTTTTGGTTTTTTGTTCTAAAGTTATTCATCTTTGTTTATATGAAAATGCTGATTTTTGTTTTTAAATGCTTACTTTACAGTCCGTATGTCTGAGTATATCAGTCACAGGTTATAGATATGCCCACACTAGGCAGTATGCCACTAGGGGGTATGTACCGGACGACAGTCCATCTCTTGTTATGACATATTCCTCGATGGGTTAATATCGATGCTAATTATGATCTGAAATTATTAATATCCGGGTTTCTGACATGACAGAAAGGCATATATATAAGTTTTGAAAACTAATTACGTATACGCCTTAAGAAATTGATCTAATTTTGAACAGTACAATGTTTAATTGGATTTGAATTAGACCCCCGTCAACTTAGAAAACAAGTAGAAACCTTCTTAAATCCATTTAAAAACATTGTAGAAGACAAGTTGTAAATTATTTAACACTATTAAAATAATTAATGGCGAATTTAACCATTAAAATCATACTAAGATGAAATGGTTGCAATTTGGACGATTTTGCATAAAAAAAATTGTAAAAAAAAAAAAAATGGAAATTCTTCAATTTTTTTTAGAACCATTAGTTATTTAACATTATTAACACAATTACTATTCAACTTAATCACCAAAATCATACTAAAATGAAATGGTTACAAATTGAAAACAAATTTGAAAAATTTGGGCTAAAAACATAGAAAAATGACCCAAAAATCGCAAAAACCAAAGAAGGCTACACATTTGTTCTTGCTATCATAATTTTACTTCATTACCATACCAAAAAACATTAAAAATAACATGGTCGCAGCTTGTTCGTCAATATGAGCAACACTACCTCCCGATCTCCTGGACTATTGGCTTTCATTGAATAATCTCTTGATTAATCCTGATTGAAATTTGGACCATGCTGGTATGTTAAAATGTATCATATTACTGTCATGTACCATCATGTGTCATTCACGGCTTAGTCCTGGGAACCTGCCTCTTCCTTATCCACATCCCTGAAATGCCATACACGACTCTTCGCATACGACAATATCGTCCGCTGTACTATCTCACCACCTCTGATCGTCCGCTGTACTATCTCACCACCTCTGATCGTCCGCTGTACTATCTCACCACCTCAATATCGTCCGCTGTACTATCTCACCACCTCTGATCGTCCGCTGTACTATCTCACCACCTCTGTATCGTCCGCTGTACTATCTCACCACCTCTGTATCGTCCGCTGTACTATCTCACCACCTCTGATCGTCCGCTGTACTATCTCACCACCTCTGTATCGTCCGCTGTACTATCTCACCACCTCTGTATCGTCCGCTGTACTATCTCACCACCTCAATATCGTCCGCTGTACTATCTCACCACCTCTGTATCGTCCGCTGTACTATCTCACCACCTCAATATCGTCCGCTGTACTATCTCACCACCTCTGACTGTAATATCGTCCGCTGTACTATCTCACCACCTCTGTATCGTCCGCTGTACTATCTCACCACCTCTGTATCGTCCGCTGTACTATCTCACCACCTCTGTATCGTCCGCTGTACTATCTCACCACCTCTGACTGTAATATCGTCCGCTGTACTATCTCACCACCTCTGTATCGTCCGCTGTACTATCTCACCACCTCTGATCGTCCGCTGTACTATCTCACCACCTCTGTATCGTCCGCTGTACTATCTCACCACCTCATACCGTCCGCTGTACTATCTCACCACCTCTGATCGTCCGCTGTACTATCTCACCACCTCATATCGTCCGCTGTACTATCTCACCACCTCATATCGTCCGCTGTACTATCTCACCACCTCTGATCGTCCGCTGTACTATCTCACCACCTCTGTATCGTCCGTTGTACTATCTCACCACCTCTGTATCGTCCGCTGTACTATCTCACCACCTCATATCGTCCGCTGTACTATCTCACCACCTCATATCGTCCGCTGTACTATCTCACCACCTCTGTATCGTCCGCTGTACTATCTCACCACCTCATATCGTCCGCTGTACTATCTCACCACCTCATACCGTCCGCTGTACTATCTCACCACCTCTGATCGTCCGCTGTACTATCTCACCACCTCTGATCGTCCGCTGTACTATCTCACCACCTCATATCGTCCGCTGTACTATCTCACCACCTCTGTATCGTCCGCTGTACTATCTCACCACCTCTGTATCGTCCGCTGTACTATCTCACCACCTCATATCGTCCGCTGTACTATCTCACCACCTCTGTATCGTCCGTTGTACTATCTCACCACCTCATATCGTCCGCTGTACTATCTCACCACCTCATATCGTCCGCTGTACTATCTCACCACCTCTGTATCGTCCGCTGTACTATCTCACCACCTCATATCGTCCGCTGTACTATCTCACCACCTCATATCGTCCGCTGTACTATCTCACCACCTCTGATCGTCCGCTGTACGATCTCACCACCTCTGATCGTCCGCTGTACTATCTCACCACCTCTGATCGTCCGCTGTACTATCTCACCACCTCATATCGTCCGCTGTACTATCTCACCACCTCATATCGTCCGCTGTACTATCTCACCACCTCTGTATCGTCCGCTGTACTATCTCACCACCTCTGATCGTCCGCTGTACTATCTCACCACCTCTGATCGTCCGCTGTACTATCTCACCATCTCATATCGTCCGCTGTACTATCTCACCACCTCATATCGTCCGCTGTACTATCTCACCACCTCTGTATCGTCCGCTGTACTATCTCACCACCTCATATCGTCCGCTGTACTATCTCACCACCTCTGATCGTCCGCTGTACTATCTCACCACCTCTAATCGTCCGCTGTACTATCTCACCACCTCTGATCGTCCGCTGTACTATCTCACCACCTCATATTGTCCGCTGTACTATCTCACCACCTCTCTATCGTCCGCTGTACTATCTCACCACCTCTCTATCGTCCGCTGTACTATCTCACCACCTCTCTATCGTCCGCTGTACTATCTCACCACCTCTGATCGTCCGCTGTACTATCTCACCACCTCTGATCGTCCGCTGTACTATCTCACCACCTCTGATCGTCCGCTGTACTATCTCACCACCTCTGATCGTCCGCTGTACTATCTCACCACCTCTCTATCGTCCGCTGTACTATCTCACCACCTCATATCGTCCGCTGTACTATCTCACCACCTCTGATCGTCCGCTGTACTATCTCACCACCTCTGATCGTCCGCTGTACTATCTCACCACCTCATATCGTCCGCTGTACTATCTCACCACCTCTCGTCCGCTGTACTATCTCACCACCTCTGATCGTCCGCTGTACTATCTCACCACCTCTGATCGTCCGCTGTACTATCTCACCACCTCTGATCGTCCGCTGTACTATCTCACCACCTCTGATCGTCCGCTGTACTATCTCACCACCTCTGTATCGTCCGCTGTACTATCTCACCACCTCTGATCGTCCGCTGTACTATCTCACCACCTCTGTATCGTCCGCTGTACTATCTCACCACCTCTGATCGTCCGCTGTACTATCTCACCACCTCTGACTGTAATATCGTCCGCTGTACTAACTCACCACCTCTGATCGTCCGCTGTACTATCTCACCACCTCATATCGTCCGCTGTACTATCTCACCACCTCTGATCGTCCGCTGTACTATCTCACCACCTCTGATCGTCCGCTGTACTATCTCACCACCTCTGACTGTAATATCGTCCGCTGTACTAACTCACCACCTCTGATCGTCCGCTGTACTATCTCACCACCTCATATCGTCCGCTGTACTATCTCACCACCTCTGATCGTCCGCTGTACTATCTCACCACCTCTGATCGTCCGCTGTACTATCTCACCACCTCTCTATCGTCCGCTGTACTATCTCACCACCTCTGATCGTCCGCTGTACTATCTCACCACCTCTGTATCGTCCGCTGTACTATCTCACCACCTCTGATCGTCCGCTGTACTATCTCACCACCTCTGTATCGTCCGCTGTATTATCTCACCACCTCTGATCGTCCGCTGTACTATCTCACCACCTCTGTATCGTCCGCTGTACTATCTCACCACCTCTGATCGTCCGCTGTACTATCTCACCACCTCTGTATCGTCCGCTGTACTATCTCACCACCTCTGATCGTCCGCTGTACTATCTCACCACCTCTGTATCGTCCGCTGTACTATCTCACCACCTCTGATCGTCCGCTGTACTATCTCACCACCTCTGATCGTCCGCTGTACTATCTCACCACCTCTCTATCGTCCGCTGTACTATCTCACCACCTCTGACTGTACTATCGTCCGCTGTACTAACTCACCACCTCATATCGTCCGCTGTACTATCTCACCACCTCTGACTGTAATATCGTCCGCTGTACTAACTCACCACCTCTGATAGTCCGCTGTACTATCTCACCACCTCTGACTGTAACGTCCGCTGTACTAACTCACCACCTCTGATCGTCCGCTGTACTATCTCACCACCTCTCTATCGTCCGCTGTACTATCTCACCACCTCTGATCGTCCGCTGTACTGTCTCACCACCTCTGATCGTCCGCTGTACTATCTCACCACCTCTGATCGTCCGATGTACTATCTCACCACCTCTGATCGTCCGCTGTACTATCTCACCACCTCTCTATCGTCCGCTGTACTATCTCACCACCTCTCTATCGTCCGCTGTACTATCTCACCACCTCTGATCGTCCGCTGTACTATCTCACCACCTCTCTATCGTCCGCTGTACTATCTCACCACCTCTGATCGTCCGATGTACTATCTCACCACCTCTCTATCGTCCGCTGTACTATCTCACCACCTCTGATCGTCCGCTGTACTATCTCACCACCTCTCTATCGTCCGCTGTTCTATCTCACCACCTCTGGTCCTCCGCTGTACTATCTCACCACCTCTCTATCGTCCGCTGTACTATCTCACCACCTCTGATCGTCCGCTGTACTATCTCACCACCTCTCTATCGTCCGCTGTGCTATCTCACCACCTCTGATCGTCCGCTGTACTATCTCACCACCTCTCTATCGTCCGCTGTACTATCTCACCACCTCTGATCGTCCGCTGTACTATCTCACCACCTCTCTATCGTCCGCTGTTCTATCTCACCACCTCTGATCGTCCGCTGTACTATCTCACCACCTCTCTATCGTCCGCTGTACTATCTCACCACCTCTGATCGTCCACTGTACTATCTCACCACCTCTCTATCGTCCGCTGTACTATCTCACCAACTCTCTATCGTCCGCTGTACTATCTCACCACCTCTCTATCGTCCGCTGTACTATCTCACCACCTCTGATCGTCCGCTGTACTATCTCACCACCTCTCTATCGTCCGCTGTACTATCTCACCACCTCTGATCGTCCGCTGTACTATCTCACCACCTCTGATCATCCGCTGTACTATCTCACCACCTCTGATCGTCCGCTGTACTATCTCACCACCTCTGATCGTCCGCTGTACTATCTCACCACCTCTGATCGTCCGCTGTACTATCTCACCACCTCTCTATCGTCCGCTGTACTATCTCACCACCTCTCTATCGTCCGCTGTACTATCTCACCACCTCTGATCGTCCGCTGTACTATCTCACCACCTCTCTATCGTCCGCTGTACTATCTCACCACCTCTCTATCGTCCGCTGTACTATCTCACCACCTCTCTATCGTCCGCTGTACTATCTCACCACCTCTCTATCGTCCGATGTACTATCTCACCACCTCTCTATCGTCCGCTGTACTATATCACCACCTCTGATCGTCCGCTGTACTATCTCACCACCTCTCTATCGTCCGCTGTACTATCTCACCACCTCTGACTGTACTATCTCACCACCTCGGATCGTCCGCTGTACTATCTCACCACCTCTCTATCGTCCGCTGTACTATCTCACCACCGCTCTATCGTCCGCTGTACTATCTCACCACCTCTGATCGTCCGCTGTACTATCTCACCACCTCTGATTGTCCGCTGTACTATCTCACCACCTCTGACTGTACTATCTCACCACCTCTGATCGTCCGCTGTACTATCTCACCACCTCTGATCGTCCGCTGTACTATCTCACCACCTCTCTATCGTCCGCTGTACTATCTCACCACCTCTGATCGTCCGCTGTACTATCTCACCACCTCTCTATCGTCCGCTGTACTATCTCACCACCTCTGATCGTCCGCTGTACTATCTCACCACCTCTCTATCGTCCGCTGTACTATCTCACCACCTCTCTATCGTCCGCTGTACTATCTCACCACCTCTGATCGTCCGCTGTACTATCTCACCACCTCTGACTGTAACTATTTGCAACAAGATCTAAACCAGCTTCGACAGCTTGAAAATGGGACAAATAAATGCGAAATCATTGCAATAGCCAGAAAAAAGGAACCAATTACCAACAACTATATACTACATGGCACTTTAGTTAAAAACAAAGTACATCGGCCTTACTATCACAAACAAGCTTGAATGGAAACCTCACATTAACAGCCAAGGCAATGAGCTATTTGTTTATTGAATTGCTGTGTGAAATTATCAATTATTCCAGCAGTTCTTGGTACCAAAAAGGACACATAATTACTTTTTTCAACCTCTCAAATGTATTAAAATCCATAGCTTAAGTCGTCTCTCAATAATTGCTCAGAATCTATATACAACAAAGATGATGATATCTGAAATTCGCCAGATAGATACAGATAAATTCTTTGTTGAAAATATCTTGCCATTTTGGCTGGATTTATGCAAAACGTGCGCCCCCTTATATATACGGGCGGCGTTGGCGGTGGGTATGCTGTTAAAATATTCACCTCCGTCAAAAACCGCCATAAACAGAAAGAATAGTAAAATATAGACAGACCTTGTTCTTATACCAATCAGAAACATGGCATAAACAGTATGTTATTGTCAATTTTGTTTCCTTTGTAATGAAAACAAAAGCAAAAAACGTTACGTTACCTGGCTTTTGTTTAGATCCGGATATGGTAAACATAAAGAGCGTTATTTGTTACTGTTTTCCTGATATGGAAATAATAAAGAGCGTTTATATCAGTTGTGTGTGATTAACCAATCATGTCATTCACCAAATTAACCAAAGGGTGTGAAGACGACAACTTTAGACGATATGATGATACATTTTCTTAAGGCGGAGGTCAAGTGACCAATTTTGAATGGGGACTTCCATGCAAATCTGCAGAGCAAAAGTTACAGAGTTGCACATACTTCCGAGTGTGACTTGATGTGGTATTGGAAACAACAGGTATTTATTTGACAGGTTCGCTTGGAACTTGTTCCAATTTCTAGGTTGGTGTATTTATTTTTGAATTTTATATTAATTTTTCAAATGTGGGTCAAATGATGTGATTCCAGAAAAATATTCTCAAAAATATATTTATTGCAAAATTGTATAATTAACCAAGCGGTCGGACCCGCCAGATAAATACATGTTGCTAACAATACCACATCAAGTCACACTTAGAAGTATGTGCAACTCTGTAGCTTTTGCTCTGCAGATTTGCATGGAAAAAATCCCCATTCAAAATTGTTCACATGACCTCCCCCACCATTAATAGAATCATATTACCCAACCAGCATCATAGTAATTCAACAGTACCCATAGAATCATAGAAAGTCAGCAGGACCCACATAATCATAGCAATTCAGCAGGACTCACGGATTCATAGCAAATCAGCAGGACCCACAGAATCATAACAATTCAGCAGGACCCACAAAATCATAGTAATTCAACAGGACTCACAGAATCATAGCAATTCAACAGGACCCACAGAATCATAGCAATTCAGCAGGACCCACAGAATCATAGCAATTCAGCAGGACCCACGGAATCATAGCAATTCAGCAGGACCCACAGAATCATAGCAATTCAGCAGCACCCACATACTCGTAACAATTCAGCAGGACCCACATAACCATAGCAATTCAGCAGGACCCACATAATCATAGCAATTCAGCAGGACCCACAGAATCATAGCAATTCAACAGGACTCAAAGAATCATAGCAATTCAACAGGACTCACAGAATCATAGCAATTCAGCAGGAACCACAGAATCATAGCAATTCAGCAGGACCAACAGAATCATAGCAATTCAACAGGACCCACAGAATCATAGCAATTCAACAGGACTCACAGAATCATAGCAATTCAGCAGGAACCACAGAATCATAGCAATTCAGCAGGACCCACAGAATCATAGCAATTCAGCAGGACCCACAGAATCATAGCAATTCAGTAGGGCCCACAATATCATAGCAATTCAACAGAACTCACACAATCATAGCAATTCAACAGAACTCACAGAATCATAGCAATTCAGTAGGGCCCACAATATCATAGCAATTCAACAGAACTCACACAATCATAGCAATTCAGCAGGACACACAGAATCATAGCAATTCAGCAGGGCACACAGAATCATAGCAATTCAACAGAACTCACAGAATCATAGCAATTCAGCAGGACCCACAGAATCATAGCTATTCAGCAGGACCCACATAAGCATAACAATTCAGCAGGACCCACATAATCATAGCAATTCAGCAGGACCCACATAATCATAGCAATTCAGCAGGACCCACATAATCATAGCAATTCAGCAGGACCCACATAATCATAACAATTCAGCAGGACCCACATAACCATAGCAATTCAACTGGACCCACATACTCATATCAATTCAGTAGGGCCCATATACTCATAGCAATTCAGCAGGGCATACGGAATCATAACAATTCAGCAGGACCCACATAATCATAGCAATTCAGCAGGACCCACACAACCATAGTAATTAAGCAGGACCCACATAATCAATGCAATTCAGCAGGAACCACATAATCATAGCAATTCAGCAGAACCCACCGAATCATAGCAATTCAGCAGGACACACCGAATCATAGCAATTCAACAGGACTCACAGAATCATAGCAATTCAACAGAACCCACAAAATCATAGCAATTCAGCAGGACCCACAAAATCATAGCAATTCAGCAGGACACACCGAATCATAGCAATTCAGCGGGACTACTTAACCAGGGGTTCGTATATAATTCGCTATTACGTATGACCTGTGCCCTCAAATGAAATGAAAGGACCACCGTGCACCATCGAAATGCTAATATCTAATAATATAAGTAAATTCCACGCATCGCTATCAAAAGCCAATTAGCACACTCGAGTTAATTGTGAATAAACGCGTGTGTATTTATTAGATATTTTTGGCCGCTTCTGAATTTAGTGCAATATGCATGTCATACATATTTACACAGCGACGTGCGTTACCAAAAGCTCCAGACGAGGTGGGCGCGGGCGAATGTCGATAAATACTATATTTTCTTTTTCTAGGAAGCGTATCAAAAGAAGGTCATCTCGACAATGAATTTACGAGCTGCACGTTTGCATAAATACAGCCAAATATGGCAAGAGATTTTCAACAAAGTATTTCTCCGGATCTATCTGGCGAAAATTCTTGAATTTCACATTTCATCATCTTCATTATTTGTAGAAGCTGAGAAATTATTAAGAGATAACAAAAACTATTAATTATAATACATTTGGGAGGTTGAAAATATTATTTTCTTTGTTGTCCCTTTCGGTAATTAATAATTTCACACAACGCTCCAATCACCAAACAGCTTATTGTCTTGGCTCCATGAGAGGAGGCTTCATTTTTATCATTATGTGGAGTTAGATATTTAATTGCACAATATAGAGTCATACCCCCATATAGTATGATGAAGAATAAAGCAGTCACAAATATTCCAGCCCAATGAAAACAACTGTTGATATGCAGTGTGGTCCACACAAGCATCAAGCAATCAACAGAAATTAGGCCAAAGTGTTAAGAGATATGGTGGTCAGCTTCTACTTGGTTATGAAGCCATCACCCAAAACACATGTCAGCCCAATTTTTCATTGAACAACATGAATGACATGAAACTGATCAAATATAGAAAATTATTTATGGGTAGTTGCCTTTCTAAGTGAAAATAATCATAAAATTTCATGAATCAAGAAAAATTAAGTCTCCTCTCATGATCTTCAGATATGATATCATGGATATATGATCTGCACTTTTGAAACAAATCTAATTTACAGAAGTTCTTGGTACCTGAAAATGGTGAAATTTTAAACATTTTACATGTCATAAAAGTGAATTAAATAAGATTATAATAATAAAATTTTCGATAGTTCTTAAATAATGTATTACAATAATCGCTTATACCAAATTTCACAAATAAATTCTTGTCAGATTTTGAGAAAATCCATTTAGAAATGCCAGGAAATTTTATCCAAACGTGTAGCTGACCCTTAATTATTCGAGATATACATGTTATTTTATCTTCCCCGAAGAAAATTGAATCTAGTCATGTATTTGTTATAACTTCGGTAAGTCTCTTCGGAGTATATATGAATCGTACATGTACATGTATATTAGTTTGTCACTTTAATGTTGCGGCTTTAATATTGAAGACGCCTAATATGAACGCAAATGTTACGAATCGATAACAAACCATCAAGTCGTGCAAAGCATCCTCCTCTTCCGTGTGATGAATCATAAACTCCCGTAGAATGACAGGCTGCCATCGATACAATCCGGTTCCGCTTTATATGTCCGGTTCCGCTTTATATGTCCGATTCCACGCTTTAGATGTCCGATTCCACGCTTTATATGTCCGATTCCACGCTTTAGATGTCCGATTCCACGCTTTATATGTCCGATTCCACGCTTTATATGTCCGATTCCACGCTTTATATGTCCGGTTCCACGCTTTAGATGTCCGATTCCACGCTTTAGATGTCCGATTCCACGCTTTATATGTCCGATTCCACGCTTTAGATGTCCGATTCCACGCTTTAGATGTCCGATTCCACGCTTTAGATGTCCGATTCCACGCTTTATATGTCCGATTCCACGCTTTATATGTCCGGTTCCACGCTTTAGATGTCCGATTCCACGCTTTAGATGTCCGATTCCACGCTTTAGATGTCCGATTCCACGCTTTAGATGTCCGATTCCACGCTTTATATGTCCGATTCCACGCTTTAGATGTCCGATTCCACGCTTTAGATGTCCGATTCCACGCTTTATATGTCCGGTTCCGCTTTATATGTCCGATTCCACGCTTTATATGTCCGATTCCACGCTTTATATGTCCGATTCCACGCTTTATATGTCCGATTCCACGCTTTAGATGTCCGATTCCACGCTTTAGATGTCCGATTCCACGCTTTAGATGTCCGATTCCACGCTTTAGATGTCCGATTCCACGCTTTATATGTCCGATTCCACGCTTTATATGTCCGATTCCACGCTTTAGATGTCCGATTCCACGCTTTAGATGTCCGATTCCACGCTTTAGATGTCCGATTCCACGCTTTAGATGTCCGATTCCACGCTTTATATGTCCGATTCCACGCTTTAGATGTCCGATTCCACGCTTTAGATGTCCGATTCCACGCTTTAGATGTCCGATTCCACGCTTTAGATGTCCGATTCCACGCTTTAGATGTCCGATTCCACGCTTTAGATGTCCGATTCCACGCTTTAGATGTCCGATTCCACGCTTTAGATGTCCGATTCCACGCTTTATATGTCCGATTCCACGCTTTAGATGTCCGATTCCACGCTTTAGATGTCCGATTCCACGCTTTAGATGTCCGATTCCACGCTTTAGATGTCCGATTCCACGCTTTAGATGTCCGATTACACGCTTTAGATGTCCGATTCCACGCTTTAGATGTCCGATTCCACGCTTTAGATGTTCGATTCCACGCTTTAGATGTCCGATTCCACGCTTTAGATGTCCGATTCCACGATTTTTAACCAAACAATTTGAAGTGGCCAGTCGTTTTTCTGTTGAATACTAGTTAAGTGTTGGCATCTATATCATAGTATGTACATATAGCTTATCAGTTAGTTTTGTTCATCGTGCATAGCATGTGAAATTCCCAATTGTTAAAACATGAGGCGAAGAACACGAATAAAACTATGTGCATATGTGCAAATGTGCATATATATTTTATATATTTAATATATCATACCATGCCACCATACGACATCCTGTGTATTGAAATTTGTTCCATGGGCTTCCGTATGTGTGTTATTTATGCACGAGTTTTCTATCGCAAATCTCGCATGTTTATGGGGAAGATATGCAAGTGATATTTCTGGGATGACATGCACGAGTGATTCAATCTCATAATTAAATGTGAGACAACATTTTTAAAACGTTTTTCATCAACATGTCCTGATTTTTTGTGCACCCAGTTCAATTGTCAAACTTAATATTCCATTGCTAAATTGTCTGGCAATCCAATGTTTGGTCGTGCTTTTTGTGACGAAAAACCATTCTAACTAATGCGCCAAAAATTAGATTTAGTAACTTGTCAATTCTTGAGAAAGAGAACATGACAATCGAATGCAGCGAGTGTGCTATCGGACCGGACGATAACACGCCGAAAACAGCGAGTGTGCTATCGGTCAGAACGATAAAACGCCGAAAACAGCGAGTGTGCTATCGGACCGGACGATAAAACGCCGAACCGGACATAAAAAAAACAGCGAGTGTGGTATCGAGCCGGACGATAAAACGCCGAAAACAGCGAGTATGCTATCGGACCGGACGATAAAACGCCGAACCGGACATAAAAACAGCGAGTGCGGTATCGAGCCGGACGATAAAACGCCGAAAACAGCGAGTGTGCTATCGGACCGGACGATAAAACGCCGAACCGGACATAAAAAAAACAGCGAGTGTGGTATCGAGCCGGACGATAAAACGCCGAAAACAGCGAGTGTGCTATCGGACCGGACGATAAAACCCCGAACCGGACATAAAAACAGCGAGTGTGGTATCGAGCCGGATGATAAAACGCAGAAAACAGCGAGTATGCTATCGCGGACCGGACGATAAAACCCCGAACCGGACATAAAAACAGCGAGTGTGGTATCGAGCCGGATGATAAAACGCCGAAAACAGCGAGTATGCTATCGGACCGGACGATAAAACGCCGAACCGGACATAAAAACAGCGAGTGTGGTATCGAGCCGGATGATAAAACGCCGAAAACAGCGAGTATGCTATCGGGCCGGACGATAAAACGCCGAACCGGACATAAAAACAGCGAGTGTGGTTTCGAGCCGAATGATAAAACGCTGAAAACAGCGAGTGTGCTATCGGACCGGACGATATAACGCCGAAAACAGCGAGTGTGGTTTCGAGCCGAATGATAAAACGCCGAAAACAGCGGGTATGCTATCGGACCGGACGATAAAACGCCGAACCGGACATAAAAAAAACAGGGAGTGTGCTATCTGACCGGACGATAAAACGCCGAAAACAGCGAGAGTGCTATCTGACCGGACGATAAAATGCCGAAAACAGCGAGTGTGCCGTCTGACCGGACGATAAAACGCCGAAAACAGCGAGTGTGCTATCTGACCGGACGATATAACGCCGAAAACAGCGAGTGTGCTATCGGTCCGGACGATAAAACGCCGAAAACAGCGAGTGTGCTATCTGACCGGACGATATAACGCCGAAAACAGCGAGTGTGCTATCTGACCGGACGATAAAACGCCGAAAACGGACATCAAAATAGGAGCTGGATTTTATATCGATTGCAGCTTGTTGGAATATGGCGAAGGACAAATGATAGACTATGTACCCTCTGTCACTCAGAGATATGCGACCATCATCATCATGTCGTTCTTGACTGTATTGAACTCCGAAACATACACGCTCAGTAACTGAGATCGTACTATCACGGAAACCGCTATGTTTGGCATAATCAACTCCAAGCCATGCAATATCTATATACTATACTGATATACTATACACATTGTTTATACGTGTACCAAAACTCTATAAAGAATGACCCCGACGCCAATACAGTATTGCGTTGTGTATTCCTACATATATAGCTGTGCTCTATGTTGTAGCACCATACGCACACGTATTCAATATCGCACCGCGCAGCCGCTTATGCACCGTATTATTTAATGTGTAATCATGTTTCGCTCTGCAATATCTACATTTGATGATCAGAGACATTACTTGAATTGAATAGAGTTATATGAGAGGTTGTGGGTTCATACAGCCTGATATTTCTGAATGTATAAGATGCATCATTATCTTGTCAAAGTCATCGATTCCAATAGTTTTACATCAATCAAGATACTTAATTCCGACGCAATATACTAGCGCACGTATAATTGAATATAACTTATATTGATTTGAGATTTTGTAAGTTCAGCATGGAGTCGTTCTGATTAATAATTCGGACATTTGTGATGTTTCATGTCGCATGAAAGTCTTCGTCAAGAATCACGATTTAGTTTCACGGGCGATCAATATTTCATCACGTCAGTAGTCTACGATTGCACTAACCAATTGGTCGGATTAGTCGTCTCCGGTTTAAAGGCACGGGCGGCGTTCGTTGCAGAAATATTCATATTTGTTCAAATCGCCATCAACAGAAGGAATATTAAAATATATATAGTTTTGTTCATATGCCAAACATAATCAGCGCGTAAATAGTAAAGTGTCGTCAAGACGTACGATGGTGTACGTAAACAAGAGCCTGCTCGTGTTACAGAGGTTGTGCTCCTGTTTACATAACACAGCGCAATTATATTGGTTAATCACACAGAAATGATATAAAAGCTCTTTATTATTTCCATATCAGGAAAACAGTAACAAATAACGCTCTTTATGTTTACCATATCCGGATCTAAACAAAAGCCAGGAAACGTAACGTTTTTTTGCTTTTGTTTACATAACAAAGGGGGAAAAAAATGACAATAACATATTGTTTATGCCATATTTCTGATTGGTATAAGAACAAAGTCTGTCTGGTCGGATCATCATGAAATATGTCGTGGATGTTAACATTGACATGCAGATGGGAACGAGTCCTTTTGGGGTCATTCAGCAAAAAAACATGACCGGCAGCGGCCATCTTGTATTTTACTCTTTGCATCACTAAATCCTTTGGCATAGGCTACAGGTCGTACCTTTGGTCGGATGTTTATGAAATTTGTCATGACTGTTGAAATTGACATGTAGATGGGAACGAGTCATTTTGGGGTCATTCGGCAAAAAACATGGCCCCCAGCGGCCATCTTGGTTTTCAAAATTCAATCCGTTAGCACAGACTACAGGCCAGAGTGTTTGTCTGATCATCATGAAATTTGTCGTGGAAGTTAATATTGACATGTAGATGGGAATGAGGTATTTTGAGGTCATTCAGCCATATGGCCGCCGGTAGCCATCTTGGATTTAACTTTTTTACTATGACTAAATCCGTTGATACAGGCTACAGGTCGTATCTTTTGTCGGATCATCATTAAAATTGTCATAGATGCTAACATTGATATGTAAATAGGAAGCGGCCATCATGGATTTTGCTCTTTGCATAACTAGACCTTTCAACTTTTCACATTCCTAATCACTCTATTTACTGTAACACATGGAATTATTCCCTTTCCAGGTTGAGCTACAGTGGCATTGACTCTTTCATTTTTGCGTTTTATAACATTAAACCGACAACTAAACCATATTATTCGACGGTCCATTAAACCCGGTTTTGGGAGGTTTGACATAAGACGACAAATTCGTATTTTCTGTATTACCAAGTGACTCATTAAATAACGAGGGTTGTTAGTAGCGTTTACTTATTCCCGTTAATTGAGTGCATGTCGATAATCACCTTACCGACCTGCATGCTGTCCACCTGGCAGCTAGGTAGTTCCATTGCATTCTCATATCATCGAATCAGCCAGCCACTGAATGAAAACAAACGACACATTAGACCCGACTTGAAGGGACGGTCATTATAAGTTTATATAAACCATGTTTAAACTCGGAGGTATACACTGGATATGACAAATCCGGCCAACGCGTTTGGTGAATTAAGCAATATAAAGCAGCACGGGCGGAATCCGTTTAATGCGTCAGAATCCCCGATGGACTGATACCAAATTTCAGCAGATCCTTACAATGTCATACACTACCAGGGGAAATATGTTAAAAGTTAGACCGTGTCACAGATAACAACATCTGATGTTAGTAGTTTGAGATCCGTAACTCCTTGCTTCAACAGCGCGTAACAGCGCTAACATTCTGAGTTCAAAGTCCTCCTTCTTTAATAGCGCTAACATTCTGAGTTCAAAGTCGGAATTTTCTCCCAAACTGCTGGTCCTATTTCAACCAAATGTGTTGTGGTGACTCGGGTTACACTGGTGGAGGTTAAAACCGCGTTAGTGTTTCGAAATTTTGATTTAAAAAAAATTAATTAAAACAAAAAATAAATAAATAGAAATAAACGATCAAAATTTGCATACATGGGCCACAGGCCGCGGCCCCTCCGACGCGGAATAAAGGCTTCAAAGGGAGCCTGTTTCAGCTAGTTATCAATATTGATCCAGAAATTTGTCCATCTACAGCATTCACGTTATTATATTAATTCCAACCGCCTTCCCTGCATCACACACCCTTTTATGTTATTTTTCAATTTTGTTACAGGAATTTGTCTAATAGTGGTGTCTATTTTAGACACATCCGTTACTTCGTAAAAGAGACATAAGTGCGACCGCAGACGCTGCGATTTTAAATCACAGGTGGAGAAAATCACTGGTGGGGCACGCACTGCGCATGCGCATGACCGCAGACATATCGTAGCGACCAAGCAATGTTTGATTTTTACCAAGAAAATCGTGGTGTGTCCTTGAAAACATTCGCAAACAACTAATTCAACGAATTGGACTTCCTGGAAGGAGACACTTTTAATTGAATTGAGGCGGGAAAGGGAGTATTTATATAAGTGTTCTGCCCGTTGAGCACTGCGCTGACTTTAACGGATACACATATGATATATTGTTAGCGCTGGCACGGTGTAACGTTTGAAACAGGTTTCACCTGCATTGTAGCGTATAACATTGTAAGCATTGTACCGGGAGGTTTGGGTAGAAAAAGTCCAGATACAGGAATGTGGGTGGTTCTAAGTCGGAAAACAATTGAGATGCAAATTGTTTCCAATCAACATATTTATCAAAGATTGATTAGGAAACATTAATATATTGGAATTATATCACTTAGGGTACGGTACGTTCATACACTGGCAAGTTTGCACGGTATGGTTTGCATGCATTTTGTCGTAGAAAACGATATGGTACCATAACATGAACGGAAAAAAAGCACATAAAGTGCACATGTGCACAGCTAACTACATGCGAAGTAAAATCTCCGTAGTTCCACTAGTAACGATGCTACCGGAATTTGCCTGTAAATAGCATGCAATTATCTGCAAGAATAAATCATACAGGTATTTGATGGCAAATTCAAGTAGCAGTGTTACAAGTGGAACTGCAGAAATTTTACTTCTCATGTCGCTAGCTTTGGTAAAGATGCATGTTATATGTATGCTTCCGTACATATTCTGGCAACATGTGGTTTTTTATGACGAAATGCCCGCAAAAGCATACAGTGCAAACTTGCCAGCGTATGAACGTACCCTTAGTGTTGTACTGAGCTGACATGTTGTATCATATCTGAGTATGATATTCCCATATTATAGTGACTAGAAAACACTATGCATCACCAGGTTGGGCACTCATGATTATATTATACTGGTACATGTAAATGTAGTCCATATGGGTAGCTACTGAGTTGGCTTATTGATTGAGCAACCTCAACCAA
Source organism: Siphonodentalium dalli (assembly GCA_032622095.1). Lineage (NCBI taxonomy): Eukaryota > Metazoa > Mollusca > Scaphopoda > Gadilida > Siphonodentaliidae > Siphonodentalium > Siphonodentalium dalli. Next base: position 265,349,633 of record CP136063.1, read on the forward strand.
AATTGATATAATTTCGTTTCAAAGACACATGTATTAAAATATATTATTGAGCCTATATTTCACTCTCAATACTATTATATGAACAGTGGCTATTAATGTCTTATTCTTATTCAGTATTTCTACCACCCGATATACAAATCAAGAAGCATGTTCCAGCAGTGCTATACGTGGCTATATACATAATCAATAAACCCATTTTGAATGACAAAATGTGACATCCGCATGTCAACAGTATAACATTTTTATAACAAAATATTTGCAAATATCATCTTGCCATCTGAGCCTTTAACACCAGTCACTGGTTACAAAAAACATTTTATTTTTATAGGATCGTAGACCACACGAGCATAAGCATTGCATCAAACAATCACTGACATACGCTTAGTCAATTAGGATGCCACATGGAGTGCATTGGCCAACAAACTTGAACACGGTATGTGCACATGCATTGATTATAATTGAGAGGTGAATATTATAGGCCTAAGATGAAATTCCTATTCATAATGCATATCTTTATACATTCACTAAGAAGTATGTCAATGTTAGCCAAAAGATGGGAAGCAGATACTTATAGGAACACGTTGTGTCAGGTATGAAATTTCAAATTGTTGAATAATTTGTCGAAGTTGACCACCAACACAACACCTGTCGCCACGTCCCTGCTTATAATTGGTGATAAGTACCCCAATGCCCAGTGTGTTCACAGTTTCCTCACCTTGAACACAAGCAGGTAAATGCACGACATATAAAACTGTGTATCTGAGTAATTCATGGTGGAAACCAGTCTTAGTAAACATACATTCATACCACTACTTTGATATGTTGGTATGTAGTTTACTTCAGACAGGGTGGCAACTGTCCTAGTATCGGACAATAGGTACACACGTAATTAGTCTTTCTCCTGATCACCAACGATTACTCAAAGCGGTCTTCATTTGTTGGAACACAAACCAGTAACGAGGGGTTCCCAAGTGCATAATTCTTCACCGTGCATGCATGGTAGTGATTGAAACCATTGTCAACTTCCTATCGCCAAAAAGTTATCATCGCTGTATATTCTATATTTGTATTTGTTACCAAGTCTGACATTTCGGCCTTTGATGTAAACATATTTATTTCTCTAAATCATGCACATTAGTTAACAGAGTTGTATAATATATATAAAGACAATTATTTTAGAGAATGGGATTTGGCAGAAAGTGTGATGTTATATTAGCCATTTCCCCATCTTTGTCATACACATGTGGTGGTGTCTTTATTGCTTTTTCATAATGTTCTTTTCCCAGTTAGATTTTGTTTTTATTTAAATTTTTCTATCTTATTATAATTGTCAGTCGTCTGGGGCATAGACTGTCCAACAGTAACCTATAATAATGGGTCACTGTTGGGCAGTCCACGATTCAGATGAACTGAATTGTTACTACCATTTGTTTGTGACCTGACCATCGACCCCACTCGATCAGTTTCCAATAATCATAGCATAATTAACGTTTCAAGATCGATACGACAAGAGTGATGTATCGTATGTATATACTTATTGCGAGCAATTCCAGGGGTCAATACTATGAACAATTTTATACCTGTAATACAAATTGTATTTATTAATTTGTAATTACAAATTTGTGTTAACTATCACAGTGGTTTCATAGTACAGGGAAAATTTAGCCGTATTATTGTAATACCTTAAACTGGGCGAGAGGTGAAACCCCTAAAAGGCAGCTGTAAAACTTAGAAAAAACTAACTCACCACTCTGCTCCCATGCACCCGTTATCAATGTTATCTGAATACCAGTTCAAATTAGACGGACATCCATATAGAGCTAAAATAACTGACAACGATTTATATGGGGAAGTTACAATGCGTGCTATCATATTGTGAATAGTGATAACGCCGGTACTATGAAACGATGAGCTAACAAAATCTCGCATATTTCACAAAGATCTACTGTTGATTATTGTAGATTGCTTACGGACAAACCTTTGCCTGTGAGGGATTCACAATATATTGAATCACGCCAAGCCAAAGTTACCAAAGAAATAACCAATCATAAGTTGAGAGGTGATCACTTATCAGAGCTATCCAATCGGTTCACGAATTGCTAAGTTGATGACCACTTGTCTGCGCAAAGTTAACAAATAAACTGTTCATTTGTAGTGTGTGTCTGTAAGTACAAGTCAGTGTAATAACGAGTACTACAACCAATTTGGTATCATTGTTTTTACAAATTACAAATTTACAACCATTCAGTTTGTGAAAATAAAATATTATTTTGATGGTATAGCATTATATATATTGTGACCATCCTATGATTTCAAACTGATCCGCTACTCTTATTATAACACATCGAGGCAGTAACGTGGCTTCATTTTATCGGGGGGTGTATCGAAGCAGGGACGTGCTAATGGTATCGGTTATAGGAGTGGTGGGGGGCCCCGGTGGTCCAGTCGGTCCAGGTGCATTACACCGTCACAGGCCGTCCAGTGTTGACGAAGCTGATTCGAGCCCCGTCATATGGAGGGTGACCGGAATCGTATATCTGGGCAAGTTTATCAGTTGCTTTCCGGGGGGTCGGTGGTTTCTACACGCAGTGGGACGATTTCTCGGCGAAATCAAGCCTCTGTGTGGTCTTTCCTCCACCCGTAAAATTGACAACGTCGTGTGTGGCCTAGCGGCTAGAACGACGATACACCCTAATAAACCAAACCAAAGCAATAGGAGTGGTGGTCATTTTATAATTTCAAACTGCTCCGATATCTTATACTATATCTAGATAGGGACGTGGCTATATGGGCTCAGTTTGGCGATGGGGTGTCCATCCTATAATTTCCATATGCACCCTTTGAATAAACAAAATGCCTATAAATTCCACATAGCGATGGAATCGTATACCAAGAGTGAAAGTATTTAAATTTTTCTACGCTGATAACAAAAGTTAGTCAATATGACTAACATATGTTAGTCAAAGGTTTTTCCTCAGGATGACTGATTTAGTTCAGACAACATGACTGAGGCATAACATTAATTAAAATAACTAGGGTGATGTTAGTCATAACGACTAAGAAATGGGGATCCAAACGACTAATTAGTCAAAATTGCCAGGATTTAGTCATAACTTTTCTTAGTCAATTGGAAGGCGAAAACTAAAGTTGCTGAATTATGTGCAAATAATTCCAATACTTGACCAAATTACTCAAAATGTTTGTGACTAACACTAAGTTAGTCATATTTAATGAATATGTCCAACCCAAGGGGGTGGACATCTTACTGTTACAGCTTGAAAATCAGAAGCCAACCGGGGTAAACAATTACATTTCACAGAAACAGAAGTTTCTAATTGAGGGATGGGGATACAGTTGGATATCGACGTTGGCGCATCGAAGAGAACATCTTGCCACGTCACTGTATTTATGCTCTAGTCATTTGTGAAAACTGTGCTTGCATCTTCGTATTCGTGTCCTTTACCGTGACCAAATGCATTCGCGTCGGCGATTGAAACTCAAATGATAATCCGCCCATGACCATGAGTATCATTTACCTCGCAATGCTTTCTTGAGCGAAAAATCATACTCACATTGGGAACACGCGTCATTTTTATTTATTGTCATTTATAAACTATACTTGATCAAGACAACAACAACGAAATGTCTCTAACCAATTACCAAAAGGCAGTATTTCTGAAAGAATGTGTCAGGCATCGTGTTCCCAAGACCACTATCGCCATGTCCCTGTTTATGAGATTTCCATTGATAACACATTTTCATAAGGGGGCTACATCCCTGCGAATCAGATGGTTATATGCTCCGGTTTAAGGATGTGAAAATCGACAATTTATGTTTGACACCCTATATAGACATTCTAGACAAGTTCCTTAACGTTGTAACTTTCAATAAATTGGGTAATTTCAGTAGTTACAAGGAACACATACTGCTACCTCACATCCAAGCTGACCCCCTAAGGTTAGACAATTTCTAAATATAGGCCATTTCAATCCAAACTTTTGACCAAAGGAGGTAAATATGCAAATGTTGGTCTAAAACAAACACATACCCCCTAATAAATTGTTGGAAAAACAAAATAACAGAACAAGTTCAACCTATTTTTGTTGTAAAATTTCCAATTCATGTTGTTTCAGGTATTAAATTTCCAGCTGTTGAACGTGTTGATAAAATGTTTGGGGGGAGAAACATAACCCAAACCCCTTGTCGCGACGTCCCTGCATGTGGGTTGTACTTGAGATTTCCAGCTGACAAAATATTTTCACGAGGGGGTGAATCGACCCCTTGTCGTCACGTCCCTGCGTATCATAGATGGATATATTATCCGGGTTAAGGGTGCGAAAACTGAAAAATTATGTTTCATAGTACTCGAACATTCTTTGTGATTGGAGATATTTGTAAATACAAAGAACACGTACTATTTGTGATTTATGTTTGTAATCGTAGGTTCATAGTATTGGCGGAATGATAAATTGTTATTTCTTACAAACAATTGTATATTCTTACAAAGATAAAGTTTCATAGTATTGACCCCAGATGATCATGCCCGATAACCGAATAGGAGATATGAGATATTTTCTAATTTTCTGAATTGTACTGTATATCTAGTCACCGTGATGTGACCATGTGCTATTGTACACTCGTCTTGTCTCATTTATAGGCAGGAATTATCATTTATTTATCTGTATTTATTTATACTTATTCAAACTTATTTATACAGAGAGCGACTTAGGTAAAGTTCAATTTGAGAATCGTTTAGACAACAATATTTCGGCCTTTTGGCGACAGATGTTCCGAGTAAGAGTTCTGGGTTTCTACAGCAGTCATTTCGTGGTATTCGTTGTTAGTTCTACCCACTAAATATTGATTTCCGAGAGAAGTTCAATATATAATCTGGATTCACGATTATATAGCTATTGGTATTCAACATGAATAACAAGTGTCACGTGATGTTAGTATTGTATTTCAAAACGAGTATACAAATTTAATCGAAGGGGTTGATCATAAGATTAAATAACGAAGATATTAAGAAATTCTAAGAAAATAAAAAAAATATTAAAGAGCGTTAGCTGAAATTAACTTATGTACGACAAACGTTGATCAATTGTGATGGTGTACACTGTTTCAGACAAATTCGCTATTTCATCGGAAGGATGTTCTATATTGGGTTAATCACCATTCCGATTAACTCATCTCGAAATGCAATCCTAACACCACGTGGCACCTGTTACTACTGCGGATTGAATACCAATCGCTATCTAATCTTTCCCTATTCAAATGCGTGCTTATTAGGCGAGCATATAGTTACACGTATACAGTAATGCTCTAAGTAATCGACTTCTTAACCACCGCAGAATTATGGGTAACTTTTCAGGATTTAGTCGGAAATATGGCTTGTTGCCATTCATCGGAAAGCTCTCCCGAGAGCTTTCCGATGAATGGCAACAAGCCATATTTCCGACTAAATCCTGAAAAGTTACCCATAATTTCTGCTGTGGTTAAGAAGTCGATTACTTAGAGCATTACAATACATTGCACATATATGATATATGGTTGGTATATCTGAACAAACGTGCCCCTGACTAAGTTGTTTAAGTCAGTTGACTTAGTCTCTGTACGCAATGTTCTGTCGCCACCAATAAACTGAACATCGTGGTATGGCCTATGTTAGCAATTGAAACCCGGACAAATGAAATATGTCAATAAATACATGTACATATGCTATCAAGTAACACACAGCATTCCAAACTTACGAATCAAACAATTAAGTTAAACAAAGAGCATCAAAATTCGTCCGGCAAGCAAATAACCAACGCGGTCAGTCGCAATCTGGGCGTTGTATGAGCAGCCAACGCTTGACCCGGTTTTGAATTGCCTTTATTGTATACATTACACGGCATAAGAAAGATCGTCGCCAATTAACGTGGGTGGAAAACATTCCTCGCGAGATTGTAACCAAACTCACCACAAACACTCTTATTAAACTGGCTTTGATCTCTGGTGATGATTACCATAACAGTTCTTTTCTGTATGACATACAATTTACAAGAAAACCATAGTCAGAAATGGTAACGCCCTCAAAGATCGTATTATTAGACATATATAACATATATAACATATATAACATATATAACATATAAAATATATTCATTTCATGAATGCACCACCTCAGAATTCCGTTAACACAACTAATCCTTCAAATTATTACAACAACTACGGCTTATCACTGAAGGTTTCTCATTCACCACACCAGAAAGCCTCTAAATGCGGACCAAAAATCTACTCGTCGGATTAAATACAACCCGATACTTCGCAATACGACCGCTTGTCTACATTCCTTTTAATAAGTCAATTATAAACAATAGAGACGTGAATTTGTTTTTTATTCCTTAGTCACCTTTGGACTGAAAAAAAAGTTGTCGATGTTGAAAAAGTTGGTGGAAAAGACTTAGTGACGCTGCTGGTGCCGAAAAATATCGGGACTTGGGGGAAAATCACTCCAATTTATATTGTCGGTCCGAGCAACGCTCGGACTACTTTTCGACACTTTTTCATCGTCGACCCAACTTTTTTTCAAATTCGATCCTGCTCGACCCAACTTTTTTCGGCTCGAAATGTTTTGTCGAGGTGGCTAACAATGATTCTGGAGATATCCCGACTTACCCTATTTTCGAGCCATATTTTTAGTTTCGACCCTAAAACATTTCGGAAAATTGTTTCATCCCACACTGAGGACGTTCCCAGAGTCATTTCCTCCAAATCCCAATATGTTTCGATCCGAGCAGCGGTTGGGAAATGAACAGAGTTAATAATCAAGAACCAGGTGCGAAATATTATATTGGCAGTAATACTGCCGAGAGAGGCGGATATATGGTGAGGAGAGAGAGAGAGAGAGAGAGAGAGAGAGAGAGAGAGAGAGAGAGAGAGAGAGAGAGAGAGAGAGAGAGAGAGAGAGAGAGAGAGAGGACATGGAGAAAAGAGAGGGAATCTGCTTAGACTGCTTGCTATGACATGGGAAGAGTCGTCTGCCTTAAATATATAAACATTTAATGAATGAGCATATACATTTATTAGCATTCCAGTATTTTGCCCCATGGCCAGGTTCCTTAGTTAGTTGGCTCCTTCAACTCCATGCCGCGACGTCATTGAATGATTACATCGTTGCATGTGTAGTAGATGCTTTAAAATAATCTAATTTACATACGCATATCAACTACATACCCTTATAATAATCTAATTTACATACGCATATCAACTACATACCCTTATAATAATCTGATCTTCTGAGTATCAAACCTTCGGAGTATCGGACATTCGGTCTATTGGCATTCGGGGTATCGGACATTCGGATTATCGGACCTTCGGAGTATTGGGTCTTCGGACTATATGACGAACTTCGGAGTATTGGACCTTCGTAATATGGGACCTTCGGAGTATTGGACCTTCGTAATATGGGACCTTCTGACTATTGTGGGACCTTCGGCGTTCTGAGTTCAAAGACAATTCAACTTTATCTTATTTATTTTACTCTTTGCATGACTAAATCATTTGGCACACCCAAACAGACCACAATCCTAATCTGATCATTACTAAATTTCATACGGATGACCTCTAGAGGGGAGTCAATCTGCAAAACAGAGTTAAACCCTCTCGCTACGCGATGCCCGAACGCTGCCATGGTTGCATCGGCAGGTACACGATTTAACTTAAGGATCTCGTGAACCCACAGACACAACCAAACATCCAATACGGTCACACACCCACTGCAATACATATAAAAACTGTATCAGAGGTCATGTCCGCGAATAGAATGGACTTCACATTGAAGTGTCACGAATAAGTATTTACCATCCATGTGTCACACCCTGTTATTTTCCCCACCTGTCACGAACATTAGGTTTGTGTTATTTTCATCTCGGAATTCCATTCGACAGGAAATATCGTATGTTTATAGGAGATGCGTACATTGACTGAAGTCGTGTGACCTGCATTCACACACACGCCGTAATTCGTCGCGTTCCATAGACAAACCACTCTGTGTGATGTGACAACTTTCTGACAAATCTAACCACAATTACAACTACTACAACTGAGAAAAAATACTTTATACGCGAAAACAAGCATTTGTGATGTGGCGGCCAGACTAATTAATGGGTTCATATTCATAATCTGACATATCAGAATAATAATCAGATATATCAGATTGAGTAATCTGATAAAGTAATCTGATATATCAGAATAAGTAACCTGACATGTCAGAATAATAATCTGATATATCATATTAGTAATCCGATGTATCATATTGAGTAATCTGATTGATCAGAATACTCCTCAAATATATATATATATAACAAATGCCAATGACTGGCAAGATCTAAAACATATATGTGTAAAAAGCATTAGTTTCATTAAAGCGTGGCAACTACGTATACGGCGGCGTGTATTGAACCGTCACCTCCTCTTATCGAACCGTCACCTCCTCTTCAGTTATTAATCTCAGAGTACCCGTTACTCTTGCATTTCTTCTCGGATTTCAAAAATCCTGTCCGATATGGGTTTGTTTTCGTTCAGGGAATCCATATACTTAAATAAATGAATGTCAATCAAAACTTCTTCTTTTTTTTTGCGAAAATTTTGCCCCCACCTTAGTGTCAAAATATATGCTCGACCCTGTCCAATTTTCTTTCTCGGACTAAACTGACAACGATCAACACGACTGTGAAAACCAAATTTAGTTATATATATATATATCTTTTTTCAGTCCCGTGATTCCCGTGTAGCACTTATTACTGAAATTAATGCACTTCGTGACAAATTTAGAACGGATGCTGTTCTTAGATCAAATATTTAATGAATGGATAAACATCACGTTAATTATTAATCGATTCAGACCACCCGGAGTAAGTGGTCAAATAACGCACGTCGTCGAAATCAGCCAATACGCCAAATATCAGATATAAACAATATCTAATCGGGGTTCGTATGTATATGTCTATGTATATATATATGTGTATATGTATATATAGCTATATATGTATATGTATGTATATGTATGTATATATATCACTATTGGTGTGAGTCGATCGACAGATAGACTCGTGATTTTAAAAATGAATTTATTACTTATATAATCCATATGTAGTATGATGCCAAAATGCTTGTTGAAATATCTTATGTATATAGTGTATATATGTTCGTGTATGTTCCACCTTAAATGGTGGCTTTATGCATTAAACAATTCAATTCAAATTCGATTGTTATTCAATCTGAAAAACTATATGCCAAATACGTCAGAGTCAGATCTATATATCATGTGTGGTCTATATAATCTATATATCATGTGTGGTCTATATAATCTATATATCATGTGTGGTCTATATAATCTATATATCATGTGTGGTCTATATAATCTATATATCATGTGTGGTCTATATAATCTATATATCATGTGTGGTCTATATAATCTATATATCATGTGTGGTCTATATAATCTATATATCATGTGTGGTCTATATAATCTATATATCATGTGTGGTCTATATAATCTATATATCATGTGTGGTCTATATAATCTATATATCATCTGTGGTCTATATAATCTATATATCATGTGGTCTTACTCTGGAAAGCTCATTGGTCGTTGTAGTCTGTTTCATCCGTTTTACCCAAGACTCTGTCCGTTGCACCACTAAATTGTTTGTTTTCATGTTTGTTTGTTTTTGTTGTTGTTGTTTGTTTTTGTGTGTGTGTGCATATTAGCATATCGTCACTTCTATGTTCAGTATGTCGTGTTGAAGCTGCCATAAGACAATCAAATGTTAGACTTAGGATTGTCCCATCATCTTTGTATGGTTTCAAAAACAAATTACCGCTGGAAGTTTTCTGAATGAATCATTGTTTTGTGTTTGTTTGGTAACTATATGTTATTTGATCCAATATAGCGTCATATTTCATTTTAAGTTGCCATTTGTGTGGCCGTCTTTGGCTTACACTTGTATAATATGGTCCGGAGCGCCCTCGAACGGAGAGCATATATTTGTTATATTTCTATATACATCCACATACAGTAGTTATCTTGGGTTACACTTGCATGCAGACCTGTAACTGTCATACTTTAGTTTTCCCTGCGTTGATAAAGCCATGTGCTTGGTGGTCAGCTGATCAGATCTAGACTCAATGACCTCACACCACCATCAAGTCTTGTACATTCTTCCATAGCAACTCTAACATTATAATGCCAACCCCACAAACCTGTGTTAAAATGTGGACTGAACCTGAGTTGTAGTGGAAAATTCCGTTTGTTTGATGGAATAATGTGTTAAAGGGGGTGATGTTACATTAAATGTAATAAATACATAACCACAGAAGTGATTTTGTTTTTCCATTGAGGGGTAATTCTGAATAAATAGATGGATTTTACAACATGACACCATAGACGACCGGAATCCGCTGAGAAAAAACTTTATACCCGAAACACCCATTAACTAAACTCGGGTTTTACATGGCTGCCGGATTACATGCTCGTCGGATGAATAATGTGATGAGAGCTTCATTCAGAAGATTCTCAGTGTGATATAAGGCAAATTATAAACATATATAGGTTTTAAATAGGTTCATAACTAGGGACTTAGAGATTAATGGCAATCACTGAGAATACTCTTATACTGAATAAGAATCAACACAGAACAATATAGGAACCGAACAAAAAGGGGCCGATTCGTTATATCCTGTTTAAACCTTCGAGTTTAAACCGGGTTTGAACCTACGTTAGACCGGATTCGCCATCTTCAGATTAAATCCGGTTGAAGGAAACCGCTTGGTTTAAGTCGCAGTCTGGCGGCTTAAACAATAATAGTTAAAACAAGAGATCTAATGTTTAGACGGATTCGTCAACTTCGTCGCCTTGTATCGTTACACAATTATCAAGCCTTTTAAACATAACCTTAGATTTGGTCATGTGTTTGAGACTCAACATAAATATTTTCAAGTCTAAAAAGATATCATTCGAACCAAACGTTTAAATGATATCACCAAGCAATTCTCCACTGATCCTCACCAGGGTTCGCGCTGCCACTTGCCAAATTTGTCAATGGCAAAAGTAATTCACATTTGGCAAAAAATATTTTTATTTGGCAAAAGTTTTGGCAAGTCACTATTTAATTCCTCAAGACAGTTGACAAATATTGGTCAATCAGTAACATTCATTTCAGGAAACTTTAACAATATAATTATATCAGTGGTGTTTTATATGGTTCAGGAAAAGCTAACACCTTGATTAAGATGCAGTTAAACTGATGGCATTTAGTATCGATGGGTGGAGAGATTACTCGTTTTTAGTGTGGTGGTGTTTACATAGCTAATCCTCTTGTGGTTTGCCCTTCCGATGAAGCAACCCTGCTATCATTTATGGTTCCGTGAATGGTTTATTTTTGTATGATAAACCACAATAGAGATGCGATTATAATTATTAACTAGCGGCTTTCCTGTCGATGTCAATGTTGCAGAAAATGGTACTATCGGGGATAGTATTTGGCAAATTCTAAAAGAACAGTAAATATTGGTCCAGCGCGGACCATCGACATGGATATCGAACGCATAAATTTCAGCTAGAATAAACGATAATGGACTACACGTAGGACACTGTTGTGTAAACAATATTTATTCCCAATACAAAACAAATTAATATTTTAACAAAATGCAATTGGATGATTATGGGTGATTGGAATGGGATGAGACAACCCTATTGTAGCTTTTTTGTAAGTCCCCTCCCAGATCGCTCAAATTTCCAGAACGACGTAAAGCCGTTCGGGGCGAGTCAGGTGGGAATTTTTGCTGGTTTGTTACTTTAGATAACTCAGTGGTGAATTTAATATTGATATAACACTCAACAACAGATAGCAAGAGATAAGATAATAAGTCGTGGTAGGACACTGTTGAGAAACCACAGCAAGTGCTACCCTTTATGATGTAACGTTGAATCAGAAGCAACTCTTCAAGCAAGGTCAGATTCCCAACCAGTGTATAATCTCACACAACAGCCAGCAGATTATTCGCACTCAATCAAAATCCCATGTACAGCCAACAAGATATATAATCATCTCACTCTCATTTCTCACTTCCCTTTCATCATATTCTTTTCCATATGACAACAACCATACTCTTCCAACCTACTCCCACATCACCCAAATCATTCCATGAAACTAAAACACATATATATCAACCCGGCCCACCCTGTGGGTATACTAATATACGCTATAAAACGTCCAAAATCTTAAACATGAAGTCCCCATTTATTTGAAACAACAAGGGTGCTATTCACCAAGCGAGACTATTTTATAAACCAGGTAGTTTATATGGTAGCGGCTGAACGCAAAGGTATCTTTGCTTTAGCGCAAACGACACACGCTGTCGACGGTGTGATTGATCCAATCTATCAGATTTGTCAATTGACGCCGTCTTACGACTAATTCACGAACACTCACCGGCCACAATCGGCATGTATATCGGTATAATTTTTGGGTATAATTGTGTGGAGACTCATGCTTGCGTTAATATATCTGCAGAATGAGTTTCAATTATATTAATGAGGTTTTTTAAATTAGCACAGTGTGGAAATGAAGAGCCAAGAAGATAACGTCTCAGAAGAATTTTGTTTGTGTTTTGGTTCTGTTTGGATATTTCCCTGCTATTTCCAAAGAAATTTCTTTCCATGCATCATTTTTCCGGCGCTGGTGAATGGTGCAAATTACACAATGCCCAAAAAAGTGTTACGGTCGTCGGCAGTGGGGGGGGGGGGGGGGGGGTCTGGAAAACAATTGCACATATAGGGCCCAAAAAGTTTTTTCCGACCCCGAGGGACCCACCACCCCATTTGTGCAAATTTGTTCCTCCAAATGTTAGGGACCCACCCCCTTTCTCATGTTTTTATCAAAATTTCAGAGTTTTTTAGCCGTTCTTCAATAACTGTGTTAACTGCCTTTCAATCCCATTCCACTATCCTTTTTTGGTGCAAAGTGTGTAAAATTAATACTCAAGCAATAACATCCTTAATCGGTAAAGCACAGGTCAGAAAAACGAAAAATAAACTGTATTTCCAGGTGTTTCCTGGTGTTTCCAGTATCTAACAACAATAATAAAGCATTGTGTAGGTACACTGTATGTCACAAATTGCCATAGACCGCATTATAGCCTTAATATATCGAGCGTGTTTAGTCAGACAGAGAACACTGGCCAGTGTAAATAGTAGTAAACAGGTCAGGGGTTCTACAATTTTTTGTGCATGATCAAAGAACTCTTTAGTCTTATTCACCAGGGTGGGTGAGGAGTGGAATTGTGTTGGTTAGGTATACACATAGATATATGGTTATTATACCCCCGATATTAGTCGGCGGGTATATAGTTGACGTCTCGAGTCGTCCGTGTATCCGTCCGTACAACATTTTGCATCATAACTCAAGAGTCGGTTGTCATATTTTGATGCTCTATGACATGTGACGGACCAGAAATGGGGAACGAATATGCATAATATCACGGATTGTGAGTACCAATGCCTACCAGAGTTATCCATGGGCCCTGTTTATGAAATTCAATCCGTACAAAGTTTTTGCCATATAAGTTGAAGTGTCGGTTGTCGAATTTTGAAGTGGTTTGGTATGGTGATATAGACCTGAATGATACGGGAATGATGTGTGCAGATATTACTGCATATCACAGGTTTTGCCTGTCGATGCATACCAGAGCTACCAACTTGGTTCCATCCGTAAACACATTTTGCATTATTATAACTCAACCATTTGTATGTATATTTGTGCACTAGAGTCTGCAGTATAGTCTCAGTCAGATTTTATTCTTGATTTTAGTTTGAACTTTGAAGACATTGAAGAATGTCATTTCTCAAAGCATCTGAATGCATCACATTATTTCAGTTCATATATTTGTAAGCGATAACAGTATACAATTAGTATTGTAGTTTATCTATAGTCTTGTTGAGCAGTATTTAAGCTTCAAGATGAAGTTCGTAAATTCAAGGAGAATAGCGTCACCTTCAGTTGGGAATGTCTGAACAATAAACAGTAACGGCCATTCATCATAACCAATTCAGTTTTATTTGGATAAGTGCTGCAAATTAACATTACTTGCAATCATTAAAAAGATGAGAAATAACCAGAAGGAATGAAATTGATTGCATGCCAGAACAAGACAGTATTTCAGACATTAGAAATTTATGAGATACCCTTTTCAATTTCATGTTATGCAACAATCGGGTCAATGATATCTAGTCATCATTGAGTATTCACCATGTAGTATTTGTGATACAGTTTTTTTTTTTTTATTACTTTTATTCGGGTAATACAACTGGGTAATACATTATTTTTTTTTTACTAAATTACGGTTTCCCACTGAGAAGTGGGACGGGATCTTGTGAAATCCAGAATGTTGCTAAATCTGAGGCTAAATAGTCACTATAGATGTCTATATAGCCATATGCCAACAAACATGATACTAACATGCTTACAAACAACATTACATGGTCAGAACTTGTAAATTGTTTGAAAACAAAACCATTTTGGAAAAAAATTTACAAGCACGATTGTTTCGGCCTCTGGAATGCCCACCCACCCCGGCCCTATATACGGATTTTGTTGTAGACCCCCTCATGTCGTCGGTGGTATATTTTGCCCCACGTCCTTTTCCTCGGTTGCTCATTGTTGAAATGTGTACAAACGTGTACTGCTACACGCAGCATGTTTATGTGACCGGTGGTCAATCTATTATTGACGCCAATCACCTTGATTGGATAATCCTATATGGCGCGGCGATGTCTTCCCATCGATATGTCCGCCGATAGCTTCGCATTGAGCGTCGCCTCGTAAAACTACCTGGACTGTATTATAAACCCAGCCGGTGAATAGCACCCCAAGTGTTTTAAATCACTCTCATGGGATGGGCCTTGTCACAAGTCAACAGGAAACGACTCCCAAACGCATAAAGCTTGTTGTCGAATCCCTTTCATATCATCAATGTTAATATTTGTTTTGTAATATATAATGCTTATGTTGGAATAAATACTTTCCACACCAAGGACGATAAAGTTGACAGCCGATTCATGTGGTATCACGGGATTTAGAGTACCTGCGAGTTACAACCAGGCCGGCCAATGCCTTAAAATGCCTGCTTACGGTACAACCTATTTGATACTACTTAAACCAACGATTTCAAGTGCCGACCCTCAAAACATAATGTATAATCAGAGTGAGACGGTCGAGCATTTGAGAGTGTTGTATGAGTCAGACTGAATCTATCGCCAGAATGATCCAGAAGAAACAAGAGTTTATCGCTGACCGTGGTCGATCTAGGTGTGATCATCAACGAGGTCTAGAGAGCAACCTGAGTAATTCGATTTGAAGGACGTCTATTGTGAGTTGGGGTTCGCTTGGGTGCAGATAGCAACGCTGTGACAAGTTTAACCGATAGTATGAAGTAACACATGTCGGGATTCACTGGTTGCCAAATAAGGAAATGGTCATTTCTGATACTGAATCCCTTCTAACTTCTGACTCGGAGAAGGGTCTGGTTGGTATTTACATGTCTGTTTAACAGGGTTCGCGCTGCCACTTGCCAAATTTGTCAATGGCAAAAGTAATTCACATTTGGCAAAAAATATTTTCATTTGGCAAAACTTTTGGGAAGTCACTTTTTAATTCCTCAAGACAGTTGACAAATATTGGTCAATCAGTAACATTCATTTCAGGAAACTCGAACAATATAATTATATCAGTGGTGTTTTATATGATTTAGGAAAAGCTAACACCTTGATTATGAGGCAGTTAATCTGATAGCATTTAGTATCGATGGGTGGATGGATTACCCGTTTTTAGTGGGGTGGTATATATTTACATAGCTAATCCTCTTGTGGTTTGTCCTTCTGATGAAGTAACCCTGCTATAATTTATGGTTCCGTGAATGGTTTATTGTTGTATGATAAACCACAATAGAGATGCGATTATAATTATTAACTAGCGGCTTTCCTGTCGATATCAAAAGTCGTTCAAACCGCGAGTCTCGAAACATAAGACATAATGTTGCAGAAAATGGTACTATCAGGGATAGTATTTGGCAAATTCTAAAAGAATTTGGCGAAAAATATTTTCATTTGGCAAATTATTTGGCAACAGTAAATTTTGGTCCAGATGCTTACACAACTATTGCTGACAAATACTTGTCATTTCTCACAAACTCTTGGACTGTTTAAATAAGACTTTCAAATTATTCAGATTATTCCGAGTAGATATTTGTCGCAAGAAAAGTAATCTTTACCTGGAAAATATTTATGCCAGGGAGAGTTACCTTCCATGGAAACGAATTGACGGTTGATTCGAATACGCGACTCATAGCTACGCCGTGACGCATTATACGCTCGTTATCATGACGTGGTGCTCCATTCAAAATATGTTAACTGACCAACGGCCGATGTTTGTGAATCTAGAACTAAAGTTAGCAACACTCGACCAAATATATCTTCAGTTGGTACAAATACTCCTTATCTTATAAAACCAGGTCCAATTAATACAGCAATATTTGGTTATATAAATCTACTTTTACAAACAAGTCCGGGACCTAGTCATATTTAATGATTTGACCATTTCTATTCTAAATTACTTATTGACGAGTAGTTCCCTTAGAAATGTTCAAATACTAAAACCAACAAACGAACTACTATCTGATGTCATATCAGATTTGGCATAATATAACCACCATCTGTATGTTTTCTACACCAGAAAATAATTAGATCTGACCCATGGACCAATCAATGAGAGGATTTAATGGGCGGATATCAACGTTCAAATGAAGACATTTTTTAATTTGTGTCAGCCCACACCAAAATCCAATGATAGCGTATAAAGAGCGTAGATGATTTCATCGCCCCAAAGATGTAAATAATCAAGATCAGTCTCTATCATGAGCTTCTGTGCTAATTTTCAACGTAAAACTGACGGATTCTTTTGCTGATATTCGCGATGTTTGTGACCTATGAATGTTGCTTATTGCAAGTATATTTTTTGTTCAATTTGTTACTGCCTGGTAAGTTAAACATTAAGTCATGATTTTTGTATGAATTTGATGTCAAATCTGACCGTGCATTTTTAACATTCCTTTCACAAACACCTCAAATTCCATGCAGGGTTTACCTCCCGTGTTGAGTCGGTAAGACCGCTGCTATCGGCGACATTTCACCCACATTTGGTAGACTTCCGCGATATTAAAAGTTATACTAAGCGAGCAAAGCAAAATGCTGCCCTTATTAAGTACACAAATTATCCAACAAAATTTGTGTGGTTTCGTACCTTAAGTTTGGAAAGTCCCACAAGAACCAATGAACTATATTTCGAAACGGTGTGATTTGGTTCTCAGATTATTTTATCAACAGAAAAGTCTAAACGCACATGGACGACAATGTCCCGATAATACGAATGACAAGTCAGACACAGGAGTTCTAATTTGTACAATTTTGATGAGTTGCTTGCGAAAATCGTCAAAAAAACTACCGACCTGATCCTCCATTCTGTGATTAAGATTTTAGTCCGGGAATTGTTCTCAAAGCACATAGGATATTTGACTTTGGGGCGATCGGTTTTCGCCATTTTGTTTGGAAAACCCCGCGCTAAATATAGAAACGGTAGACTAGTACCCAGCCGGTTACAGATTCAGAAAGGAAGCATGACTGGCGCGCTCTGGTAGAGATTGCAAACACCTGTGGTATTTACGGTCCCTGTACTACTGCCGTATAGCTCTTTCGTCTGAGTCGAAAAAATTGGCTGAGCTGGATCTATATGTGGTCAAAATCTAAATAGAATTTCAAAATCCATTGATGGTCGAATTGGTTATTAACCAGCTATGGTGTAACATTCAACAGTTCTCATGTCTTAAATGCCAAAGGTATGGTCATGGCCACGAGAATTGCAATAGCGAACTAACTATATGTTTACGGTGCGCTGTTCCGGGCAATGGACATACACATTGCTCAAACTGTCGCAGACAATTGAGGTCCAGCAACTGGACATCTCACATGTTCTGCTGATGTGTCCGTAAAGGACACTGTTGATACCAACACTCATTCAGTGATTCAGACCAATTCAGTCAGTGTATCCTTCGCAATGCAAGACATTCTAGCATGAGTTCCAGAGCCTGCATCGCTGAACATGGAACTGTTAACCCTTTACCCAACAAACCGGCCAAAACCGGCCAAATAAAGCTTCAACAGCCTCAAATATCTTCGGTCTGTCTCAATAGAACCATACAAATATGGATATCATTGGAACCGGCTCCTTGACCACATTGTGATAGTTACAGTTATGCCCTGTGCCAATACATTCTCTTATATATGCGAGTCGACCATAGGTCGCCTCGCATATATAAGAGAATGCATTGGCCTAAATTTTTTTTATAATTTTTAATGTGTTAAGCCAATGCATTCTCTTATATATGCGAGGCGACCTATGGTCGACTCGCATATATAAGAGAATGCATTGGCACAGGGCCCTTCTGTTGGGTAAAGGGTTAAACCATCTACTACAATTGAGTCAGTTGTTCTAAAACTATCGTCGAACTCTAATAACACTAACCAGAGGTTGCTATTGAGATAGATAATCTCAGCGCTATATGCTTGAAGAAAGGATTAAGTTTGTAAAGAGTAGACACATAACAGCATACGTGTGGCTTTCCGGTTGGGTGAGAGGCGACCTTCTCGGTCACTTATGGCCAGTCGCCTTGATGTTGTTGTAGAGACCCGATTCTTCCAATATATCGTGTCAATGCTAAATCAGAGACCAAATTAATCAAATATATCAAGTATCTTCTCAATGCTAAATCAGACACCAACCGCTTTTGATATTTCCATTTGGGCTCTATTTTGAAGCCTTGGGAATTTTAATCTGATTTGCTATTGACTTATTTATTCCTGCTGCAGTGTTCAGTTCTTGTATACAGACAGAAATAAAGTTTTTTACTTTCATCTACGGCATGTGTTCTACGTTATACAGTTACATTACTAGTATAGTTTATGACTACCTGCTTCCGTGCTTAATCTTGATGTGACATATAGCGGTTGAAACGACGTTAAGCCCTATTTATTCAATCAAGCAATCAATTCAAACCGGCATGGGACTTCAATTATAATATGACTAGGCTATACTTCATTGAATACTGCACCACCCGCAGTGTCCAAGCTTATTACATGTACCAATGTATTATACACGTATTATCAAAAGAGACACGAACATACGTTAAATTGCAAACACATAATATATACATAAAACGTTCAGCCACATAGTGTCATGGCCATATATAGATACTAATGAAATTTAAATGGACTGTTAAGGTATGTAAAACTGAGGTGTGGTAAATATTCTCCCATATTAACCACAAGGAATGTGACAACCGACTAATGTCTGCATCACCGTGTGTTTCGTGACCTAATTAAAAGATGACATATTGTTAAAGCTGCCAAGGCAACAAAAACTCGGTAAACAAGTTTCGCGGAGGGTGTGTTTGTTGAAAGCGTAACACTACGAGCATTCGTTGCAAAGTGAATGAGCTTACATGTTGGGCATTCTCCACCATATGTTCATACATTAGGACAATGTTAAATAAATCATCACCCACTCCATTTGAAATTTTGACACTGAAGCTGATCAAAATTCCATAAATCAATTTAGGGAATAATCAGGAAGGTAAACCTGCTCATCAACTGAATTCGTCGCACACAAGTGTTATCAATAGAGACCTTTCGCATCCTTACAATTACGATTACGAATACGGAGAGCTATTCGTAGTCGTAAGTCTACCCGTATTGACAAAAAGTCCTTTCGCAAAACGACTATGATAATATTTTTGACGAACACGTTCAATAATTATTTCGTACCACTTTTAAAACTTGAAAAGTTGGTTTTGTATCCAGTCGTATGAAACGTTATTGGTATAACATGTACAACACTAATAAGATAATGACTAGATGCAGATTGCCAACAGTATGAGTATACATAATCACCCCTGGTTAAGTGGTTCTGTTAATATGCTATGATGCTGGTGGTCCTGCTGAACTGATATGATGCGGGTAGGACAAACTGATGCCGTTACGAAAAAGTACCGTTATGTTTTTCAAAGTTGTCATTTTCGCGGTGTTTGGCTAATCAGAGCGATTTGAGGAAAAACCAGTGTATGTAAGAAATATTCACGAACATTTATATTTTTGAAAAAATTTAATAATGCCTGCGCTTTTGTTTCTAAAACGACATGAATAACAATCTTGATTATAGTCGATTTTCGATATCTAATACAACCGGTATTAACAATATTTCGCAATAGATATGTTTTTTGAATGTTTGATATGCATAATGGCTTTTCCTGGATATGTTCAGATTATCGGAACACCGCGAAAAAGACAAATTAAAAAAATATAACGGTACTTTTTGTTAACAGCATCATTTTTCCCTAACAGCATCATAGCAATTCAGCAGGACCCAACCGAATCATAGCACATTAGCATGACCACTTGACCAGGTTTGATCATGTATGTATAATGAAATAAAATCTTATATCCCAACATAACTCGTTGGAGATCCTCTATATATGTCTGATCAGTATTAACTATTTGGAATCAAACAATTGCCAGTACTATATTTCCAATATGACAACTGTATAGAACCCGAAATTAAAGCACCTGTATGGTCCCCCATCAACCCATATGGTGCTAACATGCTACTGAAAAACAGAACAGTGCTATTGTTTGTAGTTTGCCAAAAATCCTTCACCACAAAATTTGTAATCACTGGACAAAATGAGTTTTTACGGGTTCTGGTGACCCACCACGGCCCTGCAGTGTCTGGACTTTTTCAGCCAACCCCTTCCTGTGCGCCACGACCTTTCCTGGCCCATGCATGTTTAACTGAATACGATATGGAATCTCCTGACATCTGTTGGATTCATCAAAATTAATGTGCAGTGATGGTATATACACTCTATTCCAAGCTGCATGAATGTCCACGACTCGAACACCGCGTCAGGTATTTCCATGTATGTTATATGTACAACAAACGTGATGATATGGATGTTGCGACACAGGTTGTCATTTATCCATGCACCCCTCCCAAAATTCTGCCCCAACTTTGCATGTTATCGCTATACATTTGAGACCTATAAGACTGTGGTTATGAAAAGTTTTGACAATTCAGCTTGTACTATTTATAATTGTTTACTTGATATGATTTTAAAGAGACCGCTATTCTCTTGTAATTTATTATCTTGGTTTCTTTTGGATTCTCCAATAGTTTCCACACAGCTGCAATTTAAATCTAAAATTTGCTTGCTAAGATTGTAGGCCATAAGTAGCATGTAGTTGGATTTTACCAGTGTATATAACGGTGAATGTATACCACGCAAAATGTTCAGCAAGAGGGGCATGGTACAAACCGAATGTTCCGTTCGGTCATTATTGGTGGTTGATATGACTAGGAAAGAACAGTCGCGAGAAATGTATTTCCGACCAATCTAGTGCAGGTATATGCATGGACCCACCCCAAATTTAAGGTATACAACCAAACTCACTGACCATTTGCCATGTCCCTGCACACTGTAAATATTGGATGTACCAGATACTCGTTCAATGGTATATATTATACGATCTCCATATATTTGGGACTATGTATACGTCCTAAATTTATACATGTATGCGCTTGAGGCTTAACGGATATATGTTTGCATGCACTGAGAGTAATCGTCCTAAGTTTATATATGTATGCGATTGAGGCTTACCGGATATATGTTTGCATGCACTGAGAGTGATCGTCCTAAGTTTATACATGAATGCGATTGAGGCTTACCGGATATATGTTTGCATGCACTGAGAGTGGTCGTCCTAAGTTTATACATGCATGCGATTGAGGCTTACCGGATATATGTATGCATGCACTGAGAGTAATCGTCCTAAGTTTATATATGTATGCGATTGAGGCTTACCGGATATATGTATGCATGCACTGAGAGTGATCGTCCTAAGTTTATATATGTATGCGATTGAGGCTTACCGGATATATGTATGCATGCACTGAGAGTGATCGTCCTAAGTTTATATATGTATGCGATTGAGGCTTACCGGATATATGTATGCATGCACTGAGAGTAATCGTCCTAAGTTTATACATGCATGCGATTGAGGCTTACCGGATATATGTATGCATGCACTGAGAGTAATCGTCCTAAGTTTATATGTGTATGCGATTGAGGCTTACCGGATATATGTTTGCATGCACTGAGAGTGATCGTCCTAAGTTTATACATGTATGCGCTTGAGGCTTAACGGATATATGTATGCATGCACTGAGAGTAATCGTCCTAAGTTTATATATGTATGCGATTGAGGCTTACCGGATATATGTATGCATGCACTGAGAGTAATCGTCCTAAGTTTATATATGTATGCGATTGAGGCTTAACGGATATATGTTTGCATGCACTGAGAGTAATCGTCCTAAGTTTATATATGTATGCGATTGAGGCTTACCGGATATATGTATGCATGCACTGAGAGTAATCGTCCTAAGTTTATACATGTATGCGATTGAGGCTTAACGGATATATGTATGCATGCACTTAGAGTGATCGTCCTAAGTTTATACATGCATGCGATTGAGGCTTACCGGATATATGTATGCATGCACTGAGAGTGATCGTCCTAAGTTTATACATGCATGCGATTGAGGCTTACCGGATATATGTATGCATGCACTGAGAGTGATCGTCCTAAGTTTATACATGCATGCGATTGAGGCTTACCGGATATATGTATGCATGCACTGAGAGTGATCGTCCTAAGTTTATATATGTATGCGATTGAGGCTTACCGGATATATGTTTGCATGCACTGAGAGTAATCGTCCTAAGTTTATATATGTATGCGATTGAGGCTTACCGGATATATGTATGCATGCACTGAGAGTGATCGTCCTAAGTGTATACATGCATGCGATTGAGGCTTACCGGATATATGTATGCATGCACTGAGAGTAATCGTCCTAAGTTTATATATGTATGCGATTGAGGCTTACCGGATATATGTATGCATGCACTGAGAGTAATCGTCCTAAGTTTATATATGTATGCGATTGAGGCTTACCGGATATATGTATGCATGCACTGAGAGTGATCGTCCTAAGTTTATACATGCATGCGATTGAGGCTTACCGGATATATGTATGCATGCACTGAGAGTAATCGTCCTAAGTTTATATATGTATGCGATTGAGGCTTACCGGATATATGTATGCATGCACTGAGAGTGATCGTCCTAAGTTTATACATGCATGCGATTGAGGCTTACCGGATATATGTATGCATGCACTGAGAGTAATCGTCCTAAGTTTATATATGTATGCGATTGAGGCTTAACGGATATATGTATGCATGCACTGAGAGTAATCGTCCTAAGTTTATATATGTATGCGATTGAGGCTTACCGGATATATGTATGCATGCAATGAGAGTGGTCGCTGTTCGTGATGGATATAGCGCGTTTGTTTCGCATGTTTCTCGACGAGTATCTTGATAGCCAATCTAAATCACAAATACAGGTTAAGTGACAATAGAAGTGGGCCTTTTACATAAGATGCATTAGACAGTGTATAGTAGAGCGAATTTGTATATTTTAGAAATGAAATCAGATGTGTTAAGTGAATTTATAAGAATTCATTAAATCGTATCCGCTCTTACGAATAGTAAACTACGACAACTATTAGAAAGTACACACATGTTGTTGACGTAGTACACTATCCGTAATCGTAATCGTGAGTTTTGCGAAATGTTTCTACCTTACTCGTATTTAAATGTCTCTACCTTACTCGTATTTAAATTCGCGCAGTATTATTTTTCGCTCAGTTTTAAATTCGCGCACCTGGCTGCGCGAATTAAAAACAATATATTTTCGTGAAATACTTACATCTGGTCACATGACATGTCTATAGTAAAGACCAAACCTGACGAACATTGTCATTGCAACTGCATTAAAATTTTGTTGAGATGATGGGTTGTTATATGGTCCAAGCAATCATTATAATATTGAAATGCACGATTCTTGACATCATTGAAATGATCTCGAAAGATTTACAATCACAACCAGGTTGGTTGTTGACATCGTTATTTCAAATAGTTGCGTAGACAAACATACATGTATTTAACTATAGTTGCGTAGACAGACATACATGTATTTAACTAGAGTTGTATAGACAGACATACATGCATTTAACTAGAGTTGTGTAGACAGACATACATGTATTTAACTAGAGTTGTGTAGACAGACATACATGTATTTAACTAGAGTTGTGTAGACAGACATACATGTATTTAACTAGAGTTGCGTAGACAGACATACATGTATTTAACTAGAGTTGTGTAGACAGACATACATGTATTTAACTAGAGTTGTGTAGACAGACATACATGTATTTAACTAGAGTTGTGTAGACAGACATACATGTATTTAACTAGAGTTGTGTAGACAGACATACATGTATTTAACTAGAGTTGTGTAGACAGACATACATGTATTTAACTAGAGTTGTATAGACAGACATACATGCATTTAACTAGAGTTGTGTAGACAGACATACATGTATTTAACTAGAGTTTTGTAGACAGACATACATGTATTTAACTAGAGTTTTGTAGACAGACATACATGTATTTAACTAGAGTTGTGTAGACAGACATACATGTATTTAACTAGAGTTGTGTAGACAGACATACATGTATTTAACTAGAGTTGTGTAGACAGACATACATGTATTTAACTAGAGTTGTGTAGACAAACATACATGTATTTAACTAGAGTTGTATGACCACGGTGTCACTCCAGTGTTGTGGAAATGGAGACGTGGTTTCATGTCCATATTGTATACCACAATGTTCTATTCTCATTCGTAAATATGATGTGTCTCAATACTATAAATTGTCATAGAATATGTATATTTGTTGCAAGCATTACACCATCGAAGATGTTACTATGCACGATTTACATATTAATTGTGGTCTGTGGTTACATATAACGCATGTAAATATAATTCTCTATTCAGTCCAACCTTCCGTAATATAAGTAACTTATATACATGTACAGCCGTCGCAGTTTCTCTGCTGTTTGGTATAAAACTCAGGAGTCGTACTATTTTTCGCTCAGTTTTAAATTCGCGCATCTATTGGTACGCGAACAATAGTACTGCGCGAATTTAAATACGAGTAAGGTATATATAACAGAAGTGGATCTATTATTAGCGTAATTATTGTCGAAATTCAAATTAGTTAAAAAGCACAATAGCTAGGAAGACGTGGAAGTCAAACAATTGAACAGCTAGTTCGTGTGAAAGGCGATATGTACATGTCGCCGCATTTGGGGTACGTTCATACGCTGGCAAGTTGCACGGTATGTTTTTGCGGGCATTTTGTCGTAGAAAACCACATGGTGCCAGAATATGAACGGAACCGAGCACATAACATGCATCTTTACCAAAGCGAAACACACGAGAGGTAAAATTTATGTAGTTCCACTTGTAACGGTGCTATACTGGAATTTGCCTTCAATTTAATACCTGTCTGGTTGATTCTTGCGAGATAATTGCATGCTATTTACAGGCAAATTCCGGTAGCATCGCTACAGGTGGAACTACAGAGATTGTACTTCGCACGTAGTTAGCTGTGGTACAGATGCACGTTATGTGCTTGTTAGTTGTTACCGTTCATATTATGGTACCATATCGTTTTCTACGACAAAATGCATGCAAACCATACGTGCAAACTTGCTAGTGTATGAACGTATACCCTTAAACTGGGTTGAGCGCGCCTGATTAAGTTGTCCTCCTATTATGATATGACGCTAGTGGCTCTTGCTGATTTAACCCTTTACCCAACAGAACGGCCCTGTGCCAATGCATTCTCTTATATATGCGAGTCGACCATAGGTCGCCTCGCATATATAAGAGAATGCATTGGCTTAACACATATTAAAAATGATAAAATTGTCAAAGAATGTAGAAAAATATTATAAAAATTGTTAAAAAATGTAAGAAAAAATTATAAAATTGTTAAAGAATGTAAGAAAAAATGGTAAAAAGTGTTAAATTTTTTTTTTTTAGGCCAATGCATTCTCTTATATATGAGAGGCGACCTATGGTCGACTCGCATATATAAGATAATGCATTGGCACAGGGCATAACTGTAACCATCACAATGCGGTCAATGAACCGATTCCAATGATATCCATATTTGTATGGTGTTATTGAGACAGACCGAAGATATTTTAGGCTGTTGAAGCTTTATTTGGGCGTTTTTGGCCGCTTTGTTGGGCCGCTTTGTTGCCATGTTGTGAATGGGGCAACGTGGCAAACTGATGCAAGTCTCAGTGAATCAATGCATACTCATTTTTGCAGGGAGCAGTTGCATGCATGTAGGTACACACATGAATATATTCTAACAAAGTGTGTAAAGTATTGCAAACAATACTCTACCCACATTGCTCTTGCGATAATTTTGTAATATCAAACGGAACGATTATTGATTACAGAAATATTTTAAGATTTACAGTACGATTTGACACCGAATTAGTCAGAAAATCCTGATGCAATTATCCGCCCACCAGGCATAAATAAAAGTGTATCCCAACCCATGTCTCATATATTTTTGCTATAAAATATGTTTAACTAAAAAAATAAGTAAATGAAAAAAACTTGTAATAACAATCATTCATATCACGAGAATCCACACAATCTTCCTTAAATAATATGTCAAAAACGATTCCAAATGCGCATATTTGAGAACGGTTTTTATTATCTATGCCGTTGTTGGCCGACGGAAACACGGGCGATCTTTATAAGAGGAGATCATTTTAATTTTTTTTTACGCTGACAATAATAAAAAAAGTGCTGAAATTTCATCCTTTTAAAGTAGATATCTGGTCACCAAAACCTCCCATGGGTCCGATCTAATTAAACCTTATATTAATGGGCTCATGGGTCCGATCTAATTAAACCTCATATTAATGGGGCATGGGTCCGATCTAATTAAACCTCATATTAATGGGCTCATGGGTCCGATCTAATTAAACCTCATATTAATGGGCTCATGGGTCCGCTCTAATTAAATCTCATATTAATGGGCTCATGGGTCCGATCTAATTAAACATCCTATTAATGGGCCATGGGTGCTATCTAATTAAACCTCATATTAATGGGCTCATGGGTCCGATCTAATTAATCCTCATATTAATGGGCTCATGGGTCGGATCTAATTAACCTCATATTAATGGGCCCATGTGTCTTATCTAAATTAAACCACATATTAATGGGCT
Source organism: Siphonodentalium dalli (assembly GCA_032622095.1). Taxonomy (NCBI): domain Eukaryota; kingdom Metazoa; phylum Mollusca; class Scaphopoda; order Gadilida; family Siphonodentaliidae; genus Siphonodentalium; species Siphonodentalium dalli. The sequence continues at coordinate 265,377,015 of CP136063.1, forward strand.
CATGGGTGCGATCTAATATTAAACCTATATTAATGGGCTCATGGGTGCGATCTAATTAAACCTCATATTAATGGGCCATGAGTCCGATCTAATATTAAACCTATATTAATGGGCTCATGGGTGCGATCTAACTAAACCTCATATTAATGGGCCATGGGTCCGATCTAATATTAAACCTATATTGATGGGCTCATGTGTGCGATCTAATTAAACCTCATATCAATGGGCCATGGGTCCGATCTAATTAAACCTCATATTAATGGGCCATGGGTCCGATCTAATATTAAACCTATATTAATGGGCCATGGGTCCGATCTAATTAAACCTCATATTAATGGGCTCATCGGTCCGATCTCATTAAACCTCATATTAATGGACCCATGGCTCCGATCTAATTAAACCTGATATTAATGGGCTCATGGGTCCGATCTAATTAAACTTCATAGTAATGGGCTCATGGGTCCGATCTAATTAAACCTCATATTAATGGACCCATAGCTCCGATCTAACTAAACCTCCTATCAATGGACCCATGGGTCCGATCTAGTTATGTTTTTGGTATCTAAAGCGTACGGATAGTGATTTTGTTATATTAAATCGGTCAAATATTTTCCAAAAAATTGTTTTCGTAGAAATATATCTTTTCAGCAAGTTTGACAGATTTGTCAAAGTCTGTGAAAATGGCGATTCAAGACAATAAAAGTTCTATCTCATCAACAGCATAATTAATATTTTGGCCCACCAACATCATAGCTACTGTAAATCGTAGCATTATAGCAGGACATTTAAGCAAGCGTCATGCATGAGTGTCTTTATTAGTGTTCCGTTTTTGGGTGTGTATAGCAAATGCTCTGGTAAGACAAACTGATGCTGTTGAGAAAATGTACCGTTACTGTTTTTTCTGAAGTTGTCAGTTTCGTGGTATTATTCCAATCTGAACGTATCGATAAAAAGCCAGTTCAAACATTCAAGAACCGATACACTCTAAAATATTTCAACAATGTGTTGTCGGCTTGCAAAACAAACGACATGAATTGCCATCATTGTGGTCAGTTTGCAACAACCAACTCGTTCAGATTATCCAAACACCACCAAATTGACGATTTTATAGATTCCGTAGTTTTCTTAACAGCATCAGTTTGCCCTACCGGCATCATACCAGTTCATCAGGATCCACCAACATCATAGCACATTATCCGGAACACTTGGCAAGGAGTGGTAATTCTGTTGTGTCAATTAATTTGAGTAATCTTTAAATACACAGGCCGTATATAAGGAATGTGCACAATTATCAAATTCATAACATTCCGTTGAAGGGCGTGGATCCAGGTGAAGAGAGATCAAAATGGTTCTGATAGGTTTTGGGATTTTTGTTGTTAAGAATATCACAGCAACCTCATCGGGATTCCCTCTAGGGTCGCCATGTACTGATGATGGAATTATGGCGCCTTGATGCTCGTTTCATTTTTGCTAATAACAGCTAAACATTGTGGTCATTCACGTAGCTTAGCTACATGTAGAGATGGGTAATCATGGTTGTAACTGCATAGTACCTACACGGGGAAGAAACCTCACACATGATCAACGTTTTGTAATATAAAGCGAGTCGGATGGAGGGTTTGTGAGATTCGGGGCTGAGCAGCATACTTGAATGTATGACTATAAAGTTTTCGCCATACATCACTGACCGGCCCCACGGGAGCAGCTTTGTCGCTAGAAATCGAAACGTGTTGCATGTTGTCATGCACGTCCACATGCATTAGCATAACACGTAATCTTCATGTAATTTATTTATTCATATCATCATCATCATCATCATCATCATCATCATCGTGAAACTTCCCGTTGAGGTGTTTTGTAATAATCACATTGTGTCTTGTATCTTGATTGTCTTACATGTAAGCTATACACTGTTTGAGTTGTGGTACAACATAGCTTAAACGCCCATATCCTGACACATGCCGTCAGTGAACAATCGCTTCATTTTTTGAATCAAGTGCGATTTTCCAGATTGTCTTTCAACCCACGAACTTGCTCTCCACTTCGTGACTTCTGACTTCCGGTCTGGTTGAAATGTTGCAAAGATGACATGGATAATAAGCCGATGACACACGCGCTTTGTCTGCCAAATTAAGATATATATTCCCGATTAAATACAGTATCACGGCAAGTCTCATAATATAATAACCTGTTTTGACGCCCCACATTGTTACTATTCTTAACAGAGTAAACACTCTACGTCACGGATGAGAGAAGTCGTGGGTGTTGTGGCGATGCGGTACATCTATCCGGCTGGCGTGGCATGCTTGTGTGGCTTAATATGTGCAACAATATAGTTAATTATAGTGTAGTGGAGCGGTATATGTTTTAAATCCAGGATGAAGGAGATGCGGCTTCAAGAAAGCTAGCCCAAATTTCCAATTTTAAAAGTCACAGAACTCTGGTGTTTATCATCCGATTCAAGAAATTAGAGATTGTATATTCTGAGTTTGATGATCGTCGTAGCATCAAACAAAAATAAATTGGCACCTTTTGACACCACTCCCCTGACGACGTCCCTGAACTTACATCGATCACACTTGCCCCATATGGTCTCTGTAGTGACAGAGTGACTGTGGAGTACAATCTGCCCGGGTTCTGAACGCCCATTAAACTGTCAGTGGACGACAAACTCGCAAACGGATCTCTATCAAGAAGACAATATAATAAATTAACCCTTTATTTACTAAATCGATTCCCCCATTCAGTTATACATGTATATATATTGAAATAGTCTATTAATCAGCTGAATTGGGTGTTGAGGAAATGTAGAAAGACGGCAAAGGGACGAAAAGATCATAAAGGTGCACTGTGAAGCAATGTCGTATTCCAACAGCACATTGCGCTGAAATTGTTTTGAAAGACGCTACGTAATATATATTTACATCAAATACTTGTAATTTTAAATCACGGTGAAATCAAATCTGGTAGAGACTCCCGCTTTTGGGAAACGGTGACCAATCAAATCCAGACATGCAGCGAGTTTTCCTGTGTATATGATCACGTAAGTCAAACAATGGATATAACTATTAATAATATACTCCGCCGATATTTACCTATTCTATTACTTGTGGCAAGCTATGATTGTGTTCATGGAACGCAAAATGCATTTCGACTGTGTTCCGACGTGTGCATGCCATCCAGTAATTAATTATGTATCTTCTGTATCTTCGTGTAAATGAGACTCATCGACTATCGAAAAATGCTTTTAAAATGCATTTGTATACCACAGCTAAATACATGATAAGTAAAAAATATTTGTAGTTCCAGGCGATGTGTCAGTAGTACCGTTATACATGTGAACGTCCGAAATAAATTATCCATTGTATATGCATGTTTTCGTTCATAGTATGCCACCATAGGGCTGTCTATGGGAAAATGCTTGCAAAAATGTCATGCAAACGTGTCAGTGTGTTAACGTGCCTTCAGATAGGGCAAGTTTCCCATTACCTAGCGCACCTATAAGCTAACGCTATGTGACCACCTCACTACTGTACTACAGAATATTGCCTCTCATTATCGTCATCGAATGCATAAACGGTGAGTGATGTATGCACGCAATAATCCGCTAGGGAAACAACTGTCATATAATAAAAGCATCCATGATATATCTACGGAATTCTGCATATAAGCTGGAATAAATCAATTATTGCAATTCCGTGTTTGACACCCATATGATTTTTTTTAGATAAGAGCATGCACGAATCTCTACTCTGGGGATGCGCGTATAGATCATATTCCACTCAGGGACGTGGCTATAGGCTTTCCGTTCGCGGGGTGTCCACCTTGGGAAATTCCAACTGCACCACCCTCCCCCCTTGAATCAGAATCAGACTAAACACAAGTTTTGCATTATTCCATTTGCCCCCCCCCCCCCCCCCTTGCACATCAGTGCTCAGGCCTAATATCCTATATTATATTAATAAACCATGGTTCTATATTCCTGGTATGAGAACAATCAGATATTTTAACCTGAAAAATTGCATATACGGGCAAGAGACGAGGACACACCGGCTGACCATGGTTGTTTGGCCCGGTGTGAGAAAATTTTGAAAACTATACAAGAAATCGCAAATCCTAGCATCTAGATTTGCCTCAACTGAAGCTTTCCTAGTGTTGGAAATTTCAAACCTCATGCTCCTCTCAGGTTGGGAAATTCTCCAAATGGTGACCATTTCAGTCCACAACTTTGACCAAATGTAGTAAAAATGTTGATTATTTTCTTAAACTAATTAGCAGTTTTGTATTGGCCACGGGGGAGGGACAATGACACGCCATGCCGACCATGGTTCGGACCGGTTTGGGAAAAATTTGAAATCTGAACAAGAAAATCGCAAAATCCTAGTATCTACACTAGCCTCAAGCCTTCCTAGAGTTGGAAATTTGAAACCTGACGCACCCATTAAGGTTGGAAATTTTCCAACTGATGACAATTCCAATGACAATGTTAACCAAATGTATGACAATATTGTTTTCTTAAATTAACTAGTAGTTTTTGACTGGCCACGGGGGAGGGACCAGGACACAAGCTTTCCAAGTGTTGGAAATTTCCAACCTGTCACCCCCCATAAGGTTGGAAAATTTCCAATTGATGACCATTTCAGTCCAAAATTTTAACCAAAAATAGGAAAATATGCAAATATTGGTCCAAAAACAATAAATCCCCCCCCCCCCCCAATAAATTGTTTGAAAATCAAACTACAAGAACATTTTCAACCTATTGTTGGTGTAAAATTTCCAACTATTATGTTTTAGCAGGTATGAAATTTCCAACTGTTGAAAAATTTTGACTGTTGACAAAAGTTGGGGGGGGGGGGGTGAGACACCCCCATACCCCCTTCTGTCGCCACGTCTCTGATTCCACTAATTCAAACATTGGAACGTTTGGATCTTCTGACCCGTTCTGATCTCAAGCTGGGACATTCACGTGCATTGGAATAAATTAATACTTAACTAAGAATTATATAGAGGACCAACAACGAGTCCCCCAGTTTATAGCGGAATTTACAAAACAAGTCCAGTAAATTAGGTCTGGACCGAGCCTTTGGCGAGGTCCAGACCTAATTTACGGGACGAGTTTTGTAAATACCGCTGTAAACTGGGGATGAGTTGTAGATTATATTTATTACATGATCCAAAACCTCGGCAAAACTTCTTAAATCAACAAATGCGACGCGAAACTAACATCGTATTCTATAAGGCATGTGATGACGTTTCACGTAACTATGCGTTGTTTGCCCGCATAAAGAAATAGTCCCAGATAAATGAAGACTCTTTTGCGTATTTAATGACATAACTTTTCAAAATCTTCATTCATTATAGTTTGTTGGAAAAATATTAGAAGCCGTAGTATTTTGAGACGTAGCGTACGATATGTAAACAGACGACAAACCGGAAGTCAGAGGTCACCTGGCACTATTTTCTTTTATTAAATGAACGTTTAATATCACAATTTATAGAATGGGTTTATGGAATAGAATAAGGGTAGGATCATGTAATAAATTATTTTTCTCGTATTCTCGTGTAAAATTTATATAAATATCAGACAAATAAACAAAAGGCGTGGATTTAATTGTGTCGAATCTTATCCCTTTCTTTTCTGAATGGATTCTCCCATTCAGTTATAAACGGCATACATTGGAATGGTCTAGTATTCATCAGGAGGGGTTTTTAGGAATTATAAGCAGACGAAAAATTATTCAAGTGCAGAAGTTTCATTGGTGGGAAATGTTCAGATAAAAAGTTCAACAAACTTGATGAACTTATTATCTGAACATGTCCTTAGGTTTCGTCGATGAGTATTTCGTATAAAAAGTGTTAATAGAAACAGTAGTGTATTGAGAGTAATCACTTGATTGAACTGGTGACGTGATATAATTCACGAGAGGCAGGGACGCTGTACACACACGGGAGCGCAATGCCCGCGAGTGTTTTAACCCTTTACCCAACAGAAGGGCCCTGTGCCAATGCATTCTCTTATATATGCGAGTCGACCATAGGTCGCCTCGCATATATAAGAGAATGCATTGGCTTAACACATTAAAAATTATAAAATTGTTAAAGAAAGTAAGAAAAAATGGTAAAAAGTGTTAAAAAAAGAATTTTTGTAGGCCAATGCATTCTCTTATATATGCGAGGCGACCTATGGTCGACTCGCATATATAAGAGAATGCATTGGCACAGGGCATAACTGTAACTATCACAATGTGGTCAAGGAGCCGGTTCCAATGATATCCATATTTGTATGGTTCTATTGAGACAGACCGAAGATATTTTAGGCTGTTGAATCTTTATTTGGCCGGTTTTGGCCGGTTTGTTGGGTAAAGGGTTAATAGTTCAATCAAGTGATTATTCTGTTTATTATATTCCACTATGCACATGGATCTGCTTTACCAGAAACCCGAATAATACCGCGCCAATTATAGACATGACGCATACATTTCTTTAGCGCATATGAATGTAATAAATGGCTGCAAATACCAACAGTTGGTGTAACAACTGTTACATCTATAACTGATAATTTATCAAAAATATGATCACAGGAATCCATATATCACTACCCAACTTTAATTAAAAAGCTCAAATAATTTGTTTTAAGAAGGGGTTAAACTATTTTGGGTGGGTCGGGGTAGTTTAAATTTTATAGTTCTGTCCCTAGTCACAGCAACGCCATCTCAATATGATATTCCATGGTTTTGTGATTTCGGAGAATATCTTTTGGAGTTGAGGTCAACTAATTGGTAGCCAATGTGTTAAATAGATAGAACCGCATGAGTGTCTGGATTTTGACGAAATTATCGTACGATATTTGTTGGAGGAGCGATACCTCGAGTGCGGAACGCAGTCCCACACGAGAGGTATCGCGTTCCGCCAACAAATCGAGTGCGATAATTCGTCAAGTCCAGACACTCATGCGGTTCTATTTTTATTACATATCTACGTATCATAGTAAGTTGACTCACAATCGTACATCTCCGGTACAGAAAATGTGAATTTAATTGAGTTTTAACGGCATTTTAGGGTTAACGCAACAACCAGCCAGGGAGCCCGTCTATCCGCGAGTGACCTTGACCCATCTTTAATGATGCGTTTGAAATTAAATTCTGTGCCTCGACAAACATATTCTTAAAATGAAACTACTTGAATGAATCATCTCATCGATTGATCGCTTATTGTTTCTTTATTGTCGTGATTGAAAAAGTAAAAATAGTAACAGCGAGAACCAGTCTAACAACACCGAATGAAATAGTTCCGTCGACAGATTGCACTAGTGCGATTCTGAGAATTATCACACGCCTGGAAACTCGTGCGATCATGCGATTTACGTTGATAGATATGTAATAAATACCTATCTCTGCCACTTTTAACTAGCCATATATTCAAATAAATCCATGTAATAGATTATATGGTTACAGATACCATCTCACTTATTTCGAAAAAAGACATTTTAATTTGTTGACAAGTCAGACTGCTTAGAATAACACATGTAATTCCATATCATATTCAAATTTAGAAAGACACAAAGATATTTCTGATGAGTCTCTCGGCTCGAGTGAAATATTACTGCTTCATTCCCAACAAGTTCGTGAAACGATTCTCGAGTATGACGCGTTCTGTTTTCAACAATGCCATGTAAATTTGAGTTTTATTTTGTTTTGTGCTTGAACGGTTATTGTGCCATACAAAATTGTTAGAACATTAAAGATTTGAACAGGAATTGGGGTTACCCACCAACTTCGACACATGCATAATAGCACGGATGATAAGGGTAATGAGATGGCAGTGATGTTAATTAGAATGCAGAGCATCGTATAGAAGTTTGAAATCTGACATTAACCCTTTCTTTAGTAGTTATCAACAACTTATTATCTTAACATTCCCTCCTTCTGCACTTGTATTATCTGTCGTCTCTTCATTGTTCGTGAACCCCCCTCCAAATGAATAAAACACTATTCCAATGTATACTATTATAACAGATGGGAGAATCCATTCAGCATATCAGGGGTTAATTACAACAACATGACCTCCTGTTTCATGATGGCTGTGTACCACGTTCCGAGTACAGGTGCATCTATACGACAGTTAATATTCAGAGCTCGTGAGATGTATACGGAATAACAAGTCTCTGTCTTTTCACTGTGGTTCCATGTCCAATTCACACTTGTTATATTCCCATTTGGTGTGTCTTTATTGCATCAGCCTATATTTTATATTAGACGTCCTGATTATCCCCTAATAGCTTAATGGTCCATACGGAGGGAGACATTACATTGTATAATGGTAAAAGCTTTTATTAGTAAATACAATATAAAGAGTATGGAAAACGCAATAGATAATATATAATTCAAATGGGGTCCTATTATTTCGCTCATGTCGCAAACAGCGAGTATGCTATGTTGGCATTCTAAACTGTTTAGAGATTAACATCATTTTGCAACCGGGATGATAGTGTGTTGTGCACTGTGAAAAACTCGCGAGGTTGGCATGATGTATTCCTATTGGTTGTCAATATTTAATCGATCGACGTCTCTCAGTTCAAATACAATATGCACATATGTTGATACGTAAGCACAGTACTTTTAGAAAGAATATTTGCAAGCAAACAGTTGCTAAAATTTCTATTCGGTATATGGTTCGTACCTGTTTGAAACGAATAAAAGATACTTCTAATTGTAAGACTGATTCGAGTGTATTTAGGTTTTATATAACATAAGTCACAATATCAATTCTCACTGACTATATTGAATTGGATTGGATCTAATTTAGTAAATCATGTGACGTTATGTTTTTATTTTATCTAATAAAGAAACTACTCGATTGTTTTTTGAAACCCACACATGCGCAAAATCGAACATAAATAACTGCAACAACACATTGAATCTATGTATGCAGCTATCCCCTAGTGAATTTTAAGTGGCGGAATCTTCTTCCACATAAATATTAGAGCACATTTATCGCGACGTCGTGCCCTGAAGCGTAAGCGAGAAGATCGACGCAGTTGAGCAAATCTGATGTTCATGCAACAAACATAGTCAACGGTCACGTGATTGAAGGCCGATCTGATAAGGACACATATCACGTGATTGAAGGCAGATCTGATAAGGACACATATGGCAACTAAATATAACCTGAGAGGCTGGAGTTGAGAAAACTCATGAGCTGCATAGTGTTGTCTGTGTAGTAGACCACTGTCTTGTCGGGCCACAGAAGTTTGGGATATAGATTGGGTTGATGCTGTTTTGATATGATCATACTTTGAAAAGGCTGCCCTCTATGCTCATAATTATACACACATTGATAGCTTCCATTTGACCTTATCCGAAGATAATTCCCGCCCACGATTCTGGGTGTAAAGTCCGTTTTAGAAACTTGACGGACTAGGTCCAAAACAGCACAATCACAACCGATATCCCAAGTTGTTGTAAACCGAGAAGACTTGGTATATATGTGTAGTTGAGCAAGTATGTCATAATAACACATTTAAGCAGATTTAAATTAAGTGATCACATTAGACCAGCTCCACATATGCATCATACAGCGAAAGCAACACCTATCCGTTGGTTTCGTACAGACAGCTTCACGGGAAATAATCCCTGTATCTTCCTTTTCACATATGCTGCAATATGAGATACATGACAGATTGTCTTCCTTTCGTCATTATTATGATATCACTTCCATGTGTTTAGCTTTAACAACAACTTGCGATAACACATCCACGTAAATAGAATATAAATCCATTAACTTTGTCTGTCTTTACCCCATGTTTGTTCTTCTTTTATTTCTTGCACACAGTCAATCCGCGCTAAGCAACCATCGACGAGAAGGGAAACAATCCCTTTACTTCACAACGATGAGAATTACGAATTCTGCTGCGAAGATGAGGAAAGCGATGATTGCTAAACCGAAAGCAGCATGTAGATTCTCCTGGACCTCGGCACCATAGATAATTACTCCAATGATGATGAGCACAGCTGAAATGTGAAAGAATGCTCTAAAATATCCCCTTATATTGCGATTTCATTTTATAAAAGCCGTTTGTAACACTGCAATTATCATTAGTGTATATTACCCTCGCAGTGTATATTAGTGTATATTACCCTCGCAGAAATATAAGTTTATCACAGCTGAAACTTCAACATCTTTTATGCCACGGATTTGAATTTATAGTAAACCGGAGGTCTTTCCCGGAATATTGCTCATCACTGTTTAATGTTGAAGAGGATAATTCAGAAGGCCAAATTATGTCGCATGTATCTAGCAAAAAGAATAATTCTGACCTTTGACACACACTGCAGGTGATCTTTTGAATATGGACACCTGACCGATAGACTGTGTATGTTAATTACACGGAATTATATGCGTTATATACACAAGTCAAACAATATGCATAGCTCGTATCGATAAGCCATACGCTGTGTGTTCTGATGTCGCGTTTGTGGACTATGTGTCGTCCGTATCAGTTCGACAACACAAATATTGCCTTATCGGGCTGCACGATGATACCGTGCACTGATCGGCACCGGGACGTTTCTATTTAACGTAAGACCATATAGATGCTGGTGAACTGAACAATTTAATCTCCAATCTAAATTTTACCCCAATTACAATATAAACAGTGCGATTATTTCGGACATGTATCTCAAGCATAAATGTGTGACCCGAACAACAACATCGACCCGCGACAGACTTAAAAACCGTTAATCCCAATACTGTAAATCCTTTTAATTCGTGTGGTTCTGTTATTCGTTTATTTCGTGGTTTTGCTCAATCTCGAAATCAACAGTCAACGAAATAATTGACTCTTGCGTTGAATGAGCAAAAACCCTATACTTACACGAGATGGAAATGAAGATCGGGCATTGCGCCTGTTTTCGACATGTCGTAAATTGTGTGCAGAAAATCACAGAAGACGAGATGAAACGTAATCTTTTCAATACTATATAATTCATTTACCGAATATAAATTGATATGCTACATCATATGAGATTGGCTAAGATAGTTTGTATAACAATGCTCAATGATTGGCTAAGATAGTTTGTATAACAATGCTCAATGATTGGCTAAGATAGTTTGTATAACAATGCTCAATGATTGGCTAAGATAGTTTGTATAACAATGCTCAATGATTGGTTAAGATAGTTTGTATAACAATGCTCAATGATTGGCTAAGATAGTTTGTATAACAATGCTCAATGATTGGCTAAGATAGTTTGTATAACAATGCTCAATGATTGGCTAAGATAGTTTGTATAACAATGCTAAATGATTGGCTAAGATAGTTTGTATAACAATGCTCAATGATTGGCTAAGATAGTTTGTATAACAATGCTCAATGATTGGCTAAGATAGTTTGTATAACAATGCTCAATGATTGGCTAAGATAGTTTGTATAACAATGCTCAATGATTGGCTAAGATAGTTTGTATAACAATGCTCAATGATTGGCTAAGATAGTTTGTATAACAATGCTCAATGATTGGCTAAGATAGTTTGTATAACAATGCTCAATGATTGGCTAAGATAGTTTGTATAACAATGCTCAATGGTTGGCTAAGATAGTTTGTATAACAATGCTCAATGATTGGCTAAGATAGTTTGTATAACAATGCTCAATGCATTGGTTTCTTTAAAAGGCTATTGGTTTACTTGTAACCACGAGCAGACTACATATATAAGACAATAAACACCCACTTGGCCAAAGTTTGAAATGAAGTTGGTAGGTATTATGGTAATGATTGCGTGATGTGCTTTCAGTACACGAATACCTTGTGGTCTAATTTCTCAATTGTACATAAATGTCTCATGCAGCTGTTATTGTAGGACCCGTTGATGTGCATAACATGATATCTGAACCACATATTATTACAGATTGTGATATTTTATTACCGTCATTGATGAGTTTAGTTGAGCGGGTGATTTGCGCTTAATGTCGATATACAAGAGTATAAGGCACCGGACTTCGATGTAAACCAGTATTATATATGTGACCCGCCATATCAAATCCAGTTGTAAGTCGGGATTTGTTTTACCCTGTGCCAATGCATTCTCTTATATATGCGAGTCGACCATAGGTCGCCTCGCATATATAAGAGAATGCATTGGCCTTACAATTTTTTACAATTTTAATGATTTTTTCTTGTATTCTTTAACAATTTTATAATTTCACCCATACAGAGCCCCAGACAAACATGAGCAGACGACACTCTTCTATATGCTTATATATATGTATGGGGCTCCATGCAGGGTAATGGATGTTTTTTATTTTATGTCCTAAAAATTGAAAGAAACATTTATTTAAAAAAAAATGATAAAAAATTGTTAGGCCAATGCATGCTCTTATATATGCGAGGCGACCTATGGTTGACTCGCATATACAAGAGAATGCATTGGCACAGGGTAAAAAAAATCCCGACTTACGACTGGATTTGATATGGCGGGTCACATATACCGATTTCACTAGCTGTTTTACGTCCTAGGAAACTTTACACTATTTGCATGTAATCGTTACTCACCGGCAGCAAGAGCAAAAACCTTTGCGAGTATTCGCAAGATGGTGTTGTCTTGAAGGCTCTGAATGAATGTAGTTAAGATAACAAACAGCAGACACAGGAAGGCAGCAATGAATCCAAGCACCTCCATGGCCTTAACGGCATCAAACCATGTTGCTGAAATGAGAAGGCCACACATTAATATATTACGTCCTGGTCTAATTAGCAGGGATATATTACGCCCTAGCCTAATTAACAGGGATATATTACGTCCTAGCCTAATTAACAGGGATATATTACGCCCTAGCCTAATTAACAGGGATATATTACGTCCTAGCCTAATTAACAGGGATATATTTCGTCCTAGCCTAATTAACAGGGATATATTACGCCCTAGCCTAATTAACAGGGATATATTTCGTCCTAGCCTAATTGATCGGATAACGTTCTTAACCCTTCCATGACTGGAGCTTCCTGAAATTTTACGAAAACCCTGTGCTAATGCATTATCTTATATATGCGATTATCCCATATGGAGCCTCGTATATATAAGACAATAATTGACCTAACAATACTTGCCTTGACCTTGTAAGCCAATGCATATTTTTATATATGCGAGGCTCTCTATGGGAGACTTGAATATATAAGATAATGCATCGGACATGGTTTTCGCAAATTTCAGGAAGCTCCAGTTATGACAGGGTTTATAGATGGCCATCTACGCGTTATGACAGGGTTTATATATGGCCATCTACACGTTATGACAGGGTTTATAAATGGCCATCTACACGTTATGACAGGGTTTATATATGGCCATCTACACGTTATGACAGGGTTTATATATGGCCATCTACACGTTATGACAGGGTTTATATATGGCCATCTACACGTTATGACAGGGTTTATAGATGGCCATCTACACGTTATGACAGGGTTTATAAATGGCCATCTACACGTTATGACAGGGTTTATAAATGGCCATCTACACGTTATGACAGGGTTTATAAATGGCCATCTACACGTTATGACAGGGTTTATAAATGGCCATCTACACGTTATGACAGGGTTTATAAATGGCCATCTACACGTTATGACAGGGTTTATAAATGGCCATCTACACGTTATGACAGGGTTTATAAATGGCCATCTACACGTTATGACAGGGTTTATAAATGGCCATCTACACGTTATGACAGGGTTTATAAATGGCCATCTACACGTTATGACAGGGTTTATAAATGGCCATCTACACGTTATGACAGGGTTTATAAATGGCCATCTACACGTTATGACAGGGTTTATAAATGGCCATCTACACGTATATCGCACACCTTTGAATTGTAACCTTTGAAATTACAGAATACATAACTCTGATTGGTTTATCGTAAATTTCCATTACAGTAACGAAATGCCACGAGTTATTGCACTATTAATTCTTGTCAGATACTTGAAGGATAATTTTGGGCAAATAATAAATAATTGTTTCATATATAATCATTGGAGTAATGGCTGGTATTTGATGTAGGATTTGTACTCATATATTTTATACAATTTCAGTGATTTTGAATTGTTTGCCCAACCGTGTCGACAACCAGGTTCATAACCATAACCTAATCCGACAACCAGGCTCATAACCTTAACCTAATCAGACATCCAGTATTACAACCATAACACAATAAGACATTCAGGCTCAAATCCATAACTTATCTGATAACCAGATTCATAACCATATCCTAATGTGACAACCAGGATCATAATCATAACCTAATCCAGCAACCAGTCATATAACCATAACCCAATAAGTCATCCAGGTTCATAACATAAGCCAATCATAATATAATGAGATATCCAGGCTCATACCCATACCCTAATCAGACAACCAGACTCCTAACAATAACATAATCAGACAACCAGACTCATAACCTTAACCTAATCAGACAACCAGACTCCTAACAATAACATAATCAGACAACCAGACTCCTAACAATAACATAATCAGACAACCAGACTCATAACAATAACATAATCAGACAACCAGACTCCTAACAATAACATAATCAGACAACCAGACTCATAACCTTACAAGTCCGTAGCCAGCCACTAGCAAAGACAGTTCGTCATATATTATGAGGGCATTGGACACGAGCTGTGAAGCGACGAGAGGGGGTGTCCCCTATCGCATTGAGGGGGGGGGGGGTCCGGGGTTTCTCCCCGGGGATTTTTTTTGAAAAATACGATGCAAACGGCGTGCTTTAGATCCGCCCTGAAACAAAACAGTTTAGATTTGATTTTTCCAAGTTTTCTCTCACAGTCCTGGATCTGAACGGTATCTATATAGCCTAGCTGTTCTAAATGAACCAACTGTCTTGTACATGGGGGGGGGGGGTAACAGAATCCACTGGGCCTGACCATGGATCGAACCAGTATGATACAAGTTTGTGACCTGAACCTGAAAATTTCTAAATCCTAACATCTATAGTTGTCTATCTGCAGGGAATATCACCTCCCCCGATTTGTTTTTCTTAAGTTATTTATAAGTTTTTAAGTGACCATATGGGAGGAACCAGGACACACTGGGCCGATGGATCGGCCCTGTGTGAGAATTTTTTTTAATCTGAACATACACATTACAAAATCCTAGTATCTATTGAGTAGGCTCAATGTTTCCAAATGTTAGAAACTTTAAACCTGACACCCCCTATAAGGTTGGAAACTTTCCAATTGATGGTCATTTCAGTCAAAAATTTTGACCAAAAGTAGGAAAATATGTAAATGATGGTCTAAAACAAAATATTCCCCACCAATAGATTGTTGGAAAATCGATCTACGAAATTGATTTTAACCTATTGTTTCGTGTGACATTTCCAACTATTGTTATGTCGGGCATGATATTTCGAACAGTTTTGACCAAGGTTGATGGACATAGCTTAATTGGCACTCTGCCCCGGCTATGTGCTTTACACGACACCCTTTCGCTGTATGTATGGGTCTTTATATCCAGTGATTCCGGCAGGCTACTTTTAGTTGGTTATGTTGATGAACCACATGCAGGTCGAATTCCAGAGCCTTAAGCTGCTTTCACATACCTGCGGCTGATACAGTTAAACGCATCCGATTTCAAAACGTTGCGCTTATTAGTCTGGTCGATAAACTAAAATTTTAGGGTCAACCTAGACAAAATTTGGACTAAGTTGGTTTCTATTCCATATTGAAGAGGAATATATCCTCTATAACATATCCAAAATCCGCTAAAATCCGCTTTGAGCATTTTCTGTAATACAAGATGGCGTCCATGATGGCAGTTGGTATAGACAAATCCTGAATTTCGGTGGTAGGTGCGCCAAAAAATACCAAATTAGTAATAAAATAAAATTTACACAAACAATGCTTAGTCGTAAACCATGTCGGTAGAATGTCTGTCCAATATGGCCGCCAAAATGGACAAAATCGAATGAAATTTACAATTTGCGGAAAATTGAATAGCTGGTCATACAAGAACGAACATGCCCTCGAATTATACGAGGAAGAATGATTTCAGAATATAAGGGGAGCTATTAATAATAGTATGTAAGATTTCTCTCTAATGTATCTCGCGAGAGAGCAACCAAAAGCCAGGTCTCATACAACGATTAAATGTGGACTTTTTGGGCGCCAAGAAATAGAAGAATAACACAGTTTTATCTGTACTGTTTATCTTGAATCGTGTAATATATGTGTATTAAAACAGTTAAATGTGATCTAATAGGGATGTATTCATTGTGTGACCTTTTTAGAAGCAGAAATATATGTAATGAAAACATTCTCACGAATGTGACCGATAATCATTTATTTTTGAATCTACAACACACAATCTGTCAAAATTCACTACTATAGAACAGTATGAGAGCTATTCATATGGTACTAGGTAAAATGTGTAGATCCTATTGTCCGTGTCTTAAAATAGTAGTCATAGTTGCCTCCAGCCAAGTGATTAAACACAAATATTTCACTTTTATCACACAAATACATGGTGGTATACCACGAACGCAATTTATCAAAATACAAAGGATTACAATAGACTATCTTCAATAAATTCTCAACATAACCAAATTTGCCTACATACTATGTGGTAGAGACTGTCTTTATACCAGGAAATTATGTGCACATAAATGCACTAAGGCCACATATACGCGAAACATACGACCTTTTCTGCAACCGCATCGCCGCGTTTACCCATTCTCCCTAATGTTACACATATCTGCTGCATACAAAACCATAAATAGCAACATTGAGTGAATGGTAAACGTAGAACTAATAACTGTAAACGCTGATGACCTGATATTTAGCGCAAATATGTGGGTGGCAATGGTAACATAATTTTAAACAACAAGATACTGACAAATAATAGTGTACATTGCGTGGTACATATTCCTGTTGTAAAGTGCCAATTGAAGTAATTTGAACAGAATTGTCTACTAAGAAACCGGTTTGGGAGCACCATGAAAATTAGTACTAAATAAAATGTACAATGTACAGTCTCTTCGATCTAGTGAGATAGGGTATATATTCTGTTGAAGAGATAAGTGTTTCTTTACAGTATAATCAGCATTACGACATACGTGTATGGTTTATGGTCACGGAGAGTGTTGGAAATTCCGGAAATATAACTAGTATTTACACAGATAGGGTGGGCACTTCAGTTTCTGCGTTACATTCAATAATTAATCATCATTCCAAAACGAAACTACCACGCACTGTGTGACGAAATATTACTTCGTGTGTTGCATGCCCTAAATAACTGTTTTTGGTCCGACTGTTGGATGTATTCTAATAAGAAATCCCGAACGTAAATCACTGGGTTAACGTGCGTAGCAGTGATCGATAAATCATTCAGATAGATCTGTTTTAATTATATGTGTACCTTTAAAGATATATAACAACATTCTTGTAAATTACAAATGTGTATTTTCGCTTATAGGAGGTTATCCAATATGTTGCTTTCTTCGTAGCATGGATTGTAGTTGCGGCCATTTTGACAGCCATTTCATCGCCGCGATTGCATTGTTTTCTGTCCTTGTCACTCTAATCGCCCCCTATACTCTTTTACACAAACTGGTATATATCGGATGGAGAATTAATGCGTTCTGGTGTCGCCGATTAGGGATATTGTGGAAAAACGTACTTCACAAGGTCGAAAAATGAGCATTTTTTAAAATCTCTGTAAAAAAAATTGCTCAAAGCGGATTTTAGATATGTTGTAGAGGATATATTCCTCTTCAAAATGGAATACAAACCAACTTAGTCCAAATCTTTTCTAGGTCAAACCTTTTATCGACCAGACTATATTAACTGTGTCCACCGCAACCCCAGTGATATATATGTATGGTTTGAAACGTTGTGCCTATATAATCCGATAGTCGCATGCATCAGCAGCATGTCAGTGAAAGCAGCTTTATACCGACATGTGTTGGCGGTCTATATATGTTGAATTTGTGTGCACCAGTCTCTATTCAAACTAAGCCTGCATGTAGTATATGACTATATCTATATACGTACATACGTCGTTTGTTCGAAGGGAGGTCCCGCTCAGCAAAATTTTGCCGTTTGGTCAACTGCTGCACATGACACGTTCACCCGAGCGGCGAACGGCAATTACCACCACCGGGCACATGCAGGCAGAAGGGCCGTTCGTTCGAATGGTACGAACCCCATTGGCTACGGGCTTGCCTTAACCTAATCAGACAACCAGACTCCTAACAATAACATAACCAGACAACCAGACTCCTAACAATAACATAATCAGACAACCAGACTCCTAACAATAACATAATCAGACAACCAGACTCATAACAATAACATAATCAGACAACCAGACTCCTAACAATAACATAATCAGACAACCAGACTCCTAACAATAACATAATCAGACAACCAGACTCATAACAATAACATAATCAGACAACCAGACTCCTAACAATAACATAATCAGACAACCAGACTCATAACCTTAACCTAATCAGACAACCAGACTCCTAACAATAACATAATCAGACAACCAGACTCATAACAATAACATAATCAGACAACCAGACTCCTAACAATAACATAATCAGACAACCAGACTCATAACCGTGAACTAATCAGACATCCAGACTCATAACCGTGAACTAATCCGAAATGTATATATGTGTGGGGCTCAAGTTCGAGAAAAAGGGTGCGAACGTAGTATATTACATACTCCAAGCAGAAATTTCAATGATTTTCTGTTTATTGAAATATATATATATATATATATACGCATTTCATTATGTGTTTGTAGGATATTGAGCAGCGAACCAGTTAAATATATAATGGTCAATATAAGAATAGATTCTAGCAGCACATACTTCCATCCAACGACGGCGTTCCACACGCATCGCTGCCAGGAATATCAACACAAAACTTCCACAATCCTTCATACCATCCTGTTATTGCACGCCAGTATGGTAGGCCTAACGCGAGAACGTCTATTAATAACCCTAATCCTCCTACAGCCACCTTCAGTATCCCGTTGGTATCAACCATGACTTGTGGAAATCTAGAGCGTTTGTTCCGGTATCAAAGGCGCGTTCGACTACACTGACGATATAAGGTATGTTGACTATACACACTTCCTTGACGTTTCCACAATTTATGGACCCAAATAAAATTGAATTGCTGTATCAAACTTGGTAAACATTCAATCGTCACTAAATTTGGCGATTCGATCAATACCTTGTTCCCACGAAGAGACATTCATGTTGCAATGTCAACACAGTTAAATTGACTCGGGGAACCCACCACCGTTCAATGCTCAGAGCTATTCAATTTCGATTTTTGAAATCAATTTATTTTATCCACCTCGAATTCCATATTTCAAGTTCGAAAATGCTCACGCACCGTCACGGTCCGATAATTATTGATGGAGCTATTCATCTTTTTCGATTAATTATTTGTTGGGTTGTCCGGATGATAACTTGAACAATGTTAAACATACTATCTATATACTGATAACTGGTTTACAGTACAGACAACACAGGTCAAGTGAAATTTAGTCACGGTCCAATGAATTTTGGACGGAGTTAGTTACATTTGTTCGACTTAGAAATCATGTGTGTGGTCTAAATCATAACTGTAAACTGTAAACTGCAAACTTCAAAAGAATCTCTTGATAGGTGTGTTCACCTTTGAGAATACGCAGGTCATCACCGTCAAGTTAGAATGTTTTTGCCATAAATGTTCTTAAAATAAGTCAACGCCGCAAAAAGGCCGCCTCTTTTAGGGGGACGTGGGATAGCGACATTTTATTCTCATAATGGTTAGACCCAAATGGGAATTACACAACATCATTCTGATACATGTATGAATGATATGCAGTTACTCAGATTCAATTTCGCAAAATAAATTCCGTTTGTTTCGCGATTAATTTGTCCGGAGTTATATTTACAATTGCGCGCTATTTAGATTTTGATTTTGATATGGTACCATCGAAGTGGTTGGAATTATTAGCTTGTGTCACATTAACAAAAAGACAATCAATGACCGTGGAGTCGCTCGCCAGACTGTCGGGACTGAGATGACCGTGGAGTCGCTCGCCAGACTGTCGGGACTGAGATGACCGTGGAGTCGCTCGCCAGACTGTCAGGACTGAGATGACCGTGGAGTCGCTCGCCAGACTGTCGGGACTGAGATGACCGTGGAGTCGCTCGCCAGACTGTCAGGACTGAGATGACCGTGGAGTCGCTCGCCAGACTGTCGGGACTGAGATGACCGTGGAGTCGCTCGCCAGACTGTCGGGACTGAGATGACCGTGGAGTCGCTCGTCAGACTGTCGGGACTGAGATGACCGTGGAGTCGCTCGCCAGACTGTCGGGACTGAGATGACCGTGGAGTCGCTCGCCAGACTGTCGGGACTGAGATGACCGTGGAGTCGCTCGCCAGACTGTCGGGACTGAGATGACCGTGGAGTCGCTCGTCAGACTGTCGGGACTGAGATGACCGTGGAGTCGCTCGCCAGACTGTCGGGACTGAGATGACCGTGGAGTCGCTCGCCAGACTGTCGGGACTGAGATGACCGTGGAGTCGCTCGCCAGACTGTCGGGACTGAGATGACCGTGGAGTCGCTCGCCAGACTGTCGGGACTGAGATGACCGTGGAGTCGCTCGCCAGACTGTCAGGACTGAGATGACTGGGACTGTGAGGTTTACTGCAGTATGTTCAATTCAAAATAACTTCACATGAGGATTAACTGTCATGTGGACTGTTTTTATGGAGATGTAACCGTGAGGTAAGTGGTCATAACTTGTGTAAAACCCGAAGGGTTTTACATACAAGTTATGACCACTTACCTCACAGTTACATTCATTAAAATTTAATTGTTTGAACATTTCATGTGCATGTTTTCAAATGTCCAATATGTCCCGTGTAGAGACGTGGCGACATGAGGTTAGGGTGTGCCTACTTATTTTGCACGGGACACTGTCAGGTCTATTTTATTATTTCATATGTCATCAATGCTAATCACATTGTCACAGAGGCGTGGCACAGGGGGTGTGGTGTACGTATACTTATATTGCATGCAACACTGTCGGGTCTGTTTGAATATTTGATGTGTATGTCCTAATGGCTGGTCAGCGGCGTGGTACGAGGGGTTGGGTATACGTACTTTTATTGCATTTGGTTATATAGGTAGCATCTTTTATTTGATATATATCAAATTGCATATGTATATTTGCGGTGACAACTAGATAAGCTAACGTTTCTTTTCCGAATTTATTTTCATGAACCTCAGCATCATTAAATTCTTTGGAATACGTTACAGCCCGCCTCTGTCAATCTGCATATTGGATGTCACCATTTGAATATATCGGCAAACCATATAGCCCGCATTTATGAGCAGGTAATTATCAAATTGTACATGCACGACCAAGCTTCATATATATCTAGGTGTAATTTGGCCATGTAAGTACCATGTGCGTGGTCGCGAGTACACCAGACATCTCGTTCTGATAGATGCGTATATTTTAAGTTCTAATATTGAATTTATAACATTTCCCCAAGGTACGTGACTAATTTTTTGTAAAATAATTCACAGGCGATCTGATGCATGCATCTTCTTTTCTTGTATTATATATCGCCTGCTTATATTGCTTCTAGTATATACTTTTATAACTGTGTTGGAGAATCCATTTAGTAAAGAAATGATTAAAATATCAAACATATTTCTGTTATTCTGCAGACTTGTCGTTAGCTACCTCGGAAATCGCCATATTGGTCTCATTTGGGATAATAATTCTGGAAGTACCTGACTTGTGATGTCACCAAAAACCACGACTAACCAGTAAGATGTAATGCACCCGGGCCATGTTATCCCTTTACCCAACAGAACGGCCCTATGCCAATGCATTCTCTTATATATGCGAGTCGACCATAGGTCGCCTCGCATATATAAGAGAATGCATTGGCTTAACACATTAAAAATTATAAAATTGTTAAAGAATATAAGAAAAAATGGTAAAAAGTGTTAAAAAAAGATGTTTTTAGGCCAATGCATTCTCTTATATATGCGAGGCGACCTATGGTCGACTCGCATATATAAGAGAATGCATTGGCACAGGGCATAACTGTAAATATCACAATGTAGTCAATGAGCCGGTTCCAATGGCCGGTTTGTTGGGTAAAGGGTTATGCGGTAATTAAGTATCTTTATCGGCTTTAGAGCTGCACAAGACACAATTTCTTAGGATCTTGAAATAGTGTTCCCCAATGCCATACTACGCGGTATTCGTGTATGTAAATAGCAGTGATCTCTTCCAGATATTTCGTCCCATGTCCCCAGTTTATAAAACTATTTATACCTGTTTTATGAACAATCGGTTTGCTGATTTGTTCCTCTAAAAGTTGGGTCGGTGCGTCGAAATAAAAATAAAAATATAAATTGAATGTTGAACAACAAAATAGTTTTAAATCAATCATAGCTTAAAGGTACACAATCCCATCCGATGGTCCCCGTATCATCAGATTCCAACAACAACAACAACGTTTCTTCAAAAGACGCTTTAGTTATCAGATTCGATTAATTAACACAAAATGCTAAGCCATTGTCAACTCTAGTATCAAATTTTCCAAAACGTGTTATATATCAACATTTTGTTCAACGCAATTTGGTATCAAGAGTATGTCGGTCCGCTCGTCGGACATTTGCTAGGCCCCAAATATTCAGGGGTGGTGAAAAATAACAGATTTCAAAAATCGATATATATGTTAACTCTGAGCTTTGGTGGGTGGGTTTCTCGACCCGAAGGAAATAGTTTTATCCCCGAAGCCAAAGAAATAGTAATTTAGGAGCGTTAATTCTTGTTATTTATCTTTAATACAAGGCTTCAGTTGTGTTGGTTATGTGGCATGTATACTATGTAGCTATATGCATTAGCAAATTATAAAAAGACACGTTTGAAACACAAATCAATTAGGCCGCATGCGTGAGGTGGTTAACTGGTTATTGTGGACTTAATTATGCTGTTATCGGGTCATAGCTTAGAGCTTTTGGCTTTGTGTTTCGCGACGATGAATGGTATGATTGCCACCAATAGCTTAAAAGTAAGACCATATGGCGATCACAATTTAAGGACATACTCTCCCACATTGAGGAGCTGAGAAACGATCGCGAACTTATTATCTATATATATGATGTATTAGTGACTTTTGTTGAAAACCAAAACCGTAATCGTAACAACGGATAGGGAAAAACGACAACGAATATGTAACCCGCCATATCAAATCCAGTCGTAAGTCGGGATTTGTTTTACCCTGTGCCAATTCATTCTCTTATATATGCGAGTCGACCATAGGTCGCCTCGCATATATAAGAGAATGCATTGGCCTAACAATTTTTTATCTTCTTTTTTTTAAATAAATGTTTCTTACATTTTTTAGGACATAAAATAAAAAAACATCCATTACCCTGCAGGGAGCCCCACACACATATAGAAACATATAGAAGAGTGTCGTCTGCTCATGTTTGTCTGGGGCTCTGTATGGGTAAAATTATAAAATTGTTAAAGAATACAAGAAAAAATTATTAAAATTGTAAACAATTGTTAGGCCAATGCATTCTCTTATATATGCGAGGCGACCTATGGTCGACTCGCATGTATAATAGAATGCATTGGCACAGGGTAAAAATATCCCGACTTACGACTGGATTTGATATGGCGGGTCTCATATAAATAACGCAAATTCTAGTGACGTATAGTGCCCTATACTCGTAAAATTATCTGTTGTCGTTCATTATGCGAAAGGTGTATAAAGGCCAAACCACACCTGACGCGAGCGCGCGATTGTAACGGCCGTTTTCTCATCCGCAGCAGTTCAAAGCGCGCGATTTTTATATTCACACCGCGAGCGATTGAATCTCTGAGCACGAGACGATCACAGCAGTGATTTTATGCTTCGTCGATCTCTCGCATTGTGGCAAACCAACAGGATAATTGGGTCGCTGTCAAATAGGATATTTATACGGGCATATTCCTTCTATTTAAAGGCGACACCTTCATTCGTCGTCGCGATAACAAAGGTGGTGGAGTACTTTAGCGACATGCTGATGACTGAAGTGTAAGGATAAATGAGAAAAGAAAATGCATGGCAAGAGCTCGACGTAATAACAGGATCGTCTGGTTAATTTTTAGTCCCAATCCATTCCAAGCTTGTGAAGTCACTATGCCCAGAATTTGCATCCCCCCCACGATAAAAAAAACTCACAAACTGGAATTATAGAATGAAATTCAACTAAACGCAATTGCTATCATAATTCAGGAAGTCCGCGCACTATTCGACTTGACATGCTATATTTGACAATTAACCCTTTACCCAACAAACCGGCCAAAAACGGCCAAATAAAGCTGCAACAGCCTAAATTATCTTTGGTCTGTCTCAATAAAACCATACAAATATGGATATCATTGGAACCGGCTCACTGACCACATTGTGATAGTTACAGTTATGCCCTGTGCCAATGCATTCTCTTATATATGCGAGTCGACCATAGGTCGCCTCGCATATATAAGAGAATGCATTGGCTTAAACAAAAATCTTTTTTTAACACTTTTTACCATTTTTTCTTACATTCTTTAACAATTTTATAATTTTTAATGTGTTAAGCCAATGCATTCTCTTATATATGCGAGGCGACCTATGGCCGACTCGCATATATAAGAGAATGCATTGGCACAGGGCCGTTCTGTTGGGTAAGGGTTAAACAAGTTTGAAAAACTCTTACATGCATAATTATGGTTAGCAAATTCTGAACAAAATGTCATAAACATTGTATATGTGACCTGCCTGTAAATGGTGCACTCAAATGATTATGTACCCAAACCATCGCGCGCGACGATGCGATCCAGTCGCTTTCGGTGTGAATATAAAAATCGCGCGCTTAGAACCGCTACGGACGACAGAAAACGGCCGTTATAATCGCGCGCTCGTGCCCGGTGTGGATCGACCCGTATACTGCGAGTGGCAAGCACGACTGTCTCACAAACGAAATCGCTGTCGTCAATTCTGCGAACATGTTTTTGAACCGTCCGAAAAAATTACGACTACAATTAACTATTCGTAACAATAATCTGTCGTCGTTCATTATGCAAAGGTGTCTATTATTACCCCCCCCCCCAATCAACATATATAGGTCTGATCCGCTAAACAAGTTTCTAAAACATGACCTCGGAAGATAAACGTACTGAGGTGAGTTGGACAATCGCGGATTCGAGCATGGAACAGCAAGCCGACTCGTTCACAACGAATAGGCTATATGTGAGTCTCCATTGTAATTCAAGCCACACAAAACTTTGGACGAAATTGCACGAAAAACATTACATGCTATGAACGAAGTATCCCTTTTCCGGTGATAAAATTATTGTTGGCATATAAATCCATAATTACTTTTCATTATATCTATAGATGCCCCAACAAGCTTTTATCTTAATGCCAAATCCTATTCTCAGTTTAGTATTTACTCTTGGATGTGCATAGCTATTTGTATGGTAATTGATAATAAATAAGTTTAAACTAAAAATCAAAGGGAAATATGAATCATCTATTGGTCAAACTCACGATCATTGATGTTTATTTTATACTCTCCAGTGCAGATATCTTCCCCGTTGAGTGGATTTTCCCTACAGTTTTTCCATAATCCGCCATGAGAAACAAAGTCAACACCAGCAAGGGTTTGAGAAACGTAGAACCAGTAAGGAAGAGCCAAAGCAAGTATTTGCACAAGAACTCCGAGCAGAGCTAGTGCAACTCCAAGGGTTCCTCTATTCGCCATTTTCTACAAAGTTCTGACGACGGCGTGTTCAGTGTAGTGCGAGGAAGCAGTCGATATGAAGTATGTGAACAAATCTATAACAACTAGTCTCTAGATAGAATAGATACAACACGGGCGTAATCTAGGAACCGGCGTCTGTGATTCGCGGAATGCATCCGCAATGGAATTAATATGCGGCCAACAACATATGAATACATCTTGCATGTCGGTTGCGCCACTAGATCGATCAGATCAGATCGATCACATGTAACACCTATTATGAGCTGAGCTGGTCAACGTAAAGTAGGATTGTTCACTAAATTCTGCTATTTATGGGACCATCTCCTTTTATACTCAATAGAATATATGCAACAAATGAATGAATTTGAGCCATGGTTTAGTTCAAAATACATGTACATTCATGTGCTCTATGATTGATATAAACAACATGGTAATTATAATGAAAATGAATTTATGACTCCAGCCATAAATTCATTTTCATTATAATTACCATGTTGTTTGCATCGTTCATAGAGCACATGATTGTACTGTGCACTAAATCATGGCTCACATTCATTCATTTGTTGCCTATATTCTGTTCGACTATAGACGGTCCAATGAATGGAGGGTTTTGTGCACAGTCCCCCTTTAAAATTGTGTTTGTTTCCCAGCTTCCTATTATATACCTGCCGAAGAAAATGCCACATACCTGGAAAAGTTGAGTTGGTCTGATGCACATGAAATTATATTCTTTGTTTAGCTTAATAATATGTATTCCCATCATATATACTACCATTAACGTTACAGTATTCCGTGTGTATAATATGTATTCCCATCATATATACTACCATTAACGTTACAGTGTTCCGTGTGTATAATATTAATATGGGAGTGGATTCGACTGTAAGCCAACATGGCTTATATTTGCCGTCATCATAAGTGACCGGAACATCGATGAACACAATATCTTAACAACAATGCCATTACAATGACAAAGCCAACCATACTTCTGCGTGGTATTCGGGTTATACGCACAGGTCCCTTGCTGAGAAAATACTAAAATACCAATATACATGTAGACTATGCCAGTGACAAGGTTCAAAAGATCGATTTTTGGCTAAAACCACACCAACTATCAAAACCCTAATACATTCTAGAAATCGATAACTTCAGCCAAAATATCCTCCGCAGTGTCTTATTGGCAATATATGAACCGCCATATCAAATCCAGTCGTAAGTCGGGATTTTTTTTACCCTGTGCCAATGCATTCTCTTATATATGCGAGTCGACCATAGGTCGCCTCGCATATATAAGAGAATGCATTGGCCTAACAATTTTTTATCATTTTTTTTAAATAAATGTTTCTTACAATTTTTAGGACATAAAATAAAAAACATCCATTACCCTGCAGGGAGCCCCACACATATATAGAAGCAGATAGAAGAGTGTCGTCTGCTCATGTTTGTCTGGGGCTCTGTATGGGTGAAATTGTAAAATTGTTAAAGAATACAAGAAAAAATTATTAAAATTGTAAAAAATTGTTAGGCCAATGCATTCTCTTATATATGCGAGGCAACCTATGGTGGGACTCGCATATATAAGAGAATGCATTGGCACAGGGTAAAAAAATTCCCGACTTACGACTGGATTTGATATGGCGGGTCACAAATACAATTCCCTTTCAGTTGATGATTAGACCAGAAATTCTTCGGTAGATTTCGGCAGTTTCCGGTACGATATATCGACTTCGCTTCGTTTAATTTCGCCGAATGAAAGGGAATTTGATTGCTAATAAGACACCGGAGGATATTTTGACTAACATTTTCGATTTCGAGAATGTGTTAGGTTTTTTCAAATTAGGTATGGTCTCAGCAAAAATCGATCTTTTGAACCTCGTCACTGGTATAGTCTATATTGGTAGCGTACTGGTCTCTCGTGCTAGCGGACCGGGGATCTCAACCTGGTCAGGGTATTTGACAAAAATCAGAACTCTGTCAGATACCAAGTTTGTCAGGCTGAAAAGTCTCATTCGAGATCACTGAATAAAGATCCAAATGCAAAAATGCCGATTTCCCCCATCACAACATTTGTCCAGGTATGTTGTTGTGGTGCAGTACGCTGTCCGATCGGTTGCGGACATTAATGGCTGACCTGTGTACACGCCTCGGTGTGCGCACGTTAAAGAACGCTACTGGAGTCACCACATGGTTATACAGTTACTCGACCGTGGTAGCACCTGGACCGGCTCATAATTGTCAGTAAATGACAGCGAGCTGTAATGTGATGAAGAAGAAGGTATTTTAGTATCTTCCCCCATGGTGGTGGTGGTGGGGGGCTGTGGTTGTACGGTGTGCAAGTTGTCCCGTCGAGCGCTTAATTGATGCTGATAATACATTGGTATATCCACGTGTTATGTTACTCGATGTCTCATACATACTTGAATTGGAATCACCGAAGCAATACATAAATACACCCCTGGTCAAGTGGTCCTGCTAATATGCTGTAGTATAATACAAAATGGATTGGGGCACAAGTTACAAAACTTAATGAGCCCCTCTCCGGTATACATTGATACAAACAATTTGTTTAACAAAATGGCACAATAAGTAACTTATTTACAGCTGCACGTGGTGAATGAGAAAGATGATGATGGCAGATTGTAACAAATCATTGAGGAAAGATGAGAGTGAGTCAGTGAGAGTGATTGGTGGGGGGGGGGGGTGCCAACGCCGAGTTGCATTCTATGCTGTGATGCTGGTGGTCCTGCTGAATCGCTATGATGCGGGTAGGACAAACTGATGCCGTTACGAAATAGTACCGTTATTTGTTCTAGAGTTGTCATTTTCGCGGTGTTTGTCTAATTCGAGCGATTTGAGAGAAAAAACCACAGTGTGTGTATGAACGATCCAAGAACATATATAATTTTAAAAAATATAATAATGCCTGCGCTGGTGTTTCTAAACGACGTGAATAACCATATTGATTATAGTCGATTTTCAAAAACTATTGAAAATGTTTCGCAATAAATATGTTTTGAATGTTTGATACGCATATTGGCTTTTCCAGGCTGAATATGTTCAGATTATCGGAACACCGCGAAAAAGACAAATTAAAAAAAATAACGGTACTTTCTGTTAACAGCATCAGTTTGCCCTAACAGCATCATAGCAATTCAGCAGGACCACTTGACCAGGGGTTAAATATGTGGGCAACGTTTTGGTGACGCTTGTTATGCCAGTCATCGGCTTTCTTATTGTGAATTGTTTATCAATTGTCCAGTCTTTATCCATATTGAATCTTAAAGGGATGCTGTACTCAAATGTTGTTGTTTGTTCTATAGTCTCTGAGTCGTAGAATAAGGTAACCAGATTCCATTATTTGAAAGTCTGTTGAGTACGAAGTAATGTTACTGATATCAGATTAGCCGGAATGCGAAAATACCAATTGTCGTTGTCGAGTAACTCTTGGATATAGTCTTCAAGCAAATATAAAATAAATGTTATATTATATGCATACCAGTCCCATATACCCATTTAAGTCATTGTATAGTCACTAGCCAGTGAGTGGCTTGAGTTTACGCCCCGTATCAACATAATTTTTGACACGATCATGTGTGCCACGCGTTGCCCAATTCACTATCCGTGAACTATTTTGGTTACGTCTTATACATGGATATTCGTAATTAAATTTATATGAAATTATTAACTTTGTTTTTAAGATAACATATTAACCTTAAAGGTACTCAATCCGTAAAGAGGGTCCCCATCTCAACAGATTCCAACAACAACAATCCGATCAGAGGGTCCTATATTACTATTTCTTTGGCTTTGGGGTTAAAAAATATTTGATTCGAGTCGAGGAACCCATCAAACAAAGCTCAGAGTTATTAGATATTGATTTTTGAAATTTGTTAATTGTTCGAGATGAGTACTAATAACTGCCGTCAATTTGGTAACCTGCTCGATATTTTACGCCAAAACTCTATTCAAACAAACAAGGATGGATAACTCTATAATCAAGTGGTAATAATAACGAAATTTTGACTGTCTTCTGGGCCAGAAAGAATTCCCGATAATGAAAAATAATAGATTTCTAAAATCGATATCTAACAAATCTGAGCTTTGATGGGTGACTTCCTCGACTCGAATCAAATATGTTTGACCCCCGAAGCCATTGAAATAGTAATTGAGAGGAGTTTTATCGGATTGAGTACCTTTAACCCTTTACCCAACAAAACGGCCAAAAACGCCCAAATAAAGCTTCAACAGTCTAAAATATCTTCGGTCTGTCTCAATAACACCATACACATATGGATATCATTGGAACCGGTTCATTGACCACATTGTGGTGGTTACAGTTATGCCCTGTGCCAATGCATTCTCTTATATATGCGAGTCGACCATAGGTCGCCTCGCATATATAAGAGAATGCATTGGCCTAAAAAATCTTTTTTTTTAAACACTTTTTACCATTTTTTCTTACATTCTTTAACAATTTTATAATTTAATATGTGTTAAGCCAATGCATTCCCTTGTATATGCGAGGCGACCTATGGTCGACTCGCATATATAAGAGAATGCATTGGCACGGGGCCGTTCTGTTGGGTAAAGGGTTAACGTTTACAGAATACATCTTCGACTCAAATTACGTAGGTTTCTATATATTATCGATATTAGATCGTTGTTATTATCGGGTATTTATTTAAAATGGCGTACAGTAACAGTACCCCTTTAAGGTGTGCATGAAATGAACTGTATAGTAATTATAAGTACTTTATAAGTGACGTTGTCAGTACATATATTAACTTGAAAAGCGTTCGGTCACAATGACGAATTTCTGGAATGTAATAAATATAAAAATAGTTTCACTGAGACGTTTTGAAATCGAACTTTCCAAGATGGTTCCAAATGTTACTCTTTCCAGACTTCCGGAAAACATTCGTTTCTTTGTCAACTGTATATCAGACAACGGAATAAAAATGGCATTAGCCATTGAAATAGATTATAACTTCATATTCCTGATATGGCAAAAACAGAGTGATTGCCAATAACTGTGTAACAAATTTGAAAACAACTAGAAAACGGCGGCCGAAATCTCCTACATATACATCAGACTTTTGATGGCCGCAGCCAATTTGTATGTACAAGACACTTACGGTTATCGAGGTTCGACACGCTTATCGAATAACTTGAAAAGCAAAGTTCTTGTCCGTTAGCCTCATAGCAACTCTTCCAGAGACCAGACCATGCTTTCGCTCCACCAGCCTCTCGCATGTACCAGTAGGGCAATGCCAATGCCAGAACTTGTACAATTAGTCCAACAAGAGCCACAACAAAACCAATTATCTTAGCAGCCATCTTGGGAAGGAAAATACTAGGTTCGAATGACAGCAGTGCACACAAGTCGCGGCTTTATATAGGCGTTTTTCCGGTTCATGGATCCCGAATAAATCTCCCGACTGAATTTCAAAACTGATACGCTTAGCGAAATCGTATCATATCCGCGACAATTAGATACAAAGTTTTGGTGTATTTGACAACTACAGTGGTGTACATGACAAATATACACATTAAGGACATGATTACTGATCTTGCCCGGTAATGTATTTAATCAGGAATGCATATACATTATTTCTCCCACATGATAAATGACTGGTATAGATATAAGCATGACCTATAGGGTACGTTCATACGCTGGCAAGTTTGTATGGTATGTTTTTGCGGGCATTTCGTCATAGAAAACCACATGGTACCAGAATATGAACGAAAACGTGCACATAGCATGCATCTTTACCAGTGCCACTGAAATTTGCATTCAAATACCTGTATGATTTATTCTTGCGAGATAATTGCATGATATTTACAGGTAAATTCCGGCAACATCGTTACTAGTGGAACTACAGGGAGTTTACTTCTCACGTAGTTACCTGTGGCACAGATGCACTGTATGTGCTTGTTTCCGTTCATAGTATGTACCATATCATTTTCTACGACAAAATGCCTGCATGCAAACCATACCGTCTAAACTTGCCAGTGTATGAACATACCCATAGGCCTTATATATAGGCGGGTAATTCCTGTATTTGTTCACTTTTGTAACGTGTAATACATATAGACATGTCAGGATATAAATGATTATCACTTTTTCTCTCACATTTGGTCATGGTCAGTTGCAGTTGTATTTTATGTTTAACATGTCAAGCGTTTTAGAACACTTCGGTGAATTTTACGCTATACAAAACAGTTATTTATTTTATTATATATGAAGATAGAACATTACCTACATTTCAGTAGTCCACATGACAAATGTATACGTACTAAAGAAATGAATTCTGATCTTGTTTGGAAATGCATTTCATCAGTAACGCGTATATGCATTATCCTCGCACATGATAATTTCCGTGGCTTATAGACTGTATATAGGTCGGGTGTTTCCTTTGCATGGATCGAGGTATCCTAAATGACTCAGGCATGTCCCACTGGTGGTTAAACCAAGGAAAAATAGCCATCCCATGCAAAGAAACAGACATCATTAAAACAGATTAATTGACCAGTTCGTTTATGAATGGCATGGATCAATAGATAATTCGAGTCGCAGAAATACGGATACAAGCTTATCAAATGTGAATTTAAACCTGAACGTTACCCCCATTTAACAGATAACTTTCGTTTCACCGCAGCCAGGTTTATAACTAATAACCATTCACCATGCAGGCCGTTTGAATGGGACGCCGCGTGCCAATAAAACCTGTAAACTTTGTACTAAGAACCTGTTGTGAGATGAAATTCACTATATATTTCATTGCACAGAAATGACTCAGGAAAGAGAGCTGTATATCCCAAAGACATACCACAAATATCATAAAAGCAAAAAATATCGTAACTCCCAGAAAAAGACATCCGTGTCGAAGAAACTGAGTAAATTTGTAATTTGTTTTAGTTGAAAAAAAACGGCAAATAGCAATTCTACCGATATGCGCTATCTGCCATCCGATGGTATTTTAAAGGAAAAAAACATATCATGATGCATATCATCACAATACGCCCCTATAATGCTAATTCCTACCCGCCTTCTTGGTAAATAGGCCCAGTTGACCCTCGGTTGACCACTTCCAGATATCCTGGGGGATGGTACATAAGAAATCGCACAATTTTGAAGGAAATTTCGTATAATTTGAGTATTTATTGGCACAAGCTGTCGCTATATGCCCACATAATCACGATTCCTACCCGCCTTACCGAAAACTGTGCCCAGTTAACCATCGGTTGACCACTTCCGGATATCCTGGGGGGATGGCACATAAGAAATCGCACAATTTTGAAGGAAATTTCGTATAATTTGAGTATTTAGTGGTACCAGCTGTCGCTATATGTCCACATAATCACGATTCCAGCCCGCCTTACCGAAAACTGGCCCAGTTGACCCTCGGTTGACAACCTCCATATATCTTGGGGGATGGTACATAAAAAATCGCCAAATTTTGAATGAAATTTCGTATAATTTGAGTATTTAGTGGCACAAGCTGTCGCTATATGTCCACATAATCACGATTACTACCCGCCTTACCGAAAACTGTGACCCTCGGTTTACCACCTCCGGATATCCTGGGGGGATGGTACATAAGAACTCGCCCAATTTTGAAGGAAATTTCGTATAATTTGGGTATTTAGTGGCACAAGCTGTCGCTATATGTCCACATAATCACGATTCCAGCCCGCCTTACCGAAAACTGGGCCCAGTTGACCCTCGGTTGACCACCCCAGATATCCTGGGGGATGGTACATAAGAAATCGCCAAATTTTGATGGATATTTCGTATAATTTGAGCATGTAGTGGCAAAAGCTGTCGCTATATGTCCACATAATCACAATTCCAACACAGCTTACTGAAAACTTGGCCCAGTTGACCCTCGGTTGCCAACCTCCGGATATCCTGGGGGGATGGTACATAACAAATCGCCAAATTTTGAAGGAAATTTCGTATAATTTGAGTATTTAGTGGCACAACCTGTCGCTATATGTCCACATAATCACGATTCCTACCCGCCTTACCGAAAACCGGGCCTAGTTGACCATCGGTTGACCACCTCCAGATATCCTGGGGAGATGGTTCATAAGAAATCGCCCAATTTTGAAGGAAATTTCGTATAATTTGAGTATTTAGTGGCACAAGCTGTCGTTATATGTCCACATAATCACGATTCCAACCCGCCTTACCGAAAACTGGGCCCAGTTAACCCTCGGTTGACAACCTCCATATATCCTGGGGGATGGTACATAAGAAATCGCCAAATTTTGAAGGAAATTTCGTATAATTTGAGTATTTAGTGGCACAACATGTTACTATATGTCCACATAATCACGATTCCTACCCGCCTTACCGAAAACCGGGTCCAGTTGACCCTCGGTTGACCACCTTCAGATATCCTGGGTGATGGTACATAAGAAATGGCACAATTTTGAAGGAAATTTCGTATAATTTGAGTATTTAGTGTCACAAGCTGTCGCTATATGTCCACATAATCACGATTCCAACCCGCCTTACCGAAAACTGGGCCCAGTTAACCCTCGGTTGACCACTTCCAGATATCCTGGGGGATGGTACATAAGAAATCGCACAATTTTGAAGGAAATTTCGTATAATTTGAGTATTTACTGGCACAAGCTGTCGCTATATGCCCACATAATCACGATTCCTACCCGCCTTACCGAAAACTGTGCCCAGTTGACCCTCGGTTGACCACCTACGGATATCCTGGGGGATGGTACATAAGAAATCGCACAATTTTGAAGGAAATTTCGTACAATTTGAGTATCTATTGGCACAAAGCTGTCGCTATATGTCCACATAATCACGATTCCAGCCCGCCTTACCGAAAACTGGGCCCAGTTGACCCTCGGTTGACCACCTTCAGATATCCTGGGTGATGGTACATAAGAAATCGCACAATTTTGAAGGAAATTTCGTATAATTTGAGTATTTACTGGCACAAGCTCTCGCTATATGTCCACATAATCATGATTCCTACCCGCCTTACCGAAAACCGGGCCTAGTTGACCCTCGGTTGACCACTTCCAGATATCCTGGGGAGATGGTTCATAAGAAATCGCCCAATGTTGAAGGAAATTTCGTATAATTTGAGTATTTAGTGGCACAAGCTGTCGCTATATGCCCACATAATCACGATTCCTACTCGCCTTACCGAAAACTGTGCCCAGTTGACCATCGGTTGACCACCTCCAGATATCCTGGGGGATGGTACATAAGAGGGTCAACGGCACAGTTTTCGATAAGAGTGGACCGGTGTGACTGTTATATTCTCTATGCTCTTCCAGATCCTATAATGTCAATAAATGGAATAAAGATTTGCTTATGATCATTTATTGTGCTCTACAGTGGTCGAGTACAAAGACGTTTCGGACACAAAATGTTGAACTTTTCCAGCGAGGCGGAGAAGACTTTCAAATTACCTCCCCGGAGTAGCATGCATACCAACAATAGATTTATGGTTTTTCACTAATATAAAGAAGCGAACTATCGTGCTGGGGACTCGGAACTATCGCAAAGAGTGAATGTCAATCAACCAATAACAAGCGTGGATTAGGTTTAAATAGTCACGTGAGGCATAATATGATATACTTTTCTACATACGACCCTCATTGCCCGCTTTTGTAAGGTGACTATTCTACCTGCGCTATTCGAATGGTCCCATATCTGCATTGAATATAGTAAATGGCTAATTAGCGCTAAATAAACCAATTGTAAAGCTTTAGCCGTTAGCAGATGTCTCACTCTATTCAAACAGCATATAGCCTTGAAAGGTTGGGACAAATTGTTTCGAGATGTGCTTGAATTTCAAGTCTATTTTCACACCTAAAGATTTCACAGAATTCTGACATTGCGACTGCCACCTCGTATGAAGTCTATTCAGTTTATGATATGTTCATCTAAATCTGTTTATGTTCGTTATTTGGGAGGGGGTGCATCATTGTATATCGTCATTTCTCAAAGTTTATTTTCAGATTATTACTACAACACCACTGATATACTTTAAGAAGTTTGTATTTGTTGCAGTTTTAAGTCGATTGATAATGCAATCTGACATATAAAGGTGTTATTTGCGTACAATAAAACATTGTCGGCCCTAGAACTATCCCTGGGGTACACCACGGGTTTTTGTCCTGTGAGCATATGTGACACGCCATATCAAATCCAGTCGTAAGTCGGGATTTTTTTACCCTGTGCCAATGCATTCTCTTATATATGCGAGTCGACCATAATAATTTTTTCTTGTATTCTTTAACAATTTTATAATTTCACCCATACAGAGCCCCATACAAACATGAGCAGACGACACTCTTCTATATGCTTCTATATATGTGTGGGGCTCCCTGCAGGGTAATGGATGTTTTTTATTTTATGTCCTAAAAATTGTAAGAAACATTTATTTTAAAAAAATGAAAAAAAATTGTTAGGCCAATGCATTCTCTTATATATGCGAGGCGACCTATGGTCGACTCGCATATATAAGAGAATGCATTGGCACAGGGTAAAAAAAATCCCGACTTACGACTGGATTTGATATGGCGGGTCACATATTGTCCCATATTGAACAAATTTACTTATAATTTCCAGGTAATTACTGAACCAGTTGAGAGCAATACGGCCTACTTCGGATATTTTCTTTGCATTAATTTGTTCATTGGTCAAGTTAGTCACATGGGTCAAATTTGACTTTTTCTTACTCGTCATGTGAACGTGCCATAAATGTGGTCGTGTGCTGGGAGCGGGCAACGGGTTTGGCTGTCTGATCCATGCATACTCTGATGCACACAGACAATCACACACACACATAGATGTCCATTGTCTATTGTTGTATATTTCATGTATGTATCGTACCATGTATTGCTATATATAGTTCCATTCCTTGTACCATTTATATTCGTGCTCGTGCCCTATATTTGTTTACTTACATTTGTAAATTGTCACGATAATAAATTATACAGAGGATATCACATGAGTTTCTATTTTATACGGAATTTATCAACCGAGTTCACTAAATTATATTTGAGCCGAGGTTTACCGAGACTCAAATATAATTTAGTGGACGTGTGTCTTACCAATAATTATGAAGCTGGTGCTGTGTGTTAATTATGTGATAAATATATTTCTTTCTCTCGCATTTGATTATGGTCAATTGCTGGTATGCGTTCCAACGTAAACTTAGTTATCATTGATCGACTAAAAAAAGTTGTGATATCGGCTGTTCTAAACAAGCTGTTTTACACCGAATATCCGTACCATTAGTTTTATATGGCGGAGTTTACCCTGACTCTTTGTTGGGAATTTTCGTCAAATGTAGTTGGATTTATCACTTTACAGATAACGTGCGACCGAGATGCTTATAATAACGTGAGCACAGATCCTCGAATCTAGCAGTGAAACGCTTTTGATGCACAACAACGTTAAATCAAATCGATGGCATCTACGAAAAGCATATACACTCTTAGAATAAATGTGTATGAATTATCTTAAACATAATTGTGTAGAAATGACACATGACATATGTGTCGGTGGAATTTTCTTAACATTGAATATGAGTGAATATGTAACTATATCATAGTTAGTAGATGAGAGATGTTCTATTTGAGACAG
Organism: Siphonodentalium dalli; assembly: GCA_032622095.1. NCBI lineage: Eukaryota > Metazoa > Mollusca > Scaphopoda > Gadilida > Siphonodentaliidae > Siphonodentalium > Siphonodentalium dalli. The sequence continues at coordinate 265,414,498 of CP136063.1, forward strand.
AAACCTCGTAAAAGCTACCATATTTAAAAAATCTGGCAGCAGATTTAAACCTGTGTGCTACACAATTATGTGCTGTTCAGTTTTAACACAAACAAAATGTATAACAAATTTACAACTGCTGCCAATGTTTTGTTCTTTGGCAGCCTTTGTAGGTTTTGTGTCTCCTATATAGAACACATCTCATCTAATAACGATGATACACTCACACATTCACTCATATTCAATCTTTGAGGAAATACCACCGACACATATGTCATGTGTCATATCTACACAATTTTATTTAAGATCAAAATAAAATATATGATGTAGAATTTATACTCAGTTGTTCTAAGAGTGTACACTGATCACAAAAAAAAACATCTTCTTTTTTTTTTCTTCATTAATTGCACAAACGTTGTGTCGCCCAATAGCCAACGGAAAAACAAACTATTTATCGCTTTACAAAAACTACACCAAAAACAACTATATGATTCAAGCATGATTTATTAATGTCGCCAGTGAGAAAGTATAGCCCGAGTGAAATTCACTTGGGAGCGTGCAAAAGTGAGTGCAAAAATATAATATGTATCAATGTATCGTTAATGTAATGCTTGTGTGTGTGTATGTCTGTCTCATGTTTTTGTTGTTATATCTACTTCACCAATAAAAAATAAATAAATAAATAAAATAAAACATCTTCTAACAAGTGCAACGCCAAGCGTGGCATGTGGCCCCGACCCTGAGTTTAGAGAGTGGGCAATAGATGGATTTTTTTTTAATTTTCTATATCCAAGAAGTGGGTAACCTTTCCTTTTCCCATAAACACCAAAGCACAACCAATGTACAAGCTGGAATGTTTATACAGAGACACAATTTACAAATTTCCAAGCCAAACAAGGGCTGTAACTCTGGTGAAATGAATGGACGAAACCTGTAATAAGTCGGTATCCGTTCCCCCCGAACCGTGGTGTCAACATTCCAAGGCACACCTGAATCAGAAGATCCTTGCCAAAGTTACAAGCTGAAACGTTCTTTCGGAGACAAAATTCACAAATCTCCATGTTCAACAAGGGCCGTAACTGTGGTAAAAATTAATGGACGAAAACCGCAGTATGTCGATATCCTTTCCCCAACCTGTGTTATCGCCAAGACAACGGAAGTCCAATAATAAACACATCCACAACCTAATGTTTGTTATGAACGCGTTTTACCCTAAGTCCAGAAAAGGGTCATAACTCTGGGGGGATGCGGATAAACCTGCTTGTCTACCGGCATACCAAAGGACATCCAAATGGGACTATCGATGATTGAGCTGTGTTGTGAAATTGTTTGTTACGGACGAAAGGACGAACGTACTGACGGAGGTCTCCACCGAATCCTCCTTCGGGGTTCCGGGGCACAAGAGAGGGAACAATGAGGTACAATGGCACATAACTCGGGGTCCGGGGCATAAGAGAGGGAACAATGAGGTACAATGGCACAAAACTCGGGGGTCCGGGGCATAAGAGAGGGAACAATGAGGTACAATGGCACAAAACTCGGGGGTCCGGGGCATAAGAGAGGGAACAATGAGGTACAATGGCACATAACTCGGGGTCCGGGGCATAAGAGAGGGAACAATGAGGTATACAATGGCACATAACTCGGGGGTCCGGGGCATAAGAGAGGGGACAATGAGGAACAATGGCACATAACTCGGGGTTCCGGGGCATAAGAGAGGGAACAATGAGGAACGATGGCACATAACTCGGGGGTCCGGGGCATAAGAGAGGGAACAATGAGGAACAATGGCACATAACTCGGGGGTCTTAAAGATATATAAGAGAGGGAACAATGAGGAACAATGGCACATAACAGCATAAACAGCATAATCCGATTTGTGCATTTTTGTTCGAATTGCCGTGAATTGCGGACGAACAAACCTCACAATATCACAATGTCGAAATCTCCTACATACACATCAGACTTTTGTATGTACAATACACTTACGGTTATCGAGGTTCTTCACGCTTATCGAATAACTTGAAACGCAAAGTTTTTGTCCGTTAGCCTCATAGCAACTCTTCCAGAGACCAGACCATGCTTTCGCTCCACCAGCCTCTCGCATGTACCAGTAGGGCAATGCCAATGCCAGAACTTGTACAATTAGTCCAACAAGAGCCACAACAAAACAAATTATCCTAGCAGCCATCTTGGGAAGGAAAAATACTGGGTTCGAATGACAGCAGTGGACACAAGTCGCGGCTTTATATAGGCGTTTTTCCGGTTCATGAATCCCGAATAAATCTTCCGAGTGAATTTCAAAACTGGTTCTGAATAGACTGTTTATAGATACATAGTATCATATCTAATACAATTAGCTAAAACAGTTTTGACGTATTTGACAAAAGAAATAACTACGTACGTGTATACAGAAGATTACCTACATTTCAGTGGTGTATGACAAATCTAGATATTAAAAGGGCACGGGTGGCGTTCGTTGCAGAAATATTCATATTTGTCCAAATCGCCATCAACAGAAGGAATATTAAAATATATATAGTTTTGTTTATATGCCAAACATAATCAGCGAGTAAATAGTATATTGTCGTCAAGACGTACGATGGTGTACGTAAACAAGAGCCTGTTCGTGTTACAGAAGTTTTGCTTCTGTTTACATAACACAGCGCAATTCTATTGGTTTATCACACACAAATAATATAAACGCTCTTTATTATTTCTATATCAGGAAAACAGTAACAAATAACGCTCTTTATGTTTACCATATCCGGATCTAAACAAAAGCCAGGTTATGTAACGTTTTTTGCTTTTGTTTACATAACAAAGGAAAACATCTGACAATAACATACTGTTTGTGCCATATTTATGATTGGTATAAGAACAAGATATGTCAATATTTTTATATTCTTACTGTTTATTGCGGATTTTGACGGAGGTGAATATTTTAACAGCATACCCACCGCCAACGCCGCCCGTATCTTTAAGGAAATGAATCCTGATCTTGCCCGGTAATGTATTTAATCAGGAATGCATATCCATTATTTCTCGCACACGATAAACAAGAATACCATAATCAAAAATGGTTACGCCCTCAAGATCATATTATTAGCCATAAATATAAATTATAATATAAAATATATTGGTTACATGAATGCACCGCCTCAGAATTCTGTTAAAACAACTAATCGTTCAAATTATTACAAAAAACTACGGCTTATTACTGCAGGTTTCTCATTCACCACACCAGAAAGCTTCTAAATGCGGATAAAAAATCGGAGGCATTGTGTTCCCGCCAAAAGTGCATGGCCCAGCCATTGTTCATACCTAAACATCGAAAGCAGTTAACGCGGTCATAATAGTTACACACTGCAACTATAAGACATCCAGCGAATACACACCCCACGAAAACCCGAAATGTGTTGTCTTGCGAGAAATCCCATAGCTATAGCTCAATTTGACACGGCCAGATTAGCCTTCCTACAATATCCTAAACAATAAAGCTTCTCAAATCATCGGCATAGTCAACAGAACTTTCACGAACTTAGACATCGACATTTATCAACCGAGTTCACTAAATTATATTTGAGCCGAGGTTTACCGAGACTCAAATATAATTTAGTGGACGTGTGTCTTACCAATAATTATGAAGCTGGTGCTGTGTGTTAATTATGTGATAAATATATTTCTTTCTCTCGCATTTGATTATGGTCAATTGCTGGTATGCGTTCCAACGTAAACTTAGTTATCATTGATCGACTAAAAAAAGTTGTGATATCGGCTGTTCTAAACAAGCTGTTTTACACCGAATATCCGTACCATTAGTTTTATATGGCGGAGTTTACCCTGACTCTTTGTTGGGAATTTTCGTCAAATGTAGTTGGATTTATCACTTTACAGATAACGTGCGACCGAGATGCTTATAATAACGTGAGCACAGATCCTCGAATCTAGCAGTGAAACGCTTTTGATGCACAACAACGTTAAATCAAATCGATGGCATCTACGAAAAGCATATACACTCTTAGAATAAATGTGTATGAATTATCTTAAACATAATTGTGTAGAAATGACACATGACATATGTGTCGGTGGAATTTTCTTAACATTGAATATGAGTGAATATGTAACTATATCATAGTTAGTAGATGAGAGATGTTCTATTTGAGACAGAAACCTCGTAAAAGCTACCATATTTAAAAAATCTGGCAGCAGATTTAAACCTGTGTGCTACACAATTATGTGCTGTTCAGTTTTAACACAAACAAAATGTATAACAAATTTACAACTGCTGCCAATGTTTTGTTCTTTGGCAGCCTTTGTAGGTTTTGTGTCTCCTATATAGAACACATCTCATCTAATAACGATGATACACTCACACATTCACTCATATTCAATCTTTGAGGAAATACCACCGACACATATGTCATGTGTCATATCTACACAATTTTATTTAAGATCAAAATAAAATATATGATGTAGAATTTATACTCAGTTGTTCTAAGAGTGTACACTGATCACAAAAAAAAACATCTTCTTTTTTTTTTTCTTCATTAATTGCACAAACGTTGTGTCGCCCAATAGCCAACGGAAAAACAAACTATTTATCGCTTTACAAAAACTACACCAAAAACAACTATATGATTCAAGCATGATTTATTAATGTCGCCAGTGAGAAAGTATAGCCCGAGTGAAATTCACTTGGGAGCGTGCAAAAGTGAGTGCAAAAATATAATATGTATCAATGTATCGTTAATGTAATGCTTGTGTGTGTGTATGTCTGTCTCATGTTTTTGTTGTTATATCTACTTCACCAATAAAAAATAAATAAATAAATAAAATAAAACATCTTCTAACAAGTGCAACGCCAAGCGTGGCATGTGGCCCCGACCCTGAGTTTAGAGAGTGGGCAATAGATGGATTTTTTTTTAATTTTCTATATCCAAGAAGTGGGTAACCTTTCCTTTTCCCATAAACACCAAAGCACAACCAATGTACAAGCTGGAATGTTTATACAGAGACACAATTTACAAATTTCCAAGCCAAACAAGGGCTGTAACTCTGGTGAAATGAATGGACGAAACCTGTAATAAGTCGGTATCCGTTCCCCCCGAACCGTGGTGTCAACATTCCAAAGCACACCTGAATCAGAAGATCCTTGCCAAAGTTACAAGCTGAAACGTTCTTTCGGAGACAAAATTCACAAATCTCCATGTTCAACAAGGGCCGTAACTGTGGTAAAAATTAATGGACGAAAACCGCAGTATGTCGATATCCTTTCCCCAACCTGTGTTATCGCCAAGACAACGGAAGTCCAATAATAAACACATCCACAACCTCATGTTTGTTATGAACGCGTTTTACCCTAAGTCCAGAAAAGGGTCATAACTCTGGGGGGATGCGGATAAACCTGCTTGTCTACCGGCATACCAAAGGACATCCAAATGGGACTATCGATGATTGAGCTGTGTTGTGAAATTGTTTGTTACGGACGAAAGGACGAACGTACTGACGGAGGTCTCCACCGAATCCTCCTTCGGGGTTCCGGGGCACAAGAGAGGGAACAATGAGGTACAATGGCACATAACTCGGGGTCCGGGGCATAAGAGAGGGAACAATGAGGTACAATGGCACAAAACTCGGGGGTCCGGGGCATAAGAGAGGGAACAATGAGGTACAATGGCACAAAACTCGGGGGTCCGGGGCATAAGAGAGGGAACAATGAGGTACAATGGCACATAACTCGGGGTCCGGGGCATAAGAGAGGGAACAATGAGGTATACAATGGCACATAACTCGGGGGTCCGGGGCATAAGAGAGGGGACAATGAGGAACAATGGCACATAACTCGGGGTTCCGGGGCATAAGAGAGGGAACAATGAGGAACGATGGCACATAACTCGGGGGTCCGGGGCATAAGAGAGGGAACAATGAGGAACAATGGCACATAACTCGGGGGTCTTAAAGATATATAAGAGAGGGAACAATGAGGAACAATGGCACATAACAGCATAAACAGCATAATCCGATTTGTGCATTTTTGTTCGAATTGCCGTGAATTGCGGACGAACAAACCTCACAATATCACAATGTCGAAATCTCCTACATACACATCAGACTTTTGTATGTACAATACACTTACGGTTATCGAGGTTCTTCACGCTTATCGAATAACTTGAAACGCAAAGTTTTTGTCCGTTAGCCTCATAGCAACTCTTCCAGAGACCAGACCATGCTTTCGCTCCACCAGCCTCTCGCATGTACCAGTAGGGCAATGCCAATGCCAGAACTTGTACAATTAGTCCAACAAGAGCCACAACAAAACAAATTATCCTAGCAGCCATCTTGGGAAGGAAAAATACTGGGTTCGAATGACAGCAGTGGACACAAGTCGCGGCTTTATATAGGCGTTTTTCCGGTTCATGAATCCCGAATAAATCTTCCGAGTGAATTTCAAAACTGGTTCTGAATAGACTGTTTATAGATACATAGTATCATATCTAATACAATTAGCTAAAACAGTTTTGACGTATTTGACAAAAGAAATAACTACGTACGTGTATACAGAAGATTACCTACATTTCAGTGGTGTATGACAAATCTAGATATTAAAAGGGCACGGGTGGCGTTCGTTGCAGAAATATTCATATTTGTCCAAATCGCCATCAACAGAAGGAATATTAAAATATATATAGTTTTGTTTATATGCCAAACATAATCAGCGAGTAAATAGTATATTGTCGTCAAGACGTACGATGGTGTACGTAAACAAGAGCCTGTTCGTGTTACAGAAGTTTTGCTTCTGTTTACATAACACAGCGCAATTCTATTGGTTTATCACACACAAATAATATAAACGCTCTTTATTATTTCTATATCAGGAAAACAGTAACAAATAACGCTCTTTATGTTTACCATATCCGGATCTAAACAAAAGCCAGGTTATGTAACGTTTTTTGCTTTTGTTTACATAACAAAGGAAAACATCTGACAATAACATACTGTTTGTGCCATATTTATGATTGGTATAAGAACAAGATATGTCAATATTTTTATATTCTTACTGTTTATTGCGGATTTTGACGGAGGTGAATATTTTAACAGCATACCCACCGCCAACGCCGCCCGTATCTTTAAGGAAATGAATCCTGATCTTGCCCGGTAATGTATTTAATCAGGAATGCATATCCATTATTTCTCGCACACGATAAACAAGAATACCATAATCAAAAATGGTTACGCCCTCAAGATCATATTATTAGCCATAAATATAAATTATAATATAAAATATATTGGTTACATGAATGCACCGCCTCAGAATTCTGTTAAAACAACTAATCGTTCAAATTATTACAAAAAACTACGGCTTATTACTGCAGGTTTCTCATTCACCACACCAGAAAGCTTCTAAATGCGGATAAAAAATCGGAGGCATTGTGTTCCCGCCAAAAGTGCATGGCCCAGCCATTGTTCATACCTAAACATCGAAAGCAGTTAACGCGGTCATAATAGTTACACACTGCAACTATAAGACATCCAGCGAATACACACCCCACGAAAACCCGAAATGTGTTGTCTTGCGAGAAATCCCATAGCTATAGCTCAATTTGACACGGCCAGATTAGCCTTCCTACAATATCCTAAACAATAAAGCTTCTCAAATCATCGGCATAGTCAACAGAACTTTCACGAACTTAGACATCGACACTTTCTAATCGCTCTACATAAGCATGGTCAGATCTATCATCGAATACTGTAACTCTGCATGGAGCCCACATCACACATATCAAAGCATTATGTTAGAGAATTACAAAGAAAAGCAACGAAACTAGTTCGTCAAATCAAAGCTCTATGCTACCGAGACCGAATGATAAGACTCAATCTGATGTCTTTAAAATATGTAATATTTAGAGGAGATCTAATCGAGGTATATAAACTGTTGAATGGTCATTACAATATCAATACCTGTGACCTATATAGAAAGACATTCATCAGGAAGAACAAGAGGACATAATAAAAAGCTACAGATGCCCATTATCAACAAGGCCATAGGAAAATATATTTTTCACGCAGAGGGTGGTAAATAGCTGAAACTCACTGCCAGACTTCGCTGTTGAGGCCCCAACACTCGATCAATTCAAAATATCCATAGACTCATTCTTCTATTATATAAAATACGAAGTAATATGTTCAAGTGACTCACAAGTAAATATCGAATGACGATACATATATTTGTAAACAAGCATTGCCAATAATGTTATTGGGACGAAAAGTCGCAAGACTTGTTCCGTATTATGATGATGATGATGATGATGATGGTGATGATTATGATGATGTTGATGATATTATTGATAGAACAAACCACTAGTATGATGATCGTGTCGTTATTTGTTTAAAATACGTATCAATTGGCATATATGCACCCGTTCCCTAATTAAAATCAACATATTTCGACAATTTTAGGGGACTCCGCAAGTAGACGTCCGCAAATAGCGACCTACTGCGAATTGTCACAACCGGAAAAAACCCTTTATCTATTTATAAAATGCCCAGCGAACCACAGCTTTCTAAAATTTGTACCACAGTATACACATGAGGGGCGTTAATGACTGTTATATATAAGCGTGAGCTATAGGTTACGTTCATACGCTGGCATACGGTATGTTTTGCGGGCATTTCTTCATAGAAGACAAAATGGTGCCAGAATATGAACAGAAACGTGCACATAACATGCATCTTTACCAAAGCGAAAGACATGAGAAGTAACATTTATCTAGTTTCACTTGTTCTTGTTAGAGTTCTACTGAAATTTGCATTCAAATACCTGTATGATTTATTATTGCGAGATAATTGCATGATATTTACAGGTAAATTCCGGTAACATCGTTACTAGTGGAACTACAGGGAGTTTACTTCTCACGTAGTTACCTATGGCACAGATGCACTGTATGTGGTTGTTTCCGTTCATAGTATGTACCATATCATTTTCTACGACAAAATGCCTGCATGCAAACCATACCGTCTAAACTTGTCAGTGTATGAACGTACCCATAGGCCTTATATATAGGCGGGTAATTACGTGCGCTATAGTGCAACAGTATTGCGATCAGACAGATTCGTAGGTAGGTACGTGTCACCCTACTCCGTTTCACGCCATGACGTCACAAAAAACGACGTAAAACCTCGTGGCGTTCTGACATTTTTACTGTGCCGCGTTTTTTGCTATGTTTATCTTATGTGTTGTTTTCGATTATTTGTTTGTCGCCGATATCGCCATTTGTCGGGATTCCCGGTTTCTATATTTAAAACTGGCATGCTCGTTTCGATTTTTTCTCCCAGGTCAAAATACGTCAGAGTTATGACAAAAATAGATCGACCTACATTTTCTTCATCAGAACCCTACATCAAAGAGTCTATAGACTCCTTCGGGACCTACATAGACCTACGTAGTTTTACTTATAATTGGGAAGTTTTATCATTTTTGGTTCGTGCGAAGACCTCTTTTTATCGTGCGGGAAAAGAGAGACATTCAAAACGCGATTTCGTAATTCGACGCAATTGATAGGCTGAATAGCCTAACCTTCAGCCGAGTTCCGGTTTAAATACGACGAATGACGTAACACAAAACAAAACGCATTAGTTGACACAAACACCGTTTGAAGGGTTTATTATTACATAAAATTATCGTTATTGGTTAATTATTGATTAATTATTGATATTTATTGTTGCATATTGGCTGCTATCAATATTTACACAAATGGTATTAATTATTTCTTATAATTGCTCCTTTGGTCAACTTTGACTATCGGAAAATGAAAATGAAAATATGCCGCTGAAAAAAATGTATTCGATATTAAAGTCTCATCCTTTCGGCAACATGGAATTGGTTTTAATTACTTAAATTATTAATATAGTAATTTGCCTTTTATCTGTGATGAAATGAGAAATGGTAATTGTCTTTTTTTGCTAACATTTAATTAAATTAAATAAATTAAGTAAAATACAGTGAAATTATTTTTTAAATTATTGTTTATTACATTTTTTCGCACGTTGGCATCTCTCTGAGTGTATTCTAGTTCCTGTATTTGTTCACTTCAATTTATAACGTGTAATACATATAGACATGTCACGATATATAGAGGATCTCACATGAGTTTCTATTTTATACGGAATTTATCAACCGAGTTCACTAAATTCGATTTGAGCCGAGGTTTACCGTTGCTCAAATAGAATTTAGAGGACGAGGTTGATAAATTACGTATAAAATAGGACGAGTGTGAGATACCTTTTATCACATGATCAAATAAACCCGAAGCGACGCGAAATATTCATCGAAAACAACAATCATAAACTACAGCGATCGCAAGTTATCTGAAGAACGCAGTGACGTCATCGCACGCGCTGATATTAAACGTGTCTATTACCAATAATTATGAAACTGCTTTTATGGCCAAATTATGTGATAAAAATGATTATCACATTTCTCTCACATTTGGTCATGGTCAGTTGCAGTTGTATTTTATGTTTAACATGTCAAGCGTTTTAGAACACTTCGGTGAATTTTACGCTATACAAAACAGTTATTTATTTTATTATATATGAAGATAGAACATTACCTATACATTTCAGTAGTCCACATGACAAATGTACGTACTAAAGAAATGAATTCTGATCTTGTTTGGAAATGTATTTAATCAGTAACGCGTATATGCATTATCCTCGCACATGATAATTGCCTGTTAGGGTGGATACACACATGCATGTAATGTCTGTATGTAAAATACATGTATTTTGTATGTAAAATACATGTATTTTACATGGCCACACCAATAATTGACAAAATTAATCACCTGCGCGCGAGAGGTCAATTTCACCAGTGAGTAGTTATAAGCCATTATCAAACAAACTGCCATCAAGAAATTTCAGGCCAATCGTAAACATGTCTTCTTCCATGGATGCCGAAATGGGTAATTCTTGTCTGATATATATTGCTATTTTTCACGAGTTATAATTCATTTCGAAAAGTGGATTAGAGCCGGTCGATTTTATACTTGATTTGTTTCTGTCATTTCTTGGAAACAGGGTTATCCAAAACAAAAATAAAATATGCAGAATTCTTTTATATGATGATACCGGCTTGTTGAGATTTCTCTGATAATTTGAGAGCGAGCTCATGTGATAACATTAATTCAATTGGGATTGCAAATATTCATTATAGCGCCAAAAAATAATGCAGGTACAGCGTTGAAATTAAAAAGAGTGACCCCCCCCCCCCCCATTTATATATATGTTTCTCAAGCCTAAGGTTGAACAAGCTCCTAACTGTCACAAGCTTGAATTATAACATTTTCGACCATAATCCATGATTGGGGGAGGGGCTGGTTCTCGAAAGCTTCCAATAACTAAGGGAGTTAATTCAATGTATCAGCCGCGATTATCTGGGCAAGAATTACAATATAATGTTTTACTTAAATATTCCATAGTTGTAAATTTTGCGTATACATGTATAACTGTATAACACAAGAGAGGAAAGGTGACGTAGTTGGGAACTCGTAGCTAGGCAACCCTTTCGCCGAATGAAGACAAACAGCAACACCATGCATTCAAATTTAAAGCTGTATAATATGTTAATAATTATATGAATAATAGATGCATAATAGATTAATCACTCGTAGAAAACAGACACGACAGACATGACTACGATATTTATAAAGCAGGGTGTCATGACTCAAGGTGCTGCATGCACACCCCCCGTCGGAAATATACAATGGTGAATTCGGTAGCTTCTGGGATAATATAGCTCCCCGTGCATGTTGGGGGTCATAGCCACATGCGTTGGGGAAGATACCATCACTGGTATTAACATCAACAGAAGACTGACAATGATATAAACAGAACGTCGACCATTTGAGTTATCGCGCGAATAATTATTTTAAGCGGCCTGACGACTTTGTCCCAGTCAACCGCTCTTCAACGGTTCAGAGTTTAACTCACTGTGGTCAAACACAGTCGCAATGATTGGGTTGTCAGCGGACACATATTACACGGTGTGTATGATCCATGTAAAACTCCAAATACACGATATTTACAGCGATTACATGCATGTATGTATCCACCCTTAAAAGTATTAAGCGTGGCTTATATAGACTGTGTAGGTCGGGTGTTTCCTTTGCATGGATCGAGGTAGTATCAGGTATCCTAAATGACTCAAGACATGTCCCGCTGGTGGTTGAACCGAAGAAAAATAGCCATCCCATGCAAAGGAACTCACATCATTAAAACACAGATTAATTCGCCATGCAGTTCGTTCAAGAGTGGCATAGATCAATCGATAGTTCGGGTCGCAGAAATACGTACAAGCTTATCACATGTGAATTTAAACCTGAACGTTACCCCCATTTAACAGATAACTTTCGTTTCACAATAACCAGGTTTATAACTATAATAACCATTCACCATGCAGGCCGTTTGAATGGGACGCCGCGTGCCAATAAAACCTGTAAACTGTGTACTAAGAACCTGTTGTGAGATGAAATTTACTATATATTTCATTGCACAGAAATGACTCAGGAAAGAGAGCTGTATATCCCAAAGACATATCACAAATATCATAAAAGCACAAAATGCCCTGTATCTTAGAAAAATACATAAATTGTTCATTTGGCGATATAATGTGATAATTAACGCCCTCTGGTGTATACTTTCCTAGATATTCTAGAGAGCTATGTTTCGCTGGGCGTTTTATTTATAGATAATGGGTTTTTTTTGGGAGGATTAAAAGTCGAACTGCGAACCGGAGGCCGAGTCCGGTAAAAGGTATAGTTGGGAATTTCAATTACGTTTATTGTCCTTTACATTATTATGACAATATGATTTTGAGTTTTGGTTTGTGACAAGCTATGTCAATTACAAATGAAAAAGATAAATTGTAAGTCTTATATTTCAACTTTTATAGACATTTTTCGTTCTCCAGCCCACTGACGGTTGTGGTCGGAGACGGCCGAGTCGGCCACCGGTTCATTAATTTGGTGCTGGTTGTTATTGTTATTTTAACGAAATTCTGAGTTGGTCATTCGCGAAACCAATATATTTTATATTCTATAATTACAATCATGGATATATAATATATGATCTTGAGCGCGTTACCATTTCTGACATTGGTTTTCTTGTATAAATATGTTTACAAATAATTACAATAGAACTTATAGAAGAAGAGCTGTGTAGTATATCACCAGGGGGTGTCATAACCTCGACGACTGTCTTCTTGACAACACCTGGACCTGGTGCAGATGTGGTGATCAAGGCCTGATTATATAACAAACGTATATACAAGAGACATGCGAGTTGTTTAAGGTGGTGTCTCTGGTCCATAACTAAGCTATTCCATTGAAATGACAATTTGTAATTTGTAAGTGCAGGAAAGATTGTACAGAGATATAAAGGTGAGTCACTTATCTCAAGCACACGCATTATGCCTGCTATATTATCAGTCATGCGACCGAGTACCACTGTGATTCTACAATCAGTACATATATAGGGAGTTATCGCAATTGACTATAAGTTGATAGATTCGCTCCAGATATAGTTCACGTCACAACTAACGTCCGACCAAATTTTATGGAAAGAAAAGACTGGTAGTTAAGAGCTAAATGCTATATTTGGAGTAATTGACCATATTGTCTGGTTTAGATTTTTGACGTTTAAAAATAATTACAAAATGAAGTTGGTAGTATAATCATAGTGTCAATCGTGCACGAAGAGCGATACATAATGTAAACGATATAGATAATCAAATTTCGAAATATAGCTTAGATATAAAGAGTGGGCAGGTGTGACTGTTATATGTGACCCGCCATATCAAATCCAGTCGGAAGTCGGGATTTTTTTTTACCCTGTGCCAATGCATTGTCTTATATATGCGAGTCGACCATAGGTCGCCTCGCATATATAAGAGAATGCATTGGCTTAACAATTTTTTATCATGATTTTTTAAATAAATGTTTCTTACAATTTTTAGGACATAAAATAAAAAAAACATCCATTACCCTGCAGGGAGCCCCACACATATATAGAAGCACATAGAAGAGTGTCGTCTGCTCATGTTTGTCTGGGGCTCTGTATGGGTGAAATTATAAAATTGTTAAAGAATTCAAGAACAAATTATTAAAATTGTAAAAAATTGTTAGGCCAATGCATTCTCTTATATATGCGAGGCGACCTATGGTCGACTCGCATATATAAGAGAATGCATTGGCACAGGTTAAACAAAATATTTGTAAACATATTTATACAAGAAAACCAATGTCAGAAATGGTCGCCTCGCATATATAAGAGAATGCATTGGCCTAACAATTTTTTACAATTTTAATAATTTGTTCTTGTATTCTTTAACAATTTTATAATTCCACCCATACAGAGCCCCAGACAAACATGAGCAGACGACACTCTTCTATGTGCTTCAATATATGTGTGGGGCTCCCTGCAGGGTAATGGATGTTTTTTTATTTTATGTCCTAAAAATTGTAAGAAACATTTATTTAAAAAACATGATAAAAAATTGTTAAGACAATGCATTCTCTTATATATGCGAGGCGACCTATGGTCGACTCGCGTATATAAGAGAATGCATTGGCGCAGGGTAAAAAAAAATCCCGACTTCCGACTGGATTTGATATGGCGGGTCACATATTCTCAATCCTCTCCCAGATCCTATAACGTCAACCAATGGAATAAAGATTTTGCTTGCGATCATTTATTGTACTTTATATAGTGGTGTCGATTACAAAGACGTTTCGGACGCAACATGTTGAACTTTTCCAGCGAGGCGGAGAAGACTTTCAAATTACCTCCCCGGAGTAGCATGCATGCTAACAATAGATTTATGGATTTTCACTAATATTAAGAAGCGAACTATCGTGCTGGGGACGCGGAACTATCGCAAAGAGTGAATGTCAATCAACCAATAACAAGCGTGGATTAGGTTTAATAGTCATGTGAGGTATAATATTATATCCCTTTCTCCATACGACCCTCATTGCCCGCTTTTGTAAGATGACTATGCTATCCGAGCTTTTCGAATGGTCCCATATCTGCATTGAATATAGTAAGTGGCTAATTAGCGCTAAATAAACCAATTTAAAGCTTTAGCCGTTAGCATAATTATGTTTCACTCTATTCAAACAGCATATAGCCTTGGAAATGTCATTTAGGCCGGTTGACGTCCTAGTTACATGTGCACGTTGCATACTATTATGCGGTCTTTATATGTCACACAAAAAATTACTGATACCATAGAAAATAGACAACAAATCGAGTGCCCATATTTCTTCAGCCTGGATCAATAAAGAGCGTTCCTTGTTCCTAGTCTAGTCCTCATATGGTATTAATAAACAGCGTTCATTGTTCCTAGTCTAGTCCTCATGTGGTATTAATAAAGAGCGTTTTTTGTTCCTAGTCTAGTCCTCATATAGTATTAATAAAGAGCGTTCTTTGTTCCTAGTCTAGTCCTCATATGGTATTAATAAAGAGCGTTCATTGTTCCTAGTCTAGTCCTCATATGGCAAAAACAAAAGCGTTTGTCTAAGTATTGTGCGACAAAATTGAAAATAGCTAGAAAACTTCTACAACTTTGAAAAAACATTTCCGAGTATATACAGACTATAGTTCGACATTTCGTGTATTAACTGTTGTGTGTATATATATGCATATTATAATTATGATTATAATTAGTACGTTACAACTCACAAAGACGAATTGCCTGCATATACTTACCGGCAAATTTGCCATCTCGGGAGTGTGCCCTTGGTGTAAAATGACACACTGGCAAGTGTTCGTTGTATTTTTGCAGGCATTTCGTCATAGAAAACCATGAATATGACAGGCAACATGCATATATACAAATATAGCTGAATGCATGAATGAATGAATGAATGAATGAATGAATGAATGAATGAATGAACGAACGAACGAATGAATGAATGAATGAATGAACGAACGAACGAACGAACGAACGAACGAATGAATGAATGAACGAACGAACGAACGAACGAATGAATGAATGAATGAATGGATGAATGAATGAATGAATGAATGAATGAATGAATGATTGAATGCATGAATGAACGAACGAACGAATGAATGAATGAATGAACGAACGAACGAACGACTGAATGAGTGAATGATTGAATGAATGAATGCATGAATGAATGAACGAATGAATGAATGAATGAATGAATGAACGATCGAACGAACGAATGAATGAATGAATGAATGGATGAATGAATGAATGAATGAATGAACGGATGAATGAATGAATATATGAATGAACGAACGAACGAACGAATGAATGAATGAATGAATGGATGGATGGATGGATGGATGAATGAATGAATGAATGAATGAATGAATGAACGACTGAATGAATGAATGTTTTTTTCTCAGCCATTTTACTTCGGACATGAGACAACTA
This sequence comes from Siphonodentalium dalli, assembly GCA_032622095.1. Classification (NCBI taxonomy): domain Eukaryota; kingdom Metazoa; phylum Mollusca; class Scaphopoda; order Gadilida; family Siphonodentaliidae; genus Siphonodentalium; species Siphonodentalium dalli. The sequence continues at coordinate 265,430,942 of CP136063.1, forward strand.
TTTACAAACGTGTAATGGTGCTACTCAAATGTTCCATCGAATACATGTATGATTGATTTTTTTTTTTTATATAATATTTTTATTGAATAACATTTGAACATACGTATACATAGCTAATACAAGTTACATCTAAAGAATGCATTAATATGCAGACACACGCCTATCGCTCTGTATTGCGCTCTCTACAGACATACCAGCTTTCATACGTGACTTACATACAATCCCGACTGAGGCCACGTTCACGAACCGGGATACCCTGTCAGGGGAATACGTAGCATTTGACTTACATGTCAAATATTTGCTAAATATGGAGTATAAACTACGAGTATTTTTTTCAGTCCTTGCCGTCTATTATATATTAGACAGTTTCGAAGCCTGGAAATATATATGCGCTCTTGGAATTTTAGAGATTTCAGACATACAATATAAAATATTTTTAAGGGTCAACTGTGTAATCGGTATTTGTGTTTAGTATCTAAAATCATATGTTCTAATGCTAAAATAATATACATTAAGAATTCAAGATATATCATTCATATGTGCAGGAATTAGCTTTAATTGACGAATCATGTGGAAATTTGCCGTGCAATTTGTCGAGGAGTGTGAACGTAGGTGAAGGTCGGCTGTTATCGGCGGTGAACAAGTAGATATAGTTTCTTTAACAGAATGTAAGAACATGTGATGTGGGTATATATATAAAAAATGGAAGTAATAATTAGTTATGTGCTCTGGTCGACATTTCTGTATTCATTCATGGCCAACTAAGGACGGCTATGAATAGTAGGAGTAATATAATAGTAGCAATAATAACATTTCTGGTGATAGGAGTAATTATTGTGCATTTTCTTTCACGGCAAATTTGAACAAGAACCAGTCTTTTTCGAACTCTTCCAATTTAAATTCACGGCGTGCATTATATTTTTCACATATATATCGAAAGCGTAAATCTCCTTGGAATGACGAAATTTTTAATGATATGATTGATTCTTGATAGATTAGTGTATGCTAATTACAGGCACATTGAGGTGGAATCGCTACATATGGAAGAACAGCGTTTTGTTTTACTTCAAAACATATACGGTTAGCTCTGGTACAGGTGCATTTTATAAGCATTTTTGTCTGGCACATTATAGTTTTCTATAATGAAATGATCAGAAATGCCTGCTAAAATCTATCAAGCAAATTTGTGAGAACCTTAATGCGGCATAAAACTCATCCATATTAATGCATGTGACAATGTGTACGCATACGAGACTTACGGTCATCTGTGCTTATCTGGTATTTGCTATAGCATCGCTCAATTCCGTTAATTTCAGTGCAACGCTTCCAGAGGCCACCATAAGCTTTAGTATTTAGAAACTCCACCATGTACCAGTAGGGCAATGCCAATGCCAGAATCTGTACAATTAGTCCGAAAAGGGCGACAACGAAACCAATAATCTGAGCACCCATCTTGTGAATGAAAATCCTGGATTCGAACGATACAGTGTAGCAATTGCCACTTCAGTAACTTATATAGCCGTTTTCCGCCCAAATTATCATCAAGTGGATTTATAAACTGGTTCTCGCCGGACCGTTAATATAGATACGCTTAGATGACATCGTATCATACATGTCCGCGACAATTGGCTAAATATTATAACTTGTAATGCTTAGACATGTCACTCTGTTCGGTCTATGTAAGCAAATTAATCAATTTACTTCGGTCGACTTAAACGGCGGTTTGCGCTCCAAAATACATCTAATAATATTCGCTTTTGATTTTTCCCGGTATCGAAACAAATATTGTCGGTGACGAGTATCACTTTATACTTGAGTGTCCCTCTCTATCCCAAGAACGGAAACTATACATAAAACATGCATATTGGAAGTATCCCATTCGTCGCAAACTGTCCATTCTTCTCTCAAACAGAAAGCCAAGTATTATACGCAACCTTTGCAGATTCATACACATTATACATAAAAGAGCGAGTTGCTCTCCTGGTTCATCTGAACCTTAAAGTTATCAAAACCATCGTCATTGCGACCTTGTTTGTTTGTTTATGTATTGCTATATGTATTACCATGTATGTTCTTAATACCATGTACTATATGTTTATTGTTCAACCTCCACAATGGAGGTTAATATGTCACAGAAGACGCATTGAATTCATAACAAATACAACTTTTAACACGATGTTTGGGTTCCAAAAACAAATAACTGTCATTTGCACGGCATGGCACAGAAAGGCGCGGTCCGTGTTAGTCTAGTCCTGATATGGCATAAATAAAGAGCGTTTGTTTCACTTCTGTACGAAAAATTGAAAACAGCTGGAAATGCCTGTGACATTTGAAGCCGGTATATCCATATTTCAGTGTATATGTCAACCTATATACCTTATACCTTATTCCAAATTACGTATAGATAGAATGTGGAAGCTAGAATGAGCCACGTCCGTTTAAACGAGTTTGATGTATCTGTTGTTCTATAGATGCTGCGTTACGTCGAATCTATGTTCCATTGACGCCACCCCCCCCCCCCCCCCGAGTCTACATTGACTCTTGGTTGGGATTTATAGTCAATTTTAGTCGGCGTTATCCTATACATATCTCGGCGTTATCCTATACATATCTCGGCGTTATCCTATACATATCTCGGCGTTATCCTATACATATCTCGGCGTTATCCTATACATATCTCGGCGTTATCATATACATATCTCGGCGTTATCCTATACATATCTCGGCGTTATCCTATACATATCTCGGCGTTATCCTATACTTATCTCGGCGTTATCCTATACATATCTCGGCGTTATCCTATACATATCTCGGCGTTATCCTATACATATCTCGGCGTTATCCTATACATATCTCGGCGTTATCCTATACATATCTCGGCGTTATCCTATACATATCTCGGCGTTATCCTATACATATCTCGGCGTTATCCTATACATATCTCGGCGTTATCCTATACTTATCTCGGCGTTATCCTATACATATCTCGGCGTTATCCTATACATATCTCGGCGTTATCCTATACATATCTCGGCGTTATCCTATACATATCTCGGCGTTATCCTATACATATCTCGGTGTTATCCTATACATATATCGGCGTTATCCTATACATATCTCGGCGTTATCCTATATATATCTCGGCGTTATCCTATACATATCTCGGCGTTATCCTATACATATCAAAATAGGCTGCTATACTAATTTGAAAGAGTGCTTTCTATGCTAAAGTGAATACCTACATATGTAATGGAATTATAGACTCAATCACCTTTGTTTCTGCAGGTAAAAGCCGAATTCATATTGTTCCGAATTAAAGTAAACTATGTGACATTGTGATTTTCCTTATTAAATTCCAGTTTCATTTGACAATTCAGAACACATGTGCCAGTTGTTTATCCCGATTAATTTGTTCAGCAAATAATGATAGCTTAGGTTGTCGTGATTCCCATTCCCATATCAATATGACAGTTGAGAAGATATAAGTGTTCAAGTGACTTAATTGGGTCACCATTTCTCGAGGTTGCAAAATGTGAACGCCATAATCTTCCTAAAACAATAATGTTCGATATCCGGTTTTGAAGTATCCGCGATGAGTTATTAGCAGAGCTCGATGTCGGTGAAGTTTAGACTTCAGATATTGGCTTATGAACCTCTGAAACGTTCATGTAAACCGTATGGCGAGCTGCACTGATTATATGTGTTATGCATGTGAATGAAGCATCACAACACACCATGGTCGATCACCGCGAACCTGTTGTATATGCAACGGGAATCGCATTGCATATAGGGATACAATCTCCACAAACTGTCATTTTCGTGACCATTAATGTTCTATGTACATGTGGGTGTCGGTGTTTTGCGAGGATTCTAAGTGCATGTAGGTGTCGGTGTTTTGCGGGGATTCTAAGTGCCTGTAGGTGTCGGTGTTTTGCGGGGATTCTAAGTGGATGTAGGTGGCGGTGTTTTGCGGGGATTCTAAGTGGATGTAGGTGTCGGTGTTTTGCGGGGATTCTAAGTGGATGTAGGTGTCGGTGTTTTGTGACGATTCTAAGTGCCTGTAGGTGTCGGTGTTTTGCGGGGATTCTAAGTGGATGTAGGTGGCGGTGTTTTGCGAGGATTCTAAGTGGATGTAGGTGTCGGTGTTTTGCGGGGATTCTAAGTGGATGTAGGTGTCGGTGTTTTGCGGGGATTCTAAGTGTATGTAGGTGTCGGTGTTTTGCGGGGATTCTAAGTGGATGTAGGTGTCGGTGTTTTGCGGGGATTCAAAGTGGATGTAGGTGTCGGTGTTTTGCGGGGATTCTAAGTGGATGTAGGTGTCGGTGTTTTGCGCGGGGAATCTAAGTGGATGCAGTTGTCGGTGTTTTGTGACGATTCTAAGTGCCTGTAGGTGTCGGTGTTTTGCGGGGATTCTAAGTGGATGTAGGTGTCGGTGTTTTGCGCGGGGAATCTAAGTGAATGCAGTTGTCGGTGTTTTGTGACGATTCTAAGTGCCTGTAGGTGTCGGTGTTTTGCGAGGATTCTAAGTGCATGTAGGTGTCGGTGTTTTGCGGGGATTCTAAGTGCCTGTAGGTGTCGGTGTTTTGCGGGGATTCTAAGTGGATGTAGGTGGCGGTGTTTTGCGGGGATTCTAAGTGGATGTAGGTGTCGGTGTTTTGCGGGGATTCTAAGTGGATGTAGGTGTCGGTGTTTTGTGACGATTCTAAGTGCCTGTAGGTGTCGGTGTTTTGCGGGGATTCTAAGTGGATGTAGGTGGCGGTGTTTTGCGGGGATTCTAAGTGGATGTAGGTGTCGGTGTTTTGCGGGGATTCTAAGTGGATGTAGGTGTCGGTGTTTTGCGGGGATTCTAAGTGTATGTAGGTGTCGGTGTTTTGCGGGGATTCTAAGTGGATGTAGGTGTCGGTGTTTTGCGGGGATTCAAAGTGGATGTAGGTGTCGGTGTTTTGCGGGGATTCTAAGTGGATGTAGGTGTCGGTGTTTTGCGCGGGGAATCTAAGTGGATGCAGTTGTCGGTGTTTTGTGACGATTCTAAGTGCCTGTAGGTGTCGGTGTTTTGCGGGGATTCTAAGTGGATGTAGGTGTCGGTGTTTTGCGCGGGGAATCTAAGTGAATGCAGTTGTCGGTGTTTTGTGACGATTCTAAGTGCCTGTAGGTGTCGGTGTTTTGCGGGGATTCTAAGTGGATGTAGGTGTCGGTGTTTTGTGGGGATTCTAAGTGGATGTAGGTGTCGGTGTTTTGCGGGGATTCTAAGTGGATGTAGGTGTCGGTGTTTTGCGCGGGGAATCTAAGTGGATGCAGTTGTCGGTGTTTTGTGGGGATTCTAAGTGCCTGTAGGTGTCGGTGTTTTGCGGGGATTCTAAGTGGATGTCGGTGTCGGTGTTTTGCGGGGATTCTAAGTGGATGCAGTTGTCGGTGTTTTGTGACGATTCTAAGTGGATGTAGGTGTCGGTGTTTTGCGGGGATTCTAAGTGGATGTAGGTGTCGGTGTTTTGCGGGGATTCTAAGTGGATGTAGGTGTCGGTGTTTTGCGGGGATTCTAAGTGCCTGTAGGTGTCGGTGTTTTGCGGGGATTCTAAGTGGATGTAGGTGTCGGTGTTTTGCGCGGGGAATCTAAGTGGATGCAGTTGTCGGTGTTTTGTGACGATTCTAAGTGCCTGTAGGTGTCGGTGTTTTGCGGGGATTCTAAGTGGATGTAGGTGTCGGTGTTTTGCGGGGATTCTAAGTGGATGTAGGTGTCGGTGTTTTGCGGGGATTATAAGTGGATGTAGGTGTCGGTGTTTTGCGGGGATTCTAAGTGGATGTAGGTGTCGGTGTTTTGCGGGGATTCTAAGTGGATGTAGGTGTCGGTGTTTTGCGGGGATTCTAAGTGGATGTAGGTGTCGGTGTTTTGCGGGGATTCTAAGTGCCTGTAGGTGTCGGTGTTTTGCGGGGATTCTAAGTGGATGTAGGTGTCGGTGTTTTGCGGGGATTCTAAGTGGATGTAGGTGTCGGTGTTTTGCGCGGGGAATCTAAGTGGATGCAGTTGTCGGTGTTTTGTGACGATTCTAAGTGCCTGTAGGTGTCGGTGTTTTGCGGGGATTCTAAGTGGATGCAGTTGTCGGTGTTTTGTGACGATTCTAAGTGCCTGTAGGTGTCGGTGTTTTGCGGGGATTCTAAGTGGATGTAGGTGTCGGTGTTTTGTGGGGATTCTAAGTGGATGTAGGTGTCGGTGTTTTGCGGGGATTCTAAGTGGATGTAGGTGTCGGTGTTTTGTGGGGATTCTAAGTGGATGTAGGTGTCGGTGTTTTGCGGAGATTCTAAGTGGATGTAGGTGTCGGTGTTTTGCGCGGGGAATCTAAGTGGATGCAGTTGTCGGTGTTTTGTGACGATTCTAAGTGCCTGTAGGTGTCGGTGTTTTGCGGGGATTCTAAGTGGATGTAGGTGTCGGTGTTTTGCGGGGATTCTAAGTGGATGTAGGTGTCGGTGTTTTGCGGGGATTCTAAGTGGATGTAGGTGTCGGTGTTTTGCGGGGATTCTAAGTGGATGTAGGTGTCGGTGTTTTGCGGGGATTCTAAGTGGATGTAGGTGTCGGTGTTTTGCGGGGATTCTAAGTGGATGTAGGTGTCGGTGTTTTGCGCGGGGAATCTAAGTGCCTGTAGGTGTCGGTGTTTTGTGACGATTCTAAGTGCCTGTAGGTGTCGGTGTTTTGCGGGGATTCTAAGTGTATGTAGGTGTCGGTGTTTTGCGGGGATTCTAAGTGCATGTAGGTGTCGGTGTTTTGCGCGGGGAATCTAAGTGGATGCAGTTGTCGGTGTTTTGTGACGATTCTAAGTGGATGTAGGTGTCGGTGTTTTGCGGGGATTCTAAGTGGATGTAGGTGTCGGTGTTTTGCGGGGATTCTAAGTGGATGTAGGTGGCGGTGTTTTGCGGGGATTCTAAGTGGATGTAGGTGTCGGTGTTTTGCGGGGATTCTAAGTGGATGTAGGTGTCGGTGTTTTGCGGGGATTCTAAGTGGATGTAGGTGTCGATGTTTTGCGGGGATTCTAAGTGGATGTAGGTGTCGGTGTTTTGCAGGGATTCTAAGTGGATGTAGGTGTCGGTGTTTTGCGGGGATGCTAAGTGGATGTAGGTGTCGGTGTTTTGCGGGGATGCTAAGTGCCTGTAGGTGTCGGTGTTTTGCGGGGATTCTAAGTGGATGTAGGTGTCGGTGTTTTGCAGGGATTATAAGTTCATGTCGGTGTCGGAGTTTTGCGGGGATTCTAAGTGGATGTAGGTGTCGGTGTTTTGCGCGGGGATTCTAAGTGGATGTAGGTGTCGATGTTTTGCAGGGATTCTATGTGTATGTAGGTGTCGGTGTTTTGCGGGGATTCTAAGTGGATGTAGGTGTCGATGTTTTGCGGGGATTCTAAGTGCCTGTAGGTGTCGGTGTTTTGCGCGGGGAATCTAAGTGGATGCAGTTGTCGGTGTTTTGTGACGATTCTAAGTGCCTGTAGGTGTCGGTGTTTTGCGGGGATTCTAAGTGGATGTAGGTGTCGATGTTTTGCGGGGATTCTAAGTGGATGTAGGTGTCGGTGTTATGTGGCGATTCTCAGTTATTCTTGATTAGCCCCACGCAAGGTCACCGTTAGTCTCTTTAAAAAGGCGATGGTAATCGCTAACGGATGTATGTCTCTAGACACGGGGATGACTATACATCCATGTATATATCTAATCGTAATAATACTTTGAGATAAAATATTTTATCCTGGCATTCTTGTACCCCCCTGTCATCCATCCATGGCACATCTACGGTCGCTAAGCCAACTAACTACATTTTGTATTCAATGTATATATGACAATTATATAAGTTTCGTGAAAATAAAAGACATAATATTGTTCATGGACCTGTAGTGCCCTTCCCTCCCATCACTGACTCGATTAGGGCCAGTTTTGTTTGTGTATAAGACACACCAATATATTCTTCGTATCATGTAGATGACTACTCAGTCAAACGTAGATTGCTAGTGTTATATGAACTATAGAAAACATATTAATGAGAATAGCAATTGACTAATGGCCTAGAAACAGGCTGAAGTCATGGCATAAAGGTATTCATCACTCATGTATGGTTTGGGTCACTCAGTGAGGTTACACATTAACCGAACTCCAGGCAGAGTTATCTCCCATCGCTCCCATTTGGTAAGAATTTCTTACGTGTTCTTAGTTCTTATGTTTTAGTATTAAAATTGTATATGTCTGGCTCAGTTTATATTGTTCTTATCAATACCGAAATAATTACCATTATTGCAAACTTTTGGTGGTGAAAATAAGATAATAGGTGACTAAATATAGTTCCGACGATATGTAAAAATAGATGTATCGGTCCGCAAAGTACCAGCCTTGTGGCAGTTCTATATCGCAGTGCTAACGTAGAGGGCGCTGCGTGGAGTTTGCATATTAACAATACACTGCGGAGTAGTCAAATTCGCGGAACAAATACAAAATAATAATTATGGTATAATTAAAATACACACATCGTAGCCAAACGTACACTGGCGGTATTGTGGATTTACCCACTCGCCAAAGGCTCGTGGTTAAAACCACAGTTCCACTCGTGTTGAAAATATTGTAATCTCGACTACTATATGTGACCCGCCATATCAAATCCAGTCGGAAGTCGGGATTTTTTTACCCTGTGCCAATGCATTCTCTTATATATGCGAGTCGACCATATAAGAGAATGCATTGGCCTAACAACTTTTTATCATTTTTTTTAAAATAAATGTTTCTTACAATTTTTAGGACATAAAATAAAAAAACATCCATTACCCTGCAGGGAGCCCCACACATATATATAAACATATAGAAGAGTGTCGTCTGCTCATGTTTGTCTGGGGCTCTGTATGGGTGAAATTATAAAATTGTTAAAGAATACAAGAACAAATTATTAAAATTGTAAAAAATTGTTAGACCAATGCATTCTCTTATATATGCGAGGCGACCTATGGTCGACTCGCATATATAAGAGAATGCATTGGCACAGGGTAAAAAAATCCCGACTTCCGACTGGATTTGATATGACGGGTCACATATGGGTGTATTCTATACGTGTACGCAAATAAGACTCACAATCATCACTCGTGTTTATCTTGTAACTCGTGCTGCATGTCTCAATTCCAAAAACTTCTCCGCAACTCTTCCAGAGGCCACCCCACGATTGCGTTCTTACAATCATTTCGGTCATAAACCAGTAGGGCAACGCTATTGCCAGAATATGTACAATAAGTCCAAACAGTGCGACGACCACACCAATCATCTGAGCACCCATCTTGCGAAGTAAAGCGGCCTTGTTAACTAGATCTCAAAACCGATCACAAATTAACGACAGCACTGTTTCCTGGTCTGTCGCCCTGTGTAAACTTTGATGGCTTTATATATCACGTCCGTAGTTCACGACACCTGGGTGTTGTTAGATGATTATACTGGAGTAAATATGGTTTGGAATGCTATAGGAGAGAATAAACTAGATACTGAGTGAGTGGGCTCTGATTGGCCAAAGTCTTGTCATTTGTTTACATACAAAATACAGCACACCTTTTCCCTATAAATTCTCATATAGGTATGATATCAATTGGTACAGAAGTTATTCCTTTGTAGGGAAGTTATGCCAACCTGGAGAATGTAGCATTCTACTATCATCGCCGAAAATGTCAATGAAATCGACCATACCACTCAATAGAAAACATCGTGTCAAAACTACGCTCAATTGTAAATATTTACATCTGGATTCTGGACGCAACAATCGGCGACAAACAAACACAAATGATTTCGCCATCCAGAGTCAGTGCTTTTAATTAATATATCAGAATGACGGTGTGTGTTAGCAATTTGGATTAATATTCATAAAAAAACACAACTTTGAGCAAGACTATTCTCCATTTCTATTTGATCACCATACCGGAGTGTTTCACACCACTTTAACAATTGTAGTATTTTTAGTCCGGTTCTGACCCGAGTTAAGAAACCGCCGAACCTCCGCGTTTTATCGACAGTGAAGCGACAATTACGACAACAAGCTTGTATTTATTTATTATTACGACAACAAGCTTGTTTTATTTATTATTTATTGGACATTTATAAGCGAGAAGCCCTGATATCTGTAAAATGTGCGGGTATAAGTTTATCGGTTAATTTCGATTAATTTTTGCGCTTTATAACCTTACACCGGCAACTAAATGATATCATTCGACGGACCATCTAAACCCGGCTGAGACAGGCTAGACATGAGATGACGAATCCGTCTGGACCGCGACATGAGATGACGAATCCGTCTGGACCGCGATTTACATGGGTAGAGATGTACGCCTACATCATATTTATTGACGGACTGTCTATAAGATGAGAGTAGCGGCTTGCTATTTTCATGTCACAATTGATTCATTCTCACACGAGGGTTGTTATAAGCGTGTGCGTGTTCGCGCCAATTAATGGCGGACCAATCACCATTCTATCGACCTGCTTGTTGTCCGGCTGGTAACTGTGTAGTTATACGTTATTTCACAACTGGCATGTGCTCGAAATGATCGCCTATCGCAAGTATCAACCCTTTAAAATGATGTGTATATTGGGTGATCATATTGAGTTTGATAATAATCTTTCTCAAAGTAGTTATATGTTACGAATAGTAATCCAAATATACACCGTCATTCTTATATATTAATTAAATGCAATGACTCTCGGTGGCGAAATCATTTGTGTTAGATTATCGCCGATAGTTGCGTCCCGAATCGAGATGTAAATATTTACAATTTGGCGTAATTCGGAAGATGTTTCTATGGAGTGGTATCGTCGATTTCTTTGAAATTTTCGGTGATGTTAGTAGATGCTACATTCCCAAAGTTGGAATAGCGCCCGAGTATACTAACCTATCAATTTCACGCATCCGAACAAGTCCATAATATGTCTTTAATAAATCATGGAATTTCACCCCCCCCCCACCAAGAAGCAATACAACAAACGAATATGCATATCTTCTACTTCAGGAATTTGTCAATCTAAAAGGATTGTTTGCCTGGAAATTTCCATAACCGCGCGATTAGATGTGTGCCATTTGTCTCAATTTATCACAGATACTCATGCAGCGAAACACACGAATATATCTGATATATTTCCTAAACTCTGACGGTTACGTACAGTCTGGTTGCACTCTGTATATACTTTACATGGACGTCCGTGCAAACGTTGTAGTCTATATTGTATTCAGTATAATGTACAGGCCCTGAAATGTCTCATAGGCGCAACATTTTATGCAAATAAATCCCACTCATATGCGTCTGTAGCAGGTCATATTACTCAATATATTGATATCCATATGCCCTGATTACCTCATAACCGTTAAGTATACTGGATTCAACAACACCCCCGTGTACGTGGTATCGCCAAAACCGAGGGTATCGCCAAAACCGAGAAAATGGGAAAGTCATTTTCACGTTTGATATGGGGATATGTTTGTTTCTCGTCGTAAAACAGACAACGAACAACGCATGTGTATGTCCACATGAAGCGGGGGTATTTATCCACCCGCTGGCAATCAGTTTTCCCAGATCAAACCATTTAATATTTTTTGGAGAATTTTTTCAATAGTTTTTTTGCTTTTGCTCACTCAAATTTTCGAGAACATCCACCCACTAGTATAGTTCCTGGATTTCCACGCTGCCAAAACAAATGCCGGTATATAGTTGAATCTATCAATGAAGCATAGGATTGAACAGAATTTTAAAAATCAGTGTCGTTTTCAATATCCGCGCGATATGGATGGACCACTGTCGGCCCAGAGAGATGTTAACGCCGCAGATGAAGATGTCACCAAACACCGAACATCTGTGCAGTAAATATGCGTATCACTTAATGAGTTTTGACGAGTTTTCGAGTGTTTTTATGTGTATCTGAGACTGACCAATTGGACTGCGAATGTCATCTGAAATATGAATCCATAACATATTCGAAATATTGTGTACATATCTTTTATGAATGTATTTCAATTGAAATTAAGTGAACATCCATCTCAGCATTTAGATTTGCGATCTCAAAAAGGTGAATGAATGATAACGCGATGCCTTGATCACACGTACGTGGATGCTGTCGTTCGTATGCATGCAGCTAACCGGATATTCGTTTAGTATTAACATGCTTGGAGTTTGCATATAGACCACACATGCAGGACAACACGCCTTTTCAACGATTTGTTATAATCATGTTTATTTTACAGACTTTATGACTCGTTCCCACTCGAGTAGACCGTTACGCGACAATGACATCGAACCATCTTATCGAATATACATCTATCGTATAGATACAAATTATGCAATTATGGCTTTTTAAAGAGTTTCATTTCCTGCGAATACTGGCCAGCGGGATTTGTTAACACTGAAGCCTATGTAAATCATTTGGTGTATTGTAACCTGATTTACCAGTCGCTAAACTATAAGATGGAGTTATCCCGCGTCTATCGCAATTCGAGTCAACCGTGTTGCTCCCCGACGTAAAACAAGACCACAATGGCTGCGGACACACGTACCACAGTTGCGATGGCATAGTAGGTGTGACCATTTATTATGGTGCAATTTTGGTGACAATTGATCGGCATATTTCTGTGCCATAGCTAGCCTATCGCCCGCTGAGTTTTCGCACAACGAGTTGACTCGACCGATTAACCCATGGCTTTTCACCAAGGCTGATCTCTACTCATTACGTTTTGCTACATTGTGTTATCTACGATATATATAATTGCACGATAGATCGTCCAGAATTGTGTTTGACCGTGGCAATCCCTCTTTCACTCACATACCATGCATGCAGTACGTTTTGTTGATATGATCTCAATTCATGTTTATCCACTTATATAAATTTCATGCGTATTAAGACAGTTCCCCAATTGCGGTTTTTATTTTGCGACGTTTAGTTCTCCACATAATTCCGCTAATATTATCACTTGGGCCAATTAAGCTGCGTCGGAAATATTGGGGGAACTGTAGCTGCGAGAAAGTATCTGGAATAAACAAAGCGAACTATATACAAGGACCAAAAACAAGAAAAAGACTGATTATAACGAAAGGGGGACTAAATACTAAATCCGGCCATTTATGGGACCATCTCCTTTTATACTCAACATAATATATGCAACAAATGAATGAATTTGAGCCATGATTTAGTGCAAAATACACTCATGTGCTCTGTGAAAATGAGTTTATGACTAGAGTACTCAAATGGCCGGATTTAGTATACAGTACCGCTTTAAATTAGTGGCTCAATATTCAGTACGGAAATGAGACAAAATGGAAAACGTTCTTTATGTTTACCATATCAGGAATATCCTGACAGCGGACGCTCTTTGGTGTATTGTCTTCTGAAAAGGTCCTTTTTTCTCTTTCTGATGCATTACTTGAATATGTTTTAGTGGAACTTAGAGTTCGCATATTAATTAGTAGTTCACGTATTTATCGACCTACATGTAAGTTGATCCTTGGTGAAGCTTCGGACAGCTAAATGGCTTTGTTATTTTCAAAAAATGAGTTGCTTTGTTTCAAATCAGACCAAATATCCAAATAATACCACTATTGAGAAGTCCCGGTACTCGCGCGTGGTCCGATACTCCGAACGTTTGCCTGTCTCCAGATGTCTTAAAGGCACGGGCGGCGTTCGTTGCAGAAATATTCATATTTGTTCGCCATCAACAGAAGGAATATTAAAAAATATATAGGTTTGTTCATATGCCAAACAAAATCAGTGCGTATATAGTATATTGTCGTCAAGACGTACGACTGTATACGTAAACAAGAGCCTGCTCGTGTTACAGAAGTTTTGCTTATGTTGATATAACACAGCGCAATTCTATTGGTTAATCACACACACATGATATAAACGCTCTTTATTATTTCCATATCAGGAAAACAGTAACAAATAACGCTCTTTGTGTTTACCATATCCGGATATAAACAAAAGCCAGGTTCTGCAACGTTTTCTACTTTTTTTTTTACATATTTGACAATAGCATTCTGCTTATGCCATATTTCTGATTGGTATAAGAACAAAATCTGTCTATATTTTACTCTTATTTTTTGTTTATGGCGGTTTTTGACGGAGGTTAATATTTTAACAGCACAACCAACGCCAACGCCGCCCGTATCTTTAATGTTACTAAGGGCCATTAATCTGAAGTTCCGGACTGGTTGGAATATTAAGCCGCCCGTATCTTTAATGTTACTAAGGGCCATTAATCTGAAGTTGCGGACTGGTTGGAATATTAAGCCGCCCGTATCTTTAATGTTACTAAGGGCCATTAATCTGAAGTTCCGGACTGGTTGGAATATTAAGCCGCCCGTATCTTTAATGTTACTAAGGGCCATTAATCTGAAGTTCCGGACTGGTTGGAATATTAAGCCGCCCGTATCTTTAATGTTACTAAGGGCCATTAATCTGAAGTTCGGACTGGTTGGAATATTAAGCCGCCCGTGTCTTTAATGTTACTAAGGGCCATTAATCTGAAGTTCCGGATTGGTTGGAATATTAAGCCGCCCGTGTCTTTAATGTTACTAAGGGCCATTAATCTGAAGTTTCGGACTGGTTGGAATATTAAGCCGCCCGTATCTTTAATGTTACTAAGGGCCATAAATCTGAAGTTCCGGACTGGTTGGAATATTAAGCCGCCCGTATCTTTAATGTTACTAAGGGCCATTAATACGAAGTTCCGGACTGGTTGGAATATTAAGCCTCCCGTATCTTTAATGTTACTAAGGGCCATTAATCTGAAGTTCCGGACTGGTTGGAATATTAAGCCGCCCGTATCTTTAATGTTACTAAGGGCCATTAATCTGAAGTTCCGGACTGGTTGGAATATTAAGCCGCCCGTATCTTTAATGTTACTAAGGGCCATTAATCTGAAGTTCCGGACTGGTTGGAATATTAAGCCGCCCGTATCTTTAATGTTACTAAGGGCCATTAATACGAAGTTCCGGACTGGTTGGAATATTAAGCCGCCCGTATCTTTAATGTTACTAAGGGCCATTAATCTGAAGTTCCAGACTGGTTGGAATATTAAGCCGCCCGTATCTTTAATGTTACTAAGGGCCATTAATCTGAAGTTCCGGACTGGTTGGAATATTAAGCCGCCCGTATCTTTAATGTTACTAAGGGCCATTAATACGAAGTTCCGGACTGGTTGGAATATTAAGCCGCCCGTATCTTTAATGTTACTAAGGGCCATTAATCTGAAGTTCCGGACTGGTTGGAATATTAAGCCGCCCGTATCTTTAATGTTACTAAGGGCCATTAATCTGAAGTTCCGGACTGGTTGGAATATTAAGCCGCCCGTATCTTTAATGTTACTAAGGGCCATTAATCTGAAGTTCCGGACTGGTTGGAATATTAAGCCGCCCGTATCTTTAATGTTACTAAGGGCCATTAATACGAAGTTCCGGACTGGTTGGAATATTAAGCCGCCCGTATCTTTAATGTTACTAAGGGCCATTAATACGAAGTTCCGGACTGGTTGGAATATTAAGCCGCCCGTATCTTTAATGTTACTAAGGGCCATTAATCTGAAGTTCCGGACTGGTTGGAATATTAAGCCGCCCGTATCTTTAATGTTACTAAGGGCCATTAATCTGAAGTTCCGGACTGGTTGGAATATTAAGCCGCCCGTATCTTTAATGTTACTAAGGGCCATTAATCTGAAGTTCCGGACTGGTTGGAATATTAAGCCGCCCGTATCTTTAATGTTACTAAGGGCCATTAATCTGAAGTTCCGGACTGGTTGGAATATTAAGCCGACCGTATCTTTAATGTTACTAAGGGCCATTAATACGAAGTTCCGGACTGGTTGGAATATTAAGCCGCCCGTATCTTTAATGTTACTAAGGGCCATTAATCTGAAGTTCCGGACTGGTTGGAATATTAAGCCGCCCGTATCTTTAATGTTACTAAGGGCCATTAATCTGAAGTTCCGGACTGGTTGGAATATTAAGCCGCCCGTATCTTTAATGTTACTAAGGGCCATTAATACGAAGTTCCGGACTGGTTGGAATATTAAGCCACCCGTATCTTTAATGTTACTAAGGGCCATTAATCTGAAGTTCCGGACTGGTTGGAATATTAAGTCGCCCGTATCTTTAATGTTACTAAGGGCCATTAATCTGAAGTTCCGGACTGGTTGGAATATTAAGCCGCCCGTATCTTTAATGTTACTAAGGGGCCATTAATCTGAAGTTCCGGACTGGTTGGAATATTAAGCCGCCCGTATCTTTAATGTTACTAAGGGCCATTAATACGAAGTTCCGGACTGGTTGGAATATTAAGCCGCCCGTATCTTTAATGTTACTAAGGGCCATTAATCTGAAGTTCCGGACTGGTTGGAATATTAAGCCGCCCGTATCTTTAATGTTACTAAGGGCCATTAATCTGAAGTTCCGGACTGGTTGGAATATTAAGCCGCCCGTATCTTTAATGTTACTAAGGGCCATTAATACGAAGTTCCGGACTGGTTGGAATATTAAGCCGCCCGTATCTTTAATGTTACTAAGGGCCATTAATCTGAAGTTCCGGACTGGTTGGAATATTAAGCCGCCCGTATCTTTAATGTTACTAAGGGCCATTAATCTGAAGTTCCGGACTGGTTGGAATATTAGCCGCCCGTATCTTTAATGTTACTAAGGGCCATTAATCTGAAGTTCCGGACTGGTTGGAATATTAAGCCGCCCGTATCTTTAATGTTACTAAGGGCCATTAATACGAAGTTCCGGACTGGTTGGAATATTAAGCCGCCCGTATCTTTAATGTTACTAAGGGCCATTAATCTGACGTTCCGGACTGGTTGGAATATTAAGCCGCCCGTATCTTTAATGTTACTAAGGGCCATTAATACGAAGTTCCGGACTGGTTGGAATATTAAGCCGCCCGTATCTTTAATGTTACTAAGGGCCATTAATCTGAAGTTCCGGACTGGTTGGAATATTAAGCCGCCCGTATCTTTAATGTTACTAAGGGCCATTAATCTGAAGTTCCGGACTGGTTGGAATATTAAGCCGCCCGTATCTTTAATGTTACTAAGGGCCATTAATCTGAAGTTCCGGACTGGTTGGAATATTAAGCCGCCCGTATCTTTAATGTTACTAAGGGCCATTAATCTGAAGTTCCGGACTGGTTGGAATATTAAGCCGCCCGTATCTTTAATGTTACTAAGGGCCATTAATACGAAGTTCCGGACTGGTTGGAATATTAAGCCGCCCGTATCTTTAATGTTACTAAGGGCCATTAATCTGAAGTTCCGGACTGGTTGGAATATTAAGGGCCATTAATCTGAAATTCCGGACTGGTTGGAATATTAAGCAATGAGAACCATGTTTAACTAATGTTGCGCCAGACTGTGGAACGTTTATACCAAAGTTTAGGGTGAGGCACCAACACCCCTGTCAGCACGTACCTGATACTGCATAATGTGAGTGCCGAATGATAATCAACTAACTAATAGCAATCGGACTTCATTGTTTTAGAATACCAATTATTGCACATTTCCCATGATATTATATGAACAGGAACATGACCAGATGCTCGTTCGTGTTCACCTTGGAATGTGTAACTCTACCCCTTGACTTATATCTAAATTTCAAGTCCTATGAATTCCATGTTCCCCCTCCCTGTATGGGAATTTTCAATTGATTTCGATTTACCGAAAGTATCTAGTTATTCGACTTTTGGTCTAAAACAACATGTCACACTACATTCTCGTTGGAATACAACACTTTTAAAACAAATCCATCTTACTTTTGTTCTAAAATTTCCAACAAATGTTGTGCCAGTCATGAACTTTCCAACTGTTGAAAATCGTGGCCAAAATTGCAGGAGTAGGTTGGTGGGGAGGGGGTTATAACACCCCAACTCCAGTCGCCAGATATATGTACATTATTGAATTGTGAAAAATATCCGCTGTAGTTGGTGCACTTTACGACATCGTTAAAACTGATTTATCGATCGCGAGAAAGTATAACGAATCAACACTAAACCACACCCAACAGCTTATTTCCCCATATATGGTGTGGTGTGCGGTGTTTCTAAACCACCACCACTCGAACAGGTGGACAGCGACAGAACACGTGGGCTGGGTGTGTCTCTTCCCATAAAGTGTCACAATTGGAAATTGCATGCAACCAACATTAATTGAACATTTCAAACAGAAAATAGATTTACATTTCTGATAGTTTAATTGTTCGACCAATATTTTAGTGTAAAACATTCTTTGAGCGCACAGGTCTAATATTGTCCTAAATTAACCCGTTATTTGTTATTAACCCTTTCAGTGCCAGGTCCGATTTTTGTATCAACCCATATACCCTGTGCCAATGCATTCTCTTATATATGCGAGTCGACCATATGTCATATATAAGAGAATGCATAGGCCTAACAATTTTTCATCATTTGTTATTATTTGTAACATTTTTTTTACAATTTTAATAATTTTTTCTTATATTCTTTAACAGACTTATTTTGTAGGTTTAGTGCCAGGGAATCTTACGTTTTTCATGTGCATCAAAATTATTACTATGAATACTTGGTGATAGTTTTGAGTTATAACATGCCCCTAAGGTTTTATCCAGTTTGTTTTTAAATTCGCTATAGCATGCTTAAGCATACCCAAATCAACTCAAAAAAATCTAAAAAACAAATCGTTGGCCAGTAGTTCAGATAACAAGTTCAACAAACTACCATTGTGAACTTATTATCTGAAAATTTCCCGCAAATTACTAAAAATCCATCTTCACTTGTCTTATCTGTTTTGTCTGTGTTATTTCCTGAACGTCCATCCAAATGAATAATATAGCAATCCTATGTATATACGTTTATAACAGACTGGAAGAATAATATAGCAATCCTATGTATACGTTTATAACAGACTGGAAGAATCTATCTATAGTAAAGAGACGAACGATGGCCTACTATAGCCTAGGCACCACATTAGGTGGGGAGTCCATTGTCACCGAGGGACCACATTAGGTGGGGAGTCCATTGTCACCAAGGCACCACATTAGGTGGGGTGTCCATTGTCACCGAATTTAAGGGACCACATTTGTCTTGAGGCCTAACTATTCCAATTTGAGAATCCGGATATTGCCGACCCCTAACAGGACGCGTAATAAAATTATTCTGATTTGTCCAATGGTACCAATGCATTTTTAGATGACACCACACCATTTTCTATTCGATGCAGATCACATATTAAGTTTAAACAAAAAGGAAACCCTCTTTTTCTTCCATTTGACCGATTATCACGTACCCTAACAGTTAGTTGTAGCCATATTCGATAAATTCACGCCATCACGACGGCAAGCATTGGGACGCGTCATGAACTTATTCATCGATTCAGTCAAATAGTTTCCTTTCAACGCCCACGTAATTATTGTTGCACATGATATGGCCACATATTTGGTATCATTGGAAAATAGTCCATAAAATGATTCAACGAGAAAGAAGATATATAATTATATAGCATTGTATTCGGACGGTGTAAACAATCTTAAATGCCCATTTAATTATATTATATAGTGCCTTGATATACGACTTTAACCCTTTACCCAACTTTATGCCAATGCATTCTCTTATATATGCGAGGCGACCTATGGTCGACTCGCATATATAAGAGAATGCATTGGCACAGGGCATAACTGTAACCATCACAATGTGGTCAATGAGCCGGTTCCAATGATATCCATATTTGTATGGTTTTATTGAGACAGACCCAAGATAATTTAGGCTGTTGCAGCTTTATTTGGCCGTTTTTGGCCGGTTTGTTGGGTAAAGGGTTAACAAGCTATGGCATAAAATATGATTGCAATACTATAATTCATCACCTATAATTTTGGAACATCTACGTCTCAGAAGTAATTGAAAATAGCTGAAATCATAGAAACATTTCCCCATGTCTCGCTCCCAGAATGCAACAGAATTCCAACTAAGATATAGAGTTATTCCCTTTCCATTGAAAATAACACACTTTGCTCAACAATTTAGATGAAAATTAAACATAAAAACTCGTCGGTACCTCAACAAAACAGTTTATTACACCGGATAAGTTGACAATACAATGTTTCGGAGCTTCATCTTTCAAATGGTATATAATATGGCATTTATTTTATATAATGTGACGTGGGGGCTCGAAAATTAAGTCGGCCTTTAACCCTCCCCAATGTTGCCATTTTGACATGAACAATGATGAACATATAGCGACCACACGATTAAGACATATCAGAAAATGATGTACACATGCGATTTGCATATTCGTTTTGGGAAAATTCCCAATTCAACATGATGTCCAAAATGGGCAGTTGGTATCTGAATATGCTGAATTTCTGCGATATGTGCACACATTAACGCCAAATTCCTAATAAACGATATCTGTATATGTCTGTCCCAAAATGGCGGCCAAAATTGACAAAATCAAATCAAATTTACATTTCGTTAAAATTGAATAGCTAGTCATATACAAGAGTGACCAAATGCCCGAATTATGCAAGGAAGAATGGATGGAAGTATATGTATAAGAGAAACTTTTTATCAGAGCAGGGGGGAGTCGGAAAAAAATTGCAGGCATTTTTGACTTTCGATCATTGTTGGGACCCACCCACGTACCCCCGCATCCAACTTTTTTTCCGTTTTCGGCAGTTTTTTCCGACCACTTTTGGACACCCCACCCTCCTTAACACTAAAACAGAGATTTGCGGGGGGGGGGGGGGGGGTTCACTGTAAACAGCTGTATATGAATTTATGTGCATACTATTAGTCATGGATGTTAGCATTGACATGTAAATAGGGACAAGTCATTTTGGGGTCATTCGGTCCAAAAAAAACATGGCTGCCAGCAGCCATCTTGGATTTCAAAATTCAATCCATTAGCATGGGCTACAGGATATACTGTTTGTCTGATCGTCATGAAATTTGTCATTTATGTTAATATTGACATATGGATGTGTTCTAAGCCAAACTCATTGCAAAAACAGTCAAAAAGACTTGCAGGAAAAATATTTTTGAGTTGCGGAAAAAATTGTTTGTTGGTCCTATCGACCACCAACCCACCCCGGCATACGTGCCCGGAAAAAATATTCCACCCCCCCCCCCCCCGATCAGAGATGAAAACACGTCAGCACGTACCTGATACTGCATAATGTGAGTGCCGAATGAGAATCAATCAATAACTAATAGCATTCGGGCTTCATTGTTTTAGAATACCAATTATTGCACATTTCCCATGATTATGAACAGGAACATGACCAGATGCTCGTTCGTGTTCACCTTGAATGTGTAACTCTACCCCTTGACTTATATCTAAATTTCAAGTCCTATGAATTCCATGTTCCCCCTCCCTGTTTGGGAATTTTCAATTGATTTCGATTTCGATTTACCGAAAGTATCCAGTTATTCGACTTTTGGTCTAAAACAACATGTCACACTACATTCTCGTTGGAATACAACACTTTTAAAAACAAATCCATCTTACTTTTGTTCGAAAATTTCCAACAAATGTTGTGCCAGTCATGAACTTTCCAACTGTTGAAAATCGTGGCCAAAATTGCAGATGTGGGTTGGTAAGGATGGGGTTATAACACCCACCTCCAGTCGCCAGATATATGTACATTATTGAATTGTGAAAAATATCCGCTGTAGTTGGTGCACTTTACGACATCGTTAAAACTGATTTATCGATCGCGAGAAAGTATAACGAATCAACATTAAACCACACCCAACAGCTTATTTGCCCATATATGGTGTGGTGTGCGGTGTTTCTAAACCATCACAACTCGAACACGTGGACAGCGACAGAACACGTGGGCTGGGTGTGTCTCTTCCCATAAAGTGTCACAATTGGAAATTTCATGCAACCAACATTAATTGAACATTTCAAACAGAAAATAGATTTACATTTCTGATAGTTTAATTGTTCGACCAATATTTTAGTGTAAAACATTCTTTGAGCGCACAGGTCTAATATTGTCCTAAATTAACCCGTTATTTGTTATTAACCCTTTCAGTGCCAGGTCCGATTTTTGTATCAACCCATATACCCTGTGCCAATGCATTCTCTTATATATGCGAGTCGACCATATGTCATATATAAGAGAATGCATAGGCCTAACAATTTTTCATCATTTGTTATTATTTGTAACATTTTTTTTACAATTTTAATAATTTTTTCTTATATTCTTTAACAGACTTATTTTGTAGGTTTAGTGCCAGGGAATCTTACGTTTTTCATGTGCATCAAAATTATTACTATGAATACTTGGTGATAGTTTTGAGTTATAACATGCCCCTAAGGTTTTATCCAGTTTGTTTTTAAATTCGCTATAGCATGCTTAAGCATACCCAAATCAACTCAAAAAAATCTAAAAAACAAATCGTTGGCCAGTAGTTCAGATAACAAGTTCAACAAACTACCATTGTGAACTTATTATCTGAAAATTTCCCGCAAATTACTAAAAATCCATCTTCACTTGTCTTATCTGTTTTGTCTGTGTTATTTCCTGAACGTCCATCCAAATGAATAATATAGCAATCCTATGTATATACGTTTATAACAGACTGGAAGAATAATATAGCAATCCTATGTATACGTTTATAACAGACTGGAAGAATCTATCTATAGTAAAGAAATAGTTTTATCACATAATTTGGCCATAAAAGCAGTTTCATAATTATCGGTAATAGACACGTTTAATATCAGCGCGTGCGATGACGTCACGACGTTCTTCAAATAACTTGCGATCGCTGTAGTTTATGATTGTTGTTTTCGATGAATATTTCGCGTTGCTTCGGGTTTATTTGATCATGTGATAAAAGGTATCTCACACTCGTCCTATTTTATACGTAATTTATCAACCTCGTCCTCTAAATTCTATTTGAGCCTCGGTAAACCTCGGCTCAAATCGAATTTAGTGAACTCGGTTGATAAATTCCGTATAAAATAGAAACTCATGTGAGATCCTCTATGTATAAAATTTTAGACTTGAATGACAATTATTGGAAACAATTCACCCAAACAGCGTAGTCCCAGAATGGCAATTAATAACAGTTGAAACGCTTGGGGTATACCAGCTGGAAAATACTAAGCCAGGAACTAAAATCTGGGGTGCGGTTGGCAATTCGAGGTTGGATGTGCACCCCTCCAGAACATGGACTATTTAGCCACACTTCTGTGAGCTAAAGTTAAGGCATGTCACACAATATTTCATTTATCATCAAACTTACGACTATCTGTGTCGACAGAATAATTTGTCCAGCATTTCTCCACGCCAACCGCTTCGACGCACGTTTTCCACAAGCCGCCCCACTGTTCGTAGTTACCATATTCATACTTAATCCAATAAGGTAGAGCAAGTGCAAGAATATGTACAATAAATCCAATCAGGGCGACAACGAAAGCTATCAGATTTTTGGCCATTCTGAAGGAGAGTATGGAGTATGCAAGGAAATTATACAGATGTTCCTACACACACACACCCAAAAAACCATCTGACCAATTTTTAACACATGACCTTTGCTTTATATACAATTTATTCATGTGTCCATATAGCTAAACATAAAGCAGTCCAACAACATTTTGCTCTGCGTGACATTTAAATCTTTACCCCATGTTGTTTGGTCATGCGAATGAAACGTTGCTGGTACATTAAACGGCTGAAACCGAGTGCGGATGAATTATTTCAAAACGGTGAGGAGCAAATGATGTATACAACAAGACAGTCAATGACTGTGGGGTCGCCCACCAGACTGCAAAGACTGATAAGACTGGGACTCTGGAGACCACAACAGTCAGAACTTTTCATAATCACTTTAAAAGAAGTAGATATGTAAAGAGTTAAATCTAAAACAAAAACATTGGAGTTATGTCCCTGGCCCCGCCCACATTTGACCCAGTGACCTGATTTGAACAAATCTGAACCCCAGTCACCCAAGGATCCTTCATACCAAATATGAACCCATATAGCCTGATGGTATTTGAGAAGAAGTCACTTTAAGAATACTATGGAGGGAAAGAGTTATGGCCCTGGCTTCGCAACTATTTCAAGTAAACTCATTTGAACAAATCTGAATGTGAGTCACCTAGGGAACATCCACACCAAATATGAAACCATTCGGTCTTATTGTTCTGAAGATGTTTAAAAGAATTACTATGGTGGGAAAGAGTTATGGCCCTGGCTTCGCAACTATTTGACCCAGTGACCGCATTTGAACAAATCTGAATGAGAATCACCTAGGGAACATCCACACCAAATATGAACCCATTTGGTCTTATGGTTCCAGAGGAGAAGATGTTCAAATAATTGTTGTCGGACGGATGGACGGACAGACGATGGACGGACGAGGAGTGATGACTATAGCTCCGCCGGAGCACAGGTAGGGTGGCTGGTTGATAATTAAATCTCTTATCTCCGCCCCTATTTGAACAAACGTGAATCCCCATCTATGAGATCCATTCATTTGGTAATTTCAGACATTAGATTTTAAGAGTTGAACTGAACTGATTTTCCTAAAATGACCCCAAATCTGAAAAAATCTAAACCCCAGTCACCGAAGGACCATCCATACCAAACATAATCTAAATAGTCCAGATGGTTCTTGAGAAGAAATTGTTTTAAGAATTACTATGGAAGGAAAGAGTTATGGCCCTGACTTCTCACATATTTGACCTGATGAACTCATTTGAACAAATCTGAATGTGAGTCACCTGGCTTCGCAACTATTTGACCCAGTGACCGCATTTGAACAAATCTGAATGAGAATCACCTAGGGAACATCCACACCAAATATGAACCCATTTGGTCTTATGGTTCCAGAGGAGAAGATGTTCAAATAATTGTTGTCGGACGGATGGACGGACAGACGATGGACGGACGAGGAGTGATGACTATAGCTCCACCTAAATATATAAACCCATTTGGTCTTTAATATGTATCTGGAGAAGAAAACAATTGATGGACGGATAGAGACATAATGACAGATGGATGGATGGGAGAACAGTCTGACATAGAGACTGACAAATTCAATCCAATATACCCCCCAAGTTTTCTTTGCAAAATCAGGGTATAATGAGTTCAACTGGATACTGGTGGTTAAGAACATAATATTCGAACAGACAAGCCTGAACATAGTGTCTGACATTTTCAGAATGAGGTCCCCAAAGGGTGAATTTAATGACACAATCCTGCAATGCGGGCTAGCATCACCAAATTCACCCTCTGTGGACCTCATTATGTGTAGGCCTCAACTGCTATGGGAGACATAGCATTAGATTGAAGTTCTCCAGTTAAAGTTGGTGATGTGCACCCATTGGGCACCTCAATTATGCATTTTATATTCACAAATTAGGGGATATAGAAACTAAACAGAAGGGCTAAAGTAAGTAAAAATGTCAATTTAAGTGCCTATATACTTCCCAGAAGATGAGGCCTAAGCAGAATGAGGACCCTGGCTAGTGTATTTGGTGATGCTAGACTGCTGTGCAGGGTAGCATAACTAAATTCACCCTCTGGGGACCTCATTCTGCAAATGCCAGATAGAAGACAAATTTAATCCAATATATACCCCCCCCCCCCCATTTTTTTTTGAATATTAGTCGTATGATTTCATCTGGATAAGTGGTGGTTAAAACAATAATATGAAATGGCCAAACCTGAATTTAGTATGTCTGACATTTGCAGAATTAGGTCCCAAAAATGTGGATTTAATGACAATATTCTGTAAGGCAGGCTAGCATCACCAAATTCATCCTCAATCTGATTAGGCCTCAATGGCCAATAAAACCAAGGAACAGATTGAAGTCCTACAGTTGAAGTTGGTGATACACACCCATTGAGCACCTCAATTATGCATTTTATCTTCTGCAAATTAGGGGGACGTTGAAACTGAACAGGTGGAAAAAGTGACTAAATCAAACTGTCAATTTGATACTTAGGTTACTTCCAAGAAGATGAGGACTAAGCAGAATTAGGTCCCTGGCAGGTGTATTTGGTGATGCTAGCATGCTGTATGGAATAGCAACACTAAATTCACCATCTGGGGACCTCACTATGTAAATGTCAGACACACTATTTCCAGACTCGAAGAAATCAAAGCCATTCACAGTATCATTGAATGTCAGTCATTAAATTGCTACAGATATGTTTAGATTAGAATAATACATGTCATCTGGCCAGTTTATATAATTAATGACCTGTACCTTTACAGATATATATGCCTCTGTGGTGAGAAGACATATTAAATTGAGAGGTGATATGGCTTGGAAGGGATCTTGGTTGATGGCAGGGTTGGGCCTGGGCCATATGGGAGGGGGGTGGGTGGGGGAGGGTGGAATGTTTCCATAATTTCATTAAAGAGTAAAGTTTCATAACTCTGCAGATGTTATATATAATGGTGTCACTTTTTTTCAAATTTTAAAACATGTCCCAGAAGATGAGGCCTAAGCAGAATAAGGTAATTGAGGTGTATTTGGTGATGCTAGCCTGTTGTATGGGGTAGCAACACTAAATTCACCATCTGGGGACTACATTCTGCAAATGTCAGACACACTATGTCCAGGCTTGGAGAAATGAACTATTCCTTGTAGACTCTGGTAGTTGTTTAGCTAATGTCATGTCTTGTAATGACAGATGGTAAACTGGTCTGAAGCAAGCAGTATTCAGCAAGAGGATCGGGTGACCACACTATGATAAATTGGCTTTTTCAATAATACAGGCTAGAGTGTCCTCTTAAAAATTAATAGTGCATAGCAAAGGGGTGTGAATTATAAAGGGCCATAACTCTGTTAAAATATATCGGATCAAACCCATATTTTAACTTGATCTGTATATAAGTGCCAATAATTCATATACCAAATTTGGTGTTGATCAGATGAAAAATGTTTGAGTAATCCTGTCTTGGATGAATTCTATATTAAAACAAGAGTGGAAGGGGTTAAATAAACAATACCAAAATCCATACAGATGAAGAACATGCTAAGAAAAATCTAGGTAAGAAATATGAGGCTGTGATGTGTCCTAAACAAAAATTAAAGGTCAAAATGCAAAAATTAAATTTTTTGTTTTTAAAGTTATGTCCCTGGCTCTGTCCCTATTTGACCCAGTGACCCCATTTGAACAAATATGAACCCCAGTCACCCAAGGTATCTCTGTACCAAATATAAGCTAAATCGGCCAAATATTTTTTTAGAAGAAGTCATTGTAAGAATCACTATGAGTTATGGCCCTGGTTTCTTAACTAATTGACCGGGTGACCTCATTTGAACAAATCTGAACACCAGTCACCCAAGGACTCTCCATACCAAATATTAGCTAAATTGGCCCAATGGTTATGGACAAGAAGTTGTTGTAAGAATTACTATGGAGGAATAGAGTTATGGCCCTTGTTTCGCAACTATTTGACCCAGAGACCTCATTTGAACAAATCTGAATGAGAGTCACCCAGGGAACATACACACCAAATATGAACCAATTCGGTATGATGGTTTAAGAGGAGAAGATGTTTTTTAAAAAGTTGACGGACAGACGGACAGACGGACAGACGGACAGACGGACGGACGGACGGACGGATGACGGACGAGGAGTGATGACTATAGCTCCACCGGAGACTTTGTCTCAGGTGAGCTAAAAACCGTCTCAAATTAACTTTAGCGTGTCCATTCAATTTGCAATCCCGGTTTGATTAGATGGAATCCCATGTGGCATACATATCCCGATGCACTTTGAATCCCACTCCAAACCCCATCCCACCACCGGAAAGAGACGAACGATGGCCTACTATAGCCTAGGCACCACATTAGGTGGGGAGTCCATTGTCACCGAGGGACCACATTAGGTGGGGAGTCCATTGTCACCGAGGCACCACCTTAGGTGGGGTGTCCATTGTCACCGAATTTATGGGACCACATTTGTCTTGAGGCCTAACTATTCCAATTTGAGAATCCGGATATTGCCGACCCCTACCGGGACGCGTAATAAAATTATTCTGATTTGTCCAATGGTACCAATGCATTTTTAGATGACACCACACCATTTTCTATTCGATGCAGATCACATATTAAGTTTAAACAAAAAGGAAACCCTCTTTTCCTTCCATTTGACCGATTATCACGTACCCTAACAGTTAGTTGTAGCCATATTCGATAAATTCACGCCATCACGACGGCAAGCATTGGGACGCGTCATGAAATTATTCATCGATTCAGTCAAATAGTTTCCTTTCAACGCCCACGTAATTATTGTTGCACATGATATGGCCACATGTTTGGTATCATTGGAAAATAGTCCATCAAATGATTCAACGAGAAAGAAGATATATAATTATATAGCATTGTATTCGGACGGTGTAAACAATCTTAAAGGCCCATTTAATTATATTATATAGTGCCTTGATATACGACTTTAACCCTTTACCCAACAGAACGGCCCTGTGTCAATGCATTCTCTTATATATGCGAGTCGACCATAGGTCGCCTCGCATATATAAGAGAATGCATTGGCTTAACACATTAATTTTTTTAGGCCAATGCATTCTCTTATATATGCGAGGCGACCTATGGTCGACTCGCATATATAAGAGAATGCATTGGCACAGGGCATAACTGTAACCATCACAATGTGGTCAATGAGCCGGTTCCAATGATATCCATATTTGTATGGTTTTATTGAGACAGACCCAAGATAATTTAGGCTGTTGCAGCTTTATTTGGCCGTTTTTGGCCGGTTTGTTGGGTAAAGGGTTAACAAGCTATGGCATAAAATATGATTGCAATACTATAATTCATCACCTATAATTTTGGAACATCTACGTCTCAGAAGTAATTGAAAATAGCTGAAATCATAGAAACATTTCCCCCCGTCTCGCTCCCAGAATGCAACAGAATTCAAACTAAGATATAGAGTTATTCCCTTTCCATTGAAAATAACACACTTTGCTCAACAATTTAGATGAAAATTAAACATAAAAACTCGTCGGTACCTCAACAAAACAGTTTATTACACCGGATAAGTTGACAATACAATGTTTCGGAGCTTCATCTTTCAAATGGTATATAATATGACATTTATTTTATATAATGTGACGTGGGGGCTCGAAAATTAAGTCGGCCTTTAACCCTCCCCAATGTTGCCATTTTGACATGAACAATGATGAACATATAGCGACCACACGATTAAGACATATCAGAAAATGATGTACACATGCGATTTGCATATTCGTTTTGGGAAAATTCTCAATTCAACATGATGTCCAAAATGGGCAGTTGGTATCTGAATATGCTGAATTTCTGCGATATGTGCACACATTAACGCCAAATTCCTAATAAACGATATCTGTATATGTCTGTCCCAAAATGGCGGCCAAAATTGACAAAATCAAATCAAATTTACATTTCGTTAAAATTGAATAGCTAGTCATATACAAGAGTGACCAAATGCCCGAATTATGCAAGGAAGAATGGATGGAAGTATAAGTATAAGAGAAACTTTTTATCAGAGCAGGGGGGAGTCGGAAAAAATTTGCAGGCACGTACGTTGATTTTTGACTTTCGATCATTGTTGGGACCCACCCACGTACCCCCGCATCCAACTTTTTTTCCGTTTTCGGCAGTTTTTTCCGACCACTTTTGGACACCCACCCTCCTTAACAATAAAACAGAGATTTGCGGGGGGGGGGGGTCACTGTAAACAGCTGTATATGAATTTATGTGCATACTATTAGTCATGGATGTTAGCATTGACATGTAAATAGGGACAAGTCATTTTGGGGTCATTCGGTCCAAAAAAAACATGGCTGCCAGCAGCCATCTTGGATTTCAAAATTCAATCCATTAGCATGGGCTACAGGATATACTGTTTGTCTGATCGTCATGAAATTTGTCATTTATGTTAATATTGACATATGGATGTGTTCTAAGCCAAACTCATTGCAAAAACAGTCAAAAAGACTTGCAGGAAAAATATTTTTGAGTTGCGGAAAAAATTGTTTGTTGGTCCTATCGACCACCAACCCACCCCGGCATACGTGCCCGAAAAAAAAATTCCACCCCCCCCCCCCCCCCTGATCAGAGATGAAAACATTCGCTCTAATCTATCTCACGAGAGAGCAAGCGAAAGCAGGGTCTCATTCAACGTAAAATCTGGGCATTTGGGCGCACAGAACCGGGAATATAACGCAGTTTCATCTGTAATGTTTATCTTGAATCGCGTGATATATGTGTAATTTAACAGTTAAATGGGATGCAATATGGACGTATTGAGTCTGTGACATTTTCTAGAAGCAGAAATATATGTACTGGAGCAGTCTCACGAATGCGACCGATCATCATTTATTTTTGATAGCTACAACATCAAACCTCTCAAAATTAACTGCAAGATGACAGTACATGTATATGGGAAATATTCATAGAGTACTTGGTAAAATGTGCATGCCCTATTGTCCGTGTCTCAAAATAGTCGTCATAATTACCTCAGATAAAGTGAAGAAACGTGAATATTTCGTTTTTACCACAAGAATGCATGGTGGTATATTATGAACGCAATTGATCAAAACACAAAGGGTTACCATAGACTATCTTCAATAAATCCTTGACCACAATTGCCTACACACCGCATCACCACGTATACCCTTTATCACAAAACCATAAATAGCAACATTGAGTGAATGGTCAACGTGGAAATAACAGCTTTAAACGCTAATCACTTGCTATTTAGCACAAGTTGTTGGGTATTATTGGTACGATATTTTCAAACAACAAGATACTGAAAACTAATATTATGTATTGGGTTTGGTTTAAACATATTTTATTGTATATTTATATACAGATACTAGGGGATTGGAGGACAAGTTCTTAAAACTTAGATGAACCTCCGCTCCCCACAATACATAACAAGTATAACAACAAATATAAACAGTATATTAAACAGAATAGGTTTGGCATGACCGGTGCATGTGTATAATAACAATTGAATTGGAATAACTATACTATTAAGTATTAGTGGTGAGTGATAGTGTGGTGGTAGTGGATGGGGGGGGGGGGCGTAAGTGTGGGGCGCAAGTTAACTATATAGGCAATGTGGTTCGTTAAGGGGTGTTAATGGGGGTCATGTGTTAGGGGTGGCTAGCTATATAGCCGACAGGGGAGTTTGTACGTGAAAGTTATACTTAATATGTTTTATGATGACTGAATTCAATCAGTACATATATATACGCTTATGTATACATAGATATACAGATATACACAAGGATACATATATAATAAATTTAGTTTATTGATTAATCACGAGAATCTGCCGGACGATTTAATAAATTTTAATGTTGCATCAAGGAGAACGAAAGAGCTTTGTGGGAATATATTTGAAATGGTTTCATTGTGTCAATCAGTTCAGTTCTTTGGGTTGAGTACAAAGGACAGTTTATCAGGAAGTGTTCAGTATCTTCATTGTGGAATCCACAGGCACAGGATCGGTCATCTGCAATGAAGTTGCTAACTTTTTCGTGATTTAAATCGCTACAACCATTTCTCAGCCGGAAATTCAAAAAGTTTATTGAACGATCACCTATATGAGAATGAAAGCGGGGATCTTTTGTTTGGGAAGAACAGATGACTTAAAAGAATCGTATGATATATTTTGAATATCCTTTCCCAAAGAATTCCAAACTTTTATAGTACTAGGAATGAATGATTGTTTGAATGTCTCGAGTAGGCAAAAGTAGTTTACGAAATCACTCGAGTTTAGCAGAAAGTATCGGTTGGTGTCACCAACATTGGGCAGAAGCAGGTCTGTTAAGAATGAGGGAGCTTTTCTGTTAATTGTTTTGTGCATTAAACTTAACATTTGTGCATCGCGTCGACGTTGGAGGAGTTGCCAACCTAACTCTGATAGTAAGGTGGAGTGCGAGGCAGAGTTAGTAAGTCCGGAAACGACTCGAGCGCCATCGTGATATACCTTGTCTAGTAGGGATTTTTCGGTATTAGGCGCATGCGTGATCCCAAACGCAGCTTCCATACTTTGGAATTGGTAAGACATGAGTTTTGAACATTGTGTCAAGGGATTTTCTTGGCAGTATATATTTTAATCTACGAACTTGAGATAGTTTTGCATAATTATGCGTTCTTTTAATTGTGGTCAATAGAGAGACCCCAGGGGCCTATACTATAGAATTACAATTGCCGTGTTTCTCCACGTGGACAGCGTTAGTCGGTAATTTCCCAGTCTTGTAAAGCTAGAATTGTGTTCTATAGTACTCGAGCAATTGTGTTCTTGTAAATTCCTTGCAATGGATATTGGAATTTAACAATAGGCGATTACCCTTTTTCACACCATACATCGTTGTGAACTGACTTATATAATGTTCTGGGAGAGCCATTCTGTAACTGGGATTCATTTCAGCAGCAAGCTGCTCGGTTTTTGTGGTGTTTGGAGTGTCCCAACGCTGCACCTTTTTGTTATTCTATAGTACTCGAATTGTATAACTTGGGAAAAAACAAGAACTCGCTTGACGGGCTGATAAATTACCAACTTAGGGAGTTCCATAGTACAGACATAACACAAATCGGGTAGAACACGGTGTTAACATTACAAGTATACGAGGCTGAATTAGTGGTTGTCACCACAATGAAACGCGTGCGAATGTCGATATGTCGGATTATCGCTTTGTGTATTGCGCACTCATGCATTAACCCTTTCTCGACGTGCGAAGTTTCACCGGGTCAATAAAATCGTAGTCATATTGAGATGATGGGTTCAAATTACGCATGGGCGTAGATAGATATATTTTGAGATGGGGTTCATACACATAGACAAATTGGCTTTGATAAATAAGGGTTCGCACATAAATTATGTTGTGACGGGGGCGATTCTCATCAAAATACTCAACAATTGGGAATGTCAAGCAGGGACGTTCAATGGGTGTTGGCGCATCACAATAATCTTCGTCCCAAAGTTAGTGATGTTTGATTTATGGGGTAAATGGCAATTAGTTCAGAAGTTTCGATCGGTTGGAATTGTTGGTTTGGGGATTTCTAACAGTTGGAAATCTTGAGTAACCATTGCAGAATTTCAACCGAATGGGGTGCAAATATAGTTTTCTGGTTGAGGGAGGAGGTGTACTCGGGCAGCGGAGACCTTATACGTGAATGTTACCGCGATTCCATGGTAGAAAATGGCACTGAATTTAAAAATTAAGACTGGAGAATAGGTTATAATCATTACAATGACTAAATTTTCCAGCTAATGTAACTGCAAATTATAATTTATACTACTAGTATGATGTTTTCCTACATTCAGTTAATTTTGGTTGTTAAATCTAAGTTTCTACTTAAACAAAAAGTTACACCGACCCTTTGGAAAATATACTTGAAATATATATTTTCACCCTTTTAACTTGGAAATATTTTTATCAGTCTATTATCTCCGGCAATTCAGTCTGTGTTCAATTACATTGTACATGTATCGAAATCGTACGTATACGACAACCAGTTAAAATTTCCCTGCTCAATCTGACACTATAATCACCATGTGTAGGTTTTTCTGTCGATGGGGTTTATTTGTGATCACTCTATCCGTCTCTATCCCTTTGTGTTCGTACATACATCGTTAAATATATTTGACCATGAACCATGTAAATACAAGGAAAGTCATGAACAGCTATATATTGTCTTCTATGATGTTGGTCAATAAAACATCTATCTCTTATAAAGAGCGTTTTCGCTTACGATATTTTGTACTCGTGTTCAGCGTAAAATGTTGTAATCGTTTGTGTTTTTTCGCGATGCTTGTGCCATTGGGATTATGGTGCACGCAAGTAGTTTTCGTGTTCCCCATTGCCTATCATAACATTGACTTTATACATCCACTAAACCACTCGCCAAATGACTCAAATACATATAGGCATTACTATATCCATTTATGTATAATATTAGAGTAAGTTCCCTTTACCCATTAAAGGCACGTACGGCATTCATTGTCGAAAATATTCATATTTGTTCCAAACACCGTAAACAGAACAACAGTAAAACGCATACAGTTCCGTTCATATATACCATGACAATCGCGTAAACAGCATGTTATCATAAAGACCTACTATATTTTACCTAAGCAAGAGCCTGATTGTGTTACAGAAGACAGCACAATGCTACTGGCTAATCACACACAAATGGCATAAACGCTCTTTATTAGTTCCATATCAGGTATTCACCAACAAAGAACGCTCTTTATGTTTACCATCATAATATAAACAAACACCAGATAAGTAATTTTTTACGCTTTTGTTTACATAACAATGGTCAAACATATGACCATAACATACTGTTTATGCGATATTTCTTATTTGTATACGGACAAAGTCTATCTACATTTTGATGTAGTTTCTGTTTGTGGCGGTTTTGGACGGGTGGAGATATTTTCACAGGATACCCACCACCAAGGCCAACCGTGTCTTTAACAAGAGTTCGCCTCCACGCGTAGAAAACGAAGATCCATAGTACTGGATTTTGTCTGTTCTTGTAAATGACGGGGAGTCGCACACACTTGTAAATTATCGTATCCATAGTATTCGACAGTTTGTCCACGTTGAGAAACACGGCAATTGTAATTCTATAGTATAGGCCCCAGTCAAGGTTGTGTTGGAGAATGACTCCCAGATGTCGATGAGATTCAACAATTTCGAGTTTATCAGGACCAAATGTGAGGTCCGCGGTGCGGTTGCCTGATGACTGTGTGCCCTGAAATATCATCGCTTTTGTTTTAGGCGCATTGAGAGACACTAGCCAGCTGTTGGTCCAGTTATAGTGTAGTTCTAAATCGTCGTTCATGTGGGATACCAGGCTGTCAAGAGATGGTAGTGAGTAGGAAATACACGTGTCGTCGGCGAATAAAACGAACGTTCGATTTCAGGTTGTCGCCTATGTCATCGATGAAAATGGAGAAAAAGAAGGAACCTATTATTTAACCCTGAGGGACACCAGCTAGCGGATGCAACGGGCGAGATAATTCTGATCCAACAAGTACACGTTGGGACAGGTTGCTAATATAATCTATCAATCACGAAAGGAGTTTGCCGCATATGACATAGCTTTGTATTTTGTGAATTAGACCTTTGTGCCAAACACGTTCAAAAGCTTTCGAAATGTCACAAAATATTCCAATATATATATTTGATTCACTTCTCTTTTGGCTAAGGTGCAGGGTCCGCGCTGGACCGAAATTTACTTTTGCCAAATAATTCGCCAAATGAAAATATGTTTTGCCAACTTCTTTTAGAATTTGCCAAATGCCATCCCTGATAGTACCATTTTTCTGCAACATTAAGTCTTATGTTTCGAAACTCATGGTTTGGACGACTTTTCATATCGTTAGGAAAGCAGTTATAGTTACTAATTATACTATATTGTGGTGTATCATACAACAACAAAGCAAACACCGGTCACTAAAATTATAGCAGGGTTGCTTCATCAGAAGGGCACACAACAAGAGGATTATTTATTTAAACACCAACACCACCACACTAAATACGAACAATGGCTCCACCCATCGATACTAATAGCTATCATGCAATTTAACTGCATCTTAATGGAGGTGCCTCGATCAAACCACGCGGTGCGAAAAAAAAGTCCGCCAATGCGACATAGACAACATACCGATTCCGAAAGTTAAGTGTTCATGCTAACCAAAAATGTTGGTCTCATAAATTCCCTCTCGGGGCGACACCTATGTCCATATTTGCCTAGGCTATAAGTTGTGATGGTGTCCACCTTAGTAGGACAATATCCTATCCGTAATTGTAATAGTGATTTTGCGAAAGATCTCTAATAAAAATTTTATCCGACAAAAATTTAGACGACTGCTGTTTATCACTCAAAATGTGCAATATGCGCCCATCTAATGCGCTTGACTCAAACATTGTTAGGACAATGTGCCAGGCCTACGAAGGCAGCCTCAACCCCGTATATACTAAGGCATGCATCATTGATGAGTTGTTATCCAATAGAAAATGTTCGGATAATAAGTTCAATAAAATAGGCCATTTGTTGAACTTATTATCTAAACATACCCCTTAATAAATTGGACTCCTTCTGCACTTTATTTAGCTGTCGTCTGCTTAAATTACCTACACATCCCTGCAAATAAAATATGGACTATTTCGACATACACGTTTTAATTTATATTGTGAGAACCCATGTTGGATAGAAATGATTAACCAGCTAGCTAGCTAGCGTCACCAAATTCACCATCTGGTCACCTCATTCTGCTCGTCATATTACACTTACGATCGGAAGAATCGATGCTGTAGTTGCTGCCACAGCTTTGTAATAAAGCGTTTTCGGAACAAGTCTTCCACAGACCGCTCCATGTCTTCCACATGGGTGTTTCAACCATCATCCAATACGGTAAGGCCAATGCTAGAATATCCACCACGAGCCCAACCAGACCGACGATAAATCCAATAGGTAACGCCATTGTATGCACGAAGAGGCGCGCATAAAGATAACGATTAAACCACAGACCTTGTGAATGACGCTGACGAAGTTGCAATCGGCCTTATATACCCGTCATCTGTCAACCAAACATTGCCGCTAGCTGACATTAATATGTCGCTTCAACATATGATTGATTACCAAAACATTCAACCGGGTATTTCGCTTGAATATCCAAAATAAGACATTCCGACAATGCACGACTATATGCTTGTTCGATACAAATATATTTTCCTGGTGTCTATGTCCGCGTAACCATTTATATTCTGAAATTATTTTCCAATTCAGTTATGAAATTATACATTGGAACGGTATATTATTCATATTAAAGGCACGGGTGGCGTTCGTTGCAGAAATATTCATATTTGTTCAAATCGCCATCAACAGAAGAAATATTAAAATATATTTAAGATTTGTTTATATGCTAAACATAATCAGCGCGTAAATAGTATATTGTCGTCAAGACGTATGGTGATGTACGTAAACAAACGCCTGCTCGCGTTACAAAAGGTTTGCTTATATTTACATAAAAGCGCAATTCTATTGGTTAACCACACACAAATGATATAAACGCACTTTATTATTTCCATATCAGGAAAACAGTAACAATAACGCTCTTTATGTTTACCATATCCGGATCTAAACAAAAGCCAGGTTCTGTAACGTTTTTTTGCTTTTGTTTACATAACAAATGAAAAACATTTGACAATAACATACTGTTTATGCCATATTTCTGATTGGTATAAGAACAAAGCCCGTCTCTATTTTACTATTATTTCTGTCTATGGCGGTTTTTTACGAGGTGAATATTGTAACAGCATATCCACCGCCAACACGGCCCGTATCTTTAACCCACCGCCAACACCGCCCGTGTCTTTAACAAACCCACCGCCAACACCGCCCGTATCTTTAACAAACACACCGCCAACGCCGCCCGTGTCTTTAACAAACCCACCGCCAACGGCGCCCGTGTCTTTAACAAACCCACCGCCAACGCCGCCCGTATCTTTAACATACCCACCGCCAACGCCGCCCGTATCTTTAAGGGGTTTTCAGGTAATGAAAGCAGACGACATACAGAAATCCAGATAATACAGTAGCAGTAGGAATCATATTCATTGGTGCATGGGCAATGTTCAGATAATACAGGAGCAGTAGGAATTCATTGGTGCATGGGCAATGTTCAGATAATAAGTTCAACGGTCGTTTGTTTAACTTATTATCTGAACATTTCCTAAGCGAACTACTCGTCGTCAGGTATTTAGTATAGAAATTACTTAATTTTGAATTGAATCAAGCTTGGAAAAATGGAATGTGTTGAAACGCTCAGGTCAAATAAACAAGACAGTCAAGGACTGTGGAGACGCTCACCAGACTGTAAAGACTGAGAAGACTGGGACTAGGAAGACCACAAGAAATAGTACTTGTCAAAATCATTTTAAAACAAGTGGTCCTAAAGTGGGACATAGCTAGTGGGTCTCCATTAAGCACTTTTAAATTTTCAACTGCATGGTCCTGATCACCACCACCCTGCATAGTCTGCTCCCTCCTAACTGAAGTGAACACACTCACAATGAAGCAAACACACTCTCAAGTTCGTAAAATTCCTTTGCACATGTTGGAATTTTACAACTGATACCTCAAGCTATCGTAACTGTTGCAAAGTTCCAACCTGACATGCCCCCCCCCCCCTTTTTATTAATGGTGGACCGCAATCAAACAACTATTGATCCCAACTCTCCATAGGCCATATACACCAAATGTCATTTCTTGACTGGTTGAACCCATAAGTAACACAGTCCCAAGTAACAAAAAGACCCTCCATACTACATATAAGCTAAATAGGCCTGGTGGGTCTCGAGGAGGAGGAGCTATGTTAAGAATTAAAATAGGGTCGCACCCCTATTTGACCTAGTGACACCATTTTATCAAATATGAATACCAGTGACCCAAGGACTCTCCATACCAAATATATGCTAAATATGCCAAATGGTTCTTGAGACGATGTTTTAATAATAACTATTAAGGGAAAGAATTATGTCCATGGCTCTGCCCCTATTTGACCCAGTGATCCAATTCTGAATCAAATCTGAGTCCCAGTCACCCATACCAAAATAAGCTGAATAGGCCTGATGGTTCTTGATACGAAGACGTTTTAAGAATTACAATGAATGGATAAGTTATGTCCCTGGCTCCCTATGGGAGGCTCGCATTTATAAGAGAAAGCACTGATACATTATCTGTAATGCTGCACCAGGGGAGCTCCCCTCACGAAAGGGTATATAAATAATGGCCTAACTGTCAGATTCACACTTGGCTTTGGAATCAGAGGTCATTTAGGTAAAAAAAAATAAAAATACCTATGTTTGGTGTTTCCCTACCTACCCTAGAAAAGGGTTTCTACCCAAAACTTTTTATTGGACTGTAGACACAGATATTTTTTTTTGCTAAGTGGGAAGGGCTTCGAAATGTATCTTACCCATTTTCAAACCTCACCTATAAAAATTTGTTTATAAGTTTTAGTCTAGTGCTCTGGCTAATTCAGGATTAACAATATTTAGTATTGAACCTTTCAATTAATCTGAATTGTGAAGCTTTCTAGATTGAATTGTCAATGACCCAATATAATTCAGAATAATATATATATATATATATATATATATATATATATATAGCTATATATATATATATATATATATATATATATATTCCCTACCTACCTACCTTAATTATTTTGGACCATGTAACCCTAAACACAGGTACTATTTTGTTTGGCCTTATATACAACTCTCTACCAGGCAGATATCTCTAAGACATCAACCAAAGCTTTCACTCCAAGCATGTTTTGTTAATACTGCCATTTCATTACTCACCTTAGCCAGCACAGTGTGACTTCTATATGCTGTTAAGTAAACATTCTGTCTTCTCAGGAAAGGAACCCTGCTGTTTGCATGTTCTTGATTTTAGACTGATTTAAATCAAATTTGGTGTGGTCAACCTGATGGCTGTTATAATGGTGTTAGTTGTTTTGTTCTAATAAGTTTAAGCAAAAAATTAAATATGAGCAAGGAATTAAATCTTAATTAAAATTTAAAAAAATATATAAAACAAAAAAATTAAAATTATGATTTTTTTTTATTAGTATTTGTTTCTTTGTGTGGTTAAATTGAGAAAGGTGTTCAATCTAAAAAAAACAAATTTTTTAAAGAGTTATGAATTTAGTGTGTGTGACATTTACAGAATAAGGTCACCAAAAGGTGAATTTAATGACACTATTCGGCAAGGCGGGCTAGCATCACCGAATTGATTCTCAGTCTGATTAGGCCGTTGAATTAGGCCTCAAGGGCCAATAGAAACCTAGGAACAGAATGAATTTCTACAGTTGAAGTTGGTGATGCACACACATTGAATACCTCAATTATGCATTTTATCATCTGCAAATTATGGGGACATTGAAACTGAACAGGTGGGAAAAAGTAAAAAAGTAACTAAAACAAAATTTCAATTTGATACTTAGGATACTTCCCAGAAGATGAGGCCTAAGCATAATTAGTTCCCTGGAGGGTGTATTTGGTGTTGTCATGTTCTCTTAAAAATTCATAGTGCACAGCAAAGAGGTGTGAATTATAAAGGGCCATAACTATTTTTAAATATATCGGATCAAACCTATATTTGAATTTGATCTGTATATAGGTGTCAAAAATTCATATACCAAATTTGGTGTTGATCAGATGAAAAATATTTGAGTCATCCTGTCTTGGATGAATTCTATATAAAACAAGAGTGGAAAGGGTTAAATAAACAATACCAAAATCCATACAGATGAAGAACATGCTAAGAAAATTCTAGGTAAGAAATATGAGGCTGTGATGTGTCTAAAAAAAATTAAAGGTCAAAATGCAAATATGTTATTTTTTGTTTTTAGAGTTATGTCCCTGGCTCTGTCCCTATTTGACCAGGTGACCACATTTGGAC
Organism: Siphonodentalium dalli; assembly: GCA_032622095.1. Classification (NCBI taxonomy): domain Eukaryota; kingdom Metazoa; phylum Mollusca; class Scaphopoda; order Gadilida; family Siphonodentaliidae; genus Siphonodentalium; species Siphonodentalium dalli. The sequence goes on from CP136063.1 coordinate 265,471,410, forward strand.
AAATATGAACCCCAGTCACCCAAGGACCCACCACACAATCGGCCCAATGGTTCTCGAGAAGAAGACGTTCTAAGAATTACTAGGGAGGAATAGAGTTATGGTCCTGTCTCGGCACCTATTTGACCCCATTTGAACAAATCTGAAACCCAGTCACCCAAGGACCCTCCATACAACATATTAGCTAAATCGGCCCAATGGTTCTTGAGAAGAAGAAGTTCTAAGAATTACTAGGGAGGAATAGAGTTATGGCCCTGGTTTCGCAACTAATTGACCTGGTGACCTGATTTGAACAAATCTGAATGTGAGTCACATGAGGAAACATCCACACCAAATATGAACCAATTCGGTCTTCCGGTTCGGGAGGAGTGATGACTATAGCTCCACCGGAGACTTCGTCTCAGGTGAGCTAAAAACGGTTAGGGTCGGTATATCCTAATCTGCCAGGAAAGTTCTGTTCCCACGTTATACAGTGGTCTGACAACTGCCATCATATACAGAATGTGAGGTATTATCGCATGTTTAAATATACTCAATCCGATTCGATGGTCCCCATATCAACACATTCCAACAACAACATTTTTTGTTAAATGCCGCTTCTGTTGTCAGAATCGATTAATTGCCCAAAAACAATGCTAACCACAGTCAATTATAGTATAGCATTGCCCAGAACGTTATTTATCAACATTTTGTTCAACGATATTTGGTGATTGGTCAACTGCCAATTTGGTCACCCGGTTTACATCGAAATAGTGTGAAGAGTGTGTCACGAGCATGAAGGTACAAACTGTGGACCTAATCTCAACTAATAAATAAACGCGGTCAGCAGAATAATTGGGCATTTTTAAAAGTTCAGCCGAATTACATCTGAAGCCAGTTATTTATATCGATCACGCTATCGTAGCTAAGAGTTTGGAAATCTTATATTGGGCTGACTTAAGGTAGTCTCAAATTCTTGGGTAGTCTCAAATTATCTGCAGATTTCGTGAAAATAAATAAGAATACACCCAGCTTTAAATGGGAATAAATCATCAAAAAGCTGTATAAATATAAAATAAATGAATGTAGTGGGTATGTCTTATTGGGTGATACGACGTTGTGGTCGTTGGGGGCACATTTCGCGGTGTGCACACTGTGTCCCAACGACCACAGCACCTTATCGCCCAACAATAAGACAGACCCACTACATTCATTAACGACCACAGCGCCGTATCGCCCAATAAGACAGACCCACTACATTCATTTCTTAAATAAACTTCGGGCGCGGATAAAGGCAACTTTTTGTCATATTTAGAGACTATAAATTACATGTATAATTAAATAATATTTAACATGTTCTGGCGATCGTCCATTAATTCAGAGATATAGTATGTGTATAATAAAAACGTATGAGGAATCGTGTGTATGGCGTGGGCTAGTTGCGTGGGGAAGTCCCCCTCCGCGCCCATACCATGATATTATTGTTGTTAATGACATTATTCTGTATATGTACGAAAGCGCATTAGGGCCATCGGAAACACCACCGCACCCCCAAATATACAAAAAACACAACTCGTTATATATAACGACTTCCAATTCGTTTTTACGACTTCCAACAACTCGTTATAACGATCTACAACAACTCGTTATAACGACTTCCATGTCGCTAATACGACTTACACATTGTAAGTCGTTATAATAAGTTGTAGAAGTCGTTATAGCGAATTGTGAAAGTCGTTATAACGACTGCAGAAGAATGTATAATTTGTTCTACAAGTCGTTATAACGAGTTGTAAGTTGTTATAACGACTTGGAAGTCGTTCAAGCGAGTTGTTGGAAGTCGTTATAACTTATTGTGTATCTCTATATTTGGGAGTGTGGTGGGGTTTCGGATTGTCCTAATGCGCTTTCGTAGTATATGGAATGTTTGAATATGTCCGTGTATATAGTGTCAATAAAGAGTTTTTTTAAAATCGCGATTAGAAACGAAAAATGTGGCACGTGTGACATCCAATTTCATAGAATTTCATATTCCAAAAATAGACACTATAACGGGGTGGCAGTGATCTGGTCAGCTTAGCAAGGGGGCTTAACTCTGCATTCCAGTTTGAGTTGATCCAAAATGCTACGCATTTTGTCCTTGTGGTTTGACGCCTGAGATTATTCACGATTTACTAAATCCCGGTTTGTTTCGGTTGACTCAATATAGTTATATCTATAATACATGGACTTATTTTATAGGAACTGTTTATGCCACCGAAAGACATAATATAACAATCAATCATGTCTCGAGAGACGCCAGCTGCATGAAATAATAATGTAAACGACAATAAACGAAATTGAAATTCCCAACTACACCTTTTACCGGACCCGGCCTCCGGGTCGCAGTTCGACTTTTAATCCGTCCCAAAAATTCCCATTTCTATAAATAAAACGCCCATACGTCCACTGGGCACTAAGAATCACGAGCTTATAATACACCGTGGGTGGGAATAAGCGGGAATAAAGTCATAAAATTGGATAAATCGGGTCGGGAATGGTGCAGATCGTGCATTCATCTACTTATTTGACACAAAATTACGGAGCCATAACAATTATGGAGGTTCAAATGTAATTCGTTTAATATTTTTTGACTATGAAATTAGGATTTTCTTGATTTCCGGATGATAACTTCGGTTAATGCCCACTCTTAATTAATGGAATGAAATGTGATATGCAGGTTTAAAACCACACAGTACAGGTCAAGTTCGGTCGTCGATTCCATCCGCACTTTTTTTTACCAGAATGACCGACCTTTTCGACTTGGAAATTTAGGTTTTCTTGGTTTCCGGATGATAACGTCAGTTCATAACTTCATGGACATATTTCGCATATTTAACTACTCCTGATATTAATTACGAATGGGGTACCACGTCACAGAATCACCCTCATCACCCATTATTATCTCACAGTCAACATTAAATAACTTTTAATTTTGTTAATTCTATAGTTCTGGTTTCACGGTTTAGGCGAACGTCATTTGTTTGTATGGAGATGACACGACCCGAGACGAGATGGCGGAAAGGGGCGTTTTTTTAGGAATATGTGAGTAAGAAAGGTTGATCTATGCAATGTTTACTGTACACAAGTGAGGCACATCCTGATTTCAGCTATTATAGTTATATTTGAGCTATAATAGTTATATTTTAGCTATAATAGTTGGTAATGAGTGTCCAGCGTGGTAATGGCAGTGTTCTCCAGTCTCTATTATATATCATACTCAGAAAATTCAACGGGTAAGCCCAGTATACAAAAGTAAGTAATATAATTCCAATATATTAATGTTTCCTTATTAATCTTTGATAAAAAAAATTCTGTGGCTGGACCAACCCCTCCCTGTGTCTGGACCCACCCACTCCCTGTGTCTGGACCCACCCCTCGCTGTGTTTGGACCAACGCCCTCCCAGTGTCTGGACCAACCCCCTCTGTCTGGACTGTTTTGTGCAGACCCCCCCCCCGGCTGCTCTGCTATAACCGAGTGCAATAAATAACTAGAATGCACTCAGAGAGATGCCAACGTGCGCAAAAATGTAATAAACAATAATTAAAAAAATAATTTCACTGTATTTTACTTAATTTATTTTATTTAATGTTAGCAAAAAAAGACAATTACCATTTCTCATTTCATCACAGATAAAAGGCAAATTACTATATTAATCATTTAAGTAATTAAAACCAATTCCATTTTGCCGAAAGGATGAGACTTTAATATCGATTAAAAAAAATTCAGCGGCATATTTTGATTTTCATTTTCCGATAGTCCAAGTTGACCAAAGGAGCAATTATAAGAAATAATTAATACCATTTGTGTAAATATTGATAGCAGCCAATATTCAACAATAAATATCAATAATTAATCAATAATTAATCAATAACGATCATTTTATGTAATAATAAACTCTTCAAACGGTGTTTGTGTCAACAAATGCGTTTTGTTTTGTGTTACGTCATTCGTCGTATTTGACCCGGAACTCGGCTGAAGGTTAGGCTATTCAGCCTATTGTGTCGAATTACGAAATCGCGTTTTGAATGTCTCTCTTTTCCCGCACGATAAAAAGAGGTCTTCGCACGAATCAAAAAATTATAAAACTTCCCAATTATAAGTAAAAATACCCAAATGAAGGAGTCTATGTCATATGTAGGTCTATGTAGGTCCCGACGGAGTCTATAGACTATTTGGTGTAGAGTTCTGATGGAGAAAATGTAGGTCGATCTATTTTTGTCATAACTCTGACGTATTTTGACCTGGGAGAAAAAATCAAAATCGAGGCTCACTACGAGCATGCCAGTTTTAAATATAGAAACAGGGAATCCGGACAAATGGCGATATCGGCGACAAACAAATAATCGAAAACAACACATAAGATAAACATAGCAAAAACGCGGCACAGTAAAGATGTCAGAACGCCACGAGGTTTTACGTCGTTTTTGGTGACGTCATGGAGTGAAACCGAGTAGGGTGACACCAAGCTACGTACGAATATGTCTGATCGCCATACTGTTGCGCGAGCGCACGTAAAGACCTATTTCGTTGGTTAGCTTAATGAAAACCAGCTAAGACGTCAAGGCACGGTTCGTGGCGTCATTTACGTCATTTTGGCTTTGCCGGCCAGAGTCCAGACAAGATTGCTCTTCACATCTCATCTCCGCCGGGCCACTGCATGCAATTGATATATTATTATTCTTAGCTTTCTGTCGCAGATAAAATCGAGCAAATTTGAGGCAGGAATAACAATGATGAATATCCATGCGCCCAACGACGGGATGTAAGATTTAAGCTGGGTACCCAAAATACATTATTGTAAAACAGAAATTTGTTGTAAACAAAATATGGCGACAGTGATCTTAACGCTGCGTGAATTCGATAGAAGAGGAATAACCCAAAATTAATATCAGTGATCGTAACGCTGCGTGAATTCGATAGAAGAGGAATAACCCAAAATTAATATCAGTGTCGCACTAGTTTGGTATTATATATTTGTTTTTATCACATAATTAACCCACAAAACCAGCTTCATAATTATTGGTATGACACACGTGTAATATTAGCGCGTGCGATGACGTCACACCATTATTTTTAAATGATATGCGATTGCTGAAGTTTATGTTTGTTGTTTTCGATGAATACTTCGCGTTGCTTCGTATTTATTTGATAATGTATGCTTTCGGTGCGTTACTAATGGCGCACTTTTTTGTCGCTTTCGGCGCTTTCGGCGCGTTACTAATGGCGCACTTTTTTGTCGCTTTCGGCGCTTTCGGCGCGTTACTAATGGCGCACTTTTTGTCGCTTTTGGCGCGCGCCGAAAGCGCCATTAGGAAGTGGCCCTAATAGGATTCCATAGATACCCGGTATCTCAAACTCGTTCTATTTTATACGTAAGTTATCAACCTCGTCCACTAAATTCTATTTAGTGAACTCGGTTAATAAATTCCGTATAAAATAGAAACTCAGGTGAGATCCTCTATTTGTGACGCAATACATGTTCGATTCACGCGAATGAGTAATCATGGAAGCACTGAACATACCATATGGAATAACCGCTCACCAATGATGCGTTATTATATAGAAATGGTTCATTTCTCCAGTCATAAATAACATGTAGTAACAACTATATATTTACAGACTGCATGTTTTTGTATGATACACATATATTTATGTAACAATAAGCTAATATATGTGCACGTACAAAATACCACATATATCGTGCGTGCGAGTATAAACAAACGGTATAAGATTTAAGAAGTTAAAATAACATGCATTTACGAAATGGATTATTCTTAAAAGTACTCAATCCGATCAGACGGTCCCCATACCAACAAAATACAACAACAACATTTCTTCAAAATACGCTTTAGTTATCAGAAACGATTTGAGTAATAATGCTAACCACTGTCAAATATGGTATCAAATTTCCCAAAACTTTTTGCTGATTTGTCGGTCCAGCGCGAACACTGCGGGTACCCCACCACACCAAATTTGGTTGAAATCGATCAAGGGCTCTGGAAGAAAAATCTCGAACGACCAGAACAGACAGACAGATCCCTGAACTCTTTAATATATCTAAACCAGAGAACACACATTCGTTTTTGACATTAAATGTGAAAATTATGACAAGTGTCATGCTAAATGAAAACAGTGTTATAATCACGGATTAATTTATAACACCATGGCGGAAATATAAATCTCAGTATATTATGATTCGACAACAAAAACGTTGTTTGAATATAGCCAATTTAAAGGCACGTGCGGCTTTCGTTGCAAAAATATTCATATTTGTACAAATTGCCATAAAAACAGAAGGAATATTAAAATATATATAGTTTTGTTCATATGCCAAACATAATCAGCGCGTAAATAGTATAATGTCGCCAAGACGTACGATGGTGTGCGTAAACAAGAACCTGCTCGTGTAAACAAGTTTTGCTGCTGTTTACATAACACAGCGCAATTCTATTGGTTAATCACACACAAATGATATAAACGCTCTTTATTATTTCCATATCTGGAAAACAGTAACAAATAACGCTCTTTATGTTTACCATATCCGGATCTAAACAAAAGCCAGGTTTTGTAACGTGTTTTGCTTTTGTTTACATAACAAAGGAAAAACATTTGACAATAAGTTCTCATTTGTATGAGAACAAAGTCTGTCTATATTTTACTATTCTTTCTGTTTATGGCGGTTTTTGACGGAGCTGAATATTTTAACAGCATACCCACCGCCAACGCCGCCTGTGTCTTTAACACTGAATGTATGCATGTGTATCAAAATTAGGGTGAAGAAAGATGGCAGCAGAATTTTCAATGCTGATTGGTCCAAAATATCCGCTTATAATTATTTGATTGACAGCAGTTGCTGTGGAAAGGTCCATTCACTATCGTGGAAATTGCTGAATCGTTATTTTTCAATGTTATAAAGTTCCCTGTCATAGCATCAGAGTGTGTCCCTGTTTCAAACTGGTGGAATTTGTTCTATACGGGAGTATATATCCATGGTTACGGGCGTATATATCAATGGTTACGGGCGTATATATCCATGGTTACGGGCGTATCCTTGATATATATCCATTGTAGCGATTCGTGGTCTGGTCTAGGTCTTCCAAAGAATACACATTATGTTTGTACTTACCTTCGCCATTTCCGAACGTATTTATGTCGAAGTTCGAGACACAAATGTCAATGTCACCGCCCTTCGTACAAAACTGCCACAGTCCTAGGTTGTAATCTACAGTTGAACGACCCATGCGACCATCATACACCTGCCAGTAAGGCAATGCAAGCGCTAGAACTTGCGCAATTACACCAACGAGTGCAACAAAACATTGAACAAAGCCTTTCGCCCGACTACTAGCCATGATAATAATTGAAGAAACTCAAGACTGAAGACCGTTGGAGACTTCGCTGCTCGTGATATGGGCATCCGACCAGTTCATAGTTTTATATATACATTCTATATCAGTTGCGACCTGTCGGGCGCGACGAATGCGTATACATTGCATTTATTCCAATTGCTCTTCATCGCCTCTTCATTATGATTATGGGAATTGCCACTCTTAATTTATTCTGAGCCAACATCTCGCGTCATTTAAAATCTGTCAATGTTATGTTTGGTTTGACTTGGTTTATTTGGGATTTACGTCCTCAGTCGACATGCCTATCACGACGCTGCCAGTCGGGACATTGCTAGAGGGTTAGCGCTGGTGGCATACTTGAAGTAACCGACTGCATCACCCCATCATGAACCAGGCCGAATTCACAACTTCGGGAAATTCCATTGGGTTGAATTTGTCCAACTGTTTTTATTACTCAGAAGTAAATGTATTCTACGAAACAGCAGTCAGCCCGTTACGGGTTTTAACCCATTGCGGGCGTTATCCAGAGTATATATTCATGGCATGATCTACAATCAGCTAAGCATTAACCCTTTCAGTGCCAGGGGCCGATCTCATCGGCCCTAATTTACGGTCTGTAAAATCGGCCCTAACAAAATTAAAAAATTAATTTGTTTTTTTTAAAGATTTTTTGGGTTGAATTTTGTTTGGGTATGCTTAAGCATGCTATAGCGAATTTAACAACAAACTCGATAAAACCTTAGGGGCATGTTATAACTCAAAACTATCACCAAGTATTCATAGTAATAATTTTGATGCCCATGAAAAACGTAAGATTCCCTGGCACTAAACCTACAAAATAAGTCTGTTAAAGAATATAAGAACAAATTATTAAAATTGTAAAAAATTGTAAAAAATAATAACAAATGATGAAAAATTGTTAGGCCAATGCATTCTCATATATACGCGAGGCGACCTATGGTCGACTCGCATATATAAGAGAATGCATTGACACAGGGTATATGGGTTGATACAAAAATCGGACCTGGCACTGAAAGGGTTAAAGGCATGGGTGGACTTCGCGGTAGATATTGCTGATAAAATAGTCACACCCTTTAAAACTGGCATACGCTGTGTTATGTAAACAAATGCCAGGTTCTCTAACATTTTTTTGCTTTTGTTTACATAACAAAGCGTATAAACTTGACAATAACATACTATTTACGTGATATGTATGGTGTAAGAACAAAGTCTCTATCAATAAAGTTGCCATTTAATCTATGGTCTTTCATGGGGGGGGGGGGTCGTGAGAAAATTTACACATACAGGGCCCAAATTTTTTTTTTACAGCCCTTTTGCTACCCACCCACCCTTTTTGTGCAAAATAAATATTTGTTTCCGCCTGATTTTTTTGGACCCACCCCCTAAAATAAGAAAAAAATCATTTTAAATCAATTCAAGACCAAATCAAACATAATCAAAGGTAAGTTTTAAATTGGTCCGTTTCTGGCAGATTCCAAGTGTTCAAACAATTGAAAAACTATCAACGGTTATGATGTTGTTTTCGACATTGAAAAATACATTTTGAAATAAAAAGTGTTTTATTCTACAGTATGCAGAGATATTGTGAGGTAATATTTATAGTGCCAATAAGCCAACATTGTGTTTAATTTTTACATAAATAGTCCAGTTACTAATTAATGACTTCTTCACTGTTGTTACCAAAAAGGTGCCACCAACCATCATATCAGAACACCTTATAGCCATACCTGCAATGCCAGTAATATAGTATACTATTATGTTAGCCCGCCACCGGCGGCGTTTGTCCGAAACATGACATTTTATGACATATTTATTTTTTAATATTAATTTAATGTTTTTTAAATGTAATATTTTTTTTTTCTGAATTTTTTCCGAAACATGACATTTTATGACATGTTTATTTTTTAATATTAATTTAATGTTTTTTAAATGTAATATATTTTTTTTCTGAATTTTTTTAATTTTTGTTTCTGGCGGAAAAATTTACCCGATGAAATCCCCCCTTCCTAGGAACGATATTGGGTTTTTCAATATTTTACCCGATTTGACCTTGTCCCTAGGAACGACAGACATAAGAATGTTTCACACAATGCGACGTCGACGATCCCCGTGTGTTTTTACACTTATATACGAAGTTTGAGCTCACCTATAGGGCGGAAAAACTTACCCGATCCGCGTTCTTAGGAACACAGCACGCTCCGCGTTCTTAGGAACACAACACGCTCATGTCTATACACGCCCAGACCCAGAACTAATAACGTTGAATGGTAAACAGACGCTCTTTATAGCGATGCGTCAAAAACAAACGCTCATTAACTATCAACGCGATTAACCCCCGCCGTGCCTTTGCGCTGATTTTGGGATTGGAGAACGGTTACTCTGAGCTTCTCCAAAACGCCGCGACGACGATTCCCGTGTGATTTTACCTTTAGATAGGAAGTTTGGTCACGATCGGTCAACGGGTTTTCGATTCTATGAAGTACATATATATATATATATATATATATATATATATATATATATATATATATATACGGAAGTCTCAAAATATATAGTACTAGCAGGTTAGCCCGCCACCGGCGGCTTGTCCGAAACATGACATTTTTATATATTTTTTTTTTTAATTTTTAGCTCCACGCGTTTCAATAAGAAAAAAATGTACCCGGTAGCTCCGCCCGTTTCCGAGATCTGGTCTGCGCATGCGCGAAGCTGGCGTCGCACGGGCTCGGCGACCCGATAAAATTTGTACCCGGCGCAAGATACATTCACATAGCAAATTTCAAGTCGATAGCTCCACCCGTTTCCGAAATCTCGTCTGCGCATGCGCTGCACGGGCGTCGCACGGGCTCGGCGACCCGATAAAATTTGTACCCGGCGCAAGATACATTCACATAGCAAATTTCAAGTCGATAGCTCCACCCGTTTCCGAGATCTCGTCTGCGCATGCGCTGCACGGGCGTCGCACGGGCTCGCCAATACGACAACGACCACCGCCTGGTCAAACTACACACACGTACCAAGTTTCGTCCCGATCGGTCGAGAATCGTAGATTTGTATGAAGTACAACACACACACAAACATAAATATATAAGAGAGATATGTAAATTAGATAGATTGTATCAAAATATATAGGAGATATATGTAAATGATCTACACACCATTACTGGTGTTTGTGAAAGTTTAGTGGGGTATATCAATACTCATTCACGATCATATCATTGAGGTCCGGAGGGTGTGGGCTATCTCTCGAATACACGGAGTTCTCAAAATATATAGAAGAGAAGAGACTAGCAGGTTAGCCCGCCACTGGCGGCATTCGTCCCATGGCTTTGTTTCAGAAACATTGTTTTTATTTATTTTTGTTTTTTATTTTTGAATATGAATTTAATGTTTTTTAAATTTAATATATTTTGTTTCTGAATTGTTTTTTTTATTGTTAATTTTTGTTAATTTTAAATTGTTTTAATTAAATTGTAAATAGTTTTAATTAATTTTTGTGTATGTGGCGGAAAAATTTACCCGTAGAAATCCCCCCTTCCTAGGAACGACAGACAACGCATTCTTTGTTTCGTGAAATCTCTCTACGATAACATTGCATTGAATTTAAAACAAACGCTTCCCGTCGGGAAATCTGTCTTCGGGTCGTTGTTGTTGGCATCACGGCTCCCCGAAAACTCTCACATTGCCGAAAACGTGTATTTAGTAATATCGTTGTTGTTGATATTTACGGCTTGGGGGCTATTTTCTTATTTAGCAAGTTTGAGCTCAATCATATATATGACACTTCCCGTAGGTAGCAAGTTTGAGCTCAATCGGCATTCCCTGGAATTTCCCGTAGATTGGCAGATTCCAGTAGCTTTATAACGATATATCTGGGGAGAAATCTGATGCTATATTCGTGATTATCTGGGATGATTTCGGTATAATGTATATACTGTAAAAACAAAGCGCGCCATCCGTGCTCGCAGGGAATAAATTTCGAGCGATAACGTTTGCGTTCCCGTATAACTCTGCAGATGCGAATAACGTTGAATGGGAAACAGACGCTCTTTATAGAGATGCGTCAAAAACAAACGCTCATTAAATAATCACTTGATTAACCCCCGCCGTGCCTTTGCGGTGATTTGAGATTGGAGAACGGGTGCTCTGAGCTTCTCTAAACCGCGACCACGGTCGTGTCGGTGAGATTTGACACTTACATAGGAAGTTTGAGCTCAATCTTTACACGCGTTTTGGATTCTATGAAGTACATATATACACATATATATACGAAGTCTCAAAATATATAGTACTAGCAGGTTAGCCCGCCACCGGCGGCTTGTCCGAAACATGAAATTTTTTTATATATTTTTTAAATTTTTAGCTCCACGCGTTTCAATAAGAAAAAATTGTACCCGGTAGCTCCACCCGTTTCCGAGATCTGGTCTGCGCATGCGCGAATCTGGCGTCGCACGGGCTCGGTGACCCGATAAAATTTGTACCCGGCGCAAGATACATTCACATAGCAAATTTCAAGTCGATAGCTCCACCCGTTTCCGAAATCTCGTCTGCGCATGCGCTGCACGGGCGTCGCACGGGCTCGCCAATACGACAACGACCACCGCCTGGTCAAACTACACACACGTACCAAGTTTCGTCCCGATCGGTCGAGAATCGTAGATTTGTATGAAGTACAACACACACACAAACATAAATATATAAGAGAGATATGTAAATTAGATAGATTGTATCAAAATATATAGGAGAGATATGTAAATGATCTACACACCAATACCGGTGTTTGTCAAAGTTTAGTGGGGTATATCAATACTCATTCACGATCATATCATTGAGGTCCGGAGGGTGTGGGCTATCTCTCGAATACACGGAGTTCTCAAAATATATATCTATAGATAGAAGACTAGAAGGTGACCCGACTTCGTCCGGGTTTTGACCTTGAATTGTCCATTTTGAAGGTCAAGGTCAAGTGGTGTCACGATTTGACCAGTCCAAAACAATGCCCGGACAAAAGTACCCGACAAATGTGCCCGTCGAAATCCATCCGGTTTTACCCGATTTGACCTTGAATTGATAATTTTGAAGGTCAAAGTCAGGTCGGGGTCACGACTCGACCCGTCCAAAACAATCAGTGGACAAAAGTAACCCTACGTATCAAATTTCGTCGAAATCCCATCAAAATTCGCGATTTGATCTTGAATTGACCCGATTTCAAGGTAAAAATCACGTTGCACGGGCAAACGAATAGGCTTATGAGACTCCCCATACGAAAGTACCCCCACATACAAAGTTTCGTCGAAATCCCGTGATATTCGGGCGTTTGACCTTGAAATGACCCGATTTCAAGGTCAAGGTCACGTCGCACGGGCAAATTAATATGTTTATGCCACTCTCTGGTCGAAGGTACCCCCACATACCAACTTTCATCGAAATCCCGTGATATTCGGGCGTTTGACCTTGAAATGACCCGATTTCAAGGTCAAGGTCACGTCGCACGGACAGATTAATAGGCCCATGCCACCCCCGGCCGAAAATACCCCCACATACGAAGTTTCATCGAAATCGGGTCGGCCGTTTTCGAGTTCATCGCGAACACACAGACACACAGACACACACACAAACAGATCTTCCAAAATATATAATAGATAGATAAGTATCACACTTTGGAGCCAAATAACAGGCTGGCATGTTTATTTTTTAATTTGAGGTATTTTGTTAGCCAGCACTCTGCAGCACTAGTATTATTTGGTCATTAGACATGCCAGAGTGCAAATGCCAGCACAATCAGGCACTATTCAATATTAATTTGAGGTGAAATGCAAACCAGCACTCCTATTCAGTCATCACTTTTATTTGGCACCAGAGAGTGCTTTATCTTATACCTACATATGTTCTTAAGTGTTGGTTAAGGTCATAATCTATGTTAGAACACATTTATTAGTGAAAACAACTTAAACCAATGTCCATAATGTGGGTTGAAAAAGATTTGCACAAACAATTTTGTTCAGGCCTCTGAGATGCACCCACCCCGCCCGGTATCGGTATGTTTTTGGAAGATCTCCCCTGTATTACTTATATCTTATACCTACCCTGTTCGTAAGTGTCTGTAAAGGCCACAACCTACCTTAGAACACAATTATTAATGAATATATTTAAAAACAACTTAATACAAGGGCAAAAATGTGAATAGAAAAAAATTTGCACAAACTCGTTTTTTCGGGCCTCATCGGACCCACCCACCCCGGCCCTGTATGATAAAACTTTTGTGCGAGCCCCCCCCCCCCCCCTGGGTCTTTGATAAAATTCTCGAGGCGGCTTCTAGCATAGTACCGAATGCCAATCCTTTCACAAACAACTGTGTAATGACAGTTTATTGTTAAGTGAAATTTCCTAACAAATGTTTGTGTCAGGTATGTACGCATGCGTCACGCTACCTAAAATCATAAAAAATCAGCTACGCTTGGGAAACTGACTAACCAGCGCCGCGTTCTGTAAATCTTTTGTAGTCAGTAATTATGTCGACAAACCTCTAATTTGTTTAGGTCGAGTGGATTGTACACGTGGTGATGTGGCCCAGCGTCCTCCTTTCTGTGTCACCATCATAACAACAATTTTCACCTTTGTTACGAAAAAGAGCTGGTTTCATCATTGCTTTAACCCATCAACCTTTTTGTGTATCACTTTAACCACCTCAATATTGTCGCGGGTTGTGGCGCTCTAATTACCACCCACATTTCCACCCTAATTAGTACATGTATACTGGGGCTTTCTGCCACCGCTTTCTTGTTAGGGTTAGGACATTGCAATTCAAGCCTGTGTCACTAATTTCTCTTTCAGGATCTTGGTGGCGCGTCTCTATCGCCAACTTTGTTATTTTTCCAATTTAATGGTGATTGTCTATGTTATATGGCGATTTGTGCGTCCACCCAGTCCAAATAAAATTTGACCGCGTTTTTCATATCAATCAACTTACAATGAAAGTAATGAGATGGAGTGTGTATATTTATCTGACTGACGTCCACCATGATGTTTTTGACGGGAAAACAGTATTTCATATTATTCATTACCATGTTCATACATACAGAAGGTGAACATCAGTCGCAGCCGAAGATCCACATCCCCATCATATACTTTCGAGCGGAAGTCAATTTTCACATTTTTCTCTAGATTCCGGATCGGACATGAGACCCTGTGCTACCTGCGTAGGATAAATATGTCGTCAAAGTATCTGGATAATCTATGCCACTTGGTTCTCACAGAGTATATTTGTTTAACCCGGGACATACTTATATGACCCCATTCCAGCAAGCATTGTATTCTACTCTCCGTGCAGCTTAGGTCGGAATACTCACAACGCCAAATCGAGACTAGCGTGTGAAGGGATAGCGCATAATACCAATATAAAGTGGAATACATGTCTTAGGACTTTTATCTGATTAATTGTTTCTCGACGGTTCGTCTTCCATCTGGTGTTTCAGGTTTAACGGTACGTATGTATACACATTGCAGAAATATGGCTATAGCTAGAAGGAGGGAGAGAGAGATTTTTCACCATAATATTTTCAACTGCACCCCTACGAAATGATCAAGTCTGAGAAATTGCATTTGCACCCCAGCATTGTGTTGATTTGCACCCCAGCATTGGGTTGATTTGCACCCCAGCATTTGGTTGATTTGCACCCAAGCATTGGGTTGATTACACCCCAGCATTGGGTTGATTTGCACCCCAGCATTGGGTTGATTTGCACCCCAACATTGGGTTGATTTGCACCCCAGCATTTGGTTGATTTGCACCCCTGCATTGGGTTGATTTGCACCCCAGCTTTGGGTTGATTTGCACCCCAGCATTGGGTTGATTTGCACCCCAGCTTTGGGTTGATTTGCACTCCAGCTTTGGGTTGATTTGCACCCCAACATTGGGTTGATTTGCACTCGAGCATTGGGTTGATTTGCACCCAAACATTGGGTTGATTTGCACCCCAGCATTGGGTTGATTTGCACCCCAGCATTGGGTTGATTTGCACCCCAGCATTTGGTTGAAATTTTCCAACTGATACCTCAAAATTTCCAAGTTTTTGAACATTTCAACCTAGCGCCCAACATCGTTGGAAATTCCCAACTCAGTTGCCATTTCAGTCCATTTAGGTAGGAAGTTTTATACTAAATACTGGTCGGAGTATGAAAATATTAAAACAAATTCAACCTTATTTTGGTCTGAAATTTCCAACTACAACACTGCGTCAGGCTTGAAATTTCCAACTGTTGAACATGTTTGGCCAAAATTAGTAATGAGACACCTCAAACCCAAGTTCAGATTAAAATCACACTTTGTGTACTGAGTCTGACTACATTGGGTATGGGTTCCATTACTACATCAGCAGGTATCACGTAATTGCCAGTCAATCGCAACATCACCCGGAAAGCGATGTAACAGCAGTGAAAGGATTTGCGTGCCCGCCCGAAGGGCGGCACGATGACGGTGATGGGCTAATCCGAAGATCGCCCTTACGCCCTGTCTTGAATATTCTTGCGTCTTGTATCTTCATCAGTCAGGCCGCGTGTCGGGTGGGGAGGTCTTGGAATCTGGATGTGACCGCGTCGAGGGATTCTTGCTTCTTGTCTTCGTCTTCTTGGTCTTTGCCTTGATCTTTGCCTTGATCTTTGCTTTGATCTTTGTCTTGATCTTTGCCTTGATATTTGCCTTGATATTCATTGGCTTGTTAATGAGTGCGGGACGACCCAGCGTTGGTGCTGGGTTGCGCATTCCTCGTTGGTTGTCCGGGCCCGGGACCATCCAGTGAGCGCATTGGACTGCGGAAGCGATGTAAACAAGACTATCGGGGAATTCTTTCAGACGGCGCGATTCAAGTAAACCCCACACAATAGCTAAAAATAGCGTAAGAACTTTTCCACCGCATAGCTAATTTCAAACAGTGTTTACAAATTCAGAGTTTACGACAACCAATTAAACACTGAAACACGTACATAAAGAGTCCAGAATTGACAAATATTACCTAACATATTCAATATAATTGGATATTATCAAGAATTTCAACATTTAGTATCGAATAATTAATAGTCGCGATGTCGTAAATTGATTTAATTTCCGGCATGCGATATTGATTACGAAGTGAAAAACGTGATTGATCGCCGTTAATCATATGTCACAAGGCGCAGAAGATATTCTGATAGAATGCGTAGCATCAACTTTTGGGAAAAAGAAATTGTTCGCGGAAACGAAATCTAAAGGACATTATTTCAATAAAAGCCATTTTTAAAAGAAAAATATGGGCGGTGGCGTCATACTGCGGGGTTGCATGGGGAAGTTATTTATTGCGACGGTAATGCGACAAATAGCCAATTTCGTCAGACTCAGTACACAGACTGTTTGAGTGTGATTTTAATCAGAACTGCCCAACCCCATGTACGTGACACCTGGACGATGAGAAGAGGAATCGTTGCTGCCACATGTATATATGCGTCTCCGTCCAGCGTAATGGATATGTAGATTTAGTCCTAGTTTTTATTTTCGACGTAAACCTGCTAGTGAAATAGGTAGGTATAATACTGGTTTACGTAGAAGTACGTATGTTCCCTTCCTATTACGCGTACTCATGCCTTACTACGATTTCTTATTCCATCTTATATAATTAAAAAAAATAGTATTTCCGCTCCGCACCACCAGTTTTTGTACACACTCTTTTACTAATCTCAATGTCATTATTACTACAATCCCCCAATATGTACAAATTAATATGATGGCCGTTGCGTTTCGCGTTCATGGTCTATATATAACTGTCCATCATCGTCATCATCGCCATAATCATTATCGTAATCATTATATCCGTCATCGCCATTATCGTCACCATCGTGATTATAGCCGTCATCACCATCGCCGTCATCATCATCACCACCGTCGTAATCTCGACATTGTAATCGTCACACCATCACCATAGTCATCGTCGCCGTTTGCGACATCCCGTCGCCATCGTCACTTCCGTCCTCGTCATCACAACATCACCATATCAACTGAACGATCATCACCACCACTGTCGTCTTCGTCGTCGCCACCACCACCCATTCGCAGTCGCCGTATTTGTCATTGACCACAGTAGGTTACAAGAAAACCATAATCAGAAATGGTAACGCCATCAAGATCATATTATTGGCCATAAATATAAATTATAATATAAAATATATTGGTTACATGAATGCACCACCTCAGAATTCCGTTAAAACAACTAATCCTTCAAAATATTACAAAAAAACTACGGTTTATTACTTCAGGTTTTTCATTCACCACACCAGAAAGCTTCTAAATGCGGATCAAAAATCGGAGGCATTGTGTTCCCGCCAAACGTGGATGGCCCAGCCATTGTTCATACCTAAACATCGAAAGCAATTAACGCGGTCATAATAGTTACATACTGCGACTATAAGACATCCAGCGAATACACACCCCACGAAAACCCGAAACGTGTTGTCATGCGAGATATCCCATCGCTATGGCTCAATTTGACACGGCCAGATTAGCCTTCCTATAATATTATAAAACAATAAAGCTTCTCAAATCATCTGCATAGTCAACAGAACTTTCACGAACTTGGACATCGACACTTTCTAATCGCTCTACATAAGCACGGTCAGACCTATCATCGAATACTGTAACTCTGCATGGAGCCCACATCACAAATATCAAAGCATTGTGTTATGGAAATACAAAGAAAAGCAACGAAACTAGAAATTCGTCAAATCAAAACTCTATACTACCGATACCGAATGATAAGATTCAATCTGATGTCTTTAAAATATGTAATATTTAGAGGAGATCTAATGGAGGTATATAAACTGTTGAATGGTCATTACAATATCAATGCCTGTGACCTATTAGAAAGACATTCATCGCGAAGAACAAGAGGACATAATAAAGAGCTACAGATGCCCATAATGATTGTTAACAATGCCACAGGAAAATATTTCTTCACGCAGGGGGTGGTAAATAGCTGGAACTCTCTGCCAGACTTCGCTGTTGAGACTCATTCTTCTATTATAGAAAATACGAGTTCGACGACAAGTAATATGTCAAAGTGACTCACAAGTAAATATCGAATGACGATACATATATTTGTAAACAAGCATTACAAATAATGTTATTGGGACGAAAAGTCGCAAGACTTGTTCCGTATTATGATGATGATGATGATACGATTGATAGAACAAACCACTATTATGATGATCGTGTCGTTATTTGTTTAACATACGTATCAATTGACATATACGCACCCGTTCCCTCCTTAAAATCAACATAGTTCGACCATTTTAGGGGACCTCCGCGAATTCAGGGACCTCCGCAAATAGACCTACTGCGAATTGTCACAACCGGCAAACCCCATTGTCTATAAATAAAACGCCTAGCGAACCATAGCTATCTATAATCTCTAGGACAGTATACACCCGAGGGCGTTAATGAAGCCAATTTTCGTCCCGTGTTAGTTATGAATATACAGCTTGGCTTTGCCATTTTCGAGTCGTCAGTCTAGAGTGTTGAAACAAAATATCATCACAAACGGTGGCATATACCTGTATAATTGTTCCACCGTGTAGTTATAAGTTAAATGACCACTGGTTGGTATGTGATATAGGCTACCGACATGTCCGTTGTACTCGTTCTTATAATCAGACTATCATATTCCACGTTTAAGCATGTTACCGCCATATATACAGTCTTGTCGCATGATCAGTCAATGTATTATAGTTCAGTATAACATATATTCGTAATTAATTTAATTTGAAGGTATCATACAAAAATCGAAGTCGTGGATGTGGCCAGAACACACGAATGTACAAGAATGGTAGTGCGTGATATCCAATGAAGAAGTATTTACCAACACAGTCGCCATTAAATTTAATTTATAAATAAAAAGTGGAACAATTATACATGAATACCACCGTGTGTGATGCTATTTCTCAACACTCTAGATTGACGGCGCAAAAATGTCAATGCAAGTCGGTATTCATACATGTTAGCTTAAAATGAGTATACGATATCCCAAGTGCGAGAAAATATAGCAACCAGGGCAAAACAGACCAGATAGGCAGCGTCGACAACGCCATATATAGGCGGCCTTGTCACGTGTTCAGCACAGAATCGTCAGAAATTGGTTATTCTCCATCGATAATGACGAGCTTTAACCCTTTCAGTGCCAAGCTCTCAGAGTTCTTTCCATCAATGTATCACATTATTATAATCAATAAATTTGAAAAATGATCAAGGAAATATGGGTTGATACAAAAATCGGACTTGGCACTGAAAGGGTTAAAGAAAAACAAGAGTGGTATCGCGTGTTTATACATTTATCATTCACTACGATAGTTGGTGACTTGGAATATGCCAGTGGCATAAAATAAATGTGGCATTCAAATGTGCAGGGTTGTGAAACAATCATACCCACTCGATTTTGTTGTTAGGGAGCACATGTACGGTCAATATATAATGTTAGTACACGGTGACTGTATTAAAGATACGGGCGGCGTTTGCGGCGGGTATGCTGTTAAAATATTCATCTCCGCCAAAACACTGGCACATATGCTGACACAAGAGGATACAGGTACAATTAACAGAAGCTGCGATGTCAACCAATAGTAACAATAATAACAACAACGACTCAACGAGCAGCTATTACTATTAGAATGTTCACAATCCAGTTGACAGTTTTCTGAATCTGATAGTTTCAAAGCACATGCATGTACATTTACAAGAGAGGAAATACATGTACATGTACTGTATGCATCAGTGTAATTCACAAGAGCTTCAGTGTCAACAACAACACCGTAAACAATGAACTGACGCCGCACAGTGACGGATGGTCACATATATATACAATTTCAACTTTACAATTGCACGGACAAATTCATCCCGTGTTCATCAATTTTCAATGAAACGTGTGGATATGAGACATTGTCATCATTCGCCATGTTATCGTCAAGTTATTACGACAATTTACCAGGAGTACACTATTGGTTGGTTGTTCTTATCAAACTATCTTTGGCTGACTCACTGATATTAATACTAAGTCAGTGTCGTGATACCAGTATACAGTTTGATGCATCATGCTTTAAAGATACGGGCGGTCTTGGCGGTGGGTATGCTGTTAAAATATTCACCTCCGTCAAAAACCGCCATAAACAGAAAGAATAGTAAAATATAGACATTCCTTGTTCTTACACCGATCAGAAATATGGCATAAACAATATTGTTATTGTCAATTTTGTTTGCTTTGTTGTGTAAACAAAAGCAAAAAACGTTACGTTTCCTGGCTTTTGTTTATATCCGGATATGGTAAACATAAAGAGCGTTATTTGTTTCTGTTTTCCTGATATGGAAATAATAAAGAGCGTTTATATCATTTGTGTGTGATTAACCAATAGAATTGAGCTGTATTATGTAAACAGAAGCAAAACTTCTGTAACACAAGCAGGCTCTTGTTTACGTACACCGTCGTACGTCTTGACGACAATATACTATTTACGCGCTGATTATGTTTGGCATATGAACAAAATTATACATATTTTTATATTTCTTCTGTTGATGGCGATTTGAACAAATATGAATATTTCTGCAACGAACGCCACCCGTGCCTTTAAAATTTCATGAAAAATGTGCGACTACATGAGAACATTGTCGCCAAGTCATCGCGCACAGTTATTATGGGATCTGCCTTTGTCTTGAATGTTCCAATCCCAACTAGCTGTTATTGATACACAGTAGCAGTCAAAAGAAGTGGTATATTAAGCCGCTATTTTCGCGCCCAATATCGCAAAATATATTGCAAGTGGAAACGCTTATGAGCAGTCGCTTGTGATATTATTGCAATATTTTGCGCTTAATATCTGAATATTTTGCACTTAATATTGCGACATCTTGCGCTCAAAATTGTGACATTTAAATCAAATTATTGCTTCTTCTATATTGTTTATTGTATAAATAGAGACACTGTTTTAGATATGTATATAATTATAGTTGTAAATGCTATATGTACACTAAATGCACAGTATTTATCTAATATAAATATAAAACTATCGGGTCTGTATGAAATTTAGCGCTCTTAGTATCGCAATATTTTGCGTTCAATATTGCAATAATAAGCGCGACAGATTTTTGGTAGTGTGCTATAATCACGCCTTTTTCTAAATTAAGCACGCTCAATATCGCAATAAAGGTGCGCCTTTAAATACCACTTCCTCTGACTGGTACTGTATTGTCATGATGTACGGATTCACCTGTTAAAACAAAAACTTTGTTTACAAGTGACTGGACAATTTCACGCCTTACATGTTACCAAAAAATATGCCATTAAGATATTTTACTTTTACATGTACATAAATTTGAGTTTTAACTGTTAAACGTGTAGCTTTGTTCTTTGTATGGCTTAAAAGGGCATGCCGATTCATGTTTTAGAATGGTCGAAATTACTCTGATATGAATGCTCCAGACAGGAGACCAACCACCCAACCATAACAAATAATATAAACACAAATTGTAAACATCCGCCAGTTCATGCGCAATACGAGGTCTGATATATTTTACTACAAATACTATTACGCCAATCATGAGTACAGTTGCAAGCAAAACAATATGTACAAACAATTAGCTGATATATACCATACAAACGGCGAATATATCTTCATTTAGGTCATTTATATAGTCACAGTTGGCAGGGGTTTTGTGTCATATATTACATATGTTGACAACTGGTTGACTTGGGATCTATACTTGTGACTTGTGGCAAGTTGGGCACATATAACTTATTAGAAGGGATATTGGGCTCAGCTAGGGGGGGGGGATGAGTTTTTTTATATATTAAAATTGATACCGTACATTTGTCTTTGGATAGGTATGCATCTATACAAATGGTTCGCACAAAGCTTGGGCTCCTCAGTGGGTTTTAAGGGTATGGGGACAGACCAACACCCACAGCACCCATGATAAAACCATACAGCACCCGTGCCAATGAAAACATATTTCTGGGTCAGTGTTGTCTCAGACTAAACGCATTCTGAAAATTATTCAACATTTGACTTCAAAATATATAGAGGAAATGGGATAGCAACTATTTGGGTACCTGAATGGGATTTTGGGCTCTGATCAGGAAGAGGGAAATATTTGGGTTTTTTTAATAGTCAAGTTGGTATATTTAACTCGAATTGTGCCCTGCGACCCACTATATGTATCTACTTCCAGCACTTTTATTGTTTTTGGACAGATATGCATCTACACAAATGGTTTGCACAAATTTTGGCTCCTCAGTGGGTTTTAAGGGTATGGAGACAGCCCAACACCACAGCACCCATGATAAAAACATAGAGCCCCCGTGGCTATGAAAACATATTTCTGAGTCAGTGATCTCTCAGATTATGCCCATTCTGATAATTATTCCACATTTGACTTTAGAATATATATGGAAATGGGAACAAATTATTTGGGCACCTGAATGGGATTTTGGGCTCTGGTCAGGGGGGGGGGTGGGAATATTTGGAATTTTTAATAGTCAAGTTGGTATATTTAACTTGAATTGGGCCCTGTGACCAATTATAGGTACCTACTTCCAGCATTTTTATTGTTTTTGGATATGTATGCATCTATACAAATGTTTTGCATAAAGCTTGGGCTCCTCAGTGGGTTTTAAGGGTTGGAGACAGCCCAACACCCACAGCACCCATGATAAAACCATAGAGCACCCGTGCCTATCAAAACATATTTCTGAGTCAGTGATATCTCAGACTATACCCATTCTGAAAAATACTCCACAGTTGAATTCATAAAATATATAGGCAATGGGAAAAAAATTATTTGGGCACCTGAATTGGATTTTGGGCTCTGGTCAGGGGGTAGGGAATATATTGATTTTGTAATGGTCAAGTTGTTATATTTAACTTGAATTGTGCCCTGTGACCCATTAGAGGTATCTACTTCTAGCACTTTTATTGTTGTTGGACAGGTATGCATCTATACAATGGTTTGCACAAAGTTTGGGCTCCTCAGTGGGTTCTAAGGGTATGGATAAAGCCCAACACCCACGGCACCCATGATAAAACCATACAGCACCCATGCCTATGAAAACATATGTATGGGTCATTGTTGTCTCAGACTATACCCATTCTGAAAATAAATTATTCCACATTTGACTTTATAATATATAGAGGCAGTGGGAACAAAATTATTTGGGCACCTGAATGCGATTTTGGGCTCTGGTCAGGGGGGTGGGAATATTTGGGTTTTTTAATAGTCAAGTTGGTATATTTAACTTGAATTGGGCAGTGTGACCCATTATGGGTGTCTACTTCTATGTCTCTTTGTGTTTTTGGAAAGATCTGCATCAGTATAAGATGTCACATACGCTCTCAGTTGTGAGTCAGATTGTAGGTCAGGAAAAGATGTTTGTGGGAAGTTGCGTATTTTGGGTTTGCTGGTGGCTTCGTCTGGAAAATTAGTTAATTAAATGGGTACTGTACACAAAATCCGGCATCTATGGGACCATATCCGTTTATACTCAACATAATATATGGAACAATTGAATGAATTTGAGCCATGTAAACATGTAAACAACATAGTAATTATAATGAAAATGAATATATGACTGAAATCATTTTCATTATAATTACCATGTTGTTTGCATAGTTCACAGAGCACATGAGTGTATTTTGCTCTAATCCATGGCTCAAATTCATTCATTGGTTCAATTTGGTTGCATATATTCTGTTGCGTATAAAAGGAGATGGTGCCACAAATGACCCGATTTAGTGTACAGTACCCATTTAAGTGTGGTTCTCAATTATAATATTCTGTTGAAGTTTGCTTTTGATCATACAAATA
Organism: Siphonodentalium dalli; assembly: GCA_032622095.1. Classification (NCBI taxonomy): domain Eukaryota; kingdom Metazoa; phylum Mollusca; class Scaphopoda; order Gadilida; family Siphonodentaliidae; genus Siphonodentalium; species Siphonodentalium dalli. The sequence goes on from CP136063.1 coordinate 265,495,669, forward strand.
ACCCCCATTTGATTATTAACAGAATGACCACACATAGCAGATGCCACATTCGATGTGCTCACTCTACACCCCCCGGCATACATGTTACTGCATGATTGTCTGTGCGCTATATATCTTTATGTATTGTTACTCAATAACAAAAAATTAAAAATTATGTTGTGTTTAGTGTGATTTTTATTATGTGCTCGCATGAGAATAACATAGTGCTTACACTTAACAAATTATTTAGAATCGAACTTCACTTACAGGAAGGAATCTGTTTTCTGACTCTGGAAGATGGTTGGTGTCTGGTGCGGCGCCGCGATGTATATTTATTGAGAGCGAAGAGCACCATGTGGCTGTGATGAGACCTCTCTTCTAACATGACAAATTAAATGTCTTATATATACGTGATCGTTTTCAGAATACCTAAACGAGATGCTACCGTGTTATGTTGCGACCATATATCGTGAACGAATTCATATATGTGCATGATAACACATGACAAGTCTATTATATATACGTAATCATTTCCAAATAAACTAAATAAGATGCTATCGAGTAATGTTGTGAACATATGTCGTGAACGAATGCATGTTATAGATGAACAATATATTAATAACAAAATAGTGTTTGCACGTACGCAATAACTCGAGAGGATATGTTGTCGGATTGCACGCAGAATTGCACACTGCGATAAGGGTACGTTCATACACTGACAAGTTTGCACGGCCTTTCTTGCAGCCATTTTCTCATAGACAACCCTATGGCGCCAGCATATGATCGGCAGCATTCATATAAAAACATATTTAGCAAAGCTAACGACATGCGAAGTAAAATTTCTGTAGTTCCAAATGTAACGGTGTTAATAACACTTTGCCACAAAATACCTGGATGGTTGATTCTTACAAGATAATTTCATGCCATTTACAGGGAAATGTCGATAGCATCGCTACTATATGTGAACTACATCGTTTTTACTTCGTATGTAGTTAGCTGTGGTACAGTTGCATTTGATAAGCATCATTACATTCGGTTCCTGTCATATTGTAGCTTGCTATACCAAAATGCCTTCCAGATATTGCCTGGCAAAATATCGAGTGGCGTGAGTTCTCCGAAACAGGTGGTTGATTGAGTCTCCTGCGATAGCGACTTAGTCGGAATAAGGACATGTTGCATCTCACATAGTTATCAAAATGGATACTTCTATCAAAATATTGACTCAGCTTTACACAATCATTATAAAGGCGTTGACCAAACATTCCATTGCACTGTTTATTAGCAAAGTGCTTCTGATGGATATGATATATCAATACATTATTATCAATATCAAAACATTACATTGTTGAATTTGTTGTTTGTATGTTGTTGGATATTTCCTGACCCAGAACTCAATAGTAAAGCAAAATCGCACATTCATCTAAATGGAATTACGTATAATATCCACCCAAGATTATCACTGGGACCTTATTTTTCTGAGAAACCCACCACCTTGGACTGGAAACGAAAACAGTTCCAATATAGACACCCTCTTCCCACCCCTTCCGGCCACCAACGAAGACCCACTAACCGCGTCACTGACATTAACCGATAGAAAACCATGCCACAGCCTATTCAAAGGTTAGCAAAAAATGCATAGTTCTCAAATTGCAACGCCAGTTAAACCTGTTAGTGATAGCTATAATATTATTTCAACCCATGGGTGTACGTCACGTTCAAACTTGGTATTTTAATGTGATCAAACAAAAACGCCTGTCTTTGATTGGTTTAATAATAGTCGTAGAACACAATAATTCAGGTCCATGCTTATATATATATATATATATATATATAATTTTTTTTAAATACATTTATTTATTAACTCTTGAATGAATTGGACCCAAAACTCAGGCACAGCCTATTTTATTGGGTCCAAAACAGAAAAAGACAAAATGGACAAACAAGGACACATGACAATTTAATGGTGTATACATCTTGTATCATGGAAATTCCTAATAATCATTAAGTATGAAGTCACTAAATGCACTAAATAAACAAGGTTATCCTGAAAATACTATTGATGGCAATGAGTAAGAAATAAATGAATGTAGGCGTGTTTTCAAATTTAGGTCGCCATTTTGGCTGCCAATGGCCCGCCATCTTCGATTTGGAAAACCATTTCTTGCATGAGATGTAAGCAGTATAGCGTATACGCCCGGGTACGGTGTTGTGGAAGGAATAATTTTAATGGCCTAGCAATGTGTTTCTCCGCAGATCTGGGGCAATTATACGGCAGTGTATGTTAGACTGTAAGGTAATAACTTCACAGTATTTCCAACTCAACTGTAAGCATGTGATGGAGTTGTCTCGACAATAGTGCCCAATGATGTGAATATGGGGGATTTTCGGTGATTTTTCAAAATCTGTCCGCCATTGTGGGCGCCATTTTGGATTTGGGGACTTTTATTTGGATGCGATATAAGGACATTTCTTCGACTCAGTGTTCCCAACTCACAATAGTAAGAATGCGTGGAGTTGTCGTGACAATAACGCTCGCTGAATCAGGGTTCGCGCTGCCGCGATTTTTCTATTTCTGTTGGCCATTTTGGCCGCCATCTTGGATTTGGGTGAATATAAGAGGAAGCTCGAGTATTTCCTGCACATATATATGCATGGATGTTGTCATGATAGCAATAACATTCATTGATTCGAAATAGACATCGCGTTATTAGCGTTGATTCGGCATTTGGGAAAACGTGATATCGGACCAAAATATCCAACAAGGAATGTATAGTATGGTCCCCGTGTGTTCAATGACTCTTTTTACGATAAATTTATAAAACCACGCAAAGATGTCAATATTTTCCCACAGAGACAAACGAAAGGTGGTGAAATGTTAGAAAAATAGCAAATTTTCACATTTCTGCTGCCATCTTGGCCGCCTTATTTGATTTTGTTGTCGGATTTTTGGCTAATTTGTAAGGGTTGTATATTAGCATAACGAATCGAGCGGAAAACAAGACCGCGTGTGATATCATCTTCACTATATAATGGCGATCAAATAGACCTGGTGCATATAAAAACAATGGCCGCCATCATGGACGCCATCTTGTCTGGAGTCTCTGCGGACACCTTTTTTCTTGTTTACAACCGAACAAAAATTAGAGGAGACATTCAGAAAGAAAATTAGTACGGTGAAGTTAAGTCCTGTGGGGACAGAGATCGACCAATCTCCTGGACCAGTGTGAGTTATTTAAAATACACGCAATTGTGAGTTGATTTAATATCTTAAGTCAGCGGCCCATACGTACGGTTGTGGTTTTACTTCCTTCGAGTTCAATTCCATAACATCCATAAATATGTATTATACATGTATATCAGAATGATTATTTGGATCATAAGCACGCGTATTTACAACAAACTTATGACACAGACTTTAGTATTTTATTCGCTGTAAATTTTATTCGAGATTATCTTTAGATGTATAACTAAGAACCGAAATTGTCATAAGATAAAGGATTTTTTCGAAAATATTTATGTCAGTTTTGAATTCACGCAGCTGGGTGCGCATGAGGATATGTTGCGATGAAAAAAGTAGATTCAATAATACCAATATGGGCTTATTCCATATAGAAATAGTCCAACATTGGACTGTCTTAAAAAATCGCGCTTAGCTTAAATAATGCCAGTATGAGCTTATTTTGCTCATTAAAATAAGCCCGTTATGAGCTCATTTTTACGAGAACAGGCGGCATATTGTCAATATTTTAAACCTAAACACGTTGCATATGGGCCTAAACACTGGTTATTATAACAGCCATATATGGGATATTTCAATATGCGATAACCCCATCCTATGCTTATTTTAGCAATTCGTGTTGTGGAAAACAACACAAATAAACCAACTCAAGACATACCATGCAGACGTCACCCTGTTCTCATGAAAATAAGTGCCATATTGTACTTATTTTCAAGAGAACAGGCTGGAAAACAACACGATTAAACAACTCAACACTTACCTGCAGATGTCAGGCTATTTTCGTGAAAATAAGCACCTAACGGGCCTATTTTAACGAGCGATATAAGCTAATGTTGACATTATTTAATCGCAATACATTTAAGCTCTATATTAACCGAAAACATGGTTTTTAAAACAGTACAATATGTGCCTATTTCCATATCGGAATTATTTAATCTGCTTTTTTCATCAACATGACTTACCAAAGTTACGCTCTTTGTATTGTGTTTTCGCTGTGGCCCGCGCCATTCAACGGAATAAGGGGCTTAAGCTCAATATGTGCTTATTTCATAATCAGATAGGTCCAGCATAAACCTGTGAGTAGTTACATGTAGGTCCAATATGATCATATTTGAACGAGGATATGTTTCATCCTGTTGTCGTTAAAATAAACACATAATGGGCTTATTTTAATGAGCGAATTAAGATCATACTGGCATTATTTAACCTCGATTTTTTCATCGACAAGACATACCAGATTAACTCTCTTTATATTGTGTTTTAACAAATAAACCAACACAAGACTTACTATGCAGATGCCAGCCTGTTCTCGTGAAAATAAGCACATAACAATATGAGATAAGCCCGTATGTGCTTATTTTCACGACAACAGGATGGAAAAACAACACGATGAAACAACTCAATACTTAACATGCAGATGTCAGGCTATTTTCGTGATAAACACTAATTTTTTTCATATAAGCTAATGTTGGCATTATTTAATCGCAATTTATATAAGCTCTATATTGACCTATACTACGTGTTTCAAAACCAACATATCCTCGCGCAAATACGCACATAAGCAATATATAATGTGAAATAGGTACATAATGTGATTATTTGATTCTCAAATAAGCAGATAGTGGAGTCATAGCCGTTATTTCGTTTTACGGCACCGGCCACAGTTAAACCACATATTAAAGAGCATATACATATGAAAAGTCGTGGGTTTGTTTATTTTTGTCATTACCCGCAGATAATCTGCTTAGAACTGCATCATTATGAGTCGATAATGTGATAACATACTCTAAATTACAGCACATTATATCCGATTCTAATCAGATTATCTACCTAAATGAAGTTCTTTATAAGCAGAAAAAATGTGCGGGTTTTGGGGAGAACATGCTGTTTAAAACAGTACAATATGGGACTAATTATATACGAAATAAGTCCGTATTGGCATCATTTATTCTACCTGTTGTCATCAACACGACTTACCAAAGTTACGCTCTTTGTATTGTGTTTTCGCTGTGGCCTGTGCCATTCAACGGAATAAGGGGCTTAAGCTCAATATGTGCTTATTTCAGATCAGATAGGTCCTCCAACATAAACCTGTGAGTATTTACATGTAGGTCCAATATGAGCCTATTTGAACGACGATATGTTTCATCCTGTTGTCGTTAAAATAAACACATAATGGGCTTATTTTAATGAGCGAATTAAGCTCATACTGGCGTTATTGAACCTCAATTTTTTCATCAACAAGACAAACCAGATTCACACTTTTTTAAATGTGTTTTAACAAATAAACCAACTCAAGACTTAGCATGCTGATGTTAGCTGTTCTCGTGAAAATAAGCATATAACAATATGAGATAAGCCCGTATTGTGCTTATTTTCACGAGAACAGGATTGAAAACAACACGATGAAACAACTCAATACTTAACATGCAGATGTCAGGCTATTTTCGTGAAAATAAACACTTAAATTTTTTCATATAAGCTAATGTTGTCATTATTTAAACGCAATTTATATAAGCTCTATATTTACCTAAAACACGGTTTTTAAAACAAACATATCCTCGCACAAAATCGACCTATAATTTGAAATAGATACATAATGTGATTATTTGATTCTCAAATAAGCAGATAATTGAGGCATAGCCGTTATTTCGTTTTATGGCGCGGGTCACAGTTAAAATACATATTAAAGAGCGTATACATATGAAAAGTCGTGGGTTTGTTTATTTTTGTCATTATCCGCACAAAATCTGCTTAGAATAGCCTCGTTATGAGTCGATAATGTGACTAAAGTTTTCTAATTTTCAGCACATTATCGACTCCAATAAAGTCATTCTAAGCAGATTATCTATCTAAAGGAATCAGATAATGTGCGTGTTTTGGTGAGAACAGGCTTTTTAAAACAGTACAATATGGGACTATTAGCATATGAAACAAGCCTGTATTGGCATTATTTATTCAACTTATTTTCAACGACTTACCAAAGCTACGCTTTTTGTATTGTGTTTTCACTGAAATAAACCTATTAGTATTATTAATCTAGCTTTTTTCATCGACACGACCTACCAGATGCACGATCTTTATTTTCTATGCGGCCCTCGCCATTCAACGGAATAATGGTTACAAGCTCACTGGGCTTATTTCAGAATCAAATAAGTCCAAAATGAACCTATGTGAATACTTAGGTCCACAATGAACCTATGTGAATACTTAGGTCCAAAATGAACCTATGTGAATACTTAGGTCCACTATGAACCTATGTGAATACTTAGGTCCACAATGAACCTATGTGAATACTTAGGTCCACTATGAACCTATTTACACGAGGAAATGTTGCGATGAATAAAATTAGAATGAATAATACCAATATGTGCTTATTTCGTATAGAATAGTCAGATATTGGACTGTTTTAAAAACCGCATTTAATAGGTCCATATATAGTGTACATGTATATTAGGTTAAATATTACCTCTATATTACTTTATATCGCTCATTAAAATAACACCCGTTATGTGTTTATTTTCACGAGAACAGGTTGCATATTGACATTATTTGAAAACTCAAAAACGGTCCATATTGGCCTAGACGCTGGTTATTAAAACAGCCCTTTTAATGTATATTGGATATTTGAATATTAGATAAGCCCGTATTGAGCTTAGTTTCACGACCATAGAGTTGAAAACAACACGAATCAACCATCTCATGACTCACCATAAGACTGTTCTCGTGTTATGTAAACAGAAGCACAACTTCTGTAACACGAGCAGTCTGTTGTTTACGTCCACCATCGTACGTCTTGACGACAATATACTATTTACGCGCTGATTATGTTTGGCATATGAACAAAACTATATTTTTTTTTTAATTCCTTCTGTTGATGACGATTTGAACAAATATGATTATTTCTGCAACGAACGCCGCCCGTGCCTTTAAATCGTGCAAAATTGAGTTGGGACCTTCACCTATACAGCGAAGTACATTATTAATGAAGAGATAATAACTAAGAAATATATTCCCCGCGTTATTTTTTCGACTTTATAAGGTTCCCTGTCAAAACTTGTTGCACTGGTGGAATATGATATCAACGGGCGTTGGCCAGAGTAGAGATTCATGACATGATCTAGCATATAGGCAGACACTTATCATCTCTCCTGGGCAAATGCAACCTATAATTATATTGAACATATCGACACGCTATATGATTACAGTATAATCGGTGTATTATTTCAGCCAAACCTTGGCTGTTTATTTCACAGGAGTTTCTGGGATAACCTGTGTGTCGGCTCAGAACATGCGTGCCAATTGAGGAGAACACGCGAAGGATTTGTGTAAATGTTAGCCCAAACGACATTTCGAAGTAACGACTGCTTTGTTGTTTATTTCGAGGAATAATACCGCATCATATGAATTCAGCCCAAATATATTGACAGGTGTCAAGGGTCAAACTCAAAACTGAGCAATAAAAAACTAATATTAATAAATACCGAGTATATTTAATTTAACGCCAATGGGTCGTTTATGTGCGTTCAAGAGTGTATTTATGCCTAAAGCAAAGTGAAATAACGATCTTAAAATGAATTGGCCGGTATATTGTATTAGTTATCAGGGTTACCAGGGTCGTAGTTGTATAAATTACAATATATTTTTATGCTAAGATAATTGCGTGGTAATTTGTTTGCAATGGATTGATCGGTATTCAGGTCCCATATATGGAAATTCCAAATATGGAAAGTGACGTGCGCAAAACAGCTGCATCTGGGTCAGATATATTTATAGCGAAGAAATGTTGTCAAATTGCACGTCTGAATACGCGTCTTATTCTCACTTATACCGTGTTTATATCAGTTTTATTCTATGTGTTGTTGTGTATTGTATTACTTTGATCAAGGTTGCGCTTTTGTTATTCTCACAAAAGGTAAATTTGATGCGTGTTTGATGCGTGTTTACATTTCAAAATTTCGTCGGCCATGTACAGTAACACTACAGTGCGACGGAATTCCATATCCTTAATTACGAGACTAATTTATCGAATGAGGTCAAATTTTCGCATATAAGAAGACTCGTATGTTATTCTGCACCATTCTGACGAGTGCTGAAATTCGCATTATTTTCGTTTTTATCGAAAAATAATCGTTCTCTATGTAAATTTTTTCAACCAAAAAAAAATTCATTGTTTTGCCAATTTCAAGCTAGTTTATAGCATGGTCATGGCATAATTTGACATAGCGAGTGTCGGTAGACGTTTCTTGAGTGTGCACAACAAATTTTGGTCCCAACGAAGCAGGCTAAAATCCTGAAATTTGTCAATTTTACTTTGCGTGTGAAGAAAATATTCATTTAAACTTCCAAAATTGGTTGAAATATGCTCAACAACATTCAGTTGAATGGTGACATTATTTATAGTCACCGACTAACTTCCACGATGAATCAAATTTGTTTTTATTGGTGACAATTATGTCGCGAGAGATAAAAATGTAAATTTTTTAAAGAAAATGTAAAATTTTAGCTCATTTTAAGACTTTAATTGCTTGTAGATCGGTGTTAATTATCTTCGTCAATGATGTCATGTCACGCTTGTTAATAATTCATTTGTTCGGAAATACTTATTGGGGGTCGAAATGTATAAAATTTAACTACCACCACTTCCAAAAACAACACCAATAAACAATAACGCTCTTTGTTCCATGCAATGGAAATGGCTATTTATTGTCCTGATATCAGTGATATAAATGAATGCCTAAAATTAGTATTATCCTGAAATAAATTTATGCCACTTTGGCGAACATGGGAACCACGGTACAATTTATGCCATTTAGGCACACTTCAGAGTGAAATCAGGGCTTATATTTCGGCGAAAATCCAAATCTAGATTCTCGTAAATATTCTCGCAAATTACCCTGGATTCTCGTGAAAAAGTATATATGGATTCTCGCTAAATCAGATGAAATATATGCCTTGGAAATATAGCAAATCGTTTAATGCTTTAGAATTTTTGTTTTTCGGAGATTTATATATATGCTTAAAGACATATTATGGACTTGTTATGGACTTTTTCAGGTGCGAGAAATTGATAAGTTAGTGCTCAGGGACTTTGCCAAATCACTGAAATTTTCCACAAAAATCTGCCACACCACTTCATAGAGAACATCGTCTGAACTACTCCAAATTGTAAATATTTACATCTCGATTCGGGGCGCAACTATCGGCTATAATTAAACAAAAATGATTTCGCCATCGAGAGTCATTGCATTTAACTAATATATAAGAATGACGTTGTGTATCATCCATTTGGATTAATATTCGTAACGAATAACTACTTTGAGAAAGATTATTCTTAATTTCTATTTGATCACTCTGCCCGGTGTCTGCCGGAGTGTTTCACATCACTTTAATCAAGGAAGACTGTTCAGAAAAACTGTATTTCAAGAAATCGTTTAATGCTTTAGAATTTTGGTTTTCGGAGATTTATATATATGCTTAAAGACATATTATGGACTTGTTATGGACTTTTTCGGGTGCGAGAAATTGATAAGTTAGTGCTCAGGCACTTTGCCAACCTGGGGAATTTTATCATTCTACTAACATCACTGAAAATTTCCCAAAAAATCTGCCACACCACTTCATAGAGAACATCGTCTGAACTACTCCAAATTGTAAATATTTACATCTCGATTCGGGGCGCAACTATCGGCTATAATTAAACAAAAATGATTTCGCCATCGAGAGTCATTGCATTTAACTAATATATAAGAATGACGTTGTGTATCATCCATTTGGATTAATATTCGTAACGAATAACTACTTTGAGAAAGATTATTCTTAATTTCTATTTGATCACTCTGCCCGGTGTCTGCCGGAGTGTTTCACATCACTTTAATCAAGGAAGACTGTTCAGAAAAACTGTATTTCAAGAAATCGTTTAATGCTTTAGAATTTTGGTTTTCGGAGATTTATATATATGCTTAAAGACATATTATGGACTTGTTATGGACTTTTTCGGGTGCGAGAAATTGATAAGTTAGTGCTCAGGCACTTTGCCAACCTGGGGAATTTTATCATTCTACTAACATCACTGAAAATTTCCCAAAAAATCTGCCACACCACTTCATAGAGAACATCGTCTGAACTACTCCAAATTGTAAATATTTACATCTCGATTCGGGGCGCAACTATCGGCTATAATTAAACATAAATCATTTCGCCATCGAGAGTCATTGCATTTAACTAATATATAGGAATGACGTTGTGTATCATCCATTTGGATTAATATTCGTAACGAATAACTACTTTGAGAAAGATTATTCTTAATTTCTATTTGATCACTCTGCCCGGTGTCTGCCGGAGTGTTTCACATCACTTTAATCAAGGAAGACTGTTCAGAAAAACTGTATTTCAAGAAATCGTTTAATGCTTTAGAATTTTGGTTTTCGGAGATTTATATATATGCTTAAAGACATATTATGGACTTGTTATGGACTTTTTCGGGTGCGAGAAATTGATAAGTTAGTGCTCAGGCACTTTGCCAACCTGGGGAATGTTATCATTCTACTAACATCACTGAAAATTTCCAAAATAATCTACCACCCCACTTCATAGAGAACATCGTCTGAACTACTCCAAATTGTAAATATTTACATCTCGATTCGGGGCGCAACTATCGGCTATAATTAAACAAAAATGATTTCGCCATCGAGAGTCATTGCATTTAACTAATATGTAAGAATGACGTTGTGTATCATCCATTTGGATTAATATTCGTAACGAATAACTACTTTGAGAAAGATTATTCTTAATTTCTATTTGATCACTCTGCCCGGTGTCTGCCGGAGTGTTTCACATCACTTTAATCAAGGAAGACTGTTCAGAAAAACTGTATTTCAAGAAATCGTTTAATGCTTTAGAATTTTGGTTTTCGGAGATTTATATATATGCTTAAAGACATATTATGGACTTGTTATGGACTTTTTCGGGTGCGAGAAATTGATAAGTTAGTGCTCAGGCACTTTGCCAACCTGGGGAATTTTATCATTCTACTAACATCACTGAAAATTTCCCAAAAAATCTGCCACACCACTTCATAGAGAACATCGTCTGAACTACTCCAAATTGTAAATATTTACATCTCGATTCGGGGCGCAACTATCGGCTATAATTAAACAAAAATGATTTCGCCATCGAGAGTCATTGCATTTAACTAATATATAAGAATGACGTTGTGTATCATCCATTTGGATTAATATTCGTAACGAATAACTACTTTGAGAAAGATTATTCTTAATTTCTATTTGATCACTCTGCCCGGTGTCTGCCGGAGTGTTTCACATCACTTTAATCAAGGAAGACTGTTCAGAAAAACTGTATTTCAAGAAATCGTTTAATGCTTTAGAATTTTGGTTTTCGGAGATTTATATATATGCTTAAAGACATATTATGGACTTGTTATGGACTTTTTCGGGTGCGAGAAATTGATAAGTTAGTGCTCAGGCACTTTGCCAACCTGGGGAATTTTATCATTCTACTAACATCACTGAAAATTTCCCAAAAAATCTGCCACACCACTTCATAGAGAACATCGTCTGAACTACTCCAAATTGTAAATATTTACATCTCGATTCGGGGCGCAACTATCGGCTATAATTAAACATAAATCATTTCGCCATCGAGAGTCATTGCATTTAACTAATATATAGGAATGACGTTGTGTATCATCCATTTGGATTAATATTCGTAACGAATAACTACTTTGAGAAAGATTATTCTTAATTTCTATTTGATCACTCTGCCCGGTGTCTGCCGGAGTGTTTCACATCACTTTAATCAAGGAAGACTGTTCAGAAAAACTGTATTTCAAGAAATCGTTTAATGCTTTAGAATTTTGGTTTTCGGAGATTTATATATATGCTTAAAGACATATTATGGACTTGTTATGGACTTTTTCGGGTGCGAGAAATTGATAAGTTAGTGCTCAGGCACTTTGCCAACCTGGGGAATGTTATCATTCTACTAACATCACTGAAAATTTCCAAAATAATCTACCACCCCACTTCATAGAGAACATCGTCTGAACTACTCCAAATTGTAAATATTTACATCTCGATTCGGGGCGCAACTATCGGCTATAATTAAACAAAAATGATTTCGCCATCGAGAGTCATTGCATTTAACTAATATGTAAGAATGACGTTGTGTATCATCCATTTGGATTAATATTCGTAACGAATAACTACTTTGAGAAAGATTATTCTTAATTTCTATTTGATCACTCTGCCCGGTGTCTGCCGGAGTGTTTCACATCACTTTAATCAAGGAAGACTGTTCAGAAAAACTGTATTTCAAGAAATCGTTTAATGCTTTAGAATTTTGGTTTTCGGAGATTTATATATATATGCTTAAAGACATATTATGGACTTGTTATGGACTTTTTCGGGTGCGAGAAATTGATAAGTTAGTGCTCAGGCACTTTGCCAACCTGGGGAATGTTATCATTCTACTAACATCACTGAAAATTTCCAAAATAATCTACCACACCACTTCATAGAGAACATCGTCTGAACTACTCCAAATTGTAAATATTTACATCTCGATTCGGGGCGCAACTATCGGCTATAATTAAACAAAAATGATTTCGCCATCGACTCGATGGCATCGAGAGTCATTGCATTTAACTAATATATAAGAATGACGTTGTGTATCATCCATTTGGATTACTATTCGTAACAAATAACTACTTTGAGAAAGATTATTCTTAATTTCTATTTGATCACTCTGCCCGTTGTCTGCCGGAGTGTTTCACATCACTTTAATCAAGGAAGACTGTTCAGAAAAACTGCATTTCAAGATCACCAAACAACTTTCCTTTTTAGGGCCACCACATCTTTCCAAAGATGTACTTCTTCCATTTTGCTATCAAAGACCGAAAAATGTCGTTAAACTAGAGATCCAAATACCCACTAAGGCCCCCTATATCTTGAAATATTAAAGACCGAGAATGTCGTTAAACTATAAAGACCGAAAAATGTCGTTAAACTATAGAGATCCAAATACCCCCTATATCTTGAGATATTATAAAGACCGAAAAATGTCATTAAACTATTAAAGACCGAAAAATGTCGTTAAACTAGAGATCCAAACATCCCGATCCCCTATTTTTTTTAGACAATTAAGAACGAAATATGTCGTTACACCATTAATACATAATTTGTGTTTATGAAAGTCTGGCACCCATTAGCAGTTTGTTTTCAGTACATTTTAATATTCATTGGAACGTAAACAATTATTCGCTGACAGAAATCATGTTAATATCGCCTTTCGTTACTGGTTTCCTCTACTCAAATATTTCTCACTGCTCAATACTTATAATTAAAAAAAATGTTCTGTGTTTTGTGTCACTTCTTAATAGCATTATGTATTCTGCTATTGGCAAGAAACAAAGTTGCAGTATACCTTAAAGGTACGGAAGGCCTTGGTGGGTATCCTGTGAACATATTTCCACCTGTCAAAAACCGCTGCAAACGAAAATAATATTCAAATATAGACATACTTTGTTAATATACAAATGAGAAATATCTCATAAACAGTATGTTATTGTCGTAAATTTGACGATTGTTTGACAAAGCATAAAAAGTTACTTTCTTGGTGTTTCTTTATATTATGATGGTAAACATAAAGAGCGTTCTTTGTTGCTCAATTCCTTATTTGGAAATAATAAAGAGCGTTTATACCATTTGTGTGTGATTAGCCAGTAGCATTGTGCTGCCTTCTATAACACAATCAGACTCTTGTTTAGGTAAAATTTAGTAGGTCTTTATGTGAGCATGATGTTTACGCGATAGTGATCGTATATTTGAACCAATATGTATGCCTTTTAATATTTTTCTGTTTACGGTGTTTGGAACAAATATGAATATTTTCGACAACTAAGCCCCCTCGTCCCTTTAATATAATTAATATAACATCCCTCATCCAATAATCTCCAAATTGCATATCTAAGTTCAATCCTAGTTATACACGTCACGCCGCCCCTCATCATTTGCCAATTGTACACCCTTTTTTTGCTGCTGCTGCTGCAACTGTTCAATTTCTTTTAAAATTATTGAAAAAATGGCCCTCCCGCCCGCCGACATTTACTTCTGATTTTGTTTTATCATCGGTCCGCACCAAAATTGAGCACACGTCCCTATATAATATACCTATTTAAACCGAGTATACACGGTGGTGTAATAGATCAACCGTTAATTTAACCGTTTAGGTAGCATATTTCCACGTATACGTTATCACGACAAATCCCTGCTGATCTGTTATTAATGAACCAAACACTTAACATGTCAACACACTCTGGCCCGCCAATGCTACAGTGTATAAACGTAACGGGGCAAATATGCACATTATATTGGCAGCTAACGAGAGCATTCATCATCGGCAATCTGCTCACCTCTTTTATCCGATACGATAGAAACTAAACGATTTGTTACTTCTAATTACCCGTACTTAATTACACTACTTGCGTGTTAATAAAGTACGACCCCATTACCACTAAATGTGAAACATGGGATTTAGAACATTAATATTCACTCTTACATATTTCCACATTCAAGGTGTAATCGTATGTCAGTTGTAACGTTGTGAAACTGCAACCGAACTGAATTATTCTATGCTAAATAGTTCATGGCTGACCTGATGCATGCATCTTAGTTTTCTTGTATATCACATCACAGTCGAATAATTGCACTTCAATGACAATTACGAGGATGGGTGGTTGATTGGTATGACTATAATATGAAATGACAAGAATGCATGCGTGATGCGTATTGTAGCACCGTGTATGTTTAATTCAAAGGGCACCAGAAATATGTGACCTTGGGTCGTAACATGATGATACACACCCCATGCTAAGTGGTCCTGCTAATTCGATATGACGCTGGCGGTTCTCGCTGAATGGCCATGATGCTAATGGTGCAAAACTGATGTTGTTAAGAAATGTAGGGTTAGTTTACTTTCCCTGTTTGTTTTCTTAATCTGAGCGATGTTTGGAAAAAACAGTATCTCTGGTACACATCCATGAATATATATTAAAATAATTTAATAATGGTTTAAATATGCATAATCCGAATTAACGTTCGCAAATTACTATTTCCTTGGCTGTGGGGGTAAAAATATTTTATTCGATTCGAGGAACCCACCCATCAAAGCTCAGAGTGATCAGATATCAATTTTTGAAATCTATTATTTTTCACCACCGATACTTTTTAGTGGCATAGTAACAAGTCAACGAGAAGACAGTCTCGATCGGACCAAATTGCTGATGAAGATGGATAACTCTATAATCAAGTGGCTTTTTATGTTAAATATTTGACAAACCGGAAAAATTTCGTTTAACAAAATGTTGAAAAATAACAGGTTTTGGGCAATTTTATACTTGGACATATTCTCTATGAACAGTTTCCCCCAGTTTTTCAGTGATTAGGTCAGATTAGGTCAACAATTTATGACGTCGTGTTCGTGTTACGGTCTGTGTTATTGGGGTATGGAACGGGTGACACAATTGGCAGTAGACCAATCACCGAACAGGATTTAGTAATTATTAACAAAGACGGGTTATGTGAATATTGTTTGATAAACCTAGGAAACATTCGTGTAAATATAGTAGCGTGATTTGTACTTATTCTTACAGGTGTGAATGTGGAGGGTGTGTGGTTATATAAGAAATGAACGGCGGTTTCAATGTGGTCATGGGATTTTGACCGCGAGAAAAATTCAGCAAACTGCATGAACCCCGAAGGGGTTCATGCGGAGTTTGCTGATTTTTATCGCGGTCAAAACCCATGACCACGTTGAATCCGCCGTTTATTATTTATATTTATATACTCACGCTCTTTAAAACACTTCTCCAAATATGTCCGTTATTTCGCCAAAAACACTTTTTCAAATATCTCCGTTATTTCGTTTATAAAAATAATTTCCTATTTCTATATTTCGCTTTATATTTCGCCCTATTTCGCTATTTCGTTGTATTTTCATATTTCGCTTTTTCGTTGTATTTCATATTTCGATAATTCGCTATATTTGACATAATTATTATGGGATATGGGATTATATGATAACCAACATTATGTTATGATAGTCAATCGAACATCTCGTGCCACCCGTGCTCGCGATTAGATGCCACTAGCCATACAATCGTGAACCTCGATTACATATTGTTTGCTATCAAATCATTGGCGTATTGGCTGACTAGATACTCAAGCAGTCGGTAATATCCGACAATCCCCGGTGATGTCCGGGACCAATGTGTTCATAAACCTATGAACGACATTGGAAGTGACGTCACGTTACGTTCATAGGTTTATGAACGCATTGAATAAGGGGCGTGTCTACCGTAACACTATGGGGAAATCGGAAGAGATATTAGGGGTATGTAAATATATTGATATGACTGATTCTTACATGTGTGAATGTAGAGGGTGTGTGGTTATATCGATATGACGATATACAGGGACATGGCGACGGGGGTTTTGGGGGCGTTTCACCCCCCCCCCCCCCCAACTTTGGACAAAATTTTCAACAGTTAGAAATTTCATACTTGACACAACGTTAGTTGGAAATCTCACACAGCAATAGGCTGAAATTGTTCTTGTTGTTTGATTTTCCAACAATTTATTAGAGGGGAATTTGTTGTTTTTAGACCAACATTTGCACATTTTCCTACTTTTGGTCAACATTTCAAACTGAAATGGCCATCAGTTGGAAATTTTCCAACCTTAGAGGGGTGTCATATTGGAAATTGTGTCCAGGTCCCTCCCCCATGGCCAGTCATAAACTGTTAGATAATTTAAGAAAACAATATTTTCCTACATTTGGTCAAAACTTTGGACTGAAATGGTTATCAGTTGGAAATTTTCCAACCTAAGTGGGAGTGTCAGGTTTGAATTGCCAACGCTGGGAAAGCTTTGGGCCAGTATATATGCTAGGATTTTGCTATTTTCTTGTTCAAATTTAAAAATGTTCTCACACCGGGCCAAAGAATTAATTTAAGAAAACATTATTTTACTGCACTTGGTCAAAATTGTGGACTGAAAAGGTTATCAGTTGGACATTTTTCAACCTAAGTCGGGAGGGCATCGGGTTGGAAATTTCAAACACTAGCAAATCTTGAGGCCAATCTAGATGCTAGGATTTTGCGATTTTCTTGTTCAGAATTAAAAATTGTCTCACACCGGGGCAAACCATGGTTGGCCCGGTGTGTCGTGGTCCCTCCTCCGTGGCCGTATGAATTTGTCTGGAATAGACAAGATGTTATAATTTTTGCAATTTTCACGTTCAAATCTCTAAATTTTCTCATATCGCGTAGAACAATGATACTGTTCCTCCATCTGGCTATAGTACAAGAGCCATTCAGAATAGGCTACTAGGCCTGTACATGAGCAATAGGGTCCAAGGGGGAGGTGCAAATGAAATTCAGAAACATTTGTGTTTAGTTTGATTCAAGGGGGTGCAGTTGGGATTCCCAATGTGAACATCCCCCATGCAACGGAGACCCTCTAGCACGTCCCTGATGATATATTCAAGTTGTGTCCACGCTGTTTTTGTTTCATTGATACTCAAACTTAACAAATCTGTACAGCATATGACTATTGCCAATTTGTGCGTGTTTTCATTTATTTCAGTCAATGAGTTTGCTTCAAAACAATGGAGACCAGTAACATCATAGGAATATACATACTAGTGGCACTAATTGTTGAAGTTCTATCATTCGCTCTACCGTATTGGTGGAAGGACAACTATGTACACTACGGTCTATGGCAGTATTGTTCACCCGATTTCTGCTTCAAAGTCCCATTTGATGAAGGTGAGTTTATTCAGCGTGTGTCCAACTATTGTTTACAAACAACGACAGGTAATCATGTCGGAATTTGCACTAATTACTCCTGTTGCTATAAGAACTACAACCAGCGGCCTTGGTGACAAAGGGGCTAATTTTTCGAGCCTAATTCTTTTTCAGACACACGGAAAAAAATGATATAGCACATGAAGGTAGACTATTTCATCCGCCTTGCCGTCAAATTTGAAAGCGTTAAATTGCGGTTTCTATGGAATCAATATAGGAATTTTTAGAACATAACTAAAGTATATGATAAAAACGAATTTAATCCCATTCTATGGACTGATATCAATGGTGAAGATACTTTTTTTGGTATTAAATTTTGTCTACGGTATTTGTGTTCTAACAATTACAGTGTTAAATGGGGAACGCGTGAATGGTATGTGGATATGTCTGGCATGTATATGGGTGAACATCGGTGATTCTTGCAAACAAAAATAGATTTTTTTCGAAATTGTAACATTTATATTAGTTATTACATGGGTCACAGTGATAATATAATATTATGACAGCTTTATATGGGTCATAATTATCATGTATACGTATTATGATCTATTATAGTAGCTTCATATCGCACCTGCATTTCTATAATTGATTCATTCAGCACCCTAACAATTAAATCAAAAGTTAGGTCCATCCATTTTACCTAAGTTATGGCCCTTGTAGACTTAGAATTTGCCGATTATTCCTTTCTAAAAAATCATACCGGTCATATAAAGCCACCTTATTTCGGGGACGTGTTGCCAATATACATATAGTTATTGTTTACAATATCAGGAATTTCCTTGTAATAGATAATTACCTCTGTTGTATCATGTTTTTGTTTCTGATGTGACATTCTATTATATATTTTGTAATATGTATATGTGTGGCATGGCATAGAAATTTGGGGAAATTCGAATACGTTTAATAAATTAATAGTCTATTGCAGAAAATGCCAATTCGCGTTATACATAATAATAGATATAACAGCCACACCGATCCACTTAAAAAAAAAGTAATATACTGAAAGCTCACGATCTTTATAAATTACGCGCTTATCAATTCATAAACGACTGGTTCTGCAACCAACTACCACTCTCATTTCAAAACACTTATCGCATATACCACAACCCAACAATGGTAACAAGACAGAGTGGCAAATTAGGTGGAACAAAACCTAGAACATCCTTCTCCGAAAACCTCCCATATCATATCTTCCTGAAATTTTGGAAAGAACTATATATATAGCTAGATACATCTTTACAGTCAGTTTTACCACGTTCCAAATTTAAACGAGACGTATCTGAAGATAGCATAAGCAGCTATCTTGACAGTGTTCTTTGTAAAAACCTGCATTGTTTCGACTGTTACCCGTTCATGGATGAAAACTACTAGTGTAAGAATTGTTAAGTGAATACAACGCATGTACGCCCTTTATGTGTGAAGAATACAACTATATCATCAGTCTTATAGTATAGCAACACTTATATCATATACCATAACTGAACGATTCATTACTGTATTGCCACTCAGGCTATGGAAAAAACTAAACCACAAAAGTATCGTTGTCTACACGATACGATAGATAAAAATTTGTATCACCAATGTATGCTGTCATATGGGCTCAGAGTCGGAATATTATTATCTAAGTTTGGGTGTGTGCATGAAGACGACCAGTAGGTCATGCCATCTCCCAGTAATATATACTATATTTTGTTTGAGTTTTGTATTATACATTATCATGTTTGTTATATATTACTAAATTGAATTGAATTGAATTGTGTTATAGACTCGTAAACTGCTGGACATATCAGACTCAATTTTGCTATATAGACCAACTTTGATCCCGGGAACAACAATATGGGCGTGTCCAATTTCACGTGCGACCGTGTCCTTGACCTTGACATCGCTCATATAGGCTCATATACGCATGTTTCTGGACAGATATTGTCAACATTGTTCGCTCAGTATTGCTCAACGTTGTCACTTTGAATTAGTAGATCAATCTCTCATTGTCAAATTCCTAAATAGCCCGCTTTGAAGTCGGTCACATCAGCTAGTTGTATAATAACTTCAATAACGTAGTATGTGCCGGTGTCGTTTTTTAACCCTTTACCCAACAAACCGGTCAAAAACGCCCAAATAAAGCTTCAACAGCCTAAAATATCTTCGGTCTGTCTCAATAACACCATACAAATATGGATATCATTGGAACCGGTTCATTGACCACATTGTGATGGTTACAGTTATTCCCTGTGCCAATGCATTCTCTTATATATGCGAGTCGACCATAGGTCGCCTCGCATATATAAGAGAATGCATTGGCCTAAAAAAAATCTTTTTTAACACTTTTTACCATTTTTCTTACATTCTTTAACAATTTTATAATTTTTTCTTACATTTTTTAACAATTTTTATAATATTTTTCTACATTCTTTGACAATTTTATCATTTTTAATATGTGTTAAGCCAATGCATTCTCTTATATATGCGAGGCGACCTATGGTCGACTCGCATATATAAGAGAATGCATTGGCACAGGGCCGTTCTGTTGGATAAAGGGTTAAGTCTAACAAGATCAAGAGTAATCATTCTCAGTTCTGACAACAAAATGTGGACATAACTTACACGTATTGTGTTATATATACATATACATGAATATCCTTTCCCCGACATGCTGGTATTCCAAGACAGCCAAATTCAGTAATGTGAAACTGGTTTAAATCCCGATGCTATTGTCTTAGCAAAGACATGGTATCCTGAATCGTGTATCTGGACAAGTTCGTCAGCTGCGTACGGCTTGTCGGGGGTGTGATGTCCTTGTATAATTAACTCCCATGTTAGGACTGTCCTACTCCACCACAGAGGTGACAGTGTTATTGTACGATCATATCTTAACCCTTTACCCAACAGAAGGGCCCTGTGCCAATGCATTCTCTTATATATGCGAGTCGATCATAGGTCGCCTCGCATATATAAGATAATGCATTGGCTTAACACATTAAAAATTATAAAATTGTTAAAGAATGTAAGAAAAAATGGTAAAAAGTGTTAAAAAAAGATTTTTTTTAGGCCAATGCATTCTCTTATATATGCGAGGCTACCTATGGTCGACTCGCATATATAAGAGAATGCATTGGCACAGGGCATAACTGTAACCATCACAATGTGGTCAATGAGCCGGTTCCAATGATATCCATATTTGTATGGTTCTATTGAGACAGACCGAAGATATTTTAGGCTGTTGCAGCTTTATTTGGCCGTTTTTGGCCGGTTTGTTGGGTAAAGGGTTAAGGAAGCAATGAAAACTACGAAACAATTGTAGTAATCTTAATTTTGATAAACATATTAATCATATTGCCGATTCGCCGAAATGTTGTTGTGGTGCACCCGAGGAAACAGCATACCACTTTTTTTTCGAATGCCCTTACTTTATTTACGAAAGACTAAAACTCCTCGATAGTATATCTAGACTGGGCATACTACATCTGACCATTGGAAATATACTATTCGGCTCCACTCATGAGACTGAGCAAATACATTACAAGTTATTCATTGCTGTTCAAAAGTGTATTATAGAAACTCACCGATTTAATGATTAATAATATATCAAACCGAGCGAAAAATAGTACATATTTTTGGAAAACAAATATCACATCATCGATCGACGTTTCACATCTCACACCCTCACCCATATTGACGCAAGCAATACACATATCATTTGACATCTTAATGTGTATCCCCGATTTATCTTAATTTATATAATCATACAAGTGTTCTTTGTATACCTCTATATTATACGTATTGCAGGCAGGAAGCCTAACTCTTTTGTTAATTGTCAATTGTTTGTTGGAAAGGGGCGTCATTAAGTTAGCAATAACTTGTGCCCCAATCCAGTTAGCTATTTTTGCTAATAAAATATGTTTAAACTAATGAAAACTACAAATAATCTGATGGTTTAAACATATTTTATTGTAAATATTATTACAAAATGATTGGGAGACAAGTTATAAAACTTAGATTTGCCTTTTCCTGAAAATAAGAAACAAAAATGAGGATTAAGGAACAATGGTTCCTCCACATGTTAACAAGACATACGGTATATATACACACACACCTGATACATCATGATAACCCATACGTCTATGTACCTTCCAGTCTGGTTCATAGCCACTCAGGTCGTGGAGACAATTGGACTCATAATGGCTATCTTGGCTACATCGGCCGTAATTGGGATTACCTTCCTTCCTCGAATGAGGGCCAACCCTGTAGCAAGGAGGAGCGCCATTCTACTCTGTTTACTCACATGTGAGTATGATTCCCAATAATAATAGGGCTGAAGGTAGATCATGCCATGAATCTATACTCTGTCTAACGCCCGTAGAGATCATATTCCACCAGTACAAAACCTTGGAATTTTTGAAGTTTTGACAGGGAACCCTATAAAGTCGAAACAATAACGCGGGAATATATTTCTCAGATATTATCTGTTCCTTAATAATGTACTTCACAATAAGTGAATGTCCCAACTCAAAATTGCATGTTTTTTAATTACTTTTGTGAGCCGATATCGCAATAAACATTGAATTATTTACCCAGGAGAAGTGCTATAATTGACAGCAACGCAAAGCAAAATCTCTCAAAAATTCGCTTTAATCGTGAAATTTCGAATTGGGACCATCACCTACAGTAAAGTACATTATTAAGCAACAGATAATAACTAAGAAATATATTTCCCGTGTTATTTGTTCGACTTTATAAGGTTCCCTGTCAAAACTTCAAAAAGTTCCAAGGTGGAATATGATCTCTACGCGCTAATATTACACGTGTGTCTTACCAATAATTATTAAGCTGGTTTTGTGGGTTAATTATATGATAAATATTTAAGTTATTTAAGTACCGCTATACTAGTAGTGTACATATAAGTGCATATACATGGCTCCAGGTGATTTTCAACACAACCAATGTCACGATTAACCCTTTCAATACTAAATAGATTCTCCCAGTCAGTTAAAAAATGTAAATTGGAATGGTCTATTATTCATTTGGAGGGATGTTAAGGTGATACAAGCAGAAGACAGATAATACGTCCAGAATGAGTCCTATTTGTTGAGAGAAATGCATGGTTGTTTGTTGAACTTAGTATCTGAACATTTCCTATGAGATTACTACTCATGCATCAATGATGTTTTAGTATAGAAAGGGTTGAAAAGCTTTCACAAGATGATGACGTGCGTGTGTGTGCGTGCGTCCCTCCGTCCTTCCGTCCGTACGTCCGCCCGTTGAGGCGTTTGTAACTGTTCAACCCACAGGTCCCAAAACAAAACAATTACACCACCATTGTGGTGGATGTTGTCAATTATTGTTCTGGGGACCTGTGTTTCAACCATGTGTCCAATATAGCCCATACATGCTTTCTATTATAGATGCGAGTCTCTTAACAAAATATTTACCTTGACCTTTTTGTGTTGTTGATGCATGTATTTGTTATTAGATGTAACCCTTGCATAATATCATATTTTAACTTTATCTTATTTGTAAATATTGTAAGCCACTCTCCACACGTGGAGATCAATAAATAAATAATAAAATATGCGAGGTATCCATGTGGGAGACTCGCATGTATAAGAGAATGCACTGGCACTGGATCTTTAATGCTGCACCAGCGCTCGTTATCCTTTTGTCACACATTATTAATGTACACTTTCAATTGTTTACCTGTAATTAAGGCTGTTTGTGCTCCAAAATACACATAATAATATTTGCTATTTATTGTTTCCCAGTATATATGAAAATAGGTTGAATATCTGAACTATACCTTTCTGCATTGAAGAAATGAAAAATACGACTATGAACACGGCGTGTGGGTCCCAAACAAAGTCATTTGCACGACATGGAACAGAAAAGAGCGTTCCGTGATAGTATATTCCTGATATGGTAGAAATAAAGAGCGTTTTTCTGATTTCTGGCGAAAAAATTGAAAACGGCTGAAAAATGTGACTTTGGCAACTGTTTTTTTTCAGAGCACATGAAGCCGATATATCAATATTTCGTGTATTTATCGACCTATCGTATCCGCCCCACCAAATTACGTATAGACACAATTTGGAGGTTCGAATGAGCCATGTCCGTTTAATTATGAACTTTCCTTCTTTTTGCAGCGGTGTTTGTTCCGATCGGAATTCTTGTGTTTGGACTCAATAACGACCTACATCTCCTGCACGCTTCATTCGGGTTGGCCATCGTTGCTGCCTGCATGTATGTTGTTTCTTCAGCGTACCTTTGCTATAACTGGAACGCCGAGTGATAAGGTCTTCGATTGACGTATACATCCATACCACCCACTGTGTAACATGACTGTTGCTGCCATCCAGTGCACGATTATCGCACAACAAATCATATGGACAAAACATATCACACATAATGTTAGGAATCTCTCGCGGATGCCCTGGCGTTCGTATTGTATATTTATGTCGATACACGTATGTTCATATATTACATATCTATCAACGTAATTCGCATGATTGCACGAGTTTCCAGGCGTGTGTTAATTCTCAGAATCGCACTAGTGCAATCTGTCGACGGAACTATTTCATTCAGTGTTAAAACTCAATTAAATTCACATTTTCTGTACCGGAGATGTACGATTGGGAGTCAATTTACTATGATACGGAGATATGTAATAAAAATAGAACCGCATGAGTGTCTGGATTTTGACGAATTATCGCACTCGATTTGTTGGCGGAACGCGATACCTCTCGTGCGGGATTGCGTCCCGCACTCGAGGTATCGCTCCGCCAACAAATCTCGTGCGATAATTACGTCAAAATCCAGACACTCATGCGGTTCTATCTATATATTCAACAAATGGAAATTTCGCATTCTTGACAAGAACTTTCGGAGGTACAATTCTCAAGTTTGCCCATCCAGCAAACAACCCAAGTATTTTTTTGACCATATTTAACCCTTTACCCAACAGAAGGGCCCTGTGCCAATGCATTCTCTTATATATGCGAGTCGACCATAGGTCGCCTCGCATATATAAGAGAATGCATTGGCTTAACACATTAAAAATTATAAAATTGTTAAAGAATGTAATAACAAATGGTAAAAAGTGTTAAAAAAATATTATTTTTAGGCCAATGCATTCTCTTATATATGCGAGGCGACCTATGGTCGACTCGCATATATAAGAGAATGCATTGGCACAGGGCATAACTGTAACTATCACATATCCATTTTTCATAGAATGGAGTAATGTTCGCCCAATTTGTTCCTCAGTGAGTAACGAGTTATAGTTTCCGCCACACGTACGTGTTACTTCAACTTACTTGTAACGTGTGTTACTATGGTATATATTGCTATGTATATGCACTTGGTTGAAAACGTTGCGACGCCAAGCCTGCACGTTTATGTAGATATCGGCCCAACGTGTTTCAGCCGTGATGAGGACAAGTTACGACCACCGACACGCTTATCATGCTTAAATCAAATTAAGTCTCCCCCGCGCAGGTAAATCCTATTCTCACACTGCCAGCATGGCATTGGTAGATTATTCTGTTATTAGAAGATTCGATTATGTTCTGTATGCCACACGTTGAGCACAAACCATTTCGAAGCGGTTTGGTCGTGTACGCGCGCGTACGAGAAATGATCATATGAGTCATGTGACTTCTGTTGGCAATCGCAACACACGTTACAAGTTATATCTGCGTGTGGCTGAATCTGGCTATTATCTCTAGCTCTCGTGCCATTGTCTCGAGATCTCGAAATGTTATGTCCTGATCTCAAGATATATTCTGGAGTTACGTATAAGTCGAGATCTCGAGATAATATTTAGAAAACGTTAATTGACCTCGCCCTAATTCAGCCAACATGCTAACACACTGTATTTAATTTGTTTAATCTTAATAAAACCGTACATATTAATAAAGTAGTTGATATGGTATAAACAATTATATGTGAAATATAAAATTATATACAACATAGACTGGGCGTTATCATTAATTGAAGTTATTAGAAGATTAATAGGGTGAAACATGTCCATTGCTTACAGGCATATATATAGTTCTGTTATTTTTATTTCAAGTAGCATAACGTTTACCACATTTTATACATTACTGTAAACGTTCCTAGTGTGGCATAAATGTCCAACAATGTTTTCATTCTCTGCAACTCGACTGAATATTTCTGCCATTTTTATTTCTAAAAGCATTTTGATCTCATCGTACTTTAGTCACGAATTCTCCGTAAACCGGTGATGCTATTATTTATTATTTGTTCAGCTTATTTATTATGCAATCGGAATGGGACTTGGGTAATTTTAATAGCAATCTGGAGGGCTTTCCGGTTGCGTTTGGTGGTTTCTAGACCATATAAATCCTTTAATAACGTGCTTAGTTCGACTGCCTAATTCAACAAAAATTAATTAATTGTGAAAGTTATTCTGTGTAAAAGTACCCTATAACATTACGTAAGCTTTATAAAATTAAAATAATCGGACTATGCCTTTAATCCTTCCATTACTGGAGCTTCCTGAAATTATGCGAAAACCCTGTGCCAATGCATTCTATTATATATGCGAGTCGACCATAGGTCGCCTCGCGTATATTAGAGAATGCATTTGCCTATAAAATTTTATATTATTTTTTATAATTGTTAAAGAATGTAAGAAATATGAACAAAACTATACAAATTTGTTAAAGAATGTAAGAAATAATGATAAAATGATAAAACATTTTAAAGAATGTAAGAAAAAATGATAAAATTTATAAGGAATATTAGAAAAAATATAGAAAAACGATAAAAAAAAATTGCTATAAAAAAATTGTTAGGCCAATCCATTCTCTTATATATATGAGGCGATATATGGTGGACTCGCATATATAAGAGAAGACATTGGCACAGGGTCTTTAATGTTGCGCCAACTAAGCTCCCGTCACGAAAGGGTTAAATTATACACCAGTGTTCGTATTCATCAACTGGGTTTATGTTATAAACCTGGTAGTATATAATTATGGTAGCGGCTGAACGCACATTCTTCACCCTTTCATGCCGGGAGCTGCGCTGGCGCAACAATAAAGACCCTGTGCCAATGCATTCTCTTATATATGCGAGTCGACCATCTTTTTATTATTATCAATTTTTCTTACATTCTTTTACAATTTATCACATTTAGGGTGGATACACACATGCATGTAATGTCTGTATGTAAAATACATGTATTTTACATGGCCACACCAATAATTGACAACATTAGTCACCTGCGATCAAGAGGTTCATTGTTAACAGGCCAGACAAGTGAGTAGTGATAAGCGAAGTAAAACTGTCTGCTATCAGGACATTTAAGGCCAATCCAAAACATGTCTTCTCTTACGGATGCGGAAATTAGCCAAGTCTATGTGATATCTGGCATTTTATTAATGCACAAACAACAGAAGCGACACGTCTGGAATATACAGGCTTCATATTGAACAATTTCGACCATGATGCTTGTTTGGCGTGGGGTCGCGAAAGCTTCAAATCGCTAAGGGACTTAATTGAATGCATCGGTCGGAATAAACTGGGAAAAAAGGTGCAATATAATATGTTTTAGTTGAATAGCTCAGAGTTAGCCACACCGCCTGGTAGCTTTCTGGATCACATATAGCCCCAAGTTGGTGGAAATCCTGATCCACCACTGCTATGAATATCAAGAGAGGATTGGTAATTATTTAAATAGAACGTCCACCATATGGGTTATCCCACGAACAAATATTTTAAGTGGCCTGGCGACTCGGTCTGAGATAGCGGTTTATCTATATTCCGACTTAATTGGAAGTAGAACCAAGTGCGGTCAACACGTCGGCAATGATTGGGTTGTCAGTGGACACATATTGCATTGTCTGTATGATCCACGTATAACGCCAAATACACGATAATTACATAGATTACACGCATGTGTGTATCCACCCTTATCATTATTTCTTATAATCTTTAAAAAACTTATATCTTTTTTTTTTCTTTTTTTCTTACATTCTTCAACAATTATTAAACAAAAATATATAAATTGTTAGGCTAATGGATTGTTTTATATATGCGATCCGACCTATTGTCGACTTGCATATATAAGCGAATGCATTGGCACAGGGTTTTCGTAAACATTTAGGAAGCTCCAGTCATGAAAGGACAGTGCTAGGTACATAGCGTCTACGACATGCACTGTCGTAGATATAATTGACCCAATCTATCCACCAATAGACACACACGGCGACTAATTCGCGAACACTCACCGGATAACTTCCGCAAATATAGGGAGAGAGAGACCCAGACTGAATCTTTGGAATGAGATATAATTAGGTTGGTGTATACTTCCTGTCACTTTATTGTCAAGAATGTGGACGACAGTAATTACTAATAATTGACTGGAGCGTCCAGATTTTTGTATGCGAAAACCCTGTGCCAATGCATTCGCTTATATATGCGAGTCGACGCATATATAAAAGAATCCATTGATCTAACAATTTTATATTTTTGTTTAATAATTGTTGAAGAATGTAAGAAAAAATAAAAAAAATAATTAAAGATTATAATAAATAATGATAAATTCGATAAAAATTGTTCAAGAATGTAAGAACAACTTATAAAAAATGATAAAAAATGATAAAGAATGTAAGAAAAATTGATAAAAAATGATAAAAAATGATAAAGAATGTAAGAAAAATTGATAACAAATTGTTAGGCCAATGCATTCTCTTATATATGTGAGGCGACATATGATCGACTCGCATATATAAGAGAATGCATTGGCGCAGCTCCCGTCGTGAAAATGTGGAGAATGTGGACATTAGTACACAAACATGCTGCTCATAATTAAAACGAGCCAAGCATGCATGTATACGTGTACTGCTAACAATGGTGGACAACGATCACCGTCAAATCCACTTGAATTGATAATCCTATTCCGCGGTGATGTCTTTCCGATCGACGATCACAGACAGTTAGTCGTTGAGCCTCATACGGTATAAACAACCTGGACTATATATAAACCCAGTTGGTGAATACATGCCCTGGTGTTACACAGATAGCTTTGCGTTGAGCCTCGCCCGGTATAAATCACATGGGCTATATATAAACCAAGTTGGTGAATACGAGCGCTTTCTAACGCGGAAGGCGACATATACCCCATATGGCTGGTAAGTTTCGCCCGATATAAACTATAGGTGGACTATATACAAACCCCTTTGGTGAATACGAGCTCATTTGGTTACGTCTCAAGTATTCAACACCTCCGTATGACTTCTCCGTATTTTGATGTTGACAATCAAATTGGTATAATTCAATTATCGTCTGCTACCCGACATACAGAGGTGATAATCCGAGTTATGACACAAAAATTCCTGTACTTTTTCCGGTCTAATTCTAGCTATCATCACTCATCGTCGTCGTCCTCCCGTCCGTCCGTCCGTCAACATCTTCTCCAGAACCGCAAGTGAGAATTGAACGTGGATGGTCCCTAGGTGACTGCATGGGATTCAGATTTGTTAGAAATGTGGTCACCAGATCAAAAATGGGCGGAGCCAAGGACATAACCATTTCCATCCATAGTAACATTACTAACATAGTAACCATTTTCGGGACTATTTGGGGTTATAAGAGTTATGGATGTACGGACTCAGTATGAGAACTCATTGCTTCAAATGTGCTTTATTTTGTGAGCGTGAAAAAATTCTCAGATCAAGCTTGAAAATCGGTCCCGAATTTCGCCCATGCATGTCGGGTTTCGAACGAATAAAAAAAAACAGCCGGGTTGCGTCAGACCTGTGCCCATAACCGGAGTTCTTCTGAACCAATTTTACACGGGTTAAATCAAATTGAAGAGTAATAATATACCTTTCATACACGAGGCGCTTATGTAACATTTATTATTTTTGTGTATTTTGATCCAGATTGTGTGCGTTAAATTTCTTTTTCTAAATTAGGACGCCAATTTGGCCACCTTTCTATAGCATAAAATATTACTTGAGGTTGTGTCAAATATTTTGTTCTGGGGACCTGTATGGTCATAATTGTGTGTGATGTAATATATATGGAGTGTGTGTGTGTATGCCTGGGTATCCAGCCAGTGGCTGGATTATCATGCATGGTAAGATGTATATGCAAGTCTGGAATGGTTGGATGGCCGTCTGTGTTGGGTATTGGTGTATCTGGATTCTGGAAGGGTTCTGTGGCCATGCACTTGTGTATATGTATACCTGGAGTGGCATTATATGGTCATGGTGGGTGTATATGTATATCTTGTGTGGCTATATGGCCATGGGTGAGGCGAATATGCATATAGTGAGTGAATGTGTGGTCATGTGTGAGATGAATATGTAAACGCGGGGAATGACTGTATGATCACGAATGCGGTGAGTATAGGTATACAGCAAGTGACCACATGGGTGGTCATGGTTGTGGTGTACGAACATACCTGGTGTGCCTTCATGGTGACTGATGGTCGTATGGTCGTGTGCATACCCAATGTGAATATAAGGTCATGGTTAATGTGTATAAACAGAGTGGCTACATGGTGATTTGTGTGGTATTGAATGCGCTTGGCGGTTTGAGGCTTGAATCAAAATATAGGTGACAAATGGAGTGATTATATTGTCTTTGGTGGGTAACTTGGGTGGCTATCGTTTCTACAATAAATCAAGGATATGTTAATCGATAGTGAGGTCATGCCATGCAGAGTGTTCTCAGACTTTGTGGCGTTTGTGCACAATTGAAGAAACGCTAAACGGTGATCCTGAAAATAGTGGAATCCGGCGCGATGATATACTGATTACCCCAACGCCGTGAATTGTTACATGTTCTTGGGCACATGTGCGATGAAACAACCAGACCTGAAGTGTTCTAAGTACAACGCTGTATTGGGTTTATCAAATGATGTGCTACAATGTACGAAACGAAAAGCATAAACGTGGTTGCAATAATCGCTGTTGCTCTTGAATTGTTTGGACACTCCAAAAATGATACTGAGCCTAATTTCATCATTGAGAGATGTGGTAACTGGTGAAACCTAAAAGTGCACGGACACTTGTTATATATCTGGAATAGTGGCAGGTGCAAATTTCTTAGACGTCCATGTTAGTTCCCCGTTTAGTTCCACAATATATCTGAATTTGCCGATTGTATATACGAAAATGTGTCCGAATAATGTATACATTTTTCAGAAGTTTCACAATCGATTGAGCGCAAGCGCCCATCAGATTGTAACCCATTTTATGTATTTTCATTGAGAAAATATCGGCCGTGTTATTGTTATTGGATTATCTCTCTTTGTATGCTTTCCATCTCAGGCTCTATTCTACCAAAATGCAAAACAGAGTTCAGTCCCCTCGTTACGCTTTGTCCGACTGCCGCCGGCATGTGATTTTTCTTAATTAAATCTAACATTTTGTATTGAAGTGTTTTGTCAGTTACAATTCATTCTGGCTTGATCTAGACAATTTTCAAATGAATATCGACAGTTAATTTTCTGAGAATAATGCAGAATAAATTGTAGCCTACAAAATCTCAAATAAAACAATGAGTGATTTCCTATGTGCTGGCAGTGGTAAGTCATGGGTATAGGGCTCTGAACTCTGTATGGAGTTTGCTATTCTACATGAACTTGCAACTTAGCAATCTCTACCAGTGATGTCTCTTAACGATAACACATCTGTTCCATTACCGATTAAATATAGAATATACGCATAGTGTTTCTGAATAACAAATTTAATCCACGAGTGGGATTGGCGATTTACACCACGAGCTTCAGACGCGTTTAATCAACAGGTGTTGATTAAATGTAAAATTTAAACAGATGGCGTTATTTATATAGTAAGATAGGCGATCGTGGTATAAAATTCCGTTTGTTAATCATTTTGTTCTTATAATATAGGACTGAGTTAATCACTTTAAACTGCATCCGTTGTCTCTGTGAAACGTGTCATTCACCTAGCCAAACTCCATGCAGGAGGGTATCACCCCCCCCCCCCTCCCCCCTGAATCCTGAATACGAGTTAATTTTGGGGGGTGAATCCTGAATACGAGTTAATTTTGGGGGGTGAATCCTGAATACATGTTAAGAAATAATACATAGAAGTTACATAGACACATTATGATGCCGGTCGCGTTATGAGGCCGTTATGATACCATTAATGATACTTTATGACCAGGGACGTGGCTAGAGGGTTTCCGTTGGGGGGTGTCCACCTTGGGAAATTCCAACTGCACCCCCCTCCTTGAGTCAGAATCAAACCGAACACAAGTTTTGCATAATTCCATTTGCACCCCCCCCCCCCCTCCTTGCACCTCAATGTTTAGGCCCAATATCCTATATCTTCATAAACCATGATTCTATATTCCCGGTATGAGAAAATTCAGATATTTTAACCTGAAACATTGCATAAATCCTAACATCTAGTGGTCTAACTCCATACACATGTACACGGCTACGGGCAAGAGACCACGACACACCGAGCTGACCATCGTTGTTCGGCCGGTGTGAGAATTTTTTTTAATTTGAACAAGAAAATCGCAAATCCTAGCATCCAGACTGGCCTCAACTAAAGCTTTCCTATAGTGTTGGAAATTTCAAACCTCATACTCCCCTTCAGGTTGGAAAATTCTCCAACTGATTACCACAAGTTTGACCAAATGTAGTAAAATATTGTTAAACTTATTAGCATGTTTGTATTGGCCACAGGGGAGAGACAATGATACACCGGGCGGACCATGGTTCGGCCCGGTGTGCGAAAATTTTGTAATCTGAACAAGAAAATCGCAAAATCCTAGCATCTAGACTGGCGTCAAGCATTTTTAGCATGTTTATGATGGCATATGCCCAAGAAGCTATTATACCCACCCATTCACACAGATAACTAGCACAAAATATTACTTTGCGCCATCAAAACCTGCGTCCAAGATGTTTTGTTTGAACCCGAATACCAGTTAATTCGGGGGTATGAATCCCGCGTACGGCTTCAAAACACCCTGAATCCCGCTTACCGAAAGGGGGGGGGGTGATACCCTTATGCAGCGCCCTCTCCTTTATCACTACGATATATTACTGCCGAAGGATGGTACTTTGCGGACCGATACATATATTCTTACGTATAATCAGAACTATATTTAGTCACCTGTTATCTTATTTTGTCCCCCAAAAGTTTGCAGTAATGGTAATTCTTTCGGTATTGATAAGAACAATATGAACTGAACCATGTACAAATTTGTTAATCCTAAAACATAAGAACTACCTAAGACCATGTTAGAAATCCTTACCAAATATCCTTGTGGTAGTGATATCATTGGTGGAGCGGTGTGAGATAACTCTGTCTGGAGTTTGTCACCAAGCTGGCTCTCATAGCTTGGCTAACCTTTCTCCGAGTCTCGTGGTAAGAGGCACACTGGTGGAGCGGTGTGAGATAACTCTGTCTGGAGTTTGGCACCAAGCTGGCTCTCATAGCTTGGCTAACCTTTCTCCGAGTCTCGTGGTAAGAGGCACACTGGTGGAGCGGTGTGAGATAACTCTGTCTGGAGTTTGTCACCGAGCTGGCTCTCGTAGCTTGGCTAACCTTTCTCCGAGTCTCGTGGTAAGAGACACCGCTGGTGGAGCGGTGTGAGATAACTCTGTCTGGAGTTTGTCACCAAGCTGGCTCTCATAGCTTGGCTAACCTTTCTCCGAGTCTCGTGGTAAGAGACACCGCTGGTGGAGCGGTGTGAGATAACTCTGTCTGGAGTTTGTCACCGAGCTGGCTCTCGTAGCTTGGCTAACCTTTCTCCGAGTCTCGTGGTAAGAGACACCGCTGGTGGAGCGGTGTGAGATAACTCTGTCTGGAGTTTGTCACCGAGCTGGCTCTCGTAGCTTGGCTAACCTTTCTCCGAGTCTCGTGGTAAGAGACACCGCTGGTGGAGCGGTGTGAGATAACTCTGTCTGGAGTTTGTCACCGAGCTGGCTCTCATAGCTTGGCTAACCTTTCTCCGAGTCTCGTGGTAAGAGGCACATTGGTGGAGTGGTGTGAGATAACTCTGTCTGGAGTTTGTCACCAAGCTGGCTCTCATAGCTTGGCTAACCTTTCTCCGAGTCTCGTGGTAAGAGGCACATTGGTGGAGTGGTGTGAGATAACTCTGTCTGGAGTTTGTCACCAAGCTGGCTCTCATAGCTTGGCTAACCTTTCTCCGAGTCTCGTGGTAAGAGGCACACTGGTGGAGCGGTGTGAGATAACTCTGTCTGGAGTTTGTCACCGAGCTGGCTCTCGTAGCTTGGCTAACCTTTCTCCGAGTCTCGTGGTAAGAGGCACCGCTGCATGGTGGAGATTGGTCATTCACATGTCAATGATAGGAGACAAAATACTACGGAGGAGACAAAATACTACGGAGGAGACAAAATACTACGGAGGAGACAAAATACTACGGAGGAGACAAAATACTACGGAGGAGACAAAATACTACGGAGGAGACAAAATACTACGGAGGAGACAAAATACTACGGAGGAGACAAAATACTACGGAGGAGACAAAATACTACGGAGGAGACAAAATACTACGGAGGAGACAAAATACTACGGAGGAGACAAAATACTACGGAGGAGACAAAATACTACGGAGGAGACAAAATACTACGGAGGAGACAAAATACTACGGAGGAGACAAAATACTACGGAGGAGACAAAATACTACGGAGGAGACAAAATACTACGGAGGAGACAAAATACTACGGAGGAGACAAAATACTACGGAGGAGACAAAATACTACGGAGGAGACAAAATACTACGGAGGAGACAAAATACTACGGAGGAGACAAAATACTACGGAGGAGACAAAATACTACGGAGGAGACAAAATACTACGGAGGAGACAAAATACTACGGAGGAGACAAAATACTACGGAGGAGACAAAATACTACGGAGGAGACAAAATACTACGGAGGAGACAAAATACTACGGAGGAGACAAAATACTACGGAGGAGACAAAATACTACGGAGGAGACAAAATACTACGGAGGAGACAAAATACTACGGAGGAGACAAAATACTACGGAGGAGACAAAATACTACGGAGGAGACAAAATACTACGGAGGAGACAAAATACTACGGAGGAGACAAAATACTACGGAGGAGACAAAATACTACGGAGGAGACAAAATACTACGGAGGAGACAAAATACTACGGAGGAGACAAAATACTACGGAGGAGACAAAATAGTCCAATGCAAATCTGACAATTATTTGGGAAACTCGTTATTTATGGACCGGTTTGAACATGATTCTGGTATTATGTGATCAGTCTGTGTTGTCAGCGACAAAATTATCATTTAACCCTTTACCCAACAAACCGGCCAAAACCGGCCAAATAAAGCTTCAACAGCCTAAAATATCTTCGGTCTGTCTCAATAGAACCATACAAATATGGATATCATTGGAACCGGCTCATTGACCACATTGTGATGGTTATAGTTATGCCCTGTGCCAATGCATTCTCTTATATATGCGAGTCGACCATGGGTCGCCTCGCATATATAAGAGAATGCATTGGCCTAAAAAAATTCTTTTTTTAACACTTTTTACCATTTTTTCTTACATTCTTTAACAATATTATAATTTTTAATGTGTTAAGCCAATGCATTCTCTTATATATGCGAGGCGACCTATGGTCGACTCGCATATATAAGAGAATGCATTGGCACAGGGCCCTTCTGTTGGGTAAAGGGTTAACACATATTTTCTCCAATTTACAAGAATCTTGTAAAATTCTGGTATGTGCACAGCGCCACTAACCGAGAGAGGTTAGCGACGGTGTATGAGATCCTGGTAACTTATAGAAGGGTACGTGCACGCTATGTAAAATTACATATAAGTTACTACGTGTCCTAGACCAGTGTCACCATGACCTTGGGAGAGCGGTTAATGTGCAGCAAAACGACCACGACAGGACCGGCGCCAAACAAACAGTTTATAACTGATAATGACTTGAGTATAACGACCATTACCTCCACGACATATACATGTACACTGGGATAATTGGTCATTAATTGGGCTAAAGTGCAAGTAATTATAAACAACGACGCGCAAGTGAGTCAGAAATATCGGATTTCTCTATATAAATTCCAGTTTGATCATGCAGGACTTGGTGTGCTTGTCCCACACGGGTTATCGTGCTTGGGTTGTCAGTGAGAGGAGTAAAAGTACACATCTGCAAGTAACTTGCAATACCAACAACGCGAAACGCGATGGCTTGACGGTTCGATGGTCGGTCATCAAAAAGTAGAAAATTCTCAATATGCAATGTTCAAAACCGCCAAGCTCGACTCTATAGGTGTGAGAAATAATAATCATTTAACATGTTTTACATTAACGGCACGGGCGGCGTTCGTTACAGACATATTCATATTTGTTCAAATCGCCATTAACAGAAAGAATATTAAAATATATATAATTTTGTTCATATGCCAAATATAATCAGCGCGTAAATAGTATATTGTCGACAAGACGTACGATGGTGTACGTAAACAAGAGCCTGATCGTGTTACAGAAGTTTTGCTTCTGTTTACATATATAACACAGCGCAATTATATTGGTTAATCGCACACAAATGAGATAAACGCCCTTTATTATTTCCGTATCAGGAAAACAGTAAAAAATAACGCTCTTTATGTTTAACATATATATCCGGATCTAAACAAAAGCCAGGTTCTGTAACGTTTTTTGGCTTTTTGTTTACATAACAAAGGAAAAACATTTGACAATAACATACTGTTTATGCCATATTTCTGATTGGTATAAGAACAAATTATGTCTATATTTTACTATTCTTTCTGTTTGTTGCGGTTTTTGACGGAGGTGAATAATTTAACAGCATACCCACCGCCAACACCGCCCGTATTTTTAACAGAGGGGTGTGAATATCGCGTACAAGCTGAAAATGGTCAGAATCCTGCGTACAAAAGTATAATGCCTGCAACTCCAATAGGTTTTCTGCAATCTGCACATTATCAGAAACAGAAATAAAACAGACATTTCAATTTCCAAAACTGTACACAGATAACTTAATATTAACGTGAGTTGGCATCCATACCGGCACATAATTGACATATTAAATTTCTATCTTTGAATGTGGCCATCTTGATGCAGAAAGGACATATTTCTTTCTATGAGGGGTGGGCATCTTGATCAGGGAAGTGGCGACAGGGGGTTGGGGTGTCTAACTCACCCCCCCCCCCAAGTTCGGTAAAAATGTTGAAGAGTTGGAATTCATGCCTGGCACAACATTAAACGAAAAATTTTCACCACTTATAAGTTTAAATTGTTCGAAAGTTTTGTCTGAAATTTTTCAACGTACCTTTGCAAAAATCCTGTGCCAGTGCACTCTCTTGTATATGCGATTCGACCACAGGTCGCATATATAAGAGGTGCACTGGCCTAACAAATTTTAAATTATTTTTTATAATTGTTAAAAGATATAAGAAAAAATGAAAAAAGAGATAAAAACAAATTGATAAATAATGTAAGAAATGATAAAAATTTATAAAGAATGTAAGAAAAAATGATAAAAATTAAAAAAGAATGTAAGAACAAATGATAAAATATGATAAAATTGTGATAGAATGTAAGACAAAATTATAAAAATTGTTATAGAATGTAAGAAAAAATGATAAAAGATGATAACAAAAATGTTTAAGAATGTAAGACAAAATTATAAAAATGATAAAATTAAGGGGTGTGAGGTTGGAAATGTCCAACAGTTGGACAGTTTGAGCTACCAGTTGGAAAGTTCCAACCTAAGGGGAGGGGTGCAAATACATAGGAGTTGTTTGCTCTGCTTCAAATGGGGGGGGGGGGTACAAATGGAAATGTCCAAGGTCGACCCCCCCCCCCCCCCCCCCACCAACGTAGACCGTCTAGCCACGTCCCTGATCTTATCATGATCCAGA
The DNA here is from genome assembly GCA_032622095.1 of Siphonodentalium dalli. Classification (NCBI taxonomy): domain Eukaryota; kingdom Metazoa; phylum Mollusca; class Scaphopoda; order Gadilida; family Siphonodentaliidae; genus Siphonodentalium; species Siphonodentalium dalli. The sequence continues at coordinate 265,533,686 of CP136063.1, forward strand.
AAGGACACTTTGCACCAACAAATTTCAACTTCGTTGCGTCAACCACAATTTATTATATATGTACATCATTTTTGAGGGTCGAATCGGACATGGACATTATGAGATTATGTTTATTTGTAATTTTTAAATATATATCTGAAGTGCATGGTCATTATCCCTTACTATTGGGCAAAAAGTCCCCCAATCAATCGGAAACCAAGTGAAAAACTTGCTCAGTTACACGAATGATGCGCATAGCGCGTATATCGGGATTAGAACCAGATTCGCCATCAACGACTGAATGGTTTACGTTGATCTAATGCACCATGTACCTTACCAACTGAGCCACATGGACACCCGAATAGGAGCCATGTTGGTCAAAATATATGAGAGCGAGTCAATACAGAAAAAGAGCATCGAAGGTATCTAATATATATTTTGGGACTTCTGTCTGTTTGTTTGTTAGCTATGGCCGGGACAACTGCCGGACGGATTTCGACCAAACTTCATATCTAAGGGTAAAAACCCGGATGAAGTTTCGTCGCATTGCTTTTGAGAAGCTCCGAGCACTCATTCACTCTTAATCGCGTGATAGTTAAAGAGCGTTCGTATCAGCAGTGTCGTTGACAAAGAGCGTGTCTGTGTCTGTGTCCAGACATGAGCGTGTTGTGTGATCAGTATGTCTGTGTTCGTACTTAGGGGTTCCTAGTAATGGGGGAGATTTTAATCGGGTCAGTTTTTCCGCCCGAGGTGACATTCACCTTGAAACGGGTACCCACAAATGATATATATATGTATGTGTGTGTCCGTTATAGACTCGAAAACGGCCCTACCGATGGAGTCCAAACTTGCTACCTAGGGCCACTTTTGTCCGGGAACTCTCATGGACAGTCAAATTGTGACCCCGACCTGACCTTCAGAATTATCAATTCAAGGTCAAAGCCGGGACGAAGTCGGGTCACCTGCTAGTACTATATATATAGTGAATTAAATGGGTATGAAATTCGGGCGATTTGGAGTTTGAATGTATAGGATTACTACTCTTGAGTTCAATAACCTCATGAAGAAACATTTCGCACACATCGAAGGCATGACCCTAAATGAACAACTTGTCAAAATCTTATCCAACAATACTCAATTCAATTAATTCAATTTGTCATATGATCCGTATATAGATTATTCTCGGCACGCGATGAACATCTCATATTTAATTAATTAATAATAACCAATGAATACATGTAGATGAGACGACCATTTGTACAATCATATAGCTCTCTGGTTATATATTATCTCCTAATATTATCATAATGTATACTGCTTAATACACAATGTACATTTATATGTCATATGCATGCATAATGTGCGTATAACGATGTTTTGTTAATTAAACTTGTCTTACCATAGTTTAGCCACATCCCAGTGAAAACTCGCAGCCCGGACCCCGTAATGCCCTCGTACTTCTAATAACTCCTTATATATATGTTGCGGAATTACCCTCGACTAAATTCACGGAGAAACAAGGGCGAATCGCCAACGAAAGCCGGGCAATTAACCCCCAAAATGCCGCCGTCGCCGAATACGTTTACCGCCAACGAAGCTATAAAGGCTCAATTTTATCATTCTGGATGAATCTGACAAGTTTATGGTTTAATATCGGCACTTCTGTTTGACCGTGACCACCCTCCGTGCGTATGTGGGTTTCGTTGACACCCTCGCACAAATATGGACAGTAAAATCACCCCTAGACGCAACAGGTGCGGTCCGGGCTGCATGGTCCGGCTGTTAACTTAGTTAGCGGTAAACTTATTCAGCGACATCGGCATTTTGGGAGTTAATTGCCCGGCTTTGGTGGGTGATTCGTCCTTGTTTCTTCGTGAATGTAGTCGATGTATAGGTCCGCAATATATATGTAAGGAGTTATTTGAAATACGAGGGAATTACGGGGGTCCGGGCTGTGAGTTTTTTGTATTGGGGGACCAATTTTATAATTATGGCTGATTCTGACAAGTTTAGTGTTTAATATCGGCACTTCTGTTTGACCGTGACCACCCTCCGTGCGTATGTGGGTTTCATTTACACCCGTGCACAGATATGGACACTGAAATCACCCATAGACGCAACAGGGGCGGTCCGGGCTGGTCCGGGCTGTTAGCTTCGTTATCGGTAAACATATTCGGCGATGGCGGCATTTTGGGGGTTAATTGCCAGGCTTTCGTGGGCGATTCGCCCTTGTTTCTTCGTGAATGTAGTCGAAGGTAATTCCGCAACATATATATAAGGAGTTATTAGAAGTACGAGGGCATTACGGGGTCCGGGCTGCGAGTCTTCTTATTGGGGGCACAATTTTGTAATTCTGGCTGAATCTGGCAAGTTTAGGGGTTAATATCGGTACTTCTGTTTGACCGTGACCACCCTCCGTGTGTATTTGGGTTTCAACGAAACCCACCACTAAAATCATCCATTGACACAACAGGGGCGGTCCGGGCTGTTAGCTTCATTGGCGGCGAACACATTCGCCGATGCCGGCATTTTGAGGGTTGATAGCGACACTTCTGTGTGATCACGACCCCTGTCCGTGCGTGAGTGGGTTTCCATGACACCCCTGCACATATATTGTCACTAAAATCACCCCTATACTCCACAGGGGCGGTCCGGGCTGGTCCGGGCAGTGTTTAGTCACACCGGAATTATGCACGCTCGTGAGATTGGAATGGTTCAAGGGTATGGGTGTAGTTAGAAATTATGATGTGGAACCCCCCTCCTCCGCCCCCAGACGCATGTGTGGCATAGATCAAATAGATTTGGTCTGGTGACAGTGGATTCATTTGGTTTGCCTAAATTGACGAGAACTCATATATATAGTGAATTATCCAGTACAAAGTACTAACGAGCCATGTTGTGGTCATAGTAATCCGTGACATAAGACTTCGCACATGTATGTACACAAAGCTATACCAATGTAAACGCACCCTAAATACAAACGAACATAAATTGTGTTCAAGATTTACTGTTAGAAGCAAAGCAGAAACGGAAGGAAATAACCTCGCCCTGTTTGATTCTTTTAAGCTTAAATGAGTAAGTGACTTTATTGCACCCAAGATATAACAAGTCATGACCACATGAGATCACACACAGTCGTGCAGAGGCGGAAGTAAATAGCCGCGCCCCTACTTGGCTCCATTAAACTTAATTTAATTTGTATTGCAGTGGGTAAATGAGTAATTGAGACGATTACTTTATCGTACCTAAAGACACATCAAGTCATGACCCCAAGATACCGCGTATATATGCAGAGGCAGCCGTTGGAATATATGTGGATTAGCCGTTAAAACAATCAGTGGGTGGAGTGTGGAGCAGCTTCGACACGGTAAACAAATATCTACGTTTACATGGATTTCCCCTCCATTGCGAAATGATTCACAATCTGGCATCTCTGCCTACTACTAGACTCACAGCGGCGCCAATAAACGAGTGACCTATTTATGAACGCACAGTCTGCGAATATACCACTATTCGCATCACGTGAGGAAATTCTATATTCCGATTTCGGTGGATTTCTAAATTAATTTCCTCGGCGCTCCACACTGCTGCTCTGATTCTTCCTGTTTATGATTGCATTGATCAGTGTATATTAGCATTAAAAGTAGCATCCGTTTGGGATATATTTTATACTAGTTTACAGTGGATCTATATTGAAAGTAAGTATCATATAAATGCAGTAACATTTGTTTCTTTTTCATAATAATTTGGTTGTTGGCAGCAGCAGCACAGAAGTGGCATTTTTTTTACACCAATGCCACGCCCGTCAGCTTCGCATTCCACTTGTTGTGATGTTGCGAGATAAAAAAAAAACATTCATCTGAAGTGACTCTTAGCTTGAGTTGGCTTGTCGAAACCTTGCTACTGTTTCGGTTGGTTTTATTACTATGCATGTCATATAATATATATGGATTATTGTGAACTATATCTGTATCCTGGGCATCGAAAGTTTAATGTAAACATCTTCCGGTGGGTAACTATATAGAGAAAGGTCAGAATCTGTAATATGATTATATGGTGACCGGCCACAAAGAGGCAAAATGTGCCATCTTTATCGTGTTGAATGGCTTTCAATGCCCGGTTGTTCATCTACTAGGCTGCGCGTTCACATCTGATAATTCTTAATATTGCAATTAGTATGATATCTGGAATTGCAGAGTACGAGTCTTCGATTGTTGAATCGCTTATTGGAGCATTAAAGTGACGTGAAGCACTCAAGTAGGGAGTTAAAATAGAAATGGAGAATAATCTTTGCCAAAGTAGTTATTTTTACATATATCATAAGTTATATCCCAATTGACACCGTCATTAACTCTTATATATTAATTAAATGCAGTGACCCTCGATGGCAAATTAATTCTCGTTAGTTTACTGCCGAGAGTTGCATCCCGAATCGAGAAGTAAATATTTACAATTGAGTGTAATTCAAACGATGTTGTCTACGGAGTGGTACGGATGATTTGCTTGAGATTTTCGGCGATGAGTTCAATGCTACATGTACATTCCTCCAGTTGGCAAAGCGAATACTATCTGATCCGTTTGATACACCCAAAACAAGTCCATAATATGTCTTTAAAGGCACGGGCGGTGTTCATTGCAGAAACATTCATATTTGTTCAAATCGCCATCAACAGAAGGAATATTAAAATATATATAGTTTTGTTCATGTGCCAAACATAATCAGCGCGTAAATAGTATATTGTCGTCAAGACATACGATGGTGTACGTAAACAAGAGCCTGACCGTATTACAGAAGTTTTGCTTCTGTTTACATATATACACAGCGTAATTCTATTGGTTAATCACAAACAAATGGTATAAACGCTCTTTATTATTTCCATATCAGGAAAACAGTAACAAATAACGCTCTTTATGTTTACCATATCCGGATCTAAACAAAAGCCAGGTTATGTAACGTGCTTTACTTTTGTTTACATAACAAAGGAAAAAACATTTGACAATAATATACAGCTTATGCCATATTTCTGATTAGTATAAGAACAAAGCCTGTCTATATTTAACTGTTATTTCTGTTTATGGCGGTTTTTGACGCAGGTGAATATTTTAAGAGCATACCCATTTTTTGGTATGGCATGGCCATCAGTTGGAAGTTGTTTCAACATTAGGGTGGTGTCTGGTTGGAAATTTTCAACAGGTGAAAAGTTGGAGGTAGCAGTTGGGAAGTTACAACCCAATATATAAACCATATATGTAGGTCTATTTCAATCACGTGGTTGACCATGTGCGTATATACTCAAGCTGCAAAACATAAATCAATCCCCTCGCTACGTTGTAAGTCCTGCGTAGGAGACTGAACTCTGCATGGAGTTTGGTGCGTACTGTTGGTATAACATACGTATGTTGGTTGGGGGACTTGTCTGTTGAACTAATTAATGCTATTTATTACTATTCATCACTATTTAATGCATGATCATCAGAACATAAGTCTGGTACTGTCATACAGTGAATACAGTCTGCTCCATTCACATAAATGCGCCAACGAGTCAAGGTGAGGAAATAATAGATCATGCCATGAATCTCTACTATGGCTAACGCCCGTAGAGATCATATTCCACCAGTACAAAACCTGGGAACTTTTTGAAGTTTTGACAGGGAACCTTATATAATTGAAAAAATAATACGGGGAATATATTTCTTAGTGATATTTGTTCCTTAATAGTGTACTTCACTATATGTGAAGGTCCCAACTCGAAATTGCATGTTTTTCTGTTACTTTTGTGAGCCGATATCGCATTAAACAATGAATAAATTACCCAGGAAAAGTTTCATAATTGTAAGAAACGTAAAGAAAAATCGCTCACAAAGTCACTTAAATCATGAAATTTCGAGTTGGGACCTTCACCTACAGTGAGGTAAATTATTAAGAAAGAGATATGACAAAGAAATATATTCCCTTTGTTATTTTTTCGATTATATAAGGTTCCCTGTCAAAACTTCAAAAAGTTCTCAGGTTTTGTACTGGTGGAATATGATCTCTACGGGTGGTAGCCATAGTAGAGATTCATGGCATGATCTAAGGAAATAACCTCTTCCACAAATACATCGTTGAGAATGCCGAATCATTATACCACAAACATATTTATTTAAGTTATAGAATTTAGAAATACCGGGCCAGACTTATTTTTATGTGTACCCATACCATGTATGGTACACATAATGCCGACGTCCGGATCAACCATCCGTCGTTCGTCCGTCCGTCTGTCATACCGCCCGTCTGTCCGTCTGTCCGTAGACACTTGCTATCCGATTCAATTACTTGAATATTTTTTTATCGGATCGTGTTAAAATTTTATGTGCATGTTTATGATAACACACTCCTCACCTGTATAGTTTTTGGTATCGATCGGTTGATCGGTTTAGAAATTATTAACACTTTGCATCCGCACATAGTCATGTTCTATCCAATGCCATAACTTAAGTATCTTTTGACCGATTGTGTTCATATTTGATATGTAGGTTTATGATGACACACCCCTCACCTGTATAGATTTTGGTATCGATTGGTTGATCGGTTTAAAAAATAATTAACCCTGCATACAAATGCTATCTGATGCATCTAAGTTAAACAATTTTCTTCTGATATGCCTCATATTTCTTACCTAGGTTTTTCTTAGCAGGTTCTTTATCTGTATGGTTTTTGGTATCGTTTATTTAACCCTTTCTGCTCTTGTTTTTAAATAGAATTCATCCAAGCTGTGTTGACTTAAATATTTTTCATCTAATCAGCACCAAAGTTGGTACATCTGGTCCTCACCCCGAAATACAGGTCAGGTTCGAATTTGAGTTTGATCTGGTATATTTTAACAGAGTTATGGCCATTTAAAATTCAAGTAGCTGATCATCTAATTAATGCCTACAGGCACTGTTAGCTTAGAAGAGGAGATCTTATTACCCAGCCAGTGTCTTATTGGAAATGAGTTTTGTTTAGATTGACATTAGATAAATACCATGGCTCACAGAGTCAAATCTCTTTAGACACATCACAGCCATAGTGGTTCTCTCCTGTATGGATCAGAACACCTGATCAAACAAATCTCTCAACACTAATAAAATTTCTCTCCTGACTCTCAGACTCTATCACACACAGTGTTCTAGCATCTCTAAAACATTGACAAATCCATGATTGATGACTCTCTGGTCCATTCTTTGTTCTGTACAAAATTAATTTAACCCCTTTTGTTGAAACAGGTTCATGACATTAGAGACTGACTTATTGTATGGGTTTCTAAATCCAATGACATGCTTGTATAGACTGTTTGTGTTTATCAGTTCATTATTTTGGGTAAGATTAACCCCATTCTATCCGATTTTATATCCATTGATTATTTTTATAGTTCTTGGCATAGTTTATGATAACACACCCCTAACCTGCACAGTGAGGGTCATTTGGTTTATTTGCTCAAAAATATTAACATCCTCCACCAATCCTGTTGACACAATGTGATAACTAAATATTTTTCACTTTATCACTATATAAATAATTGCATCCATGTTATAAATGATGAAACATTCTTCACCTGTATAAATTTTGGTATCGATTGAATGATTTTGATAATATATTAACAGTAACTTCAATTATATTTCCGCTGTTTAGATACATTATATCTTTCCAATGATCAGATTAGAAGAAAATTAACCCACCCCATTCCATAGTCATACAGTATGCTATTCAATGTAATGAATCTAATATTTTCAAGCTGACCAATCTCATATCCTACCTCTAGATATCTGAAAATTCTGCATAAAAACATTTTATATCCAATCATTATCAATCATTTTATATCCAGGTCTATACATCCCTCACTTGTATAGTTGTTCAGGTATTGATTAGTTTTTGAATCGGGAACTATTAACTCTTTTGTCCCATCTAAATGATCCCAAGAATTTTTAATATGCAGCTAACACAAAACATAATACAAAAAATAACAATATTAAAAAAATCATAATATGTTTTGTCTCGCATTCCAGTGTAATAAGCAAATAAATAAATATTTTGTCTTTAACTGCTATGGTGCTTCTCTCTGACTATGGATTGAGCTTAATTAGCTTTATCACTCTATAAGATATATCTGTGTTGAAGTGACTTAATAGGTTGAAATGGAATGCCACATCCGTGTTCCTATTGTGTTTATGTGAGCAAGGTGCCCAATAAGTCTGATTCCACTTGTGACCTTAATAGTAAGGTGTCAATTATTGAAACTTTTGCACTCGTGAAAAGGTTGGTGTAAGGATTTAATAAAATAGCTAATCGGTATCGCCAAGGTATGGGTTAAACATCTGCCAATCGTGATCGGCCTCTCGTTTTAGTATGAAAAAACAAAGAGCGTTTATCGTTAGCCCATTCCTGACACGGTATGGATAAAGAGCGTTTCTCTCAGTCATGTGCGAAACAAAATTAAATTCACTGGTGGAGCTATATACAGTCGTTATTCTATCCCCAACCATCGCCCGATTGTTTAAATTGTCTTCTTCCCCAGACCCGCAAGACCGAATGCATGTTGTCATGTTTGGTCGGGATCGTCCCAAGGTGACTGGGATTCAGATTTGCTCAAATGGCTGATCAAATATGATGACACCAGTGACCCTGTCGCTCCATGGTAATTCTTGAAGAAGAAAAAATTCAAGAAACATCAGTCCTATTTAGATTTTATGTTGGTCAAATAAGGGCGGGGCCAGTGACACACCTCTTTCTCTCCATATACATATAGTAATTCTTAAACGTTCTTATTCTCCAGACCCACAAGACTTAATGGGGTCACATTCGGTTTGGATGGTCCCTAGGTGACTGAGATTCAAATTTATTCTAATGTCCGGAATCACCAGGGGATGGGCCAGGGACTTGACTCTTTCATTTTATAGTAATTATGAGTATGGATGTATGGAGATGAAATGAAAATTTTTTCAGATGGGTTCACCAGGTGAAATAGAGATGTGGTCAGTGACATATTTTCTCCTTCCATAGATTTTCTTAAAACGCGGGCCTAAAACGTCTTATTTTCAAGAACCATCAGGCATGTTTAGCGTAAATTTGAAATGGAGTGTCCTTGGGTGGCTAGGGTCCAGGTTAGTCCCAAAATCAGGGGTGATATAGGATTGAGCCATGTTTGGAGATTCAGCCGCTTGCTATTGTCGGACTCCTGCACACATGCATATCTTACATTGGGAAAAACGCCTCTCTGAAGGTTAATTGTGCATGCCTCTTCACTGCCTCCGCCATACAATATGTGACCCGCCATATCAAATCCAGTCGTAAGTCGGGATTTTTTTACCCTGTGCCAATGCATTCTCTTATATGTGCGAGTCGACCATAGGTCGCCTCGCATATATAAGAGAATGCATTGGCCTAACAATTTTTTACAATTTTAATAATTTTTTCTTGTATTCTTTAACAATTTTATAATTTCACCCATACAGAGCCCCAGACAAACATGAGCAGACGACACTCTTCTATATGCTTCTATATATGTGTGGGGCTCCCTGCAGGGTAATGGATGTTTTTATGTTTACCCATACCATAGTATGGTAAACATAATGTCGACGTCCGGATTGACCACTCGTCGTGCGTCCGTCCGTCTGTCCGTCCGTCCGTCTGCCCGTCTGTCTGTCCGTAGACACTTTACTCATCGAGCGCAAACTCAAATATTTTCTATCCGATCAGAACCAAATTTTGTATATGAGTTTATCAGACCAAAATACAGATCGAGTTCAAATATGGGTTTGAGCCGAGGTTTTTTTTACGGAGTTATGGCCCTTTTTCAACTTCGAATTCACGCATGCTGTCATAACTCAAACAATTTTTATCTGATCGGAACCAAATTTGGTATGCGAGTTTCAGAGCCCAAAATACAGATCGAGTTCGAATATGGGTTTGATCAGATTTAGTTTAAAGGAGTTATGACCCATTTTTCGAAAATAAAAAACAAAACAAAATCCGATGCTATAACCAAAGTATTTTTTCTCCGATTGTGTTCATATTTGATATGTAGATTTATGATGACACGCCCCTCATCTGTATAGTTTTTGGTATTGATTGGTTGATCGGTTTAGAAAATAATTAACCCTTACACACATGCTATCCATTGCAATAAGTTGAACAGATTTCTTCTGATCTGCCTCATATTTCTTACCTAGGTTTTTCTTAACACGTTCTTCGTCTGTATGGTTTTTGGTATTGTTTAATTAACCCTTTTCATTATTATGTTTACTTAAAATTCACCCAAGCTGCAATGACTCAAAACAATTGTCATCTGATCAACACCAAAAATGGTATATGAATTTATCACCCCTAAATACAGATCGAGTACGAATATGGGTTTGATCCGATATATTTTAACAGAGTTATGACCCTTTATAATTCAAGTAATTACTGCTGGGAATTTTAAGAGAACATATCTAACAGACCATGTGTGTTATTGAAATGAGTTAATTATCACTATGGACATTAGATATCATGACATGCTATAAAGCCTGACAGTGGCACAACTGGCTTGTAGGATTTGTTTATCATAATGTCAAATTGATTGATTACTATCTGGTGGAGTTCTGTTTTCTGTGAAATATTAAGTTAACCCCTTTGCTGAAACATGTTCATTACATTAGTTAATGTACACACTATAGGACACCTATTCTAAAATATTAAATTGGAATAGTCCATTGTTACTTTGTAGGGATGTTTTACAGACATTGTTGTTTACAGACACTGTTGTCTTATCTTAGACAAAAATTAATCCACACATTCCTTAGTTCCATGATATGATGTCATTGAAAATGATTAACCCTCTCCACACATCATATGGTTTTTATGCTTTTCATTTGATCATTCTCCTATATTATGTCCAGGTTGATGGTGATCCACTTTTGATTTGCATGGATTTGGGATTAAAATTAAACCATTCCATAGACACATATTATGCGACAGACAGATATAATAATGAACCAAAGCCGGACGCTTTGGGTCGTATATAGACTATATCTGATTTTGTGACGTCACCAATTATTAAGTAATACGACGCTGGAATTTTGATTTTTGGAAAGCACGAATGTCGCACATATGATCGGTGGGCATAGAGCGTTATTGTCGTAATCGGCTGTCAAGAGGCCAACACAAATCAGTCGATGTATAACATTAACCTATTTATATAAACGTCATAAATTCATTTATTTGTTTTTATTTATAAGGGAAAGTAGGTCCATAATGCATTTCTAACGGGTATACTCCGGCACTCTACTGGATCAAATCATAAATAAACTAAAATAACCATAACTCTACGCTATATACCTGTATCTCAAAGATTAATTTTCGAACTGGTTCACAGCAGTGTATCAATACTGCATGGTTCTGTAGAGACTATACCGTGCGAAAGGAAATAAGAAAATATTTAATTTGGATTTGATTGTTATCATAAGTCTGCATACTTACACGCATCTGATAATCCATATATATCATATATTCTTGAATAGAATGAAAACACATACTTATGAACAAAGCAGAAGACACATTCAGTTCCACGCGAATTCGGTCAATGGTGAAAGTTATGCTATGACGTTTGTCGACTATCGTAGAAATTGACATGACGACATGTTAGTTTCAGTTCCATGCACTCTCGACAACATATAACTATTTATAATTACCCCACCAAACATAAGTCTGCATGTGAATATTATTTTGGTGGGAATCTGTAAAGTGATTTTGACAACAAAAAATTTAAACGCTACATGCTGTACCCCCGGCCTATGTGATTGTTTTAGCTTTGGTTCGTTAATTACGCTTGCGTATGACCATATTGTTATCCCTTTCACTTTGATTCAGGTTCCGTAAGGGTTTCAATAAATCACCAATTGAATATTCATCATTAGAGGAAATGTCTTATTTTTAAATTCTCTCAATTGCATTTGGGCTCCAGGGTAATATCAATGGTGCTGGTATTCTTGAGACTGACTTATTGTATGGGTTTTTAAATCCAATGACATGCTTTGTATAGACTATTTTGTGTTTATCAGTTCATTAGTTTGGGTAAGATTAACCCCATTCGATATGATTTGATAACTCAAACATTTCAATTGATTATGTTTATGCATGTAGTTCTTGGCATAGTTGACGAGAACACACCCCTAACCTGGATAGTGAGGGTCATTTGGTTTATTTGCTTAAAAATATTAACATCCTCCACCAATCCTGTTGACACAATGTGATAACTAAATATTTTTCACACGATCACTATATTAAGTGTGAATTGTTGAAACTTTAGCACTCATGAAAATATTGATGTAAGGATTTATAAAGATAGCTGATCGCTATCGCCAAGGTATGGGTTAAACATCTGCCGATCGTGATCGGCCTCTCGTTTATTTTATGTCCTAAAAATTGTAAGAAACATTTCTTTTAAAAAAATGATAAAGAATTGTTAGGCCAATGCATTTACGACTGGATTTGATATGGCGGGTCACATATATTTACTTTAATTCTTGACAGAGTTATCTCTCTTGTTAGCTCAACTTACTTTTGTAAGTTTGAGCTATTGCCATGGCTTGGCGTCCGGCGTCCGTGTGTGCGTGTGTCCGTGTGTCCGTGTGTGCGTGTGTCCGTCAACAATTTCCTTTGGCGCGGGCTACAGGTCGTACCTTTGGTCTGATCTTTATGAAATTTTGCATGAATGTTGACATTGACATGTAGATGGGAACGAGTCATTTTGGGGTCATTCGGCCAAAAAACATGGCCGCTGGTGGCCATCTTGGATTTCAAAATTCAATCCATTGGCGCGGGCTACAGGTCGTACTGTTCGTTTGATCATCGTGAAATTTGTCATGGATGTTAATATTGACATGTAGATGGGAACGAGTCATTTTGGGGTCGTTCGGCCAAAAAACATGGCCGTCAGCAGCCATCTTGGATTTTACTCTTTGCATGACTAAATCATTTGGCGCAGGCTACAGGTCGTAGTTTTGATCAGAACTTCATGAAATTTGTCATGGATGTTAACAATGACATGTAGATGAGAACGAGTGATTTTGGGGTCGTTCGGCCAAAAAACATGGCCGCCAGCAGCCATCTTGGATTTTACTCTTTGCATGACTGAATCCTTTGGCGCGGGTTACAGGTCATACCTTTGATCTGATCATTATGAGATTTGTAAAGGCTGTAGATGGAAACAAGTCATTTTGGGGTAATTCGGAAAAAAACATGGCTGCCGGTGGCCATTTTAGAATTTACTCTTTGCATCAATAAATCCTTTGGTACACCATAATCACCACATCCCTGATCCGATCATTATGAAAACTGTTATGAATGTTGATATTGACATGTACATCTAGTCTTACTTAGACATTTCAATTAGCACTTTTCCTATTCCTCCATTTACTGTCGACCATTAAATTATTCCCCTACCTAAGTTGAGCTACAGTGTCATTGACACTTTCATATTAATAATAATATAACCCATTTTCATTCTACTTTAGCTAATTAACTGTAGGCATACACATGTCACCATGTTATATCTGATCGTATCTGACATGTAATAAACATTCATTCAGTGTTGAATGTTGTGTTTGGTTCATTAATTCCAAATTAAGTGCCATATGTATTCCAGTGTGTTGATCGTGTTGTTAATATAACCACGTTTCATACGGATAATTCACACATAAATCATGAATTGTTCAAATATCTATATAGAAAATAGGAGAGAACCAAGGCATGTTTAGCTTATATTATGTATGTCAGGGGTGGGGGGGGGGGGGGGTCATTGGATGGATGGGATTCAATTTGTTCAATTAGGGTCACCATGTCAAACAAGGGTAATGCCAGGCACCTCATTCTATATACTTTTTTATCACATAATTTGGCCATAAAAGCAGTTTCATAATTATCGGTAATAGACACGTTTAATATCAGCGCGTGCGATGACGTCACGGCGTTCTTCAAATAACTTGCGATCGCTGTAGTTTATGATTGTTGTTTTCGATGAATATTTCGCGTTGCTTCGGGTTTATTTGATCATGTGATAAAAGGTATCTCACATTCGTCCTATTTTATACGTAATTTATCAACCTCGTCCTCTAAATTCTATTTGAGCCTCGGTAAACCTCGGCTCAAATCGAATTTAGTGAACTCGGTTGATAAATTCCGTATAAAATAGAAACTCATGTGAGATCCTCTATATAGTCATTCATAAGACGTCATCTTCGCAAGAACCATCAGGTATATTTAGATTATATTTAATATGAAGGGTCCGTCGGCGACTGGGATTCAGATTGATTTGTTCAGATGTGGTCACCAGGTCAAGTTAAATAGCGAGGCCATGGACATCGATATTTCCTGTCGTGGATGTACTTGAAACATTATCTGCACAAGAACCAAATGGCCGATTAGCTGAGAGCTTGTATGGATGGTTCGTAAAAATTGGAAATATAGATCATTGTAATATAATTAACTCACGCTGCGCTCTGGGATCAAATCATCAAATTGTGGAACATGTGAATCGGCGTCGTTTTCCTTGAGAAAGATGGGTATATCTCATCACACGCGATGTAATGTCATTATCGAATTTTCCGACTCGGTAATACATAATCGAGTGTCGGGCAATGTCGGGCAATACATCATTCGCGGGCGGTATGTAGACAGTACAGGCAAACAACTCCAAAGTTCGTCTGAGAAGAACGGGCAGTGGATCAGGAACTGTTTTAGTCCTCCACTTGGACAAGACAGCGCTGACAATTAAAGCCTTTTACTTTCCTGTGTATCATCGGGTTATCTCAGCGCGGCCGGTTTCAGTTTGTGGGGTTAAAAGTACTGCGGTTTTACCATACATGACCCAATCAGAAGTAGTTTCGAAGAAACCTAACTTCTTCAGACCAGCTGTTGAGATTGAGCATAGTTTCGTCAAAACTTTTTCGGTCAATAACATTCGATAATAAATATAACCAGTATTGGACCGTGTGGGTTATAGAGAGAGATGTTTATTCCTCCAAACATGGAGACAATATGATACAATATATACATACACAAATAAACTGTTGACATATATACACAATATAATTTAACATGACTTAATTCCTCAAATACCAAATGAGACACCAGGAGGTCGGATGACTTTAGAGTCACCATATCAAAGACCGAATAGTTCACATAATAATAATTATAAATTTATTGCTGAAATAATTACTGCAAGACAAGATGTTAAGACATCCATGTATTGCTCAGACCGCGCATAATTCGCAAATGAAGCGGACGCATTGTCCGAATAGCTGCTTCTCGTCGCAGATGAGGTGAATTTCTGCGCTGATGCATCCACCGAAGAAATAGGCTAAGAGGGTTTCTTCTGACATTGCTTCCAAGAAGTTGAACGCATGTATTCCAAATCGATCAATTATGGAGTACCAGAATGTGTTCCGCGTTATCAAAGCGAATTCAGACGAGCATTTACTATACATATGAAACAATTGATTCGAATAATTTAGTTTGCAATGATAACATACAGAAGCATTATCATATGTCGTTCTGTTCAGAGTGCGTGCCATGATAACACAGTTGGCGAAAAAGGCTGGTTCGTCTCGACATGTAACCCAGAGTTTCCAAATGGAAATTGGATCAGGCTTGACCTTAAAGAAGAATAGCATATCCCCTTGTGCATAATAACTAGTTTCACGACAATAGTGAGCAGTGAGGCGTTCCTTTATAGTAATTTTCCACATTGATATAGTCGGAAAAGACCCTGTAGTTGCAAAGTGTAAGAGGTGATCATATAGGCCATATTTTTTAAGAACGTTTGTAATCTCCGCAAGAAAACCCGTGGGTGGACGGGCATATAACAACATCGCAAGGAGATTGAACAAAAATATTTCTAAGGCTTGTCTATGACCGTATGGCAAGTTGATGAGCGACCCCAGAAACAAGAGTTTTCTCCTCTCTAGTTCATACTGAATTGGCAAGACACCAAGCAAGGAGAGAGAAAGAATTGTACTACTTCTCTGAGAGATAAGTTGCATGTTTTTAATGCACATGCGATATGCTCGTTCTAAGCTAAGGTAATTCGTAGATGAAAGGCTCCACCACATCTCGCAACCATACATAGCTTTAGGAATGGCTACCTGACTAAACAGTTTAAGGTTTGTCAGAGGAGTGAAATCTTTCGAAACCGGGGCGCGACAAGCGGCAAAGAAGCATTTGCGTAGCATTTGAGAAGCGTGATCAATGTTCGGGATATGGGAACTTCTAGAATCCTGGAGTATGCCCAGATGCGTTACCTGATCGGATTCAGATATTGCACAGGGTCCCATTACAAATGATTTATCTGTTGTGAGCGCTGCTGGTTTGCGAGAGGTGTTGAAGATAACGATCTTACTTTTTTCGTGAGAAAATTGGAACCTCCACTTTAAACTGTATTTGTAGCATATGTCAATGAGTTTTCGCAGACCGTGCTCTGTCAGTGATGTTATCGTGATATCGTCTGCAGTGGTCGGACACGAGCATGTCAGCGTGCTTATATGCAAACCATGAGGTGAGTCAGACAATGACTTGAGAAGGTCATCAATAAAAAATAAGGTACAGGAAGGGAGATAAAACTCCTCCTTGTCTGGTACCTTGCTCCATTTTGATTGAATGTGTTATAATTCCTTCGTACAATATATAGCTCTCCACATTTGAGTACATGTCAATAAATAATTGGAACAAGTTACCATTTATTCCCATCTCATGCAATTTGTAAATTAGGCCCTCGTGCCATACACAGTCAAATGCTTTTTTCGAATCAAGAAAAGCTGTGAATAAGCGAGACCCATTCGATTTGGCATAGGCTATGCCTTCTTGAAGTTCGAAGGCAGTTACCGAGCAACCAACTCCTTTCTGGAATCCATTTTGTAGGCTACTCGGAAAATGTTTGAAATTATGGCTCTCCTTAAGTCTTTGAAGAATTATATTCTCATAAATCTTATATAATACAGGAAGGAGCGTGATTGCCCGGTAGCTGTCTGGGTTTTGAATAGGTTTCGGATCTCCTTTGTATATTGGCAAAACAAGACCTTTCTTCATATCAGATGGGATGTGAGCAAGCTTAAACATGGTTGAAAATAACAAACATAAAGCAGTGCGAACATTCAATGGTGCATTTATAATGTGTTCATTCGACAAGTTGTCAATTCCCCCTGCTTTGTTTAGTTTTAGATTTCCAATTGCTTTATTAATCTCGACCAGTGAGACAGACCCTGTGAGATCATTAGTTCCTTCATTTAATTGATCGGAATCGAGAAATTCTTCTATTTTCGATTTGACAAATAACTCAAACTCCTTATCTTTATGGGTTGAACATTTATAAAGTTCTGCAAAATAGTTTTGCCATCCTAAAGCAATGTCCAGAGGATCTCGATACATAATGCCATTAAATAGCATTTCCGTTCCTGGGCGCACACTGCTTCCAGTTTTAGGACGGACGGATTTCCAGAAGGCTTTGTGATCGGAAACTGCTTGACGTTCTATTTTATAAATAGAGTCCTTGAAATATGATTTTACAGCTAAGCGATGGGCTCTTCGGAAGAAACGTTTTTGGTCTCTATAGGCCCGATAAATTACGTTGTTAAAATCTGTGGGCCGCCCTGAAGTAATCCACATTTTCCTATGTGTTATCATAGCTTTATGTAAGTGTTGAATGTCACGGCCCCAATATGGTTTGGAATTTTGTCGACTGTGAGGTGTGGGACTTGCCATTTGAGCAGCAGACAACATAGCGCTAACTAGGCTTGTGTAAGCTGCATCCACTTCACCCTTGTTACTGAGTGCGCTTGGTATATTTGAGATACTATCTAATACATAGCTTTTATATATATATCGAATCCGTCCCATTTTTTTCTCAAACGGCCTGATGTTAAGTTTAATTGTGTTTGTGTGTGTGTGTGTGTGTGTGTGTGTGCATTGGGGGGGGGGGGTAAGCACATTCAATCCCAAAATCTGGTTTCCACAGCAAAGAACTGGCTCAACGCAATTTTGAATAAATATATAGTCATTTGTGGTATCAGCTGATGGAATAAGATACTTTTTTGATATGCAAAGACGGCTTTATTCCCTTTTTTGATCAATTTATGATGATAAATTTTACCAGAATGATGGCGCGAAAGAGACTCTGAGATATTGGTATATGTTTGTCGGTTGCATAGAAATGCCTTTGTAGTTGACTCTTGCTTCGAGATATCGACCATTATAATTGAAGAATATTATCTTTGTTTTATCTAAATTCACTTGTAAACTATATTGACATCTATAGATATGAACTCTATTTGTCTTTTCTGTAGACCATAATATGTTTTGTGGTAATGAACCAGGTCATCAGCATACATTCATAATGCAGACTAATATGATAGTATAGTAGATTCTACCACTTCGACCCGTTAACAGGTGGTGTAACAAATAGGCGGTAGATAATTTGGGCAGATATTAATTGGTTTAGGGTTTAAAAGTACACCCTTGTTGGACCCCTATATTGGACCGAAAAGTTTCAGTTAGTCCGTTCAGTAATTTCACAAATAACCTGACAACGGTCAGAATTATGACGAAATTCCCTCCAATCGCCCTATGTTAGCGACTTTCTTAAAAGAGATTAATGAGACAAGCCGTGTCGAAAGTTTTACGAAGATCTACAAAACATGCATATAATGTGTTGCCATTGGAGGTGTGAATAAGTTAAATTCAGTTGCAAATTGGCAAAGTCAAATCTATGTTAAGATTCATGATTAATAGAGAAATAACTTTATCTGCTTCAAATACTAGTCTATTACTGACAGATATACATTAATAATTATTAACGGTGACGACTATGACAGTTTCAATTGTCAATATACAATTAAAAAACCATCTATAGGTATAAACAATCCTGCATTATTTGGGTGACTTTATTGGGCCAATAATTTAATTTGCATCGCTTACAATAATGGAATATCTCCCGAATAATCAACTCAAATTTGTTGCGATCTTGACTCACAAAAGTCCAAAAAATCACGCGATCTCGAGTTAGGACCATCCCTACTGGACACATATTATCAAGGAACAAGTATCAACAAAGAAATATATTCCCTGTTGTTTGTTCAATGTTCTAAAGTCCTTGTCAGAACAAGTCAGAACAGCAAAATATTATCATGTTTTGAACTGGTGGAGTGTGATCTCTACGGACGTAGCCAGAGTAGAGATTCATTAGCGTGATCTATAGTGAGCGATTTTATGTGGATTTCATCATGGCCGTATATGGAAACTAGAATGCACCATTCTTCCAGCTATTTGCTGTACATGCATCTAGGAATAATACTGTCAGCAAAATGTCAAATCAAATTAACGAATCCAGAAAACAACTATACTCTGGAGACGATGGCCGACGTTTTGTGCAAATAGACATTGCTTTTGTATTGCAATTTGCCTCAGCTAATACATTACTTATTCATAAATCGGCATGTCTAGTCTATTATATATGTTACTGCATATATTCAGACTTAATTCCCAAGCTGCGACCACAAATGTCATCCGGTCTGAATAATGATTCCCTATAATTGTCACCTCGGGTATTCAGTACAAATAATGTTCGCAATATCTCACGAGGTCTCACGAGTTCTCTTGAGGTCCATTTATCGCAGTTTTCAAATGCATCCCTCCATCATCAGTTTAAATAATTAATCTCACACTTTTACAATCTTCACGTGGATTCGGAGACTTTATTATATGCTTTCCTACTAAATAGTGCGATATTGCCGCAACGTAAATATTGTATTGAGTGTCAGGCCCCGACAGTAAGGGTACGTTCATACATTGACAAGTTTGCACGGTATGGTTTGCAGGCATTTCGTCGTAGAAAACGATATGGTACCATAATAAGAACGGAAACATACATATAAAATGCATTTGTACCACAGCTAACTACGTGCGAAGTAATAACTCTGTAGTTCCAGTAGTAACGATGCTACCGGAATTTGCCTGTAAATATCATGCAATTATCTCGCTAGAATAAATCGTACAGGTATTTGAAGGCAAATTCCAATAGCACTGTTACAAGTGAAATTAGATAAATGTTACTTCTCATGTCTTTCAATTTGGTACAGATGCATGTTATGTGCACGTTTCTGTTCATATTCTGGCACCATGTGGTTTTCTATGACAAAATGCCCGCAAAAACATACCGTGCAAACTTGCCAGCGTATGAACGTAGCCTAAGGGTACGTTCATACACTGACAAGTTTGCACAGTGTGGTTTGTGGGCATTTCGTCGTAGAAAACGATATGGTGCCAGAATATAAACGGACACAAGCATATAAAATGCATCTGTACCACACCTAACTACATACGAAATAAAATCCCGTAGTTCCGCCTGCAGCGATGCCATCGGAATTTGCCTGTAAATAGCCTGCAATTATCTCGCAAGAATCAATCATACAGGTATTGGAAGGGAAATGTCAGTAGCGCCGTTACAGGTGGGACTACAGAAATTTTACTTCTCGTGTCGTTCGCTTTGGCAAAAATTGATGTTTTATATGCACGTTCACTTTCATATTATGGCACCATGCTGCACCTTGTGTGTTTCTATGGTGAAATGCCTGCAAAACATACCGTGCAAACTTGCCAGCGTATGAACGTACCCTAAAGATATCATTTTGTTATTCAAAAATGATATCTTCACTGTCGCTTACTTCCGTTAAAATCACCGAATAATAGTGAACGAATATCAATGCGCAAGGGTCAAATCAATGTGGTTTGCATTCTTCGCAAAGTAACCCAGTGAAGAACGAACCGAATGAACACCACAAGCCCTCAGCCAATCAAGAGAATCCGCAGAATTTTTGATCCGTGACAGTGACTCAGACCAGTTGAATTAAACGCCAAAACATTCTTTGAAAGTAATTTGTTGGCAGTTCTCAAAACGTGTTTCTAAATTCGACAGGAAGTGTAATTTGTTGATTGTTTCTGTATCAAAATAGAATGGCAATATTGACCGAAACGAAAATGATAAAAAAAAGAGACTTGTTTAAACAGAAATAATGTTATTATCTCGTTATTAGAATGTCATCTAAGGTTATTTTGAATATTAAATTGCTATCTGTCCATAATTATTTGTTGCTTTTAGTGATAATTTGTGGGAACTATTTTCTTTAGCAGACGACTAATTTCTCGCCATTTGAAAGTTGTTCGATGGCTAACAACTGGCGATTAACAACAATCAATTTTCAACTGAAAATCCGTATACGCTTTTTGAGACATTATCTGTCATTAATTAAGGAATATTAATACATTAAAAATAATTATCGACATGATTAAAGTATATAATAAATAGAACACCTATGGTATTTTGAGTGAATCCCATATTATTGCATTTGTGACCAGCAGTGGAAATATTAATCGTCAACGCGATGCGTAGGTATTAAAGGCACGGGCGGCGTTCGTTGCAGACATATTCATATTTTGTTCAAATCGCCATCAACAGAAGGAATATTAAATATATATAGTTTTGTTCATATGCCAAACATAATCAGCGCGTAAATAGTATATTGTCGTCAAGACGTACGATGGTGTACGTAAACAAGAGCCTGCTCGTGTTATATAAGTTGTGCTCTGTTTACATTAACACAGTGCGATTCTATTGGTTAATCACACACAAATGATATAAACGCTCTTCATTATTTCCATATCAGGAAAACAGTAACAAATAACGCTCTTTATGTTTACCATATCCGGATCTAATCAAAAGCCAGGTAACGTAACGATTTTTATGTTTACCCATACCATAGTATGGTAAACATAGTGTCGTTGCCCGGATTGACCACTCGTCGTTGGTCCGTCTGTCTGTCCGTCTGTCTGTCCGTCTGTCTGTCTGTCCGTAGACACTTTACGAGTAATGCGATAACTCTAACATTTTGTATATGGGTTTCTCAGCCCAAAATACGGATCGAGTTCGAATTTGGGTTTGATCCGAGTTTTTGTTACAGAGTTATGGCCCTTTTTCGACTTAGAATTGACGCATTCTGCCATAACTCGAACATTTTTCATCTGATTTGGAACCAAATTTGGTCTGTTAGTTTCACAGCCCAAAATACAGATCGAGTTCGAATATGGGTTTGATCCGATTTATTTTAAAGGAGTTATGACCCTTTTTCGAAGAAAAAAATTGGAAGAAAAAAAATCGATTTAAAATTTTTTTTACTTTTAACTTTTATAATAATAATAAAAAAAATGTCATTTGTTTTCATTTAGATATTGATGATTATGATAAAAGTTGATAAAAAGATTTCCAATGTGGACCTTTAATTTTTTTAAATAATTAAAAAGTTTTTAAGTTAAACAAATTTGAAAAACTAACACCATTATAACTCTGCCAAGGGTACCCCGAATCACCACACCAAATTTGATTAAATCGGTCCAAAATCTTGTGTTATGTACTGGTAAATCTGTTTGGAGCCACATTAAATCCAATTCACCAATTGCCTTTGGACAACTTAGCTATTGATAAGGCTATATTATTTTCTGATGTCTCTTATGCCAATGTGCAAATAATCTGATAAAGAAGGCTATGGTATCTAATTTAAAATAAAGATTCAACAATAAACATCACATGATATTAACAGTAGACATCTCTGCTGCAGAGTTATATCTTCAGATGGTCTGATATCATTATAATTGTTATTGGTTTAATAGAGGTCAGTGTTCAACATAAACAATTCCTGTGATATTTTGACAGCTCTGCTATATAATTGATATTAATGGGTCAGTGGTGAGGTTGCTTATCTGTATACTAGGACACATTATTATTGTAAACTTAAATTGGACTCTCTTAACCCAAGTATTCCATGTCCAGGTCACACCTACACATTTAACCCATGGGCTTGCTGGCTGTGGTGGTTTAGCATTACAGATCCTGTACCAGTGCATTCTCTTATATAAATGCTAGTGACCCATAAATTCCAATAATTTGTGTTATGTTCATTTGTCTATAATAGTACATAACAGTATACTCTATAATTCAACACCAAAACTCTCATTTATCCGATCATATTAAATTTGTATCGCCAAGGTATGGGTTAACATCTGCCGATCGTGATCGGCCTCTCGTTGCTTTTGTTTACATAACAATGGGGGAACAATTGACAATAACCTACTGTTTATGCATATTTCTGATTGGTATAAGAACAAGGTATGTCTATATTTTACTATTCTTTCTGTTTATGGCGGTTATGACGGAGGTGAATATTTTAAAAGCATACCCACCGCCAACGCCGCCCGTATATTTAAGACATGTGACCGACCTTTCAGAAAGAACCAGAGCTGATATCATACTTACCAAGTGACCTTTCCTTCCCAACTATCCTCCCCATCCTTCTTTCTCCTCATACCCCCAGTTAATTATCTGACATATTTGAATAAACAAATCCCACAGAGCATGGATATTTTTGTTATGACTGCTGGTATTTTGTTAACCACCACTTACTGAGGTGAATTTAATTAACTACAACAATGGAGCTCCATTGGATCAAACAGGGCAGGTCATGAGATTTAACCCCTTAGAATTACCCATTAAATGTCTGTTAATCTTTTCCATTATTAATTAACTATATTATATTGATATCTCACATGGCATTTAGCAAAACTATAAAATAGAACTGCTTACAATATGATAGCGGTGACAGGCTCTATAGTTGTCCCCCCCCCCCAAAAAAATATTCGGGGGACTATTAAAATAGCCGGTGTCCGTCCGTGCGTCCGTGCGTGCGTCCGGAAATGGTTTCCGGATGATAACTTTAGTTTCGGTTATTAGATCAAAAGCAAATTTCATAGGTGAGCTTATCAGACCAAAATACAGGTCAAGTTCGAATATGGGTTTTCTCCGCCCATTTTTGCGAGAGTTATGGCCTTTTTTTACTTAGAATCTTGTAATTTTTTGGTTTCCGGATGATAACTTCAGTTTGTGTGATCGTTTCTGTACCAAATTTGGTACGTGAGTTTATCAGCCATATGTACAGGTCAAGTTCGAATATGGATATGCTCCGCCCATTTTTGCGAGAGTTGTGGCCCTTTTTCTACTTGTTTTACTTAGAACATTTCTCACTTTTTCAGTTTCCGGTTGATATCTCAAATTTGGATCCTTTAATTGCAAATACCGTTTTTATGTGGATCAGTGTCATATCAAGATACAGGTCAAGTTTGAATTTGAGTTTGATCCGATGATTTTTCTCAAGTTATGGGCTTTTTGACTTAGAAAATTCAATTTTTCTTGTAATTTTCTTCATTTTGTGCCAATTTGAGGCTATATTTTGACTTTAAGAGTTTTTAGCTCACCTGAGACGAAGTCTCCGGTGGAGCTATAGTCATCACTCCTCGTCCGTCGTCCGTCCATCCGTCCTTCCGTCCATCCGTCCATCCGTCCGTCAACAATTCTTTGAACATCTTCTTCTAAAGTTCCATTGGACCGAATTGGTTCATATTTGGTGTGGATGTTCCCTAGGTGACTCTCATTCAGATTTGTTCAAATGAGGTCACTGGGTCAAATAGTTGCGAAAGCAGGGCCACAACTCTATTCCTTCATAGTAATTCTTATAACGACTTCTTTTCCAGAACCATAAGGCCTAATGGGTTCATATTTGGTGTGGATGTTCCCTAGGTGATTCACATCCAGATTTGTTCAAATGAGGTCACCAGGTTGATTAGTTGAGAAACCAGGGCCATAACTCTTTCCCTCCATAGTAATTCTTTTAAACATCTTCTTCTCGAATACCATCAGGCCAAATGGGTTCATATTTGGTATGAAGGATCATTGGTTGACTGGGGTTCAGATTTGTTCAAATGAGGTCACTGGGTCAAATGTGGGTGGGGCCAGGGACATAACTCAGAAAACAAAAAATTCAGATTAAACTCTTTAACCAAAAAAGAAAAGAATAGAAAAGAAATGATATATTAAAAAATAAAAGAATATTTAAAAAAACTGTGGAATTGTTTTTTTTTATTAGAATATTTAAAAAAAAAAAAAAAAAAAAAGTGTATTTAACTCCATGGTCAATTTAATATATATATATATTGTTTAACATTTTTTGATAATTGAAAAACTAATGCCATTACATTTCTGTAGGTTGTGGCCCCTGGCCCTTCATTCAAGTGCACTGCTTCTGCCACCCTGGCCTGGTCTCAAAAATAAAATTTACTCAAATTCTTGACAGAATCATTAATAAGAAGCATTTACTTTGGCTGTAACTGTATATATGCTGGGTATGCTGACACAATCATGTCAATCTTGATATGTTTATAAACATTCCTGCAGATTTGCTAGATGTCATTAATTCCCAATCTCTCATGTATTGTTCATATCAGGACTAATGTCATTTGCAGAATGAGGTCCCCAGAGGGTGAATTTAGTGATGCTATCCCACACAGCGGCCTAGCATCACCAAATTCACCCTCTGGAGACCTCATTCTGCTTAGGCCTCATCTTATGGGAAGTATCTATAGTATCAAATTAACATTGTTGTTAGTTACATTTCCCTTCTAGGAAGTTTCTATATCCCCTAATTTGCAGAAGATAAATTCCTAATTGAGGTGCCCAATGGGTGAACATCACCAACTTCAACTGGGGAACTTCAATCTTATCCTAGGTCTGCCATAGCAGTTGGGGGCCCTAGCAGAATGAGGTCCCCAGAGGGTGAATTTAGTGATGCTAGCCCGCTGTGCGGGATAGCATCACTAAATTCACCCTCTGGGGACCTCATTCTGCAAATGACAGACACACTTTCACACTATTTCAAGGCTTGATTGTATAATACATTGTGTTGCTTGAGGCCAGGCATGCACAATGTAGGAACATACACGCTTTTTGTGATGCTATCCCACACAGCGGGCTAGCATAACCAAATTCACCTTCTGGAGACCTCATTCTGCTTAGGCCTCATCTTCTGGGAAGTATCTACAGTATCAAATTTACATTGTTGTTAGTTAAATTTCCCTTCTAGGAAGTTTCTATATCCCCTAACTTGCAGAAGATAAAATTCATAAATGAGGTGCCCAATGGGTGAATATCACCAACTTCAACTGGGGAACTTAAATCTTATCCTTATCAGATTTGTGAAAATGGGATCACAAAGTCAAATAAGGGCAGCGCCAGAGACTTAACTATTTCACTGCATAGTAATTCTTAAAATATGTTTTGCAAGAACTATTTGGCTTATATAGAATGGAATGTTCTTCCTTGACTGCAATTCAGATTTGTTTTTAAATGGGGGGTGATCAGTAGTGTACAGTTGGCAATTTCAAGGTGGATTTTCACCAATCTACATACTTACAGTCTCTCTAGCCACATATCCCGTTTAAATCTACTTCTTTTAAAGTGATTATGAAAAGTGCTGACTGTTTTGGTCTCCAGAGTCCCAGTCTTATCAGTCTTTGCAGTCTGGTGAGCGACCCCACAGTCATTGACTGTCTTGTTTTTTTAAGATTTGGTTATTTGTATGCATGTCAGTAATGAGACAATGCACAAGTGTCTTATCCATATAGTATACTTCTACAAAGCCTCCGCTCCAAATGAAGCCACCGGATCGGGGGACACTGTGGCCGAGCGGCCTTTTATTTAGATTTATGTTGACCCTTCATGTTTTACCCATGAATACCAATAATTTGGTTTTTTTATGTACATGTGTCTATACTACTTTAGTACATAATAGTATACTCTATAATTCAACACTGAAGCTCTAGATTATGATTCTGAACATAGCAATTTACTATCGGCCTCTCGTTAATGTATGTACTTATTATCTGTGCTCTTTAAATACAAATGTATACAACACTGGTTCTGATAAACAGAACCTATATGATCCCAGACCCCACCGAAATGTAATAACCATAGATGACACGTGATCATATACATCAAAACAGAATATAATTAAATTAATAATAATAATAATGCGTTGCTTGGCATTGCGGATTCAGGACAATCTCTACCAGAGCGCACCAGTCATACTTCCTTTCTGACTCTGGTACCGGCTGGGTACCATGCAGTCTGTGTTTCTATATTTATCATGGGGTTTTCCAGTAAAAATGGCGATACCCGATCGCTCCAAAGTCAAATTGTCTGAGTGCTTTGAGAACAATTCCCGCACTAAAACATAACTACAGAATGGAAAATCAGAGCGGTAGTTTTGTTGACGATTTTCGCAAGCTAATCGTCAAAATTGAAGCAAATTAGAACTCTTGTGTTTGACTTGCCGTGCGAGCTGTGGCAATGTCGTACACGTGCGTTTAGACTTGTGTGATGATAAAATAATCTGAGAACCGAATCACACCATTTCGAAATATATTTCTTCGGTTTTTGTGGGACTTTTCAAACTTAAGGTTCAAAATTTACACAAATTGTGTTCGATATCGTGTGCGCTTAGTAAGGACAGCATGTTGATCTGTTCGCTTAGTATATATCTTAATATCAAAGTCCACCAAATGTGGGTGAAATGTCGTCGGTAGCAGCGGTTTTACCGAATCGTCAAGGGAGGTAAACCATACAAGGAGTTTGGATTCAGGAATCGTGGTGCTGAGGTATTAGTTATTTGAGAGGGAAAAACATTTAGCATTGCAGCATTGCCCACTCTCTAAACTGAGTATAACGCTTGGCATTGCACTTCTTGCAGTGTATCATAAATCTAAGATTTTCAACAAACATTTCAGGTGAAGAGTAATAATGGATTTGCGAACGATCATCGTTGTGTTGACGCTTCTGGCTTTGGTATGTGACGTCCTGGGATTTGCCATTCCTTACTGGTACAGGCAAACTTCATGGTACCATTTTGGCCTCTGGCAAATGTGCGGCGCACGTGGTTGCGGCAAATTATCCAGCGATGAAGGTAAGATAGTCTACGATAGCCTGTCCGATTTGACCCAAAATTAATAAACAAAAAAATTCCAGCTTACTCCGCAAATGAAAAACTAAAATTACCTGCAAACACCACTATTCGTATGGCACAACATGGCGCAAATACACACTAAAATCCACCATTTTACATAGAAAACAAATACAAAAGGTCACTAAACTATTCATCATCGGAGTTACCACTGCATGACGCTATCAGTTTTTAGCTCAACTTTACGTCAACAATTTCCTATGGCTCACCCTTCAGGCCACGTCCCTCATCCGATCATCACAAAACTTCATATGGATCTTCGGGGTGACCCTTAGATGGCAGCCATCGATTTTTTCCAGAATTCGTTAAAAAAAACATGGCCGCTAGCAGCCATTTTGGATTTCAGATTTGAATCCATTGGCACAACCTGCAGCCCGCATTTATATGAGAAATCTTTTGCATATTTACAGGCATATTTAGGATCACCTCTGGATGACAGTTGTCGAATTTTTATCGATTTTCGATGAAAAACATGGCCGCCGACAGCCATCTTGAATTTTGCTCTTTGAATGATTAAATCATTACTAAACAATAAAGTTATTAACGCCACCCCAAGTTGAGCTATATTATCATTTTCATTTTTATCCGGATTGACCACTCGTCGTTAGTCCGTCCGTCCGTCCGTCCGTCTGTCTGTCTGTCTGTCTGTATATATGTCTGTCTGTAGACACTTTACGCATGGTGTGATAACTGAACTATTTTCTATCTGAGTTATGGCCCTTTTTCAACTTAGAATTTATGCATGCTGCCATAACTCAAAAAGAAATTATCTGACCATAACCAAATTTGGTATGTGAGTTGCTTAACCCAAAATACATATCGAGTTCGAATATGGGTTTGATTCGATATTTATTGATGGAGTTATGGCCCTTTGACATAGAATTCATAGAATAGATAAATCAACAATTTTTCAACTGATAGGAACCAAATTGTGTATGTGAGTTTCTCAACTCAAAATACAGATCGAGTTCGAATATGGGTTTGATCCGGTACTTTTTACTGGAGTTATGGCCCTTTGATTATTTTATTCATCGCTAAAATATATCAAAGATACACAGGTGGCACTGTCTAGATAGTATCTAATAAATCAGGTTCAGGATGCTATGAAGTTGTCTTCTCACACAGAGATAGTATTCAGTTACAATACCATGAAGTTGGTTATCTCTTGTATTGAGTTAATTAACTGCTAGGAGATGTGTTGGCTGTATCAGATATACTTTATACTCTATAAGTATCTCTGGCCATATCATAGGTGGAATGTTTATACTATTATATTTTATATGCATGGTTATTTAAATTTCATCTTAAAGGCATAATCTGGTTTCATTGTTTAATAGCATTACCATTGGAATTTTGTTGGTTGCATGGGAAGACAACTTTGGTTTTCAAAGTTTTAAAAACTTGAGAGCTCTGTATCAGTCTATGGGAACAAAATAATTGTTCATAACACTTTTAGTACTGTAGGTCTAGTTTGTTTTATCTACCGTATATATTAATGGAAAGCTTTTTCGACATTGATTTCAATTGATTACATATGTGAATTGAAAAGTTAAAGGGGCACACCAGGTTTGATGTATTTTTCCTGTACTCTGCATGAGATAAAACTTTTTATGTGTACCTATACCATAGTATGGTACACATAGCGCCAATGTCCGGATTGACCACTCGTCTGTCCGTCCATCTATATCTGTCTGTCTGTCAGACACTTTAGGTATAATGCGATAACTCTAACATTTTCTATTTGATCGCAACCAAATTTTATATATAGGTTTCTCATCCCAAAATACAGTTCGAGTTTGAAAATGGGTATTTATATTGATGGAGTTATGACCCTTCTTCTTCTTTTTTAAATTTGAAATTTTGATTTTTCATATTTTTTTAGATTGAATTTCCTCGCTCAATTTAACATAAACAAATATTAAAAAACTTTTATAATAATAAAAAAATTATTTAATTAAAAAAAAACAATTTGTCATTGACACTAATTTGTTTTAGTTGTATTCCATTAATAAGGTGTGATGTCCTGTATTGAAAATGTTAAGATTTTATTGCAATAGTTGCATGTAATATAATGATATCAATAAATTGCCATGTGAACATCCAATATCCAGAGTATGAGAATACCTTTAATAGATGTCATTCCAAGCAAAATCTGTTATTAATTGAGTGATGACATATGTTACATAGCTCTAGGGGGGTGGTTGTATGAAGGTAAAGATGAACAACCTGCTGGCTGGATAATTGTTTATCCTATCTGTCACATTTATTAATGGCTAAACAATTGGATCTCACAGTGAGAGGTCCTTGTGTGAATAGGGACATAGTTATGAGATTTAAAACGACTCCTCCCCCACCCCAATTACTTTAACCCCTTCTTAAGACAAATTATTTGACCTTTTGATTTTAAGTTAGGTACTGATATATGTATTACTGTGATCATATCTTTGACCAATTATCAGTTATAGCTAATCGCTATCGCCAAGGTATGGGTTAAACATCTGCCGATCGTGATCGGCCTCGCGTTTTAAATGTCGTTGAAAAAATGTTGGATTTCACATTTTAATCCATCGGAACACCCCGCAACCGACAGTATTAGAGAATTGCTTTTGAAATTCTACAAGGAATTTGAACGATATTTGATCAGAAACATTGTTGCCAGCAGCCATCTTGGATTTTACTCTTTCCATCACTAAATATTTCGGAATGCACTATAACCGACATGTGCATCCAATTTATATTTCCGCATTCATCATCGCTCTTTTGGCTGTAATGTATGACAGTATCCTCTCCCCAAGTTGAGCTAAAGTGACATTGACACTTTCATACCATGCATAGTTGCGGACTTTTTAGCTCAGCTAAGACGAATCTCCGGAGGCGCTATAATCATCATTCCTCGTCCGTCCATACATCCGTCTAGCCGCCCATCCATCAATACATTGTAATTGTCTTCTTCTCTAGAACCATAAGACTGAATGGATTCATATTTGGTGTGGATGTTCCCTGGGTGACTGACATTCAGATTTGTTAAAATCAGGTCACCAAGTCAAATAGTTGCGAAGCCAGGGAAATAACTCTTTCCCACCATAGTAATTCTTAACGACTTCTTCTCCGGAAACATAATACTAAATGGGTTCACAATTATTGTTGATGTTCCTAATGTGACTCACATGCAGATTTGTTCAAAAAATGTCACTAGGTCAAATGGTTGTGAAATCTGGACCATAACTCTTTACCTTCATAGTAATTCTCAAAATAACTTCTCCACAACCATGAGACCGATTAGGTACATATTTGGTGAGGATGTTCCCTGGGTGACTCACATTCGGATTTGTTAAAATGAGGTCACCAAGTCAAATAGATGCGAAGCCAGGGCAATAACTCTTTCCCTCGGTATGAATTCTTAAAACGACTTCTTCTCAAGAACCAGCGGGCCTATTTAGCTAATATTTGGTATTTATGGTCCTTGTGTGACTGGGGTTCATATTTGTTCAAATGGAGTCACTGGGTCAAATATGGAGGAGCCAGGGACACAACTCTTTACAAAAAAATTAAAAAATTAGATTGAACGAACAAATTCCTCAATATAACCAAAAACAAATTTAAATTAAAATAAAAATACTAATAATGTCTTTTATCTAATTTACTCAATTTAAAATATTTGTTTTTATAAAAAACATTAAACAATTTGGAAAAAGAAACACCTCTGTTACGAAACACGTAACAATATATTATGTAAGCATTCTTTGTTACTTAGAAATGAGTGAGGTTTGAAATTTTGGCTGGTCAAAAGTGGCAGAGATGTCGATTTAACACTTTTGCTTCAAATGAGTTAACTTCACTTCCTAAAAATATCCTCCAAAATCATTATTAAACAAATTGGATCTCACAGTGAGATGTCATTGGATGGTGTGAATAGGGACATAGTTAAACTACCCCACCCATCCAAATACCTTAACCCCCTTCTTAAGACAAATCAATTGAGCGTTTGAATTCAAGTTGGGTACTGATATATTTGATACATTATCAGTTATAGATGTAAAAGGTGTTAACATATGTGACCCGCCATATCAAATCCAGTCGTAAGTCGGGATTTCTTTTACCCTGTGCCAATGCATTCTCCTATATATGCGAGTCGACCATAGGTCGCCTCGCATATATAAGAGAATGCATTGGCCTAACAATTTTTTATCATTCTTTTTAAATAAATGTTTCTTACAATTTTTAGGACATTAAATAAAAAACATCCATTACCCTGCAGGGAGCTCCAACACATATATAGAAGCATATAGAAGAGTGTCGTCTACTCATGTTTGTCTGGGGCTATGTATGGGTGAAATTGTAAAATTGTTAAAGAATACAAGAAAAAATTATTAAAATTGTAAAAAATTGTTAGGCCAATGTATTCTCTTATATATGCTAGGCGACATATGGTCGACTCGCATATATAAGAGAATGCATTGGCACAGGGTAAAAAATCCCGAATTACGACTGGATTTGATATGGCGGGTCACATATTATGTAAATACAAGCTGTTAACTCTTTTTTTTAGCTCACCTGAGACGAAGTCTCCGGTGGAGCTATAGTCACCACTCCTCGTCCGTCCGTCCATCCGTCCTGTCCGTCCGTCAAGAATCATCTTCTCCTCCAGAAACTGAAGACCTAATGTGTTCACGTTTGGTGTGGATGTTCCCTAGATTAATCACATTCAGATTTGTTCAAATGAGGTCACCCGGTCTAATAGTTGCAAAGCTAGGTCCATAACTCTTACCCACCATAGTAATTCTAACAACGACTTCTCAAATTTCATTGGGCCGAATGGGTTCATATTTGGTACAAAGGTTCCATGGGGACTGTGGTTCAGATTTGTTCAAATGAGGTCACTGGGTCGAATGTGGGCGGATTCAGTGACATAACTAAAAAAATATAAAATAAAATAAAAAATTCAGATTTTTTTATTTTGTTTTATTTTTTACACATTCCACATGCCCCAGATCCAACCCCCACCCTGCCCTCAACCAACATCCCTTCCAACCAATATCATCTCCCAACTTCCAACTTTAATACCTCTTCTGGCCAGAAGCAGATATTATATAATGTATCTCTGTAAAGAGACACAGGTTATTAATTTACATTAGTTTAATAGATGTCATCTGGTGGGCTTGTGTAACAACACTGTAGCAAATTAAAACAAAATGTTGTTCCCAAGCCTGAATTTAGTGTGTCTGACATCTGCAGAATGAGGTCCCCAGAGGGTGAATTTAGTGTTGCTACCACGTACAGCAGGCTAGCATCACCAAATACCCCCTCCATGGACCTAATTCTGCTTAGGCATCATCTTCTGGGAAGTATCTTAAGTATCAAATTGAAATTTAGTTTTAGTTACTTTTTGACTTTGTCCCTTCTGTTCAGTGTCTATGTCCCCCTAATTTGCAGGAGATAAAATGCATAATTGAGGTGCTCAATGCGTGTGCGTCACCAACTTCAACTGTAGAACTTCAATATGTTCATATGGCTGTTGATGCCTAATCAGACTGATGGTGAATTCGGTGATACTAGCCTGCCTTGTGGAATAGTGTCATTAAATTCACCTTTTGGGGACCTCATTCTGCAAATGTCAGACACACTAAATTCAGGCTTGGCTGTTTCGTATTATTTTCTTAACCACCACTTATCCAGATGAAATCATACTCTGATTTGTCAAAGAAAAATTGGGGGGTATATTGAATTGGATTTGTCTGTCAGGCAGTCCTTCCAT
Organism: Siphonodentalium dalli; assembly: GCA_032622095.1. Lineage (NCBI taxonomy): Eukaryota > Metazoa > Mollusca > Scaphopoda > Gadilida > Siphonodentaliidae > Siphonodentalium > Siphonodentalium dalli. Next base: position 265,567,365 of record CP136063.1, read on the forward strand.
TCATCTCTCTGTTGGGATGTCTATCAACAATTGTTTTATTCTCCATATTACAGACTGAATGTGTTTATATATTCAGTGTGCATGTTCCCTAGGTGACTCACAATCAGATTTGTTCAAATAAGTTCTTCAGATCAAATAGGGCCATAACTCTTTCCCTCCATTGTAATTCTTAAAACAATTTCTGCTCAAGAACCATTGGGCCTATATAGCTTATATTTGGTATCAAGGGGCCTTGTGTGACCGGGGTTCAGATTTGTTCAAATGGGGTCATTTTTAGGAAATGAGGTCCCCAGATGGTGAATTTTGTGATGCTAGTCCACCTTGCGGAATAGTGTCATTAAATTCACCTTTTGGGGACCTCATTCTGCAAAGGTCAGACACACTAAATACAGACTTGGCTGTATCAATAGTATTTTGTTAACCAACACTTATCCAGTTGAAATCATACCCTGATTAATCAAAGAAAATTTGGGGGTATATTGGATATTGGGGGTATATTGATATTACTAGATGAATGGATCTCATAGATGGGGATTCACATTGTTCTAATAGGGACAGAGAAAAGAGATTTAACTCTCCTCTATGCTGTTTGGTACTGGTATAATAATATTGATTTCTAGCCAGCCTGGGTGGGGGCAATGGGGAGGGAGTGTAGAGGGGGCGGAGTTTTGACCCCCTACTTTTATCAAAATTTAAACAGTTGAAAATTTCATGCCTGATACAACATTAGTTGTAGATTAGATGTTCCCACCAAAAATAGGTTAGAATTGTTCTCATAGTTTGGTTTGAGTTTCCAACATGTAGGTTTTTAAATCAACAGTCCATAACTCCATATGTTCCTACTTCAGGTTAAACTGTTGGACCGAATTGGCCACAAATTTCAACTTTATGGGGGTGTCAGGTTGGTACTTTTATAAAGTTTGAGAGCTTGAAGTACTGGTACCAGTTGTAAAATTCAACCTAAGAGGGATGTGCAAAAGGATTTTTGTGAACTTAGTACTGTGGTATAGTTGTCTTCTTTAAAATGTAAGAGGTTGGAGATTTGTCAGCGGTGTGCAATTAGAAATGTCAAGGTGAAGGGCCTTGCTCATCTGAGAACCTCCAGCTATGTCTATGTTTAGAACTACTTGTCTTATAAAGTTATTTTGTCAAGTACTGACTCTTGTATTCCCAGTCTTCTCCGTCTTTACAATCTGGCGAGCTACCCACGGTCATTGGCTGTCTTGTTTTGTCTATGCTAATGATATGTAGATCTATTGGGCTGATAATTTCAAAGAAAAAATGTCAGTGTTGCTAGTATGGGGGTAACCCTTCCTTAAAGTGTGTAAGGAATGGTTACCCCCATGCTCGCAACACTACACAACATCACTTTATAAGGCAAGTAGTTCTAAACATAGACATAGCTGGATGTTCTCAGATGAGCATGGGTCTAAACCTTGAAATTTCTAATTGCACACCACTGACAAATCTCCAACCTCTTACCTTTTAAAGAAGACAACCATACCACAGTACTAAGTTCACAAAAATCGTTTTGCACACCCCTCTTAGTTTGAATTTTACAACTGGTACCACTTTTAAGGAAAATGAATTCACTTCAACTCTTAAAATATACCGTTTGAAAATTATGAGATAAATTTATCTCATATATTGGGATTTATATTTGTTCAAATAGGGGAAGAATATTCGCAGAAATTTATTTTTCCCACCACTCACCCTACATGTATATATGCTGTTGAATGCAAGTTTAGTACTGTTATAATACTATATAGATTCCTAATTATTTCTAAGCAGATAGGGGTCGGGTAGGTGATGACATACATAGATTCCTAATTATTTCTAAGCTGATAGGGGTGGGGTATGTGATGACAATGTTAGGGGCAAGAGAAGAGAGTGTGGAGGAGGTGCGTTTTACCCCATACTTTGATAAATATTTTAAACAGTTGGCAACTTTAACCCTGATACAACTAGTTATAAAAAACACCCAAAAAATGGGTTAGAATTGTTCTCATAGTTTGATTTTCCAACCAGTGTATGTCTTAGACCAACAGTTCGTATTGTCCGACTTCCAGTTGGTCCGCAATTGCCACATTTTTTAACTTCATGGGGGATGTCAGGTTGGTCATTATTTTTTACTTTATGAGGGATGTATGGTTGGAAATTTCCCAAAGTTGAGGAGCTTAAAGAACAAGTTATAGAATTCCAACGGATGTGCAAAAGGCATTTTGTGAAGTTAGGAGTGTGGTCTGTTGTCTTGTTTAAAAGGGTAGGGGTCGGATATTTGTCAGTGGTGTGCAATTATAAATTTCAAGGTGAAGACCCCTGCTGGTCAGAGAACCTCCAGCTATGTTCCTGTGTAGAACTGCTAGTCTTACGTGATTTGGACAAGTATTGACTGCTGTAGTCTTCAGAGTCCCAGTCTTCTCAGTCCTTGCAGTCAAGTATGCAACGCCACAGTCATTGACTGTCTTGTATATTTTGAAATTAAGATTTTTTTCCTCGGTTTCATGTTGATAGCTTTAGTTAGTCTTGATTTGTTGCCAACAAACTTATTTTGTGGCTGAATTAATTGTCTCAAAATACAAGCTGTGGGTGTTAATTATACTGGTTTATGTGTTAATTATACTGGTTTATGTGTTAATTATACTGGTTTATGTGTTAATTATACTGGTTTGTGTGTTAATTATACTGGTTTGTGTGTTAATTATACTGGTTTATGTGTTAATTATACTGGTTTGTGTGTTAATTATACTGGTTTGTGTGTTAATTATACTGGTTTGTGTGTTAATTATACTGGTTTATGTGTTAATTATACTGGTTTGTGTGTTAATTATACTGGTTTGTGTGTTAATTATACTGGTTTGTGTGTTAATTATACTGGTTTGTGTGTTAATTATACTGGTTTGTGTGTTAATTATACGGGTTTTCGACTGATAACTCAAAGTTATGGAACCTTTCTTAACCCTTTACCCAACAAACCGGCCAAAACCGGCCAAATAAAGCTTCAACAGCCTAAAATATCTTCGGTCTGTCTCAATAGAACCATACAAATATGGATATCATTGGAACCGGCTCCTTGACCACATTGTGATGGTTACAGTTATGCCCTGTGCCAATGCATTCTCTTATATATGCGAGTCGACCATAGGTCGCCTCGCATATATAAGAGAATGCATTGGCCTAAAAAAATTCTTTTTTTAACACTTTTTACCATTTTTTCTTACATTCTTTAACAATTTTATAATTTTTAATGTGTTAAGCCAATGCATTCTCTTATATATGCGAGGCGACCTACGCCTCGCATATATAAGAGAATGCATTGGCACAGGGCCCTTCTGTTGGGTAAAGGGTTAAATGAAATTTGAAACAAGCTCACGGGCGTATTATGCCACCTTGTCGGTGCTCTTGTTCGTCCGAAATACGTGTATAAATTATATGCAACATGATTCGTTGTTCCTTTCAGCCTTCTTCGTTGCCACTCGGGTGTTTGAATGCCTGGGTCTGATCTTCGGAATCGTTGGAACCTTCTTCGTGTTCTGCTACTCATGTGTGAACCAGTTCAAGGCCAATCTAAACATCAGACAAGGCGGTCGCATTTGCTGCATTCTCGCCGGTGAGTAGCTATTTGGTTATTTGAAGCGATATTATATGTACTTATTGACCTGCATGATATGACATACGCTATTGACAGAGCGTATAACGGATATAAAGGATCTCCAGCGAGTTATGTAGGGATATAAGAAACGAGTTTCATAAAATCTTGTATCCCAACATAACGAGTTGAAGATCTTGTATGAAAAAATAGAGCTTTTTGCCTTTTAACAAATCAAAATCCTTTTAAAAAGCTGCAAAATACATTCAGCTCTAAGCTCTTTCCATCAATGTATCACATTATTATAATCAATAAATTTGAAAATGATCAAGGAAATATGGGTTGATACAAAAATCGGACTTGGCACTGAAAGGGTTAAATTGACTCTGGAACAATGGGGTCACTTCCATGATTCTGGTTAGTCATGCTCCAGGCGAGTTGTTTTGTATTCACGCTCGATAACAGGAATGGAGGTTCGAAATTCGGCGTATATATACGTTGTTTGTCTACTTCTTGTTTTTGTTAGTTTTATGTACAAATAATAGGTCATGAGTAGAGACATTTTGTTTTAACTTACTTTAACATCCCTCCAAATGAATAATAGATCATTCTGATGTACACTTTTTAACTGATTATGAAAATCCATTTAGTATAGAAAGGGTTAAGCCACCTTTCGAATTAAACCAACTTAGCAAATTAATAAACCTCAGAGAAAATGCACCTTTGTGGTATTCCCAGTCTGCTGGTACGCAAACCAGCTAAGATATTGGGATAGCAGATGCTGTGTTTACGTCCCAGAACGCCCCGATAGCCTTACTATGACAGCGAGTACTCGCTATAGTCACCAGCTCACATAAAACCACAAACTTGAATAAATGTAATCAAATATCACAATTGCGACAATATAAACGGGTTTATTCCGTAGAAGACATGATATTTGTTCTGAGCACCACATTAATTGTCAATTGAAAGCGGTAATTTAATGTGAAACAAGAAATTATGGCATTGAAATCCATGTAAAAAAGGACGACCGTGCAGTCACGACGTACCTGCACTATACTCAGACTAATATGTGTTGACTTATATGAACGTCAAGATTTAATTAACTATAAATATTTCTTATAACGAATTACGTACACGAAGTTGGTTGCTTGTGGTAGGGGGATTGGGTCTGTACCTCATAATTATCATATTGTACTCATACATGTATCTTCCAGCCTTTCGATCGTGGCTCCCCGGGGCCATTTTTTTTACTGGCACATTATGCCCATTCTCAATTTGGATGAAATATTAGTTGTACTCGCCTCCACAACCCTTGGCCTTGGTTGGAAATTGGGGTTACCCCCTCATAATTTGGGTTGTTTGTTTCAAATCACAACCCAAATCATTAGAATATAAGTAAGGAAGAACATTCAATTTCCAAGAACATGTTTTGTTTGTAGGCCTACCTGTACAAATTCTATAGTGATTTTATAGGTTGGGATTTGATCAGTTTGAATACAATTGCATGGAGCTACATTTATACCAGCGCGGACTCGGAGCCATGCCATGCACTATGAAACAACGTCAACCCAACCAAACCTAATGCGAACCATGCCAACATTATGCCTGCTTTGTGTGCTTTGTCACGTCCCTGTCAAAACGTCAATAACTTTCGCGGGAAAATGCGCGTGCCAATATGACGTCGCTTTGGATACAACATATGACGTAACCTAACAGTTTAGGTGAACATGCTTCTACTAATTTACTAAACTAAAGAAAAGTTTATTTAGTTATATAATAAACGTTCAAGATATTTACGATATGAATTATGTTGTTTTCGCGAGGTGGCTAAGGAAAATTTGCTGTTTTACGTAAATTTCCGACATTTCCCGAATGTCATAGCAACCCGAGTCCGGTCGACAATATTTATGATTTAAGTCATGATTATTGTTCAAAGAATAAACCATGTAATGCCTGAACGCAATGAATACTGTTATGTTGGCTATATGAAAAGTGACATTTTGTAGTTTTAATTTAATTGCAATGACGTTTCAAGATGGCGGCCCCTCAAATCCAAGATGGCGGCGCTCCTAATTCAAGATGGCGGCGCCCATGTTCGAAAGCGAACTTAGTATAAGGACGACCTGCGCATATGTTGCTGCGCAACATATGCGCGGCTGGGCTGCGCCCAGCTGGTCGTCCTTAAAAAATAATATAATCGTAAGGTAAACAAACAACCCCACGCGGTCGTAAATTGAATTTTATTAATTCCATCACGAATACCCGGTAATTTGGAAATTGGAAATTACAGATATATCGCTTGACGTTCTGTCTAAGAAATGTTTAACTAATACGTAATAGAGGATCACTTACAATTAAAATAAACACATAACCGTGATCAATCAGTTTATTTCTCATAATGCAATACATAACATTGGAATGGAGATAATAATTGTTAAATGTATATATACAATATGTACATAGGTATATGTGAACTTCCGGTTGACAAATGTTGTCTTACATGGATACATTGCACACCCTTCATCGATACTTATATGTTACACTGTAACATGTATATCAATATTGTATTTATATATATAAGCACATATAAGTAAATAGATTCATTGTATATGCTTACATATACAAATTTATAAATATATATGAATAACTATGTGTATGCGTATATCGGTTCTGTTCTTGCACAAATTGTGATATTGCTTGTTCTACGTATTGTCTTGCTGAGTTATTCGGTCATTTCCCAATTTACATGCTTAATAAATTCGCGCAACTTGCGGAGATGTGTAACATTGTCGTCATTGAGTAAATCACTCATCAATATTGTATTTAGTCGGGGAGCCAATAAGGTCCACCTGCACCACCCCCCCCCCCCCCCCCGATGATTACAAATAACCTTATTTTTATTGTTCCCTATGGTATCCAGATAAAGAATCCGGATTTCACCGAAATATAAAGGTGGCCCTACTAGGTGCTAGAGCCATTTGAATCCAAGATGGCCGCCATTTCCTCTAATTCCGACCAGCTGTATTTCATCGTTGTAATAGATCGGTTGTTAGCAAAAGACACAGACAAAATGTATGCCATTTTGTTGGTATGATGTCCTTCTTCAAAATGACGGCAAATAATTTCGAAAACAAATCAAAATGGCCGCCGAAAAATGACGTCATATGCACGAAAATAGGAAATTTAATTAATATTTCACCATATCTTCCATTTTTCTTCACATTAATCATTAGTAAATGGCAATGTTTTTGAGACAGTCATCAAGCGTGATATTATAGCGTCATTTAAAGACATTTGCCATTGACGAGGGTTCAGTAATAGATACAGAAAGAGGATTTGAAAAATAGGGGTGAAATTTTCGATTTTTTTTGCAAGACGATTTTGCTGTATTTAATCGTTGTAATAGATCGGTTGTTAGCAAAAGACACAGACAAAATGTATGCCATTTTGTTGGTATGATGTCCTTCTTCAAAATGACGGCAAATAATTTCGAAAAAAATTCAAAATGGCCGCCGAAAAATGACGTCATATGCACGAAAATAGGAAATTTAATTAATATTTCACCATATCTTCCATTTTTCTTCACATTAATCATTAGTAAATGGCAATGTTTTTGAGACAGTCATCAAGCGCGATATTATAGCGTCATTTTAAGACATTTGCCATTGACGAGGGTTCAGTAATAGATACAGGAAGAGGATTTGAAAAAGAGGGGTGAAATTTTCGATTTTTTTTGCAAGACGGTTTTGATAGTCATTTTATCGACAAACCACACAGGCTGTTAATAGAATGTCAACAACTATGTGCTTTATTTTATTGGACGGATGTTTTACTTCAATTGGAGATTAAATTGGTGTAGAAAATTTCCAAAATGGCCGCCGAAAATATGAAAAATGGTAAATATTGCCCCAGGGTGTCCTGCTATGGCTTACAAGTTGTGGTTGATATATAAAATTGGCTAATCTGTATTATATACATTGAATAATAACATGTCTGATACACCATGGATCATTGTTTCTATTGTCACCACTGACATCACCAGAAATATTGGATTTTTCACTCACAAACTTGATATAAATATCGAAAAAAAATCACTTTTCAGGGTTGGACAATTGTATTAATTAAAATGCAACTATCATTGGTATCAAAGGTATTTATTGTTTTGGTCTATCTTAAATGTGTCACACTACGGTGTTTATAGACCAAATTGCTCAAGATGGCTTCCAAAATGGCAACCAAATTTGTAAAAAGTTAAATTTTTACATATATCCCGAACATTATTATCTGCGTTATTCGACAAGGTAGCAAACTGTGACTCACTTGGTTATTATAGGTGTTAGTTAATTAACCGACAACTACGTTCTATTCTGTTTGTCCCAGTTCCGTATGGGGCATGACAAATTCATTTTAAAGTTGCAGTATGGAATTTTGCGGAGAACCTCCATTGTGATTCTGGCCATATTATTGAAAGGAAATGGGCAAAACTTTGAGACGGAACTGAGATGAACCATAATATGTGGCTATTCTGGCCCATTATGATAAAAAGTGATCAACTGGATAAAAGATGGATGCCAATATGACAGCCAGGGAGTTACTGTATGATCATAGGTGATGTGAATATGTATACAGGGAGTTACTGTATGGTCACGAATGATGTGAATAGGTATACAACACCCCTCTTTTTCAAATCCTCTTCCTGTATCTATTACTGAACCCTCGTCAATGGCAAATGTCTTAAAATGACGCTATAATATCGCGCTTGATGACTGTCTCAAAAACATTGCCATTTACTAATGATTAATGTGAAGAAAAATGGAAGATATGGTGAAATATTAATTAAATTTCCTATTTTCGTGCATATGACGTCATTTTTCGGCGGCCATTTTGAATTTTTTTCGAAATTATTTGCCGTCATTTTGAAGAAGGACATCATACCAACATAATGGCATACATTTTGGCTGTGTCTTTTGCTAACAACCGATCTATTACAACGATGAAATACAGCTGGTCGGAATTAGAGGAAATGGCGGCCATCTTGGATTCAAATGGCTCTAGCACCTAGTAGGGCCACCTTTATTTTTCGGTGAAATCCGGATTCTTTATCTGGATACCATAGGGAACAATAAAAATAAGCTTATTTGTAATCATCGGGGGGTGGGGGTGCAGGTGGACCTTATTGGCTCCCCGACTAATTAGGACGTCGACCAGTTAACATTCATACTTTTGCGCCGTTTGCTTGATTAGCGAAAAAAGTTGTATTCACAGTGCGTGACATAATTAGTAGTGAACAATTAGACATGAGCGATAAGCGTTAAAGTGATGTGAAACACTCCGGTATGGTGATCAAATACAAATGGAGAATAATCTTGTTCAAAGTAGTATTTTTTGCAACATAGTATATTCAAATTGACAACACACATCATCATTCTTATATATTAATTAAATGAAGTGACTATAGATGGCGAAATCGTTTTCGTTAGTTTATCGCCGATATAGATGCGTCCCGAATCGAGTAGTAAATATTTACAATTGAGTAGTTCTGACGATGTTTTCTATGGAGTGGTACGGTCGATTAGCTTCAAATTTTCGGCGATGTTAGTAGAATGTTACATTCTTCCAGTTATCATAGCGCCTGAATACTAACTTATCAGTTTCACACACCCGAACAAGTACATTATATGTCTTTAAGGCAGTGGCCAATTTGAGTGGATTGTGAGCTGTGTTATGAGATGTGATCAGTAACACAGTGATAGTGGAGTAACATCATAGCCTTCGCCTTCGCCGGACTCAGATCGTAAACTTATAAGCACATTGGGTATAGTTATATATAAAACAAATTCAAATTCAGAGCACAAAACATATATGTGTGTAAACGAGTTGATTATGTTTATAACATGAATATAAGAAAGTTACATGGCTATTGATTATGCATGTAAAGTCATAACAATATGTATTTATACTCATATAGCATAGGATATTATTTGTACAGACAGCTGCGGCTTTGGTTGGGTTTCGGAAAACAGGTTTCCTCCTTTAAAAAGGGTTTTTTTTCCTGACCGTCGTCGCAGACCAGGTTGTTTGTAAAATTGTGTTACATGTAAATGTTCCATGTGCCCACTGGTATGCAGTTTTCATGTCTCCAATAAACGCCAGTCCGGTAACGGTGCGGCTCGTTTGCAACGAGTGTGTTTTTAATTATGAGAGAATTGGGAATAGTGGTAACAATCTGTGCCGGGCATTGGTAATTTTTTTTACACACGATGAGGTAGTGAAATTCGTCACCAATTATCCTTGTATCCCGTAATATGATGGGATTTTGGAATAAAATAACAGCGCACAAGTCTCGATTTGATTATGGCTGATTTTGGGTGTGCTGGATTGTTGGCATAGAAGCCGAACATTGAGGATTAAACTTCGGAACACTTCGGCTCTCAGTTGAAACTTAAACAAATCGATGTTGTCCTAATAAATCGGTTATTTAACATTATGACCATAAGATGTCACTCTTTTCGAAATATATAGCATCATGTAATGATTTGTTGGGTAAGATCGAATAAAAGAGCCGACAAATCCCGCCACCAAGTGTGGGCGTAAAGTCCGCTATAGGATGCCAATGGGGCGGTCTCGGACGTAAACACAGCATCTGTCTATCCCAATATCTTATCTGGTTTACGTTCCAGCAGACTCGGACTACTTTGTGGGGGGGGGGGTACCATGTGTGTGTACTTGTTATATAACTTCTCTCACATTCTCTTCCAGCCATTTCCATTGGAATTGCCCTTGCCATATTTGGAAGTCACTACCAGCGCAATCTTCATGCAGGATTCGGTTTGGCGGCATGTAGTGCCATTCTTTTCCTCTTGTCCTTCGTCTTCCAAATCCTCAACAGGCATACGTTGTAAACTAACACAGAGGGCAATCAGATGATCCACCAGAGGGCAACCAGATGATCCACCAGAGGGTAACCAGATGATCCACCAGAGCCGCCGATATGATGTCCTCTTCGTGTGATTATCATAACTTTCACGTGCAGTCTCATTTTCGAGCGAGATCTCGACAAGGCTCTGTTCACACTCTGGCAAATTTGCCTTGCAATTATTTCCGAAAAATCGTGGCAAATGGCTAGTTTGTTAGATCTGAAGTATAAACTATTTATGAAATACAAGCGAAGAATTATTTACTACACGGAAGGAGAAATCTCTGTAATTTCATAAGTTATAATTCTGCAACTGAAATATAACCGACATTAGCATTAAGAAATCAGATAAGAATCAACAGTGCAATCACTCGTGGAATTGCATATTTCTAATTAGCGATATAGCAATCTAAGAGACGTATTCCTTAACCCTGTCTATACTAAATACTCATTGACGAGTAGTTCCCATTAGTCGTTTGTTGAACTTATTATCTGAACATTTCACACCTATGGATACGAATCCTTCAGAACTTTTATAATATTTTTGTCTGACTGTCGTCTGGTAATTTATCATGAATACCCCTCCAAATGAATAATAGACCATTCCAATGTATATATTCATAATCGAATTGGAAAATCCATTTAGTGTATACATAAAGGGTTAAATCGTAAAAGTTTCATCAAACTCTGCAACAGATAACCATCTTAGATGAATTGCATGGCAATTTGCCATCGTGTGAGCGTATCGTAAATCAGCTGATGCAAACACTGTGTTTGCAGCCTCCAACCAGCACGGCAATCGATTGTCTTGTTGGCTAAATTATTTGTTCTACTCATTCGAGAATACTGCCATTGTTGTTTAAACATACATCTCGATTTTCATATAGTCAGGCACACGGGAAGTTCACCCCCCCCCCCCAAGCTCCATTTGTCATGATTGTGTCTACTGTGGAGGGATGAACATGCAAGGTGCATGCATGTGATCAATTATACAAGCAACCATTATTATTTTGATTTTCAAGCTACAGGTTCCGTGAACTACATATGACCTTTGTGATTTGAATACTTAATAAGTAATCCCCTGCCTCCAACAAGCACACTGTATACTGTAATCATTACACTTCCTGTCTGGGAAGACCCCTTGCATCGACGCCTAATTCCTTTCAAAAACCAACTCACTAAGTATTTTTCACCCGCCGTAGTCAATGGAGATTAACAGACCAGCATTTCTCAAAATTGGATAACCCCAGTTCGTGATTAAGCTCCAACACTAATTGTATACCCCACAAAACCCAATCATGTCCAAAAATGGCACGTCTGTGTGATCTGATCCCGTTTGACAGTCTATAAATCGTGAATTAACTATTGAGCGACATTTATGAATGTACGTCTAAGTGTTTGGTACATGCATTTTAACCCTTCACCCAACAGAACGGTCCTGTGTCAATGCATTCTCTTATATATGCGAGTCGACCATAGGTCGCCTCGCATATATAAGAGAATGCATTGGCTTAACATATTAAAAATGATAAAAATGTAAGAAAAAATTATAAAATTGTTGTAAGTTTTTTTTTAGGCCAATGCATTCTCTTATATATGCGAGGCGACCTATGGTCGACTCGCATATATAAGAGAATGCATTGGCACAGGGCATAACTGTAACCATCACAATGTGGTCAATGAACTGGTTCCAATGATATCCATATTTGTATGGTGTTATTGAGACAGACCGAAGATATTTTAGGCCTGTTGAAGCTTTATTTGGGCGTTTTTTGTCGTTTTGTTGGGTAAAGGGTTAAGTGTAAACCTACATGTAGTCTCAAGTAACTGATTGTGCTGTATATGTTTGTTTGTGTCATGATTTGGTGCTTAGTCAATTATACTCATCGCGCCAGTTTGACATGATGTTGGCATTTCAACAGCCCGACTTGTCGCTCGAGTTTAAACCGTAATATTTAAACCTGGTTTCTCAGTAATATCATTATATGAGAATGTGAAACATCGTACTGTTTCGTATCGCAAATGCGCTTTCTGCGTATCTGGGTCAGAGAAATTGCAGTCTCTTTAAAAAGTCGACGAAAATCCTATCGTATGTACGTCTCTAGATTTATGATTTTAAATTAATTTCTGTATTGGTGGGATTCCCCCCATTTTATTGGAGAGTTGCGCAGAGTACGCTCGATTTCATTGGTTAATGACCTAACAGATCACTTCACAGATCAGGGGTCGATGATATGTTGACAATTTTCCCACGCATTGTCAAACACAACTAATGTTGAATACAGGCGATTATCCATAATTCATTACACTCATCGCAATATAGCATACATCATCTTCGAGTTTCTATCAGTCAACGATGTTCATGACTGATTATTCTTTCGCATCTTCTTGTATTTATAACTATTTGTGAATACTACGATTCTCACAAACATTTACTGCGTCAGGAATGCACTCCATATTACGTCGTGTCGTAGAAATAGAATAAAATAGAGAGAACTAGAGACGTACATGCGACAGGATTTTTCGTCGGCTTTTCGAAGATACTTGAGAAATTGGTGCAATCATATTTACACACCAAAAGCTATTATAGTATAATGAAATCCGGCTGAGAGTCCCACAGGCTGCAAGCGCCCGCATATGGCTAATTAACCCTTGATGATGGGAGCTGCGCTGTTGCAGCATTGAAGACCATGTGCCAGTGTATTCTCATATATATGCGAGTCTCCCATAGGGAGCCTCGCATATATAAGAGAATGCACTGGCTTACAAGGTCAATGTAAATATTGTTAGACCAATGCATTCTCTTATATATGCATAAGAGAATGCATTGGCACAGGGTTTTCGCAAACAATCAAGAAGCAAACAGTCATGAAATGGTTTAAGCCTTTCTATACTAACATTTCTTATGGTGTACTCATCAATGATGCTTTAGTATAGAAATTGTTAAATCTGTCATGGTTCATTCAGATATTTGCCTCTAATAGTAATACAAGCGGTTCCGGGCGTATATCAACGGTTGTTCGGGTGACAGTAAGACAAATCGACAATTGCAATGTCAGACTTAAAGCCTGGTGTTTAAACCGGAGATGACGAATCGGGTCATAGGGTCGTGATCACGTGGCTTGTAAAATAATTGCTGTTTGTGGCGAAAGCAACGACGATAAAGGCAGCAAAACGATGTATAATTTTCACTCTAGTTTCGGCTGCATGGTTTTATTATCAATGTTGTTCTCATTCCTCTGGTTAAAGCGGAATTGTTTTTATACACAACTATAGAACTCACGTAATGAATATAGCGTAGTCATTAAAGGTTGTGGCTTCCAAAATCCCACGTGGCCTTTGTGCCTGTAGTCTTGCTAATTAATGCTATGTATTAATGTGCATGTAGTCTAGCTGCAGCCTAAGCCTAGTGGTTTATAATACATTCAGCATATATGGGAGTTGGCAATTATAGTCAGACCTCTGTTTGACGATTCTCAACATTTGACTGGTTGAGATCAATCCAATATTCCACGTTTTATTGGTTGAGATCAATCGAATTGTCCAAGTTTTATTGGTTGAGATCAATCGAATTATCCACATTTTATTGGTTGAGATAAATCGAATTATCCACGTTTTATTGGTTGAGATAAATCCAATTATCCACGTGTTATTGATTGATATCAATCCAATATTCTACGTTTTATTGGTTAAATCAAGATAAATCCAAGATATGTCACATGTTCACGTACAATTGATTGAAGATATGTGTTTTCAGTAAATGTAGTTATTTTCACAATATATATGTTTGTGTATATTAGCATATATTGTTGCTAGAGGTGCTGGTACCTTTTCTTTTATTACCCAAGGTGTGTTCAATAATACTAAAAAAGCATTGGCATTTCTGTCAGGTTTTAGCCGTGGTGATCCCCCCGCTATATATGTGATTATAAATTTGTATGAATTAATTTGCGAAAATAGAGCAATGCTACATACATTAGACACATGTAAGTGTCTCGAAGATAGTTTTCATGTTGTCTGACTGTTTATAGGCAAAACGTATATTTTCCAATTCACGAACAGCTATAATGACGTAAGTGGCGAAACAACGTACCCGTTTTACGCTATATGCAGCTTGTTCATCTTCATCATACGGATTTTTAATATATTCTTGATAAGTTTCCTTCACAAAATCATCTATTTTGGGTGACGATTAAACATAATGGTGCTGATTATCACAATGTATGTTTAGTTCCACTCATACGGTGTTGATTTTTAAACCAGGCAAAAACCTGTTTGCACGTAATATCCGGAATTATTTATAGGTTTCGTTATCCACATAGCACATTCTTGTTTTGTAACTCATTGTCTCTGCGATTATCATGTGCCTTAAATTACATAATTACGTTCTAAATGATAATAGTGCACGTTTGAACTCACATTTGTTATAAAAATGCATAATTTAGTGTTGACAATTATCTCCTTGTTATATGCATATAATAATTGTCAGCACATCCAAATGACCTTGAATGTGTGTTCAGGGTTGCAGTCTAATGATGTGAGTAATTAGTATGTTGGTGAGAAAAATGCCGATGTGAACAAGCCTTGGAATAGTGGGTCTGTCATTTGCAGAATGAGATCCCCGGATGGTGACTTTAGTAATCCTCTGGGAACCTCATTCTGCGCTCTGCTTATCATATCTAAACATCACAGTAAA
Organism: Siphonodentalium dalli; assembly: GCA_032622095.1. Lineage (NCBI taxonomy): Eukaryota > Metazoa > Mollusca > Scaphopoda > Gadilida > Siphonodentaliidae > Siphonodentalium > Siphonodentalium dalli. The sequence continues at coordinate 265,582,569 of CP136063.1, forward strand.
TGAAGAATAGACCATTTCGAAGTGTCACGTTATCAGAAGTGAATGAGTTAAAGGAACCTAAGGCCTTCGTAATGAACATATGTAAAACAACTATCATCAACAAGTACATGTAAACATATATCAACTTTGTTCCTATTATCACTAACAATAATACTCCAACAATGTTATCTCACATCACATGTCAAAACCATTGTTATGTATAGACAGTAATGATAAAATTGAATTGCCGATACATTTGTAATTATAGTCCAGTGAGATACCAAAGTTTCGTCAACACTTTACGGTAAACATTGTAAAAAATTCAAAGCATTGAAAAATATCATGAAAATCTTATTCAGACTAAAACATGTGAACTTGTTAGTTATTACACGATTGTAGCAATGTTTGTTGACAAATCAATTTAACATTTTCCTTTGTATACACAATTTCGTTACTGAAGAACTACATATAGCAATAATGAATTTAAGAACAAGGTTTATTTATTTATTCACGCTCAGTGGTGATGTTTTTACAGGCTTTGATTTGTTTTGCACATTTACCCACTACGAGTGCCTTGGATCCCTTTAATGTAATCACGTTCTGATTCTCGCGGCAACGCGCGACATACACATTGTGACCAATAGAGCCGTTAGTCTCGTCCAAGCCTGCAAATAGTGTGTCTGTCATTTTCAGAATGAGGTCCCCAGAGGGTGAATTTAGTGATACTATCCAGCACAGCGGGCTAGCATCACCAAATTCACCATCTGGATACCTCATTCTGCTTCGGCCTCATCTTCTGGGAAGTATCTATAGTATTAAATTAACATTGGTTTTAGTTACATTTCCCTTCTAGGAAGTTTCTATATCCCCTAATTTGCAGAAGATAAAATTCATAATTGAGGTGCCCAATGGGTGAACATCACCAACTTCAATCTGATCCTAGGTCTGCCATAGCAGTTGAGGGCTTTAGCAGAATTAGGTCCCTAGAGGGTGAATTTAGTGATGCTAGCCCGCTATGCGGGGTAGCGTCACTAAATTCACCCTCTGGGGACCTCATTCTGCAAATGACAGACACGCTATTTGCAGGCTTGGTCTCGTCATTAGCCTTGGTATATTTGATGTGCCCGTATGTAACAGTTGGAATTCCGCAAGCCGCATATCGTTCGTTTGCTTATTTGAGATACAATTATAACAGCATCACGCGATATCGGGAACTTATTGATCGTCAGGCACGCAGTGGCAATTGATGGAATTCCTATCCCGACACACATGCAGTAGCTATATTGACGACATAACCGCATAATGCTTGGTTGTATACATGTGGTGACGCTGTGCCAGTTCGGGCTTGGGTCCACGAATCCACGTACATGATAAATCAAGACAATGATGGGATCATACAATGTATACTATTTTGCGGATAGCGAGCATGAGCATTATGTGTAGAACTGCTCCGATTGGCCTGTTGGAGAGTATCACCCCCCCCCCCCTCTTCGGTACGCGGGATTCAGGGTGTTTTGAAGCCGTATACGCGGGATTCATACCCCCGAATTAACTGGTATTCGGGTTCAAGCAAAACATCTTGGACGCAGGTTTTGATGGCGCAAAATAATATTTTGTGCTAGTTATCTGTATGAATGAGTGGGTAGAATAGCTTCTTGGGCATATTCGACCACCATGCCATCACAGAGTATCATTAATCGTATCATAACGGCCACATACGCCTATAACGCGACCGGCGTCTCTTCGGTCGTTAACCGGAAAGCGTCCGGAGACTATATTTGATTTGTGTTCCAATTCCAAACTTTGAATTAACCGGTATATTAAAACAGTCAATTTGTATGTCATTTATCGCATATTATTTCTTAACATGTATTCATGATTCACCCCCCCCCCCAATCAACTGGTATTCAGGATTCAGGGGGAGGGGTGATACCCTCCTGTTGTTAGTTGAAAGCCTCATGCATTTACTATGGGAGGTTTGGAGAGGGTCTATAAAACTTATACACAATGCGCGCAAAAGCCTAAACATGTGAATGCATCCGGTATTGTCGTTATTTTATACAGTACGTATGCATATATATGTATCGCAAGGAATGTATTACAATATACAAGTATTAGACAATTACTAAACGACCAACGCGATACAAGCTCGCTAATGTGTGACCTTTAAATGTTGAATATTATCAGGGCCGGAAAACCTGTACTTAATAATTTGCTCGAAAATAGCGGCAAGATGTCAGGCCTGACAAATTCAACATTCGTTTTGTTTATGGTTTCCAAAGATATCAACACGAAATTTCACTTCAAATTTGGTGACGGAAGTCACTAATATCGTCTCTCAGCAGTCATATTTGGGGACGGGATTCAGAGTGAGTCATGGAAAATTTGGTTGTGTTATTTATACAGGTGAAGAAAATGATGAATACTCACTTCGACGCCATTTTCTAGCAAATTATGACATAGGGTCCCGGCCCTCGATGCATGTCAAAGTTTAGTTACATCTTTATGCTGTTCCTTGTACAACCTAACACCCTTAAATATGCTATATCTCTTCCAGGCATCACTTCCAACAACACCAACAACAACACATAATGTCTATGGAATTCTTTTTCAAGGCACGTTTCAACTATATCACCAAAAGCACATAATATAGAATTTATATTTAAAAGGATATATTTCTAAACAATAATACTGTAATTTTCTATTTAAGAAATAGCCACATTTTCCCCTGTTCCTATAAATAAAACAGTTGGAGAAAACATTTTTTTAGTGACATACAGAAGCTAATGTTGACTGTTCTCAGCATTACTCAAAATTAATATCCCACTGAATCTATACAGAAAGTTCAGGGAAGAGATACAAAACTTGATTTTAAAAGTGTGTAGCTACCTCTATACCGTGCCTTATACTCGTCACACTCCTTATATGGTCAACGCTTGTCGTGGCAGCTTGTGTGCTCTGGTTTACGCGGAAGTTCGGTTGCCTAACTCTTCTGTAGCGGACGTTACGCCCAGTGTCGGTAGTTTACGTCCAGTGTCGGTAGTTTACGCCCAGTGTCAGTAGTTTTCGTAGATTTTAATCGACTTTATCAAACAAGTCAATACCAAATGTTACATTTATCGGAGAGAGTGGTATCTCGGCTTACGGTTATAATTATGTATTATAATCTAACTGTCGTGTTTAAGTTACGTTCTGAATATGCCGTGCAATTAGGAGTATAACCTCACATGTATCTGTTTGTTTACGTCTATAGAGAAGACCTGAACTGTTACCAGAGGTCAAATGAGTTCGTATTCTTCTGAAATTATCTCAACATTGTGATAACAATTAACTGTTTACTTTCAGTTGCTAACTCTTGTGGAGTTGGGAGCAAATATGCTTTCTATATGGGATAGACGGGGTTATTTTCACAATTGTCATCTTTTATTATCGCCATTGGTGATGTTAGATGAGCGGGAAATTTACGCTTAAAGTCTGCTATAGAAGAGTTAAGTAAACGCACTTCGACGTAAACCAGTCTTGCCCCTACTGATTTCACTAGCTGGTTTACGCAGTAGGAACTCGGATCAGATACTCCCAGGGGTGTTATTTTACAGAACTTTTTCTGAATTCATATTTTTTGTAAAATGTACATGCCCCAGTCCATTCCCCACAATTTACTAGATGTGCATTAATGTCAATGTACATGTAATTTAAAGTTATTATACAACTGTCATTTGTCAGAAATTAGCTCTAAAACTCTAGCAAGAGTCAGCCATGCATACAGACAAATAATTGTCATTCAATTGCTCTAATATTAACGAAAAACAATCGAATACACATTTCTCTTATTCCAACAGTTTTCACTAAAAATTGTCAAATAGATAGCCATTTATGACGAGTTTATTGTCCAATAGAGGGCCATATATGACGAGTTTATTGTCCAATAGATAGCCATATATGACGAGATTATTGTCCAATAGATAGCCATATATGACGAGTTTATTGTCCAATAGATAGCCATACATGACGAGTTTATTGTCCAATAAATAGCCATATATGACGAGTTTATTGGTCAATAGATAGCCATTCATGACGAGTTTATTGTCCAATAAATAGCCATATATGACGAGTCTATTGTCCAATAAATAGCCATATATGACGAGTTTATTGGTCAATAGATAGCCATTTATGACGAGTTTATTGTCCAATAAATAGCCATATATGACGAGTTTATTGTCCAATAAATAGCCATATATGACGAGTTTATTGGTCAATAGATAGCCATATATGACGAGTTTATTGTCCAATAAATAACCATATATGACGAGTTTATTGGTCAATAAATAACCATATATGACGAGTTTATTGGTCAATAAATAACCATATATGACGAGTTTATTGTCCAATAGATAGCCATATATGACGAGTTTATTGTCCGATAGATAGCCATATATGACGAGTTTATTGGTCAATATATAGCCATATATGACGAGTTTCGTGATGAAAAATCGCCAGGCCAGTTTGCCAGCTGTACGAACGCAGCCTATGTTTTCGAGATTTTCAACCTATAATTCTCTTGCCAAATACTGTGCCTATATAGAGTATACCTCAGTTCCCTCAGTGTAGCTTATAACCTGTGTTCTTATAAATATCTTTGCATTTTAGTATATACATCAGCATGTCACGTGGTTTTATACTTGCAGCTTTTGCTATTTATACTCTTTTATGACATTTTCACAAATAAAATGTATTGTACAAACTGCGTTAACATTTTTGAAGCCCCGTAGCGTTTAGATTATGCCATGAATATCTACTATGGCTAACGCCCGTAGAGATCATATTCCACCAGTACAAAACCTTGGGAAATTTTGAAGTTTTGACTGGGAACCTAAAAGGTCAAAATAACACTGGGAATATATTTCTTAATGATTATATGTTCCTTAAAAGTGTACTATATTAACAGGTCCCAACTCGAAATTCCATGCTTTTCTGTGACTTTTGACAGCCGATGTCGCAATAAACATTCAATTAATTACCCAGAAAAAAATCCATAATTGTAAGAAACGCAAAGAGAAATCGCTCACAAACTACACAAAGTCACTTAAATCGTGAAATTTCGAGTTCACCTACAGTGCAGTACATTATTAAGAAACAGATAATAACAAAGAAATATAGTCCCTGTGTTATTTTTTATATTTAATAAGGTTCCCTTTCAAAACTTCAAAAAGTTCCCAGGTTTTGTACTGGTGAAATATGATCTCTACGGGCGTTAGCCATATAGTAGATATTCATGGCATGATCTACGTAGCGGTTAGTTACATGGCATTATCGACGTAGCGGTTCGTTACATGGCATGATCTACATAGCCGTTTGTTACTTGAAATTATGATAGCCTCTGTGACATTCCGGTGCAGCTCCGGATCAAAATAAATCGATAAATACGTTAAATTTTAAATAATCTTAAAGGCACGGGCGGCGTTCGTTGCAGAAATATTCATATTTGTTCAAATCGCCAACAACAGAAGGAATATTAAAATATATATAGTTTTGTTCATATGCTTCTGTTTACATAACACAGCGAAATTCTATTGGTTAATCACACACAAATGCTATAAACGCTCTTTATTATTTCCATATCAGGAAAACAGTAACAAATAACACTCTTTATGTTTACAATATCCGGATCTAAACAATAGCCAGGTAACGTAACGTTTTTTGCTTTTGTTTACATAACAAAGGGGGGGAAATGACAATAACATACTGTTTATGCCATATTTCTGTTTGGTATAAGAACAATGTCTGTCTATATTTTACTATTCTTTCTGTTTATGGCGGTTTTTGACGGAGGTGAATATTTTAACAGCATACCCACCGCCAACGCCGCCCGTATCTTTAACATACCCACCGCCAACACCGCCCGTATCTTAAACATACCAAACGCCGCCCGTATCTTTAAAATACCCACCGCCAACGCCGCCCGTATCTTTAACATACCCAACGCCGACCGTATCTTTAACATACCCACCGCCAACGCCGCCCGTATCTTTAACATACCCACCGCCAACGCCGCCCGTATCTTTAACATACCCAACGGCGCCCGTATCTTTAACATACCCACCGCCAACGCCGCCCGTATCTTTAACATACCCAACGCCGCCCGTATCTTTAACATACCCACCGCCAACGCCGCCCGTATCTTTAACATACCCAACGCCGCCCGTATCTTTAACATACCCACCGCCAACGCCGCCCGTATCTTTAACATACCCAACGCCGCCCGTATCTTTAACATACCCACCACCAACGCCGCCCGTATCTTTAACATACCCACCGCCAACGCCGCCCGTATCTTTAACATACCCAACGCCGCCCGTATCTTTAACATACCCACCGCCAACGCCGCCCGTATCTTTAACATACCCAACGCCGCCCGTATCTTTAACATACCCAACGCCGCCCGTATCTTTAACATACCCAACGCCGCCCGTATCTTTAACATACCCAACGCCGCCCGTATCTTTAACCCATTCTATACTAAATGGATTCTCCATAAAAGTCTATTATATACTTCTGGAGGGGTGTTCAGGAAATACCTGCATATGCCAGACATTATAAATTGTTGAAGGAATCCTATCCTTTCGTGGGATAATGTAGTTCTTGGGAAATGTTCAGATAATAAGTTCAACAAACGACTGAAGATTGTTTGTTGAACTTATTATGTGAACATTTCCTGATGGATAAATACTAATAAATGAGTATTTGGTATAGGAAGGGTTAACCCTTTACCCAACAGAACGGCCCTGTGCCAATGCATTATCTTATATATGCGAGTCGACCATAGGTCGCCTCGCATATATAAGAGAATGCATTGGCTTAACACATTAAAAATTATAAAATTGTTAAAGAATGTAAGAAAAAATGGTAAAAAGTGTTAAAAAAAAGTTTTTTTTAGGCCAATGCATTCTCTTATATATGCGAGGCGACCTATGGTCGACTCGCATATATAAGAGAATGCATTGGCACAGGGCATAACTGTAACTATCACAATGTGGTCAATGAGCCGGTTCCAATGATATCCATATTTGTATGGTTCTATTGAGACAGACCGAAGATATTTTAGGCTGTTGAAGCTTTATTTGGCCGGTTTGTTGTGTAAAGGGTTAACAGACAATCGCCACTGAGGCATCAACCTGCAGACATATTGTCACATCACTCAATTATATATGGAAACCCCCATGCAGTCTGGATAATGCGTGACATTGTTTATACATTTTACTGCATGTCCCAGGGGACATTTTATGACTTTATTGCCAACAGTTACTTAGAACTAGCTCCTTATAATTTTCCTTTGGGTATCATTACGAATACATGACGCACAGCACCGACTGCAAATAGAATGCATTAACCACAACCTGGTGAATATTAGATAGGTTTAGCCACACGCATTTGTAACTTGTAACGTGTGTTACTTAGAGGATATTACTTTGTTGGTTTGGATTTTTAGGCCCGATATCAGCATAAGACCGAAGGTTACCGAGGGCTGATATCAGTTCTAATTACTCTAATATCAAACCAACCAAGTGATATCCTATTTACTAATTAGATCGCTTCTCAGTAACTGACAAGTATTTCAAATGAGTGACATCACAGAACTTGATATCTACATGTTATTTACCACTGATAGAGTTGTCGATCGGGTTTCCCTTTGTACTGTCCGCGATCGGGTTTCCCTTTGTACAGTCGGCAATATATTCCCACTTTCGATATTTTCGGACTAGATCGTTCACCTCACATAATTAAAAACCCACTTGCCAAAATTTATGTTAGATTTGGAAATAAAAATATGTTTACTGTACACTAAATGTTAGAGCTTACCTTTTGCTGTTACGGAACGATATTTCATAAGTACGAAATTAATGAAATACTTTCGTCACCTAACTTCGTCTTGAATGTCGATCTATTGAGCGCTTTTATGAATTAGCTTTCTGACTCCATGCTTTCGGTCTCCATTTGGGGTTAAAAAAAATTTTAGCCAAAAGTTTAGCCAAATGTAATTTTTATTAGCCAAATTCGAAAAAGATTAGCCATTGGCTAATTTGGCTACCGACAGCGTGAACACTGTTTACCAGTGAAGTAGATTTACGCATGTCTTAAAACCATATTACTCGGATTTGTGATGTCGTAAAATGATATTACTCGGTTTGCTGATGCGATATTCACATAGTTCGATAACAGGCCGTTCTGGACAAAAATATCATATCTAATTAATAATATGGAAAATATATGTGGCTATGGAAATACACTAGATGGGGAATTCCACATGTTTTACGGTGCAAAATATATACGTTGATAGATATCGGGCGGGCGAAACTTGTTATCACAATGGGAAATATTATATTGTGCATGGCGCTTTGAAACCTGAAAGTAAGCTCTCTTGGTTTCGGGAATAAAATGAGGTCAAAAAATGAGTGAAATGCCTTTATACGGAGCATACATATAGCCGAAAAAACTCACTCAAGTCGTGGAATTTACAATGTAGGTAATTTGGGTCCCGATTTTCTTAACAACGGAGCATTAAAGAGCGTTACGTGTTAGCTCTATTCCTGATATGGTAAACATAAAGAGCGGTTATCAAACTTAGGTGCGAACAATGGAAAATAGATGGAAAATTGCTATGACTTACTATAGTCAGATTCATTTTAATTCTACCAAACACATGGTTTAAAGAATATATATATACATAACAAAGTCAAAATATATTGCTCGCAACCTCAGACAATTCAAGTTGAGATAATAATTACAACATGCTCTTTCATTGATGTGATAAATAAATACATTTCTAATGCAGTGAAATAAATAATTCGTCCTACAATGTTGACCTTAAGAGTCCTATATGCTTTTCCTTTACCGGATCATGCCATGTAACGCCCGTAGAGATCATATTCCACCAGTACAAAACCTGGGAACTTTTTGAAGTCAAAACAATAATTCGGGGAATATATTTCTTAGTGATTATCTGTACCTTAATAATGTACTTCACGATATGTGAAGGTCCCAACTCGAAATTGCATGTTTTCTGTGACTTTTGTGAGCCGATATCGCAATAAACATTCAATTAATTACCCAGGAAAAGTTCCATAATTGAAAGAAACTCAAAGCAAAATCGCTCACAAAGACACTTAAATCGTGAAATTTCGAGTTGGGACCTTCACCTACAGTGAAGTACATTATTAAGGAAGAGATAATAACAAAGAAATATATTCCCTTTGTTATTTTTTCGATTATATAAGGTTCCCTGTCAAAACTTCAAAAAGTTCCCAGATTTTGTACTGGTGGAATATTATCTCTACGGGCGGTAGCCATAGTAGAGATTCGTGGCATGATCTATTCCTTTACCGGACTTACTCATATTGTGTTGACTATCTTGAACAAATCGATCTATTGAATTTCGTCTTATAATTGTTCATTAATTAATTTTTATCAATATATATCTTTAATTATCCTCCATTACTGAAGATTGTATATATGAACACAATAGTATATTAAGAACATAATACAAACGGTCAAATACATGTATCAACAAATCAAAGTATTTACATATAAATACAATTCTTCGTTTGTGTTTCGCGTACGCACGTGCATCTGGACGCGCATTACAATCGGTCACGACATCCTGTCATCTCCCGATGACCAGAAGAAAGACAAACGACTTGCATTGTCATTCCACTGGCCACTGAATCCAACAGAATGGGACGGGCGCACCCACATACACAGACGCACGTATACGCAACTCACGCCATATATGATTGTATATTGAATGCCTTTATATGGCGTGTGTGATAACTATATAATATAAATCATGTGGTTGTCAGAATTGGTTACATAAAGAGAATATCAGGTTTCTCTTTCATATATATATATATATATATATATATATATATATATATATATATATATATATATATATATAGATGGACGTCATACCGCGTCATTTTGGTGCTTTTTGTCTTTATTGTGGTCTCGCATGAATGAGTATAGAATATTTTGTATCGACCCATTCTGATCAGAGGAACATGACATAAGCATTCACGGTTATAAGTTGAGTCTTGATTATGTATATCCCTTTAAGACTGGTATTCTCAACACTACAGTAGCTGAACCAGTAAGGAGATATATTTAGCTTGGCGAAACTACACTGTAAAACCAAAATCTGGAGTGGACTTTCTGGGCGTTGGAGGGGGATAAACACGCCACATATCCCCCTGTTGCTACCTCCCTGGTTCTCTCGCGTGATATCTGCCATTTCACACAGTGTGGTAGTTCTGCATCGTATTCAGTGAAACAAAGTTCGTATTAGATTACATTCGACCCTTCCCCACTTCTGACTCCATTGGTTCTTCAATGAGTAAAGTATGATGGTCAGCTGCCCAAGGTTGGATCGTTCCTTTGAGCATAACACAGTTTAGAATGCCCCCGACTGCGCATACAGAAGCTGCTATGGTAAATACTTTTCGCCACTGTGCTAAAGTTTGCTGAAAAATAATATCAAAGATGTATACATCTTCATCGTAATGGGCTCAGTAGGAAGTGATTATTTCAACAGCCACTTCGCTTTCTCTCGAACACTTAAATTTATTAGGCTAAAGAAAACAATAGTTGTGTTTCGAATTTCCCTGTCTACCATTTTTAGCTCACCTGAGACGAAGTCTCTGGTGGAGCTATAGTCATCACTCCTCGTCCGTTCGTCCACCCGTCGGTCCGTCCGTCCGTCCGTCCGTCAAGAATCATCTTCTTCTCCCGAACCGTAAGACCAAATGGGTTAATATTTGGTGTGGATGTTCCCTGGGTGACTCGCATTCAGATTTGTTCAAATGATGTCACCAGGTCCATTAGTTGCTAAACCAGGACCATAACTCTATTCATCCATAGTAATTCTTAGAACGACTTCTTGTCAAGAACCATCGGGCCAATTTAGCTAATATTTTGTATGGAGGGTCCTTGGTTGACTGGGGTGTAGTTTTGTTCAAATGGGGGTCACACTGGTACAAATAGGGGCTGATACACGGAGGGGCCGATCCAGGGACATAACTGTTACTAAAAAAAAATCAAATATATTTTTAAATTGAAATCCTTGCTAAATTAAAAAAAAAACAATTTAAATGAAAAATGAAAAAAAAAATCAAAATATTTTTTAATTTTAACTTTTGATTTTTTTAGACAACCCAAAACAACACGGCCAACAACCCCCAAAACAACACCGCCACCCCCAATCCCCCATTCCCCCCGCCCCTCCCACACTAGTCAGGTCCCTACCATTAAATTATATTGACTACATGGCTATATCATATGTGACATGCCCTAAGAGTAAATAGTACAGCACATGCCCTATGAATAAATAGCACAGCCCAGCACAGATGTGGTCATTAAAAAGTAATTAACCTCAGTTCTGGGAAAACAATGCCTGGTGTAGGCAGCACCGATGAAGATTAATCCACTGCTCCATTTGTTTGACAGCTATCTGCTGACCCTGTTTACAAGTAGTGTTAACCCCTATCTTGGTTTTATTTGTAAAGTCTTTATTTTTATGTTTATGTGTACTCATAACAGTGGGGCACAGATGTTTCTCCTCAAATTGAACATTGTGTGTGAGATTAATTGCCTGTCTAATCACATATGTCTGTATTCTCCCAGGGAAGTGCGGACAGGGGCTGAGGGGATAGTGGCGGATTGCAGATTTGTTTTCAAAGACAAGTCATTTTTTTTCTTCAAAACTAATTATAAATAATAAAACGAATATAAAATTATAGACCATTGATCAAGTGAAGGGGGCTCCCAGTTGTAATATTTACCCAATATTTATTATTTTATTTTATAAAAAAAAACAGTTTCATTAAGCTTACATGATTGGTGTGGTTATTTATTTCATATCTTTTGTTTGTCTTATCCTACTAGTTTAACATTTAAATTGACTATGAACTATCTGTAGAATTCGGTTCCTGATAACATACACTTTTCAGATTTAAAAATTCTTCACATGTATGTTATTGTAATACAATCTTTTGTCTCCCAACACATGTAAACATATGGTTAACATAATGTCAACATCTGAATCTCATATCAGGTTTGCTCAAATGGGATTGGTTATTCAAGAAGGGGCAGACTTGCAGATCTAATACTCTGCCCTCTTGAAAATTAATTACATTAATAATGAGGATGTCTGTCAATGGGAACACTTAAATTGTCTTGAATTGTGTGTATAGTTCTAACTACTTATTTTGAAGTAAATTTTACAAGTACTGACTGTTGTAGTCTTCAGAGTCCCAGTCTTCTCAGTATGTACAGTCATGTGAGCGACCCCACATTCATTGACTGTCTTGTTATGTGTACCCATACCATGTTTGGTACACATAATGCTCACGTCCAGATCAACCATCCGTCGTTGGTATGTCCGTCTGTCCGTCCGTCTGTCTGTAGACAATTGCTATCCGATTCGATTACCTGAGTATTTTGTTTATCGGATCGTGTTCAAATTTTATGTAAATGTTTATGATGACACACTTCTCACCTGTATAGTTTTTGGTATCAATCGGTTTATCGGTTTAGGAATGATTAACACTTTCCATCCATACATGGTCATGTTCTATCTGATGCCATAACTTAAGTATTTTTTGTCCGATTGTGTTCCTATTTTATGTGCAGGTTTATGATGACATAATTATGCCTCACCTGTATAGTTTTTGGTATCAATTGGTTGATTGGTTTAGAAATATTTAACCCTTTCACAGACATGCCATCCAAAGCAATAAGTAAAATACGTTTCTTCTGATTTACCTCATATTTCTTACGGTACCTAGGTTTTCCTTAGCACTCTCTTCATCTGTATTGATTTTGGTTTTAATTAATTAACCCTTATACTCTTGAACCAGGGTTATGAATGAACACTATTTGATAGTTTTATACATTAATTAGGTGCGAAGTCCTGTATGAAGATTTTATTGTAATAGTTGCATTTAATAAAATGCTATCAATAAATTATCATGTGAATATCCAATATGCAAAGTTGAGACTACATTTGTTTTACATATACATGTAAGCCCAAAGCCATGTTAAAAGCTATATGGTGGAGTGTTGGACAACTCTATTTGAAATATAATGATAACATTCCCTCTTGATGTCATTTTACATGGAAATCTTTGGCCAGTGCTAGTTGGAGACAGACAAATAACAAGTGAATAATGGAGCTGTACTCAGAGAAGCCTGTCAGCATCTGGGTTGTGTGCAGTGTTTGTTTATTTTTATAAAGTCTCACATTCCTATCATCTGATCTCACACCTCACTGTACTGCAGAAATGAAATGGCAGTGTTGGCCCAGAGTTCATTCACTCCCACATAGGTCTCTGGTGTCTGCTGTCTATAGACTTGTACCCCTCCAGTGATAACCTATCAAAGCAATATTCAAGTGTCATACCTGGCACAGTCCCCTAATTGCATAGAGTTAAAATTATTAACCCTGGGCATCAATTGTGTTGGCTATATTATATTGTTCATTTATTCATTTATTATATCTCCAGGCTTCTCCTCCTTCACTTGTGTGGATTTTTGTTGTTTCAAATTAACCCTTCTCAACATTCCTGATATGTACCCATACCATAGTATGGTACAGATAGCTTCGATGTCTGGATTGACCACTTGTCGTTCGTCCGTCTGTCCATCTGTCCGTAGACACGTTATGCATGGTGCGTTAATGCAAATTTTTTTTTATTCGATCAGAACCATATTTTGTAAATGTGTTTCTCAGCCCAAGTTCCAGTTCGATTGTGGGTTTGATCAGAGTTTTTTTTTATGGAGTTCTGGCCCTTCTTCGACTTAGAATTAACGCATGCCGCAATAACTCAAAACAAATTTATCTGATTGAAACAAAATTTTGAATGTGAGTTTCTCAGTCCAAAATACAGATATAATTAATAATTTGGGTTTGATTCGATTTTTTTAAACGGAATTATGGCCCTTTTTTAAAAAGACAGGATTTTAGCATCCAAGCTGAAAATAGCTAATCACTATCGCCAAGGTATGGGTTAAACATCTGCCGATCGTATTCGGCCTCTCGTTAAATGACCTACCATAAAGTTTTGTTCATGCTTTTCAAGAAAGTTTTATTAAATGTTTCATTAGATTTCAATGTTTCAGAAACGGTTGTTATCTGTCAATGAAATGTGTTTATTACAGTTCATACACAGAAAATTTTAATTAATGTTAGTTAAATCTTACAGAAGACAAGAATGGCCATAAGATTGTGCCAAATAAAAAATTAGTAAAGACACTTTTAAATCGAATCTAACATCTTATGACATGTAGAGCCGAACCAATGCGTCTGTCAGTCCATTACATGTTGAAAGCTTTATCTCAGCCACCATTGGACCGATATCAATTATCTTTTGTTGCAGAGTTATACCCCTTAATAGAGTGAAAATGTATATGCGCCAACTTTGGATCTGTGATACTCGGTGATTATGGATGTAAGTTATGTTTGAATGTTCTTTAGTATACTCATGATGTAGCATGGAGTGAAAAATATCCACATCTAACATGTTTTGCCCATTCGTGTATATTGATATTATGGCCTGTTGAGTGTAAAACACACCCATGCCTGTATCTCCATCATATGTTATCAGATATAGATGGGATGACAGATATCTACACATAACAGGTTCTCTCCAACCATCGCAGGCAGATTATATCTTTTTAATTAAGCCATCTCAGAAAACTAAGAGAAAGTCACCTTTGTGTGGCTTTTTCTGTACAGTGTCTTGTTTTTGTTGATCATCGAGGCCAAATATTTAATTAGGATTATATAAATTCAAGGAATATGTCAGTATAAACATCCAGTTGAATTCATTTTATGATGACATACACTTCAGATTAAACAAATAATTTGTGTCTATTAACACGATGTATATATATCAGAGATGGTCTAACAAGGTCGGTTAGTCAAGAAGTAGCAGATTTAATATTTAATAATTCCTTCCAAAACTCAATAAGAGTGTGTGTGTATATCACTGTGGACATTTAATTTCAAGTTGAGTATCGCACCACATATTTTCAAGCATTTTGACAAATACGGACTATCGTGGTCTTCAAATACCCAATTGTCTAGCTCAGTCTAACAGTCAGGTTAGCGTCTCAGCGGTCGTCGACTGTCTTGTTTAATTTATAATCTGAATGTTTCACAGAAATGAATAGGAATCCTTCTGCGCTCGTATTAATTGTTCGTCTGTCTGTCGACTGCTTATATTTCCTTAACATCCATCCTGGTGAATAATATGCCATGCCAATGTATAGACCTATGACTGGTTGGGCGAGTCTATTCAGTAAATAAACAGGTCAGGCACATCATGAATTCCACTATTATAGTGGTATATGACCATTACCGTTTTGTTAATTTGATAAAAGAGGGATAATCCAAAATCATATTTTACACAAATATTTTTCAAAATCAGGTCGAACTAATTCGGTATCATACATATAGCTTGTCCAGGAGAATGATTAATCGTGGCGGCACACGATGAGCAACTCAATAAGCATGCAATTAGTTGAAATACTGTTATGAAGGAATGATTGAGTCATCCTGCTATTGTCATTTAGAAAGGAATATATCAGTAATATTATAATATTATTGAATATCAAAGCTGGCGCAAAATATCGCACCACGAATTTTGTCGGAAGACTGTTCATTCGCTGCGATATTGTCAAGAGTGACATTTGGCTGCGCACTGGTATGTGCCGTCTTCTATTCCCTACGCAAATAAAGGAACATGAATTTGTTATAGTCAAATACCACTATAATAGTGGAATATCGCTATAATAGTGGAATTCAACATGTGCCTGACCTGATAAAGGGTTGATTAGTTGCAAAATGCTCACGTTATTGTTTGTCAGCTGACCGACAACCATTGGTCCGACAAATCCGGGTATTGTAGCGAGACAATTGGTTAGTCCCATTAGTGTACCTGAAATATATAACAAGCAACTGTCACTGTAGTGTGGGTTGATCTGATTATCCGATATCACCGCTGGTCAAGTGGTCCTGCTAATGTGCTATTGTTCTTTTTACATTTCTTCTCTTTGTACTGACACTCGTTGATATATAACTTTGTGTACGGTCCATTTCTGCAAAATATTAAACATATTACTAGTACTATGCTATAACTATGCTATAATAGCAACATGATTTTTTTTCATCTACTACTATTTTTAATTATTTACATGCAATATAGTACACATTTTGCTGAGACTCAAAATTATTATAAAAAAAATATATACTGGTATGGTCAAACATGAATAGCCATACTGACATACAGACAACAACAAATAATATGCACTAGTAATATTAACCCTCAGGCTCCGTTGCTCCCCAGACAACTCAGATTTTCCCGTTTGACACAAAACACCTCACGCAAACAAAATATATCTGCCTCATATAGATGATTTTGGTACTAAATTGACCACAATAATATAGCCGAAACATCGAAATAAAAAAATCAGACACGAGGCAGCAAACTTCTTCAATGTTGATGTAACCGTGCACGGGGGGGGGGTGTGATAACTAGTACCTCACGAAACTTATTTGGATCAAATAAAACTATCGTCATCAACTTATATTGACATATCTGTGTGAAGAATTCCATGTGACTGCCATGTGTGATCAGGTGTACTAGTACTACAGCAATAATTTAGAAATGAACAGTCAAAACAATTCACCAATTTGGCAGTTTACATGTCCTACTCCTAGATTCTAATTGTAGTGATCATACTATTCATAGTTTGACTTATTTTCATTTTTGTAATATATAACATATTTTTCATAATGATCATCATAATTCATGTGTCTTTTGATCATTAGACTCACATAGTATAATCACATTCATAATGTTAATAAATGACATTGAGACTGCGTGGGAATTAATTATAATGTATACAAGTACTGGTCAGCTATGTTGAAATATAATATCATTAGCCTTATTTATTATTATATTAGCAATAGCATTATTTTTGTATACTTTATACTGCTATCATAAAGAGGTATGAACAACTGAATATTACATGGTTTGCCAATGTAGGCACTGGTGAGTGGTGTGTACTGCATGGGAAATATCCCAATATAACATATTTCATACATGTAACCTGTAACTTATTTTATGATTAAAATTAAATGCTTCGAATTCTGTATTATTTCAGGAAGTGGACAGATCTATACCGTATGCCAATGGCAACACCTTAATGATATTGGTGGGTCACAAAGTGATGTGTGCAACATGCATGAGCCGAAAATAATCCAGATGAGACAAAATGAGATGCAGAATGCAAGGATGTGTTCAAGATAAAGAAGGAATTGAACTATACTTGTGCGAAAATCCTGGATAAAAAGTAGCTGATGTCTCATTGACTGTCAAGGAAAGAGCCACAAATGATACACATTTATAAGTTCATCATTAAATTAATTATAGATTTCAAACATTGTCTCTCCATCACATGGTACTTATCCATACTAAGGCAACACCCAGGTTCATTTGCAGATTGTGTGTCCCTCCAGTCTGAAAAAAGTATCCTCTAGGCTAGTAGCTCCCAATAGCATGCATGATCCCATTCAGCTTTAGTAACTGTAATTCTCCAATGTAAATGGACTATAAGTATGTTATCTTACTAGTATATTTTACAAATTGTACCATAATCATTAACTATTTTATTACTGTATGGATTATCTCGCTCAGTTTCAAAGTACCTGTAGCCTATACAATTAACGGTTCTTCGTTGATATCTATTTTAATATCATGGTGGACAGAGATACCCTTTATATTCATGTTTAGGTTAATTCATATAACAAGACCACATACACACCTGTTTGTTGAAACACCCCACTGTGACCCAAATATACAAAAGAATCGTGGAACTCAAATAAATAATCATTGGTTATTCATTTATGTATATAAACATGATATATATGTCTGTTTTTATAAGATGAAATTAATTACTATGAGATATTAAAGGACATGTTTATAATACTCGTATATGTTAGAATACAAGATAGAATGAGGTGCAGTGGTCCTGTGACATTTATTTAATTTTACGGGAAATTATTTAATTTTTATATATATACCGGTATATATAAAAGTTAAAAAGTTCCCGGTTGAATCGGGCTAGTGATTCAACTGTGGATGACATGAGACTCATATATATCCATTGATTAATTTCATCAACGTACGTGTGTACGTTTATGAGAAAAATCATTCTGAATTATGTGCTTCAGTATACCTCCAATACTTACATGTGCGCCAGCTGATCTAGGAAAACTACAAAACTAAATCCCCACTACACGTAAGAAATCAGATCATCCAATACTTGCACTAGCTGATCGAGGAAAATTACAAAACTAAATCCCCACAACACGTAAAAAATCAGAGTAAATAAACCTGGACGCAAAATACGCACAACTTGCCACAAGAGAGTTTGATTTAGCGCAGTAATTGACGTCGAATTTACGGACACTTTCCATTCCAGAAAATGCATATCACGGACCAAATCGTATTTAGTGGCATTAATTCAATGTCACATTGAAAGCATTATGATTAAAAGTTAATATAAAGTACTAATTTATTACGAGTATTTCTTCACAATCGTACACGAACCCTATGTAAATATAACGTAAAATTATCTCCCCTACTTTTCTGAACTACCTTAACGCTTGATGGTCAAAGCAATGGCGACGTCCAGTAGCGTTACAGATTGATAACCATGAGTGCGACGTCTATCTATTTTTAGTCTATGTTATAACCTATAGATCCATGCGAATGGGTAAGAATGACGTCAGGCGATAAGCAATTTAGTTAACTTTCAATATTGAAGGAAGGCATATTTATATTTGCGAATATTAAAGGCCCACTTAAAGGGGTACTGTACACAAAGATAGGCGATTTTTTTATTTACTCCCATTGAAATAACTTTCAAGTTAGATTGTGTTCGTGTTAAATGAGTTTCGTATAAACCTAATTTAGCGAAAAAAATATTGATCTTGGAAACAAAAATATTACGATTTCAAACTACGCGCCATGTGTTTGACCTTCACCGGAGAAGACGCAGGTCGCAGGAAGAACCGGAAGTTCATTGCTCACAGCTTCGATTGATGCATTCAATCTCTTCCATCGAACAATCTCACTCCCTATAAAATACTTGACGCTTTATGACATCTCTTGTTTCTTTCTCCTTTTTTCCGAATCGGTTATAACGGGCCTTCTTTTGAAGGTAACATGTTTTGTTTGCAACTCAAAAATGTTCGTGAACGGCCGTCGATAAAAGACACGCAACATATGCGATTTCAAGAACGGTAACTCGTAATGGAATAATTCTCCATTTTATGACTCCAGCCATAAATGAATTTATATTAAATAATTCAATTTTACTTTTACGATAGCCTGTTAACCGGAACGTTTTCAGTAGACATCGTCGACTCAAATTAGTTATTTTATAATATAATATTCATATTAGATCGCTATTGTCACCGGGAATTTATTGAAATTGGGGTACAGTACCCCTTTAATGTTCGAAAAAATCCCAAGATCACATTATATACAACATAGTCTAAATGATATACCATTTATCAACTTATATGGTCGATTAAACTGTGAACATGTTGTTTTTATCGAGGTAATGACGTGTGTACTGAGCGATTATGTGATTAATGTCTATCTGGACTCTACTGCCAGTCTGCTATTCTCACTGTGGGGGAATATAACTCTATCTCATATAGTTTTTAATTTTTATTCATTTTGGGTAATTATAAGAGGGAACTATATGGCGAACCTGAAATCTCTATCACTTGGATAAAACCTTAGGGGTAATTTATAACTCAAAACTATCACCAAGTATTCATAGTAAGCCAATGCATTCTCTTATATATGCGAGGCAACCTATGGTCGACTCGCATATATAAGAGAATGCATTGGCACAGGGCCGTTCTGTTGGGTAAAGGGTTAAAGAGAAAAAGAAACTTTAAAGAGGTCTGCTGTTGTTAAGGAGTCGATATTGATGGCATTACTGTATTTCAAAGATATACATAACAGCTGTGGCCTAGGAGTATCCACCAAGTGATAGACCTTATATGTTCAGCCCGACAGCCAGACTACAGTAATGCCCTAATTAATCGACCTCTTAACCACAGCAGAATTATGGGTAACTTCTCAGGATTTAGTCGGAAATATGGCTTGTTTCCATTCATCGGAAAGCTATTTGAACGATTTTCGATGAAAAACATGGGCGCCGGCAGCCACCTTGGGTTTTACTCTTTGCATGACTAAATCCTTTGACACATCCTACAGGCCAAAATCCCTCATCCGATCATCACCAAACGTCATATGGATTTTCGGGATGACCTCTAGTTTACTTTCCTTCTTCTTTAGCATTCTATTCATTGCTCAGCAAAAGAAAAATAACTCATTCCCAAGTTGAGCTACAGTGTCATTGACACTTTCAATATCAGATTTATGGAGTCACGGACTAAATATCAGTGTTCATTGCTTCAAATGCGCTTTCTTCATTGAGGGTGAACAAATTCCCATTTCTTATCGAAGTGGCCATGTAGCGATCGGAATGGCACATTGATATGTCCTTCAACTCAGATCTAGCTTGCAAATCGGTCCCAATTGTCGTGCATGTCGGGGTTTGAACCCGCCCCAACCTCGTCCAGCCCAGACTGTGATGATCTTATCCATGACTCAACAACATCGGCCATGGGGACATAATTAAAAGTAAGCCCTTTAACCCTTTACCCAGCAGAACGGCCCTGTGCCAATGCATTCTCTTATATATGCGAGTCGACCATAGGTAGCCTCGCATATATAAGAGAATGCATAGGCTTAACACATATTAAAAATGATAAAATTGTCAAAGAATGTAGAAAAATACTATAAAAATTGTTAAAAAATGTAAGAAAAAATGGTAAAAAGTGTTAAAAAAAGATTTATTTTAGGCCAATGCATTCTCTTATATATGCGAGGCGACCTATGGTCGACTCGCATATATAAGAGAATGCATTGGCACAGGGCATAACTGTAACCATCACAATGTGGTCAATGAACCGGTTCCAATGATATCCATATTTGTATGGTGTTATTGAGAAAGACCGAAGATATTTTAGGCTGTTGAAGCTTTATTTGGGCGTTTTTGGCCGTTCTGTTGGGTAAAGGGTTAACCGAGAGTCGGGAGTGTGCTCGTCCGAACATGCGTTCGAATATTGACACAGAACGGATCTACCATTATATTGGAACCGCACAATGCACTTCCTCCGAAATTGTATATGTTACCATACGATTACTGGTAATGGCGTATATTCTTGTGTACTACAACACAGCAAATTGGTCAAGCATGTGAATATATACAAGCAACCGTTTTCAATATTCAATATGTTTATTTCTCATTAAATTGTAAAAACAGTGTTTGATGTATAATACATAATATAGCAGGCGGGGTATACATTTAAATAGATAATAGATACATATTCACGTGTATATACATATGCATATGGATAACAATTGTTATGAGGTTACAAAACAAAGTGGATTATCTTCCCTTTAAATATTAATATATAACTTCGACTTACAAGTAATTAACAATAAAATTTAAGAGAAGAACAATATTTATTCCATCACGACAGAGTTATTATTGATAAGTTTCAATAAAAAGCATATTGATCCACTTTATTATAGGATATGGGCAACACATTTAGCTGGTACAATCATAATACCAATACAATTTCTGGTATAATGGAAAACTTCAGATAACTTATTTTTCCGACTCCATCGTTTTATACTATACATATATGTCGTTTTAAAGAGAACAAGGAGAGAGCGACCACATTATTGGAGTAAATGCATCAATGTATAATCACACGCACGTAAAATTGCTATAATTCAGTTTTCACAATAAAATATTTATCCCGGGTGAAAAAGAACCAAAAAGGTAAGTGAGTATTCATTCTCACCTGCATAGACTGGGGCTATATCTATATGATTACACCCATGGCCTGCCGAAGTAAATCCGGAAAATCCAACAGCCAGCGTAAGGAACGTCACGGCAAATACATCGTCACAACCAGCATAGCCCACCAACAATAGACAGGCACCAGTGAAAAGAAACCCTGTTGAAGGAACGCAATATCAAATTATTAGTTAGCCTCGAACCCTGATAACATCTTTAGTACGAACAGTGTAGAAAGCAAACATTTATCATCAGTTCCGAACAATGAAGATGATAGACATGTAGGAGATATGAGTGAAAATTAACAGACCATTTCACATTGCCATCGTGGTTGCTTCGTGTACATTGGAAGGGGAGTACCAACCATTTAAAACCAAAACAAACAAACTTTGAGCATGCATGGTGGACACTATATAGTTCTGGTATATCAGCGACCACTTAGTATGTTAACTGCTCTTAAATCTTCACGAGCTAAAGCAACTGTATGGCTAAACAGTCATAAAATTGTACTGGCCAACATGAATTAACCATTATCACAATAAATCTATTATTTTTTATTTTTTTTTTGAAATTACAACCCTTGACCTATTCTTGACAACATAAAATTCGAAAATAAAAACACATAAATGTTAATGCAACATATTCCAAGTCAATCCGCCAGATAAGTATGTATTGCTTTCAATGCCACATCAGGTCATATTCAGAAACATTTGCCGCTCTAACTTTAGCTCTGGCGATGTGCGTTGAACTTCCTATTCCAACTGACCTCCCTCTTAACCCCGTTGGCCATTATGCAACGGTAAATCTACGGTTTGATTTACATTTTCCTATAATTTGTATTACGACTAGGAGAATCATGATGCCTGTTAAAATGAGGACTGAACGTATTCGAAAATTAGTGTATTCCATCATTTATTCAACAATCTCCCAGAAATAATAACTCCCAAGTGTTTTATATAAAATTTATTTGCAAAAATGTGGGGAGCTATGCTCCCCAACATCGATATCATTATACTATTAATGACATAAACAAAATGTCAAAATTGAAACATAATAATTAATATTTTATAATTATTAATTATACTCATACGAGTCATAGAAATTAGAATGATATATTGTTATTTCAGGTACCGGTACTGCAATGCAAAATATAAATAATTGTGTTAATCAACTATCCCAGTATATGAAATTTTTGGCTTTTTCTGCAATACAATGACAAAATGAAATATCTAAATACTTTGGGTAATCTTTGGGTGGGTGGGAAATAAAAAGAGAGCTATTCACGCTCAAAGTCAAAATTCGAATAATGAATATTTTCAGAAATTAACGCGGAAGTGAACCTAAACAAATTTGACCAATCAAATCGCTAGTACTAACGGGTTGTCACCCTTAGCGACCTATCATGATTGGATAAAACTATATGCGTTGGACCAATGAAACAAAGCGAAACATTATTCCTTGAGGAAGAAAAACAAAATGTCGACGCGGAGTTCAAAGCTTTTCCGAGAAGATTAATCATTTTAAGATGGTATCATAAAAGTAACCAATTATTAGAGAGAGAGAGAGGGAGAGAGAGAGAGAGAGAGAGAGTGAGAGAGATATTGGGCTGGCTTTTTAAATTTAATATTGTTCCAGGATTTTTCTCTTTCTGGTGTGAATCATTAGACATGCCCATTATTTCGTTAAAGAGATCATTAACGAAATAACTGACATCTTAGAGTTATCTCTCATGCATTTTAAAAACATAAACATCGGGCTTCGTGACGGCTAATCTTGTACTATACTATACTATACTATTAGTATTAGTAAACTAGTATAAAACGCGCATAATCGAGACATATTTACCGACAGAATTGGGTTATATATATTTATATATTAAGAGGGGCATATGGACCATGTGTGCACTTCGCGCATAACATACGTATCCTACTGTTATATATTTTCATCATATTATTATGCAACTTCAATATATTCTCGGGCAAATATGTTCATATTGGACCTATATATTGACATTGCTTCATATTGGACTTATTTGGTTCTGAATTCTGATATTAGCCATTGTGGAATTATAACGAGTATTCTGTTGGATGGCGCGGGCCACAGTGAAAACACATCTATAAAGAGCGTACATCTGGTGCTGAAATAGGCCCATATTGAGCGTATTTGTTTTTTGTTATTTATCTAATTAAATTTGTTTAAATAATAATTTTGAAAAACTAACGCAGTTATAACCTCCGCCAGGGTACACAGAGTCACCACACCAAATTTGGTTGAAATTGGTCCAGGGGTCTGGGAGAAAAATCCGAAAAGACGGACAGACGGACAGACAGACCGATCCTACTCTTATATATATATTATATAGATAAGGCCAAAATAAAAAAAAAAATTGGTTTTCAGGCCCCGCCGCATTGAATAAAAAGGGCCGCATTAGGCCTTTTTATTGCAATGCCTGATGTTATGACAAAAAAACTTACGAATAAAAAAAAATTGAAAAAAAAAAACACATTTATTTTATCAACATGCCCATAGCAGACATGTGTTGAATATTAGTGTGCATTGAGCTCTAACATTTAATGTGTTAAAAAGTGACTTGCAGGCTTACAATATGAAGTAGATGACTACAATTAAGAAAATGATTAGCTGATCCTCATGCTCTTCTTACAATTATTGTGAACAACTTACACTAATTGTAACTTTATACAATTGAAAGGCACAGGACTAAATTTAGGATCACATATTAGAATGGAGAGGTATCAGTTTTTAGACAACAATAACAGTAGTTAATGTCAGGGGCATTATATATTGTTAGGTAATCCCAGTCATACCCAGTCATACAATGTCATTTTTATATAAGACTAAATGAGTTTATATGCATAACAGTTCCCTCTACCTTTCTGGTTATTAATAGACAGAGGAAGGTATGTTTGTCCATGCTTACTATGCGCAGAAAAAAATAAAAAATAAAAATAAAACCCTCCCTCCCTCATTGATTTGAAAATAAAATTGCCCGAGAACCAAAACACTTTTTGTTGCCTAATACCTATTAATCCCGCCGACCTTCTCACGTTCGCTGTTGAAAGGTAATCGTGACCTCTGAGATAGTCAGCCATAACACCAGCACTAAGCTGGATGATAAAAACGACTACATACGGCAGAGCAGATAGGAAGCCATTCTGCAAACAAAGATGAACAAAATACAGAAACTAGCAACAACAAAAAAAGAAAAAGAAACAAATGCACCGCACACAGTATAATATCAATGGTAGTTTGCTGCGTCGACTGGTAATGTTGTGCCCTTCTCTCTATATCGCCCTGTGCCAATGCATTCTCTTATATATGCGAGTCGACCATAGGTCGCCTCGCATATATAAGAGAATGCATTGGCTTAACACATTAAAAATTATAAAATTGTTAAAGATTGTAAGAAAAAATGGTAAAAAGTGTTAAAAAAAGATTTTTTTTAGGCCAATGCATTCTCTTATATATGCGAGGCGACCTATGGTCGACTCGCATATATAAGAGAATGCATTGGCACAGGGTATAACTGTAACTATCACAATGTGGTCAAGGAGCCGGTTCCAATGATATCCATATTTGTATGGTTTTATTGAGACAGACCGAAGATATTTTAGGCTGTTGAAGCTTTATTTGGCCGGTTTTGGCCGGTTTGTTGGGTAAAGGGTTAAGCTTATGAAATTCAACCCTCATCTATAATACATTGGATTGAATTTGAATTAGAATAGTTATATTTTGAATTTGAAAAGTGTGTGGGTGCATAAAATGTTATCGCCCGATGATTTCTCGTCAGGTAACATGTAGCATCCACAATGCGCTCATATGTTCAGTCCAAACTGTTTCCATCTTAATGGACCATCATGAATCGACCAGCATTTTGTATCATACCACCGGTTTCGTCATGGGATTTATCAAAGTTATGGTTATTGCCCTTTGTGGGAACTATAAAAATTTAGAACTATTTTTTTCAGTTATTGATGTTGACGCGATTATGACTATTATAACAATAACATGATTTTTGAGGGCGTTATGGTTTATTAACGGCCCGGCTGGAATGATTAACAGCCCAAGGGCCTATTAGCGGCCCGAGACGAAGTCGAGGGACGCTAATAGGCCCGAGGGCTGTTAATCATTTCAGAGGGCCGTTAATAAACCATAATGCCCGATGAAATCATGTTATTACTATTATTACCACAGTTTTGGACATTTGACCCATTTGAGGATTCAGTGGAATAATGAAGTAGATTAAGAGAGAAATATTTTTAAGAACATTTAAATTTAATATCATTTGACTTGTCAGCCGACACGGAGTCCCGAAAATAGGAGAGGGGAAAACCAGCATTGAAGACGAGTAACAAACAATGAGAGGTTGACAGCTAAAATTATTAATGCATACGTACGCTCGGTACAATAATTCAATCATATAGCGTGAATTCCAATCATAAAACCACCATAGTGTCGGGAAAATCTGATACATCTTCCCATTATTTTCTTGAAATAAACACGCCAGAACGGAAGTTGAAGGGACGTAACTCGCGCGATAATAAACGCGATCTTGTTTGCGGGCGGCGGGCCGATAATGAACTAGGCTTCTCATTATCGGCCCGCGGCCCGCTCTTTTGGTAACAATACGCTATTTGGAACGCCCCGAAAACATTATCAATGGCCTAGAGAACGCCCTATAAAGTGGTAATAATATTATTTATACCAACGCTAGATGCTGCACTTGTTTGTGTTTCCTACCTGTTTGATGTCAAATTGTAGAACATTCTTCAGATATGATGGCATCTCTGTCAGCAGGGTGTAGAATGACCAGTTAAAGGTGAAATGACCAATGGCGACGGCCCAAACTGCAGTAGAAGTGAGGATATCCCTCCACGGTGTTCTCTCGGCATGGCGCTAAATTCGGAGTTAAATATGCTTTTAGTTAAGATAGATAGGTGATGGTAATTGATAGTAAATTCGTATAAAATGTATTTTCGATTCAGCAAAGCCTTATTTTTTAGCAAACATTAAAATGTTTCTAAAGGTTAAGATTAAAACATTTCCGATGGTGTCGTAGATGTGGATGTTTTCAGACAAAATGTCACAACCAATTTGCTGCAGCGTTTAAAAACAATAGTGTGGTGCAATCCGTCAGGCTGTCTAACCGTCTGTTCGTCCCTCAACATTTTAGTTTCGGATGATAACGTTAGTGCTACGGAACTAAATGGAATGACAT
Organism: Siphonodentalium dalli; assembly: GCA_032622095.1. Lineage (NCBI taxonomy): Eukaryota > Metazoa > Mollusca > Scaphopoda > Gadilida > Siphonodentaliidae > Siphonodentalium > Siphonodentalium dalli. The sequence continues at coordinate 265,609,792 of CP136063.1, forward strand.
TTGGTATGTATGTTCACTACCACAATATACAGGTCAAGGTCGTTTTTGAGGTCCGCTCGTCCATGTTTACAATGCTTACGCTCCTTTGTTGAAATTTTGACTCAATTTCCCTTCCGGGTGATAACTTTAGTTAAATTAATTGAGTGGAATGAAATTCGGTATGCAGATAGCTAAATTTACAGCAATAAATTATGGTTCAAATCGATATTTTCGACTTGGAAATTTCTGATTTTCTTGGTATCCGCATGATAACTTACATGAACACTTATTCATTGATACTTATATATTTTAATATTATTCGTTTTCTGCTGATAACTCCAAATTATGCAATCTTTCTGAAATGCAATTTGAAACAAGCCAACGGACGTATTATGCCACCGTGACGTGACGGTGCTCTTGTTTAAAAAAAGGAATATGATGTGATTTGAACTTCCTGAAATTTTCAAATAATTGAGGGTCCCAATTTGAGGAAAGGTGTGCTTAAATCGTTCACAGCAGTTAGACCAGTGTACAGATGATAAATATTCAAGCTTATATACCTTTGAGGATAGCCTGTGTATAAATATTCCAGCTTACCTTTGAGGATAGCATGTGTATAAATATTCCAGCTTACCTTTGAGGATAGCATGTGTATAAATATTCCAGCTTATATACCTTTGAGGATAGCCTGTGTATAAATATTACAGCTTACCTTTGCGGATGTGGACGAGATAATGTACTGCTTTTCCTCGTGTGTTATAGAAGGGTGATCACTTGGTGAGTCATAAATAAGCCACATCCAACATATAGACCAAATGCAGCCAACGATACCTAGTGATGCAACATGGTTATCAAATATAAATACTATTTGCTGTTGATCTTCAATCCTTTTTTTTTTTTTTTTTTGGTAAATATGTGTATAAATGAAAATACTAACATGGACTATAATGAGACAGACTATGTTATATTATATTTGACAATTACAGTTATAATATTGGTAACAAAGAAAATATATTAGTATTAATACTGGGCGAATTTGTGGTAATTGAATTCAATGAATGTGTAAAAAGGAAAACATAGAATCTAGGTCATAATTTGGTAGAACGTGTCAGGCGACTAATATACAGAATATATAAGTGTGTGGTAATTAAAGTGATAGATCCGAGTGCCAGCCAGCTCATATTATGGGGTTGTATGTACATATCATTTAAAAATTATTCGACTATTGTCGACGCCACCTCTCGTGAAAACATTTACTATTTTTTTGGAAGCTACGAACTTCAGATGTAAATCTTCTACTGATCTGTAGTTCTGCACCTACTCATATAGTGAAGGGATAAGACTGAGACTCATATAGTGAAGGAATAAAACTGAGACTCATATAGTGAAGGAATAAGACTGAGAGTCACACAAGAGTATATTTGGAATGTGTGGATGCATATGTTTAACACATTATCCTCTAGACTGTTGTCGTAGTGCCTTCCTAGTATAATAAAGTTTGGATTTATCTCGAATTTTATGTGGTATTTTTCTTCTGTTATATTCTATTTTTCTTCAATCGAATACTTGTAAAATATATCGGAAAGTAAAGTGGTATCTACTACATACACGTATATGAGTATCAGATTTGGAATAACTTGCTTCCAGGCTTTCAGATCATCCTAAAATTGGCGTCTTAAAACTATCGTAGCCGACCAGTATGTTCGTCTAATTCGCTTGTTGGTGTATTCCATAGATGACTATTAGATGTATAACTTTATTGGTAAGAAGTACAGGTATACATGTTTGATGACAAAAACTGTTGTGTTATAAATTTAAAATTCAAATTTATGCTGTATGTGGCGCTATAGTACACTAGAAGATATTACTACTACCACTACTACTACTACTACTACTACCACCACCAACACTACTAATACTACCACCACCACCGCTACTACTGCTGCTACTACTACTGCTGCTACTACTACTACTACTACTACTACTACTATTATTATTATTATTATTATTATTATTACTACTACTAATACTACTATTACTACTACTGCTACTACTACTACTGCTACTATTACTACTACTACTACTATTATTATTACTACTACTACTACTATTATTATTACTACTACTATTACTACTACTACTACTACTACTACTACAACTATTACAACTAATACAATTACTACTACTAATACTACTACTACGATTACTACTAATATTACTACTACTACTACTAATATTAATACTACTACTACTATTATTATTACTAATACTAATACTACTACTAATATTACTACTACTATTATTATTATAATTACTACTATTACTAGTACTGCTATTACTACTGCTACTATTACTACTACTACAATTATTACTACTATTAATACTACTAATATTACTACAACTACTAATATTACTACTATTACTACTACTACTACTATTAGTTCTACTACTGCAACTACTTCCATTACTGACCCGCGATCGTCGCATCATCTCCAACAGTCGTACTTCTTATTCTGGGCTCGTGTATTGTCTCGTTCGACTGTCCTCCCATTTGCCGAAAATACATATAGCAGTACTTGTACTTGTACTTGTACTTACCGAAGATGTAAAATACTGATGGCCAACCACCAAGAAAATCTGAAGCACAAAGTAGCCCAGATACTGCAAAGGATACTATAGTCCCGATGTGCATACCTGTTAAATGGAATAACATTATGACAAGGGAGTTATAGATGCATATTTATATTACACTAGCTGATGTGCCCGACTTCGTCCGGGCTATTCGGGGATGTCTTTTTTGATCGTCTATGTCTGGGCAGAATATACAGCGTCTGGACTTCTAATAATTCAAAGTGACAAAGTTGAACAATACTGAGCAAACATCGTTGAAAATTATTAGGAGAAAGAAAAAATAAATGTTGTTCGATCGGTCCAGAAGCATGCCTATATGAGCATACATGAGCGAGGTCAAGGACACGGTCGCACATGAAATTGGACCCGCCAATATTGTTCTCGGATCAAAGTAGGCATACATATCAAATTCGAGTCGGTCGAGAAGTTTTCGAGTCTACAATACATATACACACATACACCCAGACAGACAGACAGACAGAAGTTCCAAAATATATAATAGACTACTATTTGAAAAATCAAATAAACATATCGCAAATGTAATGCTGAACCAGCCACACGATAAAGCATATACCCACGTGTATTACTATTAAAATAGTTCATACGCTACGCTGAACCAGCCACATGATAAACCATAGTCCACGTGCATTACAATTAAAATAGTTCACGTGCATATAATGTTGAACCAGCCACACGATAAACCATACCCATACACGTGCATTACAATTAAAATAGTTCACATGTACATAATGCTGAACCAGCCATGATAAACCACACCCATGTACGTGCATTACAATAAAAAATAGTTCACATGTACATAATGCTGAACCAGCCATGATAAACCACACCCATGTACGTGCATTACAATAAAAATAGTTCACATGTACATAATTCTGAACCAGCCATGATAAACCACACCCATGCACGTGCATTACAATTAAAATCGTTCACATGTACATAATGCTGAACCAGCCACGATAAACCACATCCATCATGCACGTGCATTACAATTCAAATAGTTCAGAGGCTTTGTTGCTGGGATATCGACGTTTAAAGGCAGTTTTCTTAGGATTATGGTGAGCGCCCAAAATCAAAAGATCGCCTTACGAATATCGCTCGTGGTATTCTTGATCATGAACTGAGAATATTAAAGATCGCCTTACGAATATCGCTCGTGGTATTCTTGATCATGAACTGAGAATATTAAAGATCCACTGTCCGATTTGACACTTTAATGATAAGCTTAGCAGCCAAATGAAAAATAAATACTTGCAATCACCACCAGTCGCATGGTAAAAGTTAATGCACCAAATCCGCTATCAATAATACGTTGAAAACGAGGAAATACGATCATAATTGAGAACGCTCTTTAAATATATACGGCTTTTGGGCGACGTTAGCATGAACGCTCTTTATCAGAGACAATTATTACCAAAAACAAACAAGAGAAACAGCTGACGTTGTATATATTTCACTTAAAGGTCCACTTAATTCTCGAATCACCAAATCACATTATATACAACATAATTAGTTTATATTATACACCATTTGAAATATGGTAGCCCCAAAACATTGTATTGTCAACTTATCCGGTCGAATAAACTGTTAACATGTTGTTTTTGTCAAGGTACCGACGTTTATTCTGTGCCTAATTTCGATCTGGTCTGTACTGCCAGTTTATTATTCTCAATGGAAGTGGAATAAATCTATCTGATAGTTGTGAATTGTGATGCATTCTGGGGCAAATAAAGGAAAAAGTCTTTGATGAACCTGAGAATCTCTATCACTTGGTGAACACTCCTAAGCCACAGCTGTTATGTATTCTGGTGGAATATATATTTTTGGTCCCTCTTCCAAATGGTATATTATATGGAATATGTTGTGTATAATGTGATCTGGTCGTTCGAAAATTAAATGGGCCTCTAATAGTGCTTTGTAAGATGTATTTCCAATCAACAATATTATCATGTGCTAAAAATAGCCTCTTTTTTTGTCTCAATTCATAGAAAATAATTAAAGAAAACCTATTTCCTCGTATAGTGAATATAGCTCCTGTTGACTGGCCTTCCTGGCTCAAAATTATTATTTCAAATCTGCAATTCAATAAAGAAGTTCAGGGATGAGATACACCATCTTTAAACAGACTAATTTCAGCTTTAATGTGTATACGTAATCTGATAATAGGTACAATGTAGGTCAATAAATGCACAAAATGGCGTTATATACATGCAAGACTATATCCAGTTGTACACTAAAATACTCATTGGCGAGTAGTTCCCTTAGGAAATGTTCAAATAACAAGATCAACAAACGTTTGTTGGAATAATTATCTGAACATTTGCATCCAAAGAAAAATACTTGCTAAATACATGTACGTATTTAGTGTACACTCCCCTTTAATTTACTTGGATAAGTCTTCGGAACATAATTGGAAACGCCTATAACAGTAGGTCGTGCATTGATCGTCCTATATTGTATTTTGATCATGTGCATGTGAGTGACAAACTGGCATACCTGAATATGTGAAGGTGATTAGTTTGCTTCGCTCCAGACTAGGTCCCCATCTCCCCAAAAGTGTATGGATGGCTGGGACTGTCACACCCTACATAAAACAGTAGCTTATCTAACTATGAAAGGCCCACTTAATTTTCGAATCCCCAGACCACATTATATAAAATATATGTCATATTGTATACCATTTGAAAGAGGAAGATACAAAGCATCGTATTATCAACTTATCCGTTGTCATAAACTGTGAACATGTTGTTTGTTTGTTTTTTCTGAGGTACCGACGTGTTTTCTGTGTTTCATCTGGCCTTACTATGAAGTCTATTATTTTCAATGGAAATGTTGCATCCTGGAAGCGAAACGGGGGAAATATTTATATGATATCGGCTATTTTCTAGTATTCTATGGGCACCTTCTGGTGATGAATTATAGTATTATTATTATTAAAACCGAATATCAATGCACTTTAACAAATAATCGGTGACTCGAAAATTAAATGGGCCTTTAAAGGGAATCAAGTGTCGAAAAACCAATATGTCATGTAGGTCAATAGAGAAACCAATATGTCATGTAGGTCAATAGAGAAACCAATATGTCATGTAGGTCAATAGAGAAACCAATATGTCATGTAGGTCAATAGAGAAACCAATATGTCATGTAGGTCAATAGAGAAACCAATATGTCATGTAGGTCAATAGAGAAACCAATATGTCATGTAGGTCAATAGAGAAACCAATATGTCATGTAGGTCAATAGAGAAACCAATATGTCATGTAGGTCAATAGAGAAACCAATATGTCATGTAGGTCAATAGAGAAACCAATATGTCATGTAGGTCAATAGAGAAACCAATATGTCATGTAGGTCAATAGAGAAACCAATATGTCATGTAGGTCAATAGAGAAACCAATATGTCATGTATGTCAATAGAGAAACCAATATGTCATGTATGTCAATAGAGAAACCAATATGCCATGTAGGTCAATAGAGAAACCAATATGTCATGTAGGTCAATAGAGAAACCAATATGCCATGTAGGTCAATAGAGAAACCAATATGTCATGTAGGTCAATAGAGAAACCAATATGTCATGTAGGTCAATAGAGAAACCAATATGTCATGTATGTCAATAGAGAAACCAATATGCCATGTAGGTCAATAGAGAAAGCAATATGTCATGTAGGTCAATAGAGAAACCAATATGCCATGTAGGTCAATAGAGAAACCAATATGTCATGTAGGTCAATAGAGAAACCAATATGTCATGTAGGTCAATAGAGAAACCAATATGTCATGTATGTCAATAGAGAAACCAATATGCCAGGAAGTATTTGCAAAAACACACTGCATTATCTATCTTATTGTACCAACTAGGGTCTACACTCGATCTGCTATCTGAAATCATGACTGTCTGCAAGAAAATAAATAAGAAAGTCTTCATTTTATTTTGTAGGGGGGGGGGGGGGTTGTAGCCATTTGCAGATTTATTTATTAGGAGGAAAGTCACTATAAAATAACATAATATCTGAAAAAAAGATGAATCAGTATGGAGTGTTTATGTCTGTAAAACGTGGCTGAGTAATATTTATGTGTAGACCTACTAGTTGATACAATACACTAGATACTGCAGTGTTTTTGTGTGCAAATACTTACTGTCAAAATCGCTAGTGAACTACATGACAAATTGGTTGTTTTTTAAACCACTTTTTGTACATAATTCAAACATATCTCTCATATTGTGATGGTAAATATGTGTTGTTATAATACTATAGCATACATTGGTTATGAAAGATTGTGATTTTTTCCTTCAAATTGATAGTTAGAAATTGAGATTTTTTTGAAAATTCACGTTAGGCCGCCTCCTTAAAGACGGTATATCTTGTTAGCACATTTATAAAAACTGCTTTGGATTCCATTTAATGGTCATTAATTATCTGTCAGCATTTGCAATGAAGTGACACAGGTCGTCAATATTATAACTTTATAATTGTTCATTTTTCACGTGTTTCTGGTACAGAATTACATGAAATATGATAATTATAGACGAAATGGATATGTCTTTGAAAAACGTTTTAGACTGGTAATATCAAGCCATAAAGAGATAAACGTGGAACAGTTTCCCCTGCATTATATATTGGCATGTATCTCTACTCTGCATGACCACGCCCGTAGAAATCATACTCCGCATGTGAGCTTGATGATGTTATGACAGGGAAGTTTATAACATATTACTTTAACCCTTTACCCAACAGAACGGCCCTGTACCAATGCATTCTCTTATATATGCGAGTCGACCATAGGTCGCCTCGCATATACAAGAGAATTCATTGGCTTAACACATATTAAAAATGATAAAATTGTCGAAGAATGCTGAAGAATGTAGAAAAAAATTATAATTTTTTTTTTTAAATGTAAGAAAAAATTATAAAATTGTGAAAGAATGTAAGAAAAAATGGTAAACAGTGTTAAAAAGAAGAATTGTTTTAGGCCAATGCATTCTCTTATATATGCGAGGCGACATATGGTCGACTCGCATATATAAGAGAATGCATTGGCACAGGGCATAACTGTAACCATCACAATGTGGTCAATGAACCGGTTCCAATGATATCCATATTTGTATGGTGTTATTGAGACAGACCGAAGATATTTTAGGCTGTTGAAGCTTTATTTGGGCGTTTTTGGCCGTTTTGTTGGGTAAATGGTTAATATTTAAGAAATGATTGTAGTGGATGTGTGTTTTATTTACGATACGGCGCTGTGCTCGTTTGGGCACATTGTAAGAAAATGTGCCACCTCCACCCGCCCAACGACAACAGCGCCGTATCCCCCAATAACACACACCCACTACATTCATTTCTTATACCATTTTTATGATTTATTTCCATAAAAAAGCTGAGTGTGTTCCTATTTATTTTCACATAATCTGCCATTAATTTGAGACTAGCACACCCATCACATTAAGTCAGCCCAATATATGATTTCCAAGCACTTAGCAACGATAATGTGATCAATATAATTAACTGGCTTCAGATGAAATACGGGTGTATCCAGAGTAGATATTCATGACATGAGCTACTGCGTCGTGTACCAATAAAAACAATTCTCCTACTTATTTTAGTTCTTGATATGGAAAATTTGTATCGATGTTTTTTGCAACATTAAAGAGGGTAATTTTATTTGGTTCGGATATTATAAAATAAAGAGCGTTAACGCGAAAACAAGATATCCGCTCAATATATTTATGTGACTCTACATATTTTCTTTTGGAGCCCGTATAAAGTATATCGTACATACTCATCGACCCGTTTTACTCCCCATGACGTCAAATGAAAGAAACATCTCTTTAATAAATGGATTCTCCCGTCAGTTATAAATGTGTACATTGGAATGGTATATGATTCATCTAGAGGGATGTTAAAGACACGGTTGGCCTTGGCGGTGGGTATCCTGTGAAAATATCTCCACCCGTCAAAAACCGCCACAAACAGAAAGAACATCAAAATGTAGATAGACTTTGTCCGTATATAATATCGCATAAACAGTATGTTATGGTCATATGTTTGACCATTATTATGTAAACAAAAGCATAAAAAGTTACTTTTCTGGTGTTTGTTTATATTATGATGGTAAACATAAAGAGCGTTCTTTGTTGGTGAATACCTGATATGGAACTAATAAAGAGCGTTTATGCCATTTGTGTGTGATTTGCCAGTAGCATTGTGCTGTCTTCTGTAACACAATCAGGCTCTTGCTTAGGTAAAATATAGTAGGTCTTTATGATAACATGCTGTTTACGCGATGGTCATGGTATATATGAACGGAACTGTATGCGTTTTAATGTGTTTCTGTTTGCGGTGTTTGGAACAAATATGAATATTTTCGACAATTAAGGCCGCACGTGCCTTTAACCCTTTACCCAACAGAAGGGCCCTGTGCCAATGCATTCTCTTATATATGCGAGTCGACCATAGGTCGCCTCGCATATATAAGAGAATGCATTGGATTAACACATTAAAAATTATAAAATTGTTAAAGAATGTAAGAAAAAATGGTAAAAAGTGTTAAAAAAAGATTTTTTTTAGGCCAATGCATTCTCTTATATATGCGAGGCGACCTATGGTCGACTCTATACGGGTGTATCCCGAGTAGATATTCATGACATGAACTGGTGGAGTATGTTCTCTATACGGGTGTATCCCGAATAGATATTCATGACATGACATGCATTGGCACAGGGCTAACTGTAACTATCACAATGTGGTCAAGGAGCCGGTTCCAATGATATCCATATTTGTATGGTTCTATTGAGACAGACCGAAGATATTTTAGGCTGTTGAAGCTTTATTTGGCCGGTTTTGGCCGGTTTGTTGGGTAAAGGGTTAAGGTAACAAAAGCAGACGACAGCCAGATGGAGATTCATTTTCATTGGTCGGAATATTAATGTTTAGATAATACGTTATACTAACGGCCTATGGCCATGAATTTGTTAAAATTATAATCTGAACATTTCCTAAGGGAATTACTCATCAATGTGTATTGTGTATTTTTTACAGAAATGATTAATTATTTTGTGACTTGAGATATTTACCTGACAAAGGCCCTCCAATATCTTAACACAAACCAACGCATACACATTCCACCGTGCTGCAACAGGACATAGTAATGTCAGAAGAGATGTAGCCAGTACCCCTAGCCCGCATGTCCATTTCGCTCCGTAATTCTCTGCTAACCAGCCACCAGGAATTTGGGTGACCATATAACCATAGTAGAACGAAGCCAGTACGATGCCCTGTAGACTTTCATCCCAATCAAATTCGCCAGTCTTGAAATGTATTGAAATTGTAGTCGATCTATTAATTAAACGGACATGGCTCATTTGAACCTAAATTACGTTTTCGAAATTTTGAAGTACATGTAGGTCTACAAACATACGCAATACCGGTATGTAGACCTTATATAGTCTGAATAATTACAAACCGTGAGCTGCATGTAGGTCATGTAGACCTCATCTCCCTTCGTATCTGTGTAGAGCTATATCAGTCCTTTATTTTGCATTGAATCCAATATGGCCGCCAAAATTGAATATCTGACCTTGTTAATTTTAATTCGCAATTACTCAGGAAGTTTATGAGGTATTATGTCGTGCGATATGTCATTCCATTGGTAACTGAGTACTCCTTATATATGGCATGAATAAATTTCGTATATTTAAAATAGCTGCCAAAATGGCGACCGGAAGTGGAAAATATGAATCTTTTTCACTACTATCTTCTTTATCAGTTTCTGATGTTCGGAACTGGTTGATAATTGTGACTTTATTTTGTATTTTTTGTATATCAACCGATCATTGTTATGTTAAGCTATTATTTGTTTGGTCTGTCTTAAATGTGTAACAATAGGTGTTTAGTGACCAAATTACTCACGATGGTTTCCAACATGGCAAGTAAATTAGGGAAACAAAATGATTTTTCACATATATCCCAAGCATATTTCTCTGCTGTTCCGAAAAGGTTGCAAAGTGTGACTTACTTGATTATTAGACATGTTAGTTAATCGACTGACATCTAAATACTCTATTCTGGTTGTTCCAGTAACTTATGAGACATGAACAATTTATTTTAAAGTATGCAGTGTGGAATTGTGCCGAAAACATCTTTGGGATTCTGGTCATGTTTTTTAAAGGAAATGGGCAGAACTTTGAAACGGAACTGAGAGGGACCATAATGTGTGGCTACTATAGCCATTAGCAATCATCATCACCACCGTCATCAACATCATAAACATCAACAATACACTGAAAAATTACTTGAATGTTGTCGTGAGATGACGAGTTGTCGGAACTAGCACATTCTGCCTGAAAGTCAGCAGTGGCCTCGGTGTTTGAAGTATTCACCATGGCAACAAGAGCAACACTCAGATTGACTCTTAATGTGAACATAGTGAAAAAGCCCATGAAACCCATTAATACCAGTACATGTCTCTTCCCAAACCATGGGCCTGAAAAATAACAAAAATACTTTGTAAGCCAATTCATTATAATGAAATCATATTTTCGTGTCCATGCAAGCCAGATGAAATTCCAGTTTAAATGAAGTCATCGGCAAAAGTAAAGTAAACGGATAATTCAATTGGGGTTACCATTTACAGGAATTCCATAAGTTACGAGGACATGGCTCATTTCAACTTTTTAATTTTGTCGACGTAATTTGGAAGAAGGTATAAGATATGTTGATATAAATACACGAAATATTGAAACACCGACTTCTTCAGCTCTGAACAAAATAATTGCCAATGTCACATTTCGCACAGAAGTGAAACAAATGTAAACACCTTTATTACCAACACTTTTAATCATGCAGCGGGTGCCGTACAAATGTATTTCGTTTGTTTCTGGACCTTTACTAGATATATTCATATCCCAACTAAATCAGTTGTGTGAGAATCACCTTTTTGTGATGCACTCAATCACATAAATATAATGCATATATATTATGTTTGCCAATGGTGTATTTGTAAAATAATGAGTTTTGGCCCATCTCAGACCTGACATAACCATGATTGTAATAGATTATTTATCACATAATTAGCTGCTAAACCAGGCCTCATGTTTAGTAAGACATAAGTGTATTATCTGCAGGTGCAGCGACGTAAGAGCTTAAAGAGCAATTAGGTCGATGTCAATGCTGGAACATTATTATTATGTTAATTAGAATATAATTATGATATTCGATTTGTGTTGAGTTATTTGGTGATGAATGTGAGATGATAAACATGGGTGGGTTGCTAAGGGGGGTTGAACAATCAACATGGAAAGAAGCATGATATACGGTCAATTTCACTTAATTGCATACCGCTTTATCACATAATTTGGATATTTGCATAAAAAATGTGTCTTTGCTTCCTCTTTGGTTGTAATAAGGAATTAAATATTTTGGTATAACCCCAGTCGTTCGAGATTAAAGGTTGTGATAAAATGGATCTCAAATTCGTCGCAGTTCTATACGAAATTTATTAACCTTTTCCACTAAATTCGATCGAGCCTCGCTAAAGCGCGGCTCGAATCGAATTTAATCAACTCGATTAATACATTTCGTATAGAAATGCGACTCATTCTAAATATATCCTATAGCCTGCTGTTCAATCTTTAAAAAACAAACAATCCACCTGGGTTCAAAATGAAGTTTCACTGTCATTACCTTTTGCGATGATTTCCTTCGTCGCGTTGTTAGTAATGCCTTGTACGTGGCTAATTAGCGATGATGTCTCGTCGCAATCACTGGGTTCTGGCACAGCCATCTTTGACGTCAGTGTTATATGACACTCTATTTTCCTTCGATGACATGTACTGAAATTTATTGATTTTTTTTGTTCATTAATTAGCGATTTCATGCCACGAGTCTTTAATCCTTTCGATACTAAATGGATTATCACACTCAGTTATAAACGAATACAATGGAACGGTCTATATTATTCATTTGGAGTGGTTACAAGTCGGTTTATTTGAGGGAAATGAGGGAAAAGATAATATGTCCTTATTGTCTGAACATTTCCTAAGGGATAACTACTCGCAATGAGTATTTAGTGTAGAAACTGATAGAAAGGGTTAAAGAAGGCGACTCTGTCCCTTGAATGTTCTGCATATATGTACAGGCCCCAGATCACCAAGGGGCTGTGTATATTAAGGTGTACATTAAAACCATTGAGTCAGAGAGACCATTTAGTCAACAGGAGATTCTACCACTTGGAAACACCCCAAACTATTTGTCCGTGAACTGGAACAGAACGTGTGACTGTTTGGAGCATGGCTATATTTGTTATTGAAAATCTGCTATTTTAAACACGTTTAGGTGAAATATGTATAACACCAAATGTTTCTCATATATGTTCTTAATACAGCACCAACAACGGTTCTGTGAAACTTGTTTTGAAGGTATGTATGATTTCTGTGCCCAAATAAACACATTTAAATATTCAACCTTGTCGTGACTACATCAGTTATAGAAGTATACATTGGAATAGTGTATTATTCATCTGGTGAACGGATGACATAAATAAAGTAGGTTTCTTCGCTATTCATTGGTGGGGAAATGTTTAGATGATAAGTTCCGCAAATGGCCTGCTGAAAAAAACCTTATTATCTGGACATTTCTTAAGGGAACTATACTCGATCGTCATTGAGAGTTTAGTAAAGAAAGGGTTTAACTATGATATGAAACTGCCGTATACCTCTTTTGAAAGCATATATCTGACCAGAAATATATACATCCTATATAAATGTTCTCCCTGTTATTACATTTAAGAAATGTATGGAGTTTGAGTGTGCTTTATTGAAAGGTATCTGCAGTTTGGATACTATGCACCGTCAATGAAGCGCTGTAAGAGCCCAGTATTCTATACCTGCGAATTATCGACCGATCATTCTATACTAAGGCCGCGAACGTAAAAGACACCCCGAGCAATTCATCCATTGAGTTTAGTAATATACATAGTACAACCAGTTACCAGGTGTGACATCTGTTCTTGTTGAGTTGTGTTTTAACCCTTCACCCAACAAAACGGCCGTGTGCCAATGCATTCTGTTATATATGCGAGTCGACCATAGGTCGCCTCGCATATATAAGAGAATGCATTGGCTCACACATATTAAAAATGATAAAATTGTCAAAGAATGTAGAAAAATATTATAAACATTGTTAAAAAATGTAAGAAAAAATTATAAAATTGTTAAAGAATGTAAGAAAAAATGGTAAAAAGTGATAAAAAATTAATTTATTTTAGGCCAATGCATTCTCTTATATATTCGAGGCGACCTATGGTCGACTCGCATATATAAGAGAATGCATTGGCACAGGGCATAACTGTAATTATCACAATGTGGTCAATGAGCCGGTTCCAATGATATCAATATTTGTATGGTTCTATTGAGACAGACCCAAGATAATTTAGGCTGTTGCAGCTTCATTTGGGCTTCTGGGCGTTTTGTTGGGTAAAGGGTTAATTGGGATATGAAACGGATGACCCAATTGGCAGTTGACCAATCACGATGCGAACAGGATTTAGTGTAACTGCATCCGCGGGCTGTAAACATTTCTTATTAAAGGTGAATATCTGAAGATTACAAAACAACATGCAAGAATATTTACCATGTGAACAGTTTGAAAGATATTTCTTTGCTAAAACGGTATTATATAGTCCTTGTCCTTAACTCTATATTGGGGCTGCTCCGATAGATCCATAAACTTGAGAGAGTGGCACAGTGCATGCATGTGCATGTACGTCAACATTCTCAAATGTATTGTGACTTACATGTGGGCCGACATGCTTGCTCGCATATAATTACTTCCGATGAAACATATGCCAAATAAGATTTTTGTACAGGTGTATGAACACACATGCAGGTATGTGCCGCTGCATAATTCGGGGGACGGATATTGGATCAATAACCAACTACGATGGGGACCTCACAACATCCAAGTCACAGTGGTCGCTCGGATTCCTTAGAAGAAATATGCGAGTATGTAGGAAAGAAGATAAGGCAGCAGCATATTCAGCCACTGTCAGACCTATCCTGGAGTATGTTTCCACTTTTTGGGACCCACACACAGAGAGATTTGTTACTCAACTAGAGCGAGTCCAACGCAGAGCCGCCCGATTTACTACCAGCAACTATCGGTCCAGAACATCAGGAGCAACGACTGACATGCTAGGTGACCAGCATTGGGAATATCTACACCACAGAAGAGCGAAAGACCGCCTTACAATGCTCAGGAAAATTAAGGGTAGAGTGCATGGTCGACATCAATCCGGACTCATACATCATGCAAGGCGATGACAGGACACGGGGCAAACACAAACTATATCAAAGCACCACTGGGATCGACTTATACCACCAGTCGTTTTTCCCACGTACCACCAGACAGTAGAACAAACTCTCTCAGGAAACATGCACACCAGAATTGGACACAAAGAGTTTCAGAGTGGAAATGGACAAGCTGTCGGCCAGCCACCCAGCATTTACCACTGACAGGAAAAAGAAAAAGTACCAGTGTAGCGGTCGCGTTGTAAATATAGAAAGCCGATGACTTCTCTGATCGAGAGGTTTAGATCTCTTGGTCACGGTCGTTAGACGCTTTGTGTGATCACCGAAGTTAAGCAACGTCGAGCCCGGTTACTACCTGGATGGGTGACTGGCCTGGGATTTCGGGTGCTGCCAACTTTCGGTGCGACTCCAGCACTTCTCTCTCTTGTTCTGTTACACTGGGGGCTCGTCCGCTCCTCGGAGTCTGTGTCATGATGAGACCGCTCTGGGGGAGGACTCGGTTGAGATTCCGTGAATCTCAAAAAGAACGGGAGAGTAGTGTAGCGATCGCGTTGTAAATATAGAAGGCCGATGACTTCTCTGATCGAGAGGTCTATATCTCTTGGTCACGGTCGTTAGACGCTTTGTGTGATCACCGAAGTTAAGCAACGTCGAGCCCGGTTACTACCTGGATGGGTGACCGGCCTGGGATTTCGGGTGCTGCCAACTTTCGGTGCGACTCCCGCACTTCTCTCTCTCTCTCTCTCTCTCTCCTCTCTCTCTCCTCTCTCTCTCTCTCTCTCTCTCTCTCTCTCTCTCTCTCTCTCTCTCTCTCTCGTTCTGTTACACCAGTAACCCCGTAGCTGTTTTAACTGTATGTACATATTTTAACTGTTTTTGTCATTATATTTCTGCTTACCATAAATTACGTCTCTTTATTCATTCATTTCAAGTTTGCATATTTTTCAAATTCGTATCGTAGTCTCCATATTCCCTTTCGTCCAAGTCGAATAAGAAAGCAACGCTGTGATTGGTTTAATTTTTGTCACTTGGTATGGTCCAGTTTGAACCAGAATTACGCAGTCAGATTGGTCAGAATGGACTCACCTTCGGACGGTAGCCAGTCTAGTTGCTTTCGTCATTCAATTTGGGTATAAAGGAAATACACAAACCTTACTTTGGCAGTTTGGCAATCTCTACCAGAGCGCACCAGTCATACTTCCTTTCTTACCGAGTCATCAAGGGAAGTAAACACTACATGTCGTTTGACAGTTTGGTTCCACCATAGACTATGGTTCCACCTCTTGAAAGCGGTGATTTCTCACGCTACTTAGAGTGGGTTCCGTTATCACTCCTTGATCACAACGAACGAGCGTAAAATGATGAGCATTGATAACAGCAGAGCAATATTAATGATGGAGCATTATTTGAATATTTTCGATTTCCCGCTAATTATTAAATTCTGGAGTCGATAGATGCATACTGCTTACCAATTCCGTTTACACAGTTGCCAGTTACTGATTCAAGTTTCTGATTATGACATTTCAAGATATTGTTGATGATTTAAAGTTTCACCTATATAATTTAAAGACGAACGTCTTTATATTATGTTCACAAATACATATTTATTAAATTTCGGGGTCGATAGATAGATACTGATTACCAATTCCGTTTACATAGTTGTCAGTTACAGATTCATGTTTCTGATTCATTTAAAGTGACAGTTCGGGATATTTGTCCACCGAGGAAGCAGACTGAACCCACCTCCCATAGTATCTTATGCGCCACAGTCGCTGGATACTAATGCTACTGCCCACATAAATAATATTAGCAGTGGTATTAATCTTACCATGAAATATGCGATTTAAAATTAGGCATATATAGTAAGTATGACTCTGACAGATATAATGCCACATTTTTATGGTAAAATTGGAACTCCCCGTCCAAGATGGTCGTCAAAATGGCAGATGAAAGAGGAAATTTAAAGTGTTTTCACTAATATCTTCTAGATCAGATTCTGCTGTATATGGAACTGGTTCGGAAATGTGACTTTATTTGGTATTGTGCGTGATAAGTGATCATTGGAGAAATGAGATATGCAATTCGTGTGATCCCAGTCCCGTCCGGTCCCTCAATAATTCGATTATACAGAACTCAGTATGAAATTTCACCAAAAATCACGGTTAGGATTCTAGTCATATTTTAACAAGAAATTGACAGAACTGTGCAAATTAAGTGAGGCATACAATTACTTATCAATATTTGAACTCAATGGAACAAAAATGGTCACTTTGTCTGAAATGGCTGCCAAAATGTCGGCCAAAAACCTGGAAAATGATAAATGTTGCCCTATCATGCCATGTAATCGCGTACAAGTAGTGATTGACGAATACAATTGGCTATGCTGTCTTATATACATTTAATTCTAACATTTCTGATGCACACTGGTTAAGTGTTACTAATGTTATCACTGACTTTACGAGAATTATTGGAATTTTATATCACAAACTTGACATCAAAATCGGCAAAAAATTACTTTTTATGTTTGGACCATTTATTCAAGTAAATGCAACTATCTTCGGTATAAAAGATGTTTATTGTTTTTATCTGTCTTAATAAATGCGTCACGCTAATGTGCTTTGAGACAAAATGGCAACCACATTTGGCCAAAAAAAAGTTTTTTTTTTTCCTCACATATATCCCGAGCAGTATTCTCTGTTCCCAAGAGTTAGCAAAACAGTTGTAACTCACTTAGTTATTAACCATGTTACGTAGTCCACTGACTACTTCATGTTTCATTCTCGTTGTCCCTGTACCTTCTGGAGTATGACAAATTCATTGTAAACGATTTACTGCAGTATGGAAATTTGCCAAAAAATGTCATTTGGGACTCTGCCATATTTTTGAACGGAAATGGGCAGAACGTCTAAACGGAACTGAGTGAAACCATATTATGTGGCTACTCTCGACCATTAGCATGAAAATCAACTTAGTTAATGGTGTATGTCAAAATGGCAGCCAGTGAGTGAATATGTGGTTATAGATGAGGTGACTAGTTCTGCAGGGAGTTATTGTATGGTCATTGGTGGTGCGAAGGAGTAGCATGAAGGTGATGGGGTGGTGTGCACATGGTGAGATGTATATGTAAACAAGGGGTGACCGTATGGTCATGTGTGATGTGAATAGGTATACAAGGAGTATTTGTATGGTTATTGAAGTGGTGTGCGGGTATACTGATAGTAGCTGTATGTTCATCTACGTGTTGTTTATGTATATATAGAGTAACTGTATGGTCATGTGTGGGATATACATGCGTACCATAATAATTATGTGACTATTGTCATGGACAATGTATATGTATATTGGCTGTATGATCACGTGTGGGACTGTGGGTGTATGCATAAATAGGGAGTGGTTGTATGCTTATCTGCAATGTATATATATGTACATGGAATGACTGTACGGTCATTAGTGTATATGCATACCTGGAGTAAAGCTGGATGGTAATTGGCGGCGTGTGGGTATATGTGAAGGGCCCTTGTGGTCATGGTTGTATATGTGATGTATATGCATCTCTGTCGTGACTGTATTATCAATGGTGGATGTATAGGTATACATAATAGTTGTGTGATCATGGATGGTGTGATCGAGTATACATCGAGTGGCTGAATTGTCATGAGCGAGTTGTATATGTAAATCTGGAGTGCGCGTGCGGGGTATTGATATATCCATTGGTGAGGGGTATATGTATACCTGGATTGACTCTATGGTCATGAGTGGGGTGTATATGTATATCTTGAGTGGGTATATGGTCATGGGTGCTGTAAGAAAGGGTATACAGCATAATACAGGGAGTGACTGTATGGCCAATGGTGAGGTGCTGCGCATGGTATTGCTATATCTAGAAGGTCTGTAATACTCTGTACTTTTAATGGTGAGGTGTCGATGTATACCTGGAGTGATTCTATAATAGGCACTGGTGGGGTGTGTATATAAATTGTATATTTGTATTGGCTATATGGATGTGGCCAATATGTATACAGGTAGTGATATTATGGCCAATGGTGAGGTGAATTGGTAAACAAGGAGTGAATGTATGACCACAAGTGTTGTGTATGGGTATACAACGAGTGGCTGAATTGTCTTGAGCGAGGAGTATATTCAAGCTGGGGTGTGTGAATGGCCATATGTGCGGGGCATTTGTATATATACAAGGGTTGTATGACCACTGGTGATGTGAATATATACCAGGAGTTACTCTATGGTTATGGTTGCAGTGTATATGCATATCTTGAGTGGATATATGGTCATAAATATGCCAAATAGATATACAAGGAGTGATATACAATGGTAAGGCGAATATGTGTTCAAGAAGTGATTGTATGATCACGAATGTACGACTACTAGTATATGGTCATGGGTGAAGTGTAGGAGTATACCTGGTGTACCTGCATGGTTGACTCATGGCTGTATAGTCGTGTTTGTGGTTTACGGGTAAACCCAGTGGTTTACGGGTAAACCCAAGTGTGGATGTATGGTCGTGGGTGAGGTGTATGTGTATAAAGTTAGTGGCTGCATGGTCATTTGTGTGGTGTTTATGTATGTATAACGTGATTTTATGGTAGCTATCACTTTCCATAATAACTAAAGTATACGTTAATCGATTGGGAGGTAATGTCAGAGAGTTCTTCATCTCGGTGTCCTTTTATATGCACAATGGAGGAAACTGTTTCCTGACATTAATCAATCAATCTTGATGCCAATGGCCCAGAATTTGATGTTATTAAGCAGTTTTTACTCACCTCATTGTTTGAATTTCTCAAAGGGCTTCTGGGCCGCCTGCCATGCTTTACGCTGGCTATTTCTCTGTCATTCTAGGGTACTAGGTGTCAGTGGGGACGTCTACCCCGACAGACGTGTTATCTGGTCTGATCACACACTTACCTATAATGGTTGCATATGTTATTGGGCCAGAGTAGTCACATAATTACATATGGCATGATTTAAAATGAAATTGTCGTGCCGCATAAGTTACTGGGACAACCAGAATAGAACATATATATAGTAATGTTGTCAGTTGATTAAGTAACATGTTTAATAACCAAGTGAATCACAATGTGCTACCTTTACAGAAGAGCAGAGAATAATGTCTGGGATATATTTGAAAATATCAACTTTTCTACCAAATTTTGTGGACGTATCTGTATCTGTATGTGTTTCAGCGCTGGATCCTCTCGACTGTGTTTACGCTGTGGGAGGACTATGCTGTTTTGTCCATTGTTTCCTCGCATGTGCTATCGTCCAGACTGTTCCACTCCTCGATAGCTCGAACAAAGAAAGTGTGTCTAAATTGTGCCGTGTTTGCTCGTATCCTTTCGATGGAGTTGGAGTTAATACACCCCTCCTTTTCGACTAGGTTCGATGTTATAAAGCCTGGGTACTTTTTCGCCTGTATTTTCCTTCCTTTCTTTTTTTAGTATTAATATGTCTTTTGATAGAATAGCCGGCACCAGCCCATCCACTACTCTTCCGAACAGCTTCATTCTCATCGTGTTTCTTATTTGGTGTAGTGGCTCCATAAGTTGTTCCATTAGCATTTCAGTTAAACGGCCACTTTTGTTCTTGTGTGGTAGTTGTTTTGGATGAATCGCAGCCCTCTTTTGTTGATTCTCTCTATGGCATTGATATCTTTTTGCTGGTATGGATCCCAAACTTCCGCTGCACATTCGAGGTTTTGCAAGCCAGTTTTTGTTTCTAAACACATAGTCAGTGTGGCGCATTTAAGACGGGTCAAAACAATAAACACAAAAGATACTTCCCCTTTACTTGAAAAAATGGTGCAAATTAACCTGAAAAGTGATTGTTTTGTCGATTTTGAGAGACAATTCCAATAACTTAGGTAATATAATAGTATCAATTATCCAAGATGCAGTATAAATGTTTGTATTCAATGTATATATATGACAGAACAGCCAATTTTATTCATCATACACAACTTTTAAGCGATTGCATGGCACGACGGTACAATATTTACCATTTTCCATATTTTGGCCGCCATTTTGAGGATAGCTGCTATCCGTGATTAGGCGATACTTCTGCGCATGACTCGCCGGAAGTTATAACACCATAGAAACGAGAAAGCGTCGTGCTCAATATACGTACTTGACTACTTTGCGTACATTTTTGTTACGTTACCTTGCGTTTTACAAATTTACATTTTCGACAGTTTTGGAAATTTAGAAACGCTAAAACGGCATTATTGCACTTAAATGAAAAAGTATATAATATCATAGAGTTGTGTGCTGTTTCGAGATATATGAATCATGATTCGATTGTCGATTCTGAACGTTTTCATCACACAGTTCGAACTTCTGTGTCAGACTCGGAGGCAATTTTGGCCAAGTCCATACCAATTACCATTGTTATAATTTTATATTAGAATATAATTTTCTTCTTAATCACAGATGCGCATATTAATATTTTTTTTTCCATCTAATGTTGTAATTACATTACTAAAACACTGAAAAAACCGCCCAGTTTCAAGTTGCTGTAGTATTTTTAATTATTAACCATATTAAGATTTGGTATTTGGCTCATTCGAGTCATTGAATCATCAATAATTAATTCTGCAAAATTGAGGCAAACACGTATTTGAAGGCATACAATTCGAAAAATACTTAACGAATCTGGGAACGGTTTTCAGTTCTGGATTCAGCAAATTGAGTTTGACAAAATAGGCATGATATTTGTATGACATATGAATTTAATTTTTTTATACACATCCATGAATATCCATAAATTGATGATTTCAGCAAATTTTCCCAAATTTTTATCACAAAATTCACCTATTTTCTTTTTTTTCGATTTTTGCTGATATTGAGTTTGTTGTTTATGGAGGGTTTCTGTATTGGAGGCCCTTTTCACATTTATTATTTATTTACGCTCAAGCTCAAATATTTGCGCTTAAGCACAAATATTTGCGGTTAAACGCAAATAACCTCTAACATTTGCGCTAAAGCGCAAATAAAAATTAATATGCATTGATCCCCCCTGAATTAATTTTAAATGGCACAGGCCTAAACACATCACTAAAGTTTATATTTCCCCACTATATGAGGGAAACAATCCCCAAGTAACCCCAAGATCTGTTTTATGACCATGGAAATGGTATAGATCTGTGCAGGATATGTCCCTTTAATAAAACATACTTGAGCTCTGGGAGTGAGGCACCAATTCGTGGGACACCAGGGACAGAGATGCTGATATGCATATGGATTTTTTTTTCTTCAACTTTCCAGTCTGTATGGGGCTACTACTATATGGGCCCATGATAATATAATATGAGATGGACTCAATCATTCACATCAGAGGGATGTAAGGGAGTGCTAGGTATTTGCGCTTAAGCGCAAATAAATTGATAGACACATATTTGCGCTTAAGCGCAAATGATTTGTGCTTAAGCGTAAATGATTTACTACGCTTAAGCACAAATATTTGCGACGCTTAAGCACAAATATTTGCGCTTAAGCGCAAATAAATAATAAATGTGAAAAGGGCCTCCCATATTTATGTGCCGGTACTTATTTCAGCAAAAACAAATTATGTTGCAATTAGTTACGGGCTTGAAATATTTTCTCATAAATGCACTGGAGTCTGGACTAGTGACGTGAATTAAGCGAATGAGACGAGCTGTTCACAAGTCAAAATCAGTTGGCGATATCTGGCTAACAAGGGGATATTGCTGAGCTATTTAATTTTGATTATTATTTAATATATTAATAAATAATTGTTTATTAATTTTACTTGTTGCTTATGGGAGGCCCTTTTCACATTTATTATTTATTTGCGCTTAAGCGCAAATATTTATGCTTAAACGTAAATCATAAATGCGCAAATCATTTACACTTAAGCGCAAATATGTGGCTATCAATTTATTTGCGCTTAAGCGCAAATCATTTGGGCTTAAGCGCATATACCTAACACTCCGGGGGGGGAGTCCCTTACATCCCTCTGATGTGAATGATTGAGTCCATCTCATATTATATTATAATGGCCCATGCCGCCCATAGTAGTAGCCCCATAGAGACTGGAAAGTTGAAGAAAAAACAATCCATATGCATATCAGCATCTCTGTCCCTGGTGTCCCAAAAATTGGTGCCTCACTACCAGAGCTCAAGTATATTTTATTAAAGGGACATCTCCTGCACAGATATATACCATTTCCATGGCTATAAATAGGGAATTAGGGGTTACTGGGGGTTTGCTTCCCTCATATGGTGTACTTATTTACTTGAAATAGGGGAAAAACCCCTATTTTCATAATATCAGCATCCCTGTCCCCAAGAATGTGTGTCTCCATCCCAGAGATATAGTATATTTTATAAAAGAGACATATCCTGCACAGATCTATACCATTTCCATGGTCATACAACATATCTTGAGGTTACTGGGGATTGTTTCCCTCATATGGTGGGGCTATATAAACTTTAGTGATGTGTTTAGGCCTGTGCCATTTAAAATTAATTCAGGGGGATCAATGCATATTAATTTTTATTTGGGTTTAAGCGCAAATGATTTCTACTTAAGCGCAAATGATTTCCGCTTAAGCGCAAATATGATCTATTTGCGCTTAAGTGCAAATGATTTGAGCTTAAGCGTAAAAATAAATAATAAATGTGAAAAGGGCCTCCCATAGTTGCTGGTATTTATTCTCCAATATCAGTTAATAGATGGCTCAACAATGGTTGTTTCATATGGGAGGCCCTTTCACATTTATTAATTATTTCCACAAGCCAGAAGATTTTCAAACTTGAAGAGCCAAATGTCAACACAATGAAACATTGTTTACATCGATTATAGTTTCATACTATTTTTAAGTATTAAATATTGAATTGATGAAGGAATGGAGCTACGAATGTGTGACTCCATAATATTAGTAATTGACTGGCAAATTAATTGCACAAAGCTTTCAAACTTTGTATAATATGTAACCGCGTACAGAGAATGTCAGAAGGAGGCATCTTTGTTGAAGACTTATAATCAGTTTGTCCATATTCTGCCAAGATAAATTATATTAACCCGTTTGTAGAATTAAAGATCCTGTGACAGTGCATTCGCTTATATATGAGTCTCCCATAGGGAGCCCTGCATATATAAGAGAATACACTTGTTTACAAGGTCGAGGTAAATATTGTTAGGCCAATGTATTCTCTCATATATGTGAGGATCCCTATGGGAGACTCATATATAAGAGAATGCACTGGCACATGATCTTTATATAAGTAAGAGAATGCATTGGCACAGGGTTTACACAAAATTTCAAGAAGCCCCAGTCATGGAAGGGTTAATTATAAATGACCATATTGGCTCAATATTGGGAATATAATAACAAATTTAAATTGCAATATTGTAGTATTGTACATACATGTATCTGTTTCACTTGTGTCCAAACTAGACTGAGTTTTGGGTAAATAATGTGAATGACTTGTTCATTTTCAGTAAATAATACTAAATACTCCATTGGAATTAACCCTTTTATAACTAAACATTGTGGTGAATTGGTGATAGGGGTGGGGTTTATCCACCAGACACCCATTTTTTTTGGAATTTCATACCTGGTATATTTCAAACTAACTAGGCTATAAGTCGAACATTTTCTGATATTTATTGTTTGCATTTAAAGGGACTAAATGCGTTTTTTTAACTTAGTAAAAAAACATACATGTACCGGTACTGTAGATGATCAACGAAGAGCGCTTGTTATCAGCTCAGAAGATATGTGGGATAATTTGTGCATACAGAGATAAATTGACACAGGGAGTGTCATGGGATAGTTGATATTGACCTCAGATGACTTAAAGAGCCACTAATAATTACAAATAAAGAGCGTTTATTATCAACTTAAAGAAAGAAACCGTGGGAATGTGCCAAATTCCACATTTTCTGGAAAAGTATTTTAAAAGCTAGAGCAAAATTAAATAATTGATATCCATATGCTCTACTTTTCTCATATTAACATTAAGTATACTAGATTGAACAAAATTAAAATATGGCCCTATGAATGTTTAGTCTTGACTCTTTTCCAAAAAAAATCATTTTTGGTGTTTTTGTCTATTTAAAAAGTTTTGGTGCAAATGAAATAGAAAAAACAACAGGTGTTTAATGTGCAAATTCATTTGAACTTTCCTCTTATTTTAAACACTTTAGTTTGAAAAAAATATCATCAACAATGGAAATTCAGTTATATAGTTTAATCTAGTATTCTTAAAATGTTACAAGAAAAGCAGGGCATATGAATATAAATTTATTGAGTTACATGATCTCAAATATGGCATTTCGTCACACAAGTTTTGTTTCATGGGCAAATTGGGCTATGTCCATACAATGGAAAACACATTTTGTCTTCTAGATGATTAAGAAAGAATGTTTTGCACAATCTAGTCAGAAAATTACTAAAAACAATGAATTAGAGCTTCATTCTATCTAGTTTTTGGAATTCTTAAACGTCAAGTATTGAATTTGGCTCCCAGACAATCATTCTCAATTAGATATATCTTACAGTTCCAGAATATCTGGTACACAGAAATCACCTCTATCTGTTATAATTAGTACTAGGATTCAGCATCAGTTGGAGTCTAAGATCAGGTGAGGGAGAGGCATGGATGGCACCACTGATGACCTCATGGAGAGATTGATTCAAGAACACTGATTTTCAAATTTGATTTATTATGGTACTTGCTATGAATTTGCACCAAATGAATCAATATGTACGGTACCGTAGTTAAGTAGTAGTACATACTTTTGAGCAACTTATCAAGTATTAAGTAATTAAATAAAATATAAATACACGATCTGTCAATTGTGAATAACTGATCACAACAATTGACTCGCACTAGCTGTGGCAGATTTGAAATTTAATCCTGGATCCTGGATTGAGAATTTGAGACTACTATGATGCAAATCATAGGGATGAGAAGTGAAAATGAGTCTGAAGTCAATCGCACCTGGGTGCTTTCACATAAAGGGTTGCTTTTTTATTGAGCAGGTTTTCTGCCTATAAGATAGAGGGAACATACTATGATATGCTAAATCTTACTCAGAATTACAGTTTGGTGGCTAGATATCCTACAAAAATTGCACCAATACTTTGCACTCAATTATTCTGCTAAAGGAGCTCTTATCAACCCTATTTTAACAAGTTTTCAGTGGACACAGAAATTTTCTATTTTTTCACAGACTTGTCATTCATTACTCTTTTGAGGTTTCCACGTATCCACTGCATATTGTGTGAGAGAGATCTAACATCTAGCAACTGTGAAAATTTCATGAGTCTATCATTGTTGGTTCTGGAGATATTCAGCATTATGCGTCACAGATTATATTCCGTCCAATCTTTTCCATGACCCCCTCATTCCAAATGCAACATCACACAGTTACAAATTAAGGAAATATATAACCCATTTTGGTAGGCCTAATTCAGAACTTGAATGCAAATACATTTAAACATATAATTTTGCTTGAGAGATGAACTGTTTAGATACTATCTGTCCTCGACTGTCAGGCTAAAACTTTCCGTCCAAATGTGTCCTCTCCAGAACTATTGGAAAATTTTAATCTAATAGACAAGTAACTCAAAATGAATTTTTGGTTAGCCATAGCATCCCTATTCGATTAGCTTGACCAACCATTGCTAGCTGTTAGTTGGTTATTTTCCATGATATCTGTCAGATTGGTGTCCAAAACACATGTCCTCTCCAGAACCTATTTCATGACTGACATATTAAGAGCTATAGTTTTATGGAATTCATAGAAAATAATGTTTTATCCCACCAAGAAGGTGGATATGGCCCAGTAATCCTTATTTCTGGCCTCAATAAATAATTTCAGCACAATAATCTAATGAAATCTTCTCCCAACCAGAAAATTCTAATTCAAATGAGGAGTTAAGTTGGACAAATGAAGGTCGATGTTGGTCCATATGATATGAGAGCATTAGCAAAATACATAGAAATAACTTACCTGGAGTATATGGCCTTATTACACTAATACGGGACTGTCATCTAACTGATGTCCAATATTATTATGATATAGTATAAAGTTCTGGAGAGGACACTTTTTTTGGACAATGATTGAATTGAGTGACGCAACCTTTTGTTCCTAACTCCCAATCAAGAATAATGTCACCCTTCTTAATTCTGAAAGCATGAGTGAGATGATCTATCCAATTTAGATGAATGATGATTATATGATTCATGATTATATGTGATTCAGTATTCCTCACTGTCACTCTATTCGCCAAGCCATATTTCCAAAATGAATTCTGAATTTGGAAATTTTATCCCAGGAAATTACCTCAGACAACTTGATAAGGTATCGTTGGACAGTATTTTACGAGTATTTCTTAGACATCAAGAACTAAGGTACCGGTATGTTTTTCTAAAGTTTAACTTATTTTGGTGTGGTTGGGGGGTCACTAATTTGTCATGCCAAGAACGAGATGAGGTGCAAAGTGCCCAGTGGTTGCACACACAGACAACTCTACATCCAATCATGTTCTATGTAAATGCAATGATACTTCAGGAAAGATTACCAACATTACATCACATGTTTTCGTGTCTGATGACTTAACCAACAACTGATGTCATATATCATTATCTGAAGCTTTCTTATGGAAGTTATGCTGACCTGAAAAAACAATATGCAATCCAGCATGTGGATGAATTTTTTGACTGTTGTGCAGTACAAATCAAAAAGATCATTCTATTTTCTATCAAGAAGGCGATCTGAAAGTGAACTCACTATAAGCCATAACTATTTGGAGTCTCACAGGAAGAATGTTTCTGATGGTCTTGGTGCCATGGTTAATTACCACAGGGGCTATAACGTGCTACGATGTCCACCCCCGTTAGCATTGCCCCTATATGCCAATGCTATATGTGCCTGAGCACTTCATGTTAATAGTACTATATACAGTATACAAAGGACTGTGTATAGTACTATTAACATGAAGCAGGCACGTATAGCATTGGCATATAGGGGAATGCAAAAGGGTGGTGAACAGTGTAGCGCGTTACAGGCCCCTGTGATTCAAATAACATTAAATACTTGAATTCTGACAGGAAATTCTTTTATGTGTTGAAATAAACCGCGTGAAAATTTGTAGCTTTAAGCCAGTTAAGGGAATCATGACCATGCACAATATTAAGGTTTTACATATGCATCATCCATCAAAGTCAGAGACCTTTCATGTTTCTGTGTAGCTTGTTTACAAAATGATTCAAAATCTTGCGAATAGGTTAACACCATTAGTAAATGGAAAATTGCATCACTGGAAATAGAAAAGGACGCTAGTGACAAAAACGAAATGGAAGTTACTGATGATCTAACTGATGAACATGACAATGATATTTCTGATGAACATGCTATATATATGTACTCTAGAAAACATTGAACCAGGACCCAATTGCTGGATTACCGCCACATAAGATGAAATGTGGTATACAGGAGAAGTGAAGGAAAAGTGTGATGAAAATCGAGATGTGTTGATAAATTTCATGAAAAATGCTGGTTCTAATAAGTTTGTCTGGACATCAAAATCAGACATGTGCTACATGTATGTAGAAGAAAACAAGATAATTTCTGCAATAAGTCCACCTTCCCTTGAGTCGAGCTCAGGCAGAAACTATGTTCTGCCGGAGAAAGTTTATGTGAAACAAATCTTTGTCCAAAAAATGTCCTCTCCATAAACATAAATTCCAATGTGTTGTACAATGTACACATTATAAATTCTTGAAATAAGACATAGTTATCAACTGGAACTGCTAATATGTTAAATGTTTGGAAATGTATGAGAGAATTTATTGCCTGTTCAATGTATAATGCCTGTCAAAGTACTTACAAGATGGAGGTCAGCGTTTGGTATGTTTCAAATCCACGCCTCAGTCTTTTCTGAGGAATCCTTGTCTATTCAAAGCAATATTTATATGAGCACTACCGTCTACGTGTGTGCAACAATTGAACTACATTTATATTGTATGACTGTTAATTATAGGCCTCATTTTGATTGTCCAAAAATATGTCCCCTCCAGAACCTGACACTTAAAAATGGACTATTTTCAAGGACTGCCCATATCTCGAGAGGATACAATTGGATCAAGATTATTTTCTTTTCACATTTGTCCCATACACTGCTCTTTACCCAGAAGACATAATGTGTACAATAGCTTGCATTTTGCAAAAACTGTTGAGAACTATTGGTGGTAGATATGAGTTGAAAGAATTTTGTTTTCATTTATGGGCTTCATAGTGATTATTTTTCAAAATTAATCTGAAGAGCGGGTCGATAATTTTATAGCCCAATGTTAGTTTTAAGTAATATCCTGTTCCATTTTTATGAAAATTGTTGTATTTTTATGTTCAGAAAATTCTTAACTAAAGTGTGGTTTCAATAATTTTTATTTATTTCTAATGCAAATATGACCAGAGCCAAAAAAATGTGTCATTTGTAGCCCTGAAACAATCTGAATATGATCTTTCAATGTTGGCTCCTTCAAAAAATCCAGAGAAAGTTTCCAAACTAGGAATTTTATTTTCACCCCATGTGGTCAGATTTTAGCAACCCTTTATGTGAAAGCACCCACCTATTCTCAAATTTCAATAGCAATTTTTATGTCAGGCAATTGGAATGAACTCATATATTATAACTGGCAACTTAATTGCCAATGTATATATCGCTGTGCCAAACCTTAGCTTCTAGCAGGATTTATTGTACATGTAGGTCAATATGAGTCATTATGACCGCTCTCCCAGATTGCTGTAGTCAAACTAGAAGGGTAGGCACTATGTCTATGTTCATGACTGAACTAGATTTATTGTAGAATATTTGGCTAATAACAGCCTAGACTAGGCTAGAGCTATGTGTTAATAAAATACTTGAATACACCTTCCACGTTAGGTTGTTTATTTTATACCACATGACATACTACTTCTAGTACTTGGAAACAGTCATTTTAAATTTACTAGTGCCAGTACTACTACTAGGCAGTAGGGGTAGTAACTGTAAATTCCACAGTTGTAGTTGGTACATTTTCATTCTGTTGCTATACAGTACACAATGTTGTCAGTGTTGAGACTTGAGTGTTGTTGTTGTGTGCCAGTAGTCATTTGCATAAATTTGACAACATTATAATATTATAATATAATCATCATAATCATGTCATTATTAGATCACTTCAGACACTTGTGTTGTGGTTTTTTCTTGTGAGATCGAATGTTCGCTGGTGAATGCTCAGTCTGTGTCTAAGGTGTCACAGTGTTTACTCTCCGAGGTTGCTCAGTTTCTCTCGTTGAGACCCGAGTGTTGCCGCTAACAAAATTCAATAAAAAATGTCAACAACAATGTGAATGTCAACAACACTATTCACGGTCATCGTCACTGTCACCCGAACTTCAATTTAAGTCGAGTTTTTAACCAGTTTATCAGCCAATAGTCGTTGAAATCATATGGAAGGATGTAACGTTCCCACTCAATACCACATTCAATTTCGGTAAACTCCGATAATCGTATTCAAATGCGTGTTCTAATCAATTAAGTTCGAATTCAGCCAAATGAAAAACTTTGTTCGCGTCATTTTATTGGAGAAGACTGACGGACACACCGTATACGACGGAAGTAATTGTTTTAAGTTTTGCGCATGCGCTAGTACGTTCTTATAGTCAGGTGCGTTTAGCGATGTCGAAAGTAAATTGTTTCCGGAGTTTAAATAAGTGTTTTATGCAGTTTCTTTCGAATGTATAGACGATGTTTGTGCATTCCACGAATTAATGAACAGCTGATTTAGTTTTTCGTGCGAATAACTGTTAAATATCCATGTTTTTAGAAAACTCTGCTCATTTAATCTAATAAAAAACCCGAAATTGAGTAAAAATACTCATAACTCAATCTCAGAAAAGTTAAATCAACTTCAGAAAAAAAAAACCACTGAAAATGAACATGATCAGAATGTGATTTGATCAGTCAACTCAGGCCAGACACAAACAGTAAATACACAGCTTTGGCGATTCGGACATAATTTTGTTCTGATTGGTGGATTGTATTCATTAAACTGGACTCAAGACAAAAGTGTGTGTGGAGACTGGAGTAGATTGACAAGTCACAAGGTCATACAGATGACATGAACTTGCGGCAACTTCAAGTTGTATTGTGTGTATTTTGATGATTTTAACCAACACAACAACATATGCCACATATTTGACTATTCGGTTGAATTTCACAAATGTGTACCAACTTTGTGGTGGAATATGACAGCATCAGATTCTTTATTTAACACAGATTCGGAGCAAAAACTAATCAAGTTGACTTCACTCTACAGACGATTGACATGCCATGAAAAATTTCACATCAGAACAACTAAAAATTTGACCGACTCTACTTTAAATCATTCTGGATGTTCTCCTACAACTTTGAATCATAGTTGATGTGTGAGGATATATAGGTACCATACCGGGTACCTATTTAATACCATACTGTACAATACATGCATATAGTGTGTGATTGTCAAAGTTCTACATAGTACATGTAGTGGAAAGCAGATATACTCATCTATACCACAAGTTCACAGCCACAGTGTAGGGTGACTGGCACATCACTGCATGAACTATCTAATCAGAGGATAGATTGATCCATACAAATGTTTGTGTTCAATTTTGTGATGTATAGTAATACTACTATTAGAATATCTTCATTTTACACCTGACATCTTTTTTTTACTTTCCCTGTAGTTGGGCCATGCAAAATAAATATCTAGATTATCATCGCCCCACCCCAATATGTATGGGAGGCCAACTTCACATTTAATACTTAATTGCGCTTAAGCGCAAATATTGCGCTTAAGTGCAATTCATGGTTATATGTACATGTAACCAAACACCCCTGGTGAATAAATAGGTTTATCCACAACTTAACCTTAACTCCTATTGACATATCGCATCTTGGTTCATTGATTTGGATGGGTAGGGAGCTAGCCCAACTTCTTTATCAAAATGGCTGACTCGCAACAGTATCACCTTCTGTTTTAGTTGGAGCGACTCGAGATTGCATTATATTATCTTCGGTATATATTAGTTGGGGCTACTTGCAATAGCATTTCTTTCTGTATTAGTCGGGGCGACTTTGATTTTCTTCAATTTTCGAGTATACAGGCACACCATTATGGGAGGCCAAATTCACATTTAATAATTAATTAATTGCGTTCAATTGCACTTAAGCCTGCTTAAGCGCAAATAATTACGCTTAAAGATGGATTATCTCTTTAAATAACAAATTTTAAATAGTTGCGTGGGTATAAAATAATAGATATGAACTGAAGACCTATGTCCGGAAAAGCTTCTATCAATTAATATTGATTTTATTTCGAATATTAAATCGGGCCCATTTATGTTACTATTTTTAGAACCGACCATTCGGATGAGACCGTATTGCGATATAGAGCACTGGGCTGTTCCTACGGCTACGCAACGAATGTCAAATGTCACAGATTGGTTGTTTGTACTGTTTTGTTCCACAGATATAAGCGATAATGAGTATAATTAACGTTTATTTGTGACAAAATTGCACAATATAATTTCTGGTCTCTGTTAACAGTAACCAATATTGTTCGTTAGCTAAACAAACACACCTTTTTAGACCAGAAAATATTCGAATTAAAATTAATATTAATCGATAGAAGCATTTCCGGACAGGAGTCTTCGATTCAGATCTAATATTTTATACCCCGGTAACTATATAATACATGTTTACAAAGAGATAATCCACCTTTAAGCGCAATTAATTGCGCTTAATGCCTTAAGTGTAATTATTTGCGCTTAAACGCAATCAATTGTGCTTAAGCGCAATTCATGGTTATATGTAACTAAACACCCCTGGTGAATAAATAGGTTTATCCACAACTTAACTTTAACTCCTATTCAGTGACATATCGCATCTTGGTTTCATTGATTTGGATGGGTAGGGAGCTAGCCCAACTTCTTTATCAAAATGGCTGACTCGCAATAGTATCACCTTCTGTTTTAGTTGGAGCGACTCGTGATCGCATTATATTATCTTCGGTATATTTGCGCTTAAACTAAAAAAGAAATAGAATCTATGTGAAGAAATTTCTATACAAATTTGATAATAAAGAAATCTCCACAGAAGATGAGGCCTAATCAGAATGAGGTCCCCAGAGGGTGAATTTAGTTATGCTGGGCTGTTATGCGGGATAACAATAAACGAAGAGCACTTGTTATCAGCTCAGAACATATATGGGAAAATTTGCACACAGAGGTAAGTTGAGGGAGTGCCATGAGATAGGTGTCATTGACCTCAGATGAATTAAAGGGGCACTTATAATTACAAATAAAGAGCGTTTATTATCAGCTTAAAGTGAGAAACTAAGGGAATGTGCTAAATTCCATATTTTCTGGTCAAGTATTTTAATAGCTATAGAAATATGAAATAAATTGAAATATGTATGCTCTAATTTTCTCATATTAACTGTTAGTATACTAGATTGAACAAATTGTAAATTAATTGCAAAAAATTGTTGAAGAAAATTTTGGCATTTTTGTCTATTTTAAAAGTTTTGGTGCACATGAAATAGAAAAAAACAACCGGTGTTTAATGTGCAAAATTATTTGAACTTTCCTCTTACAACACTTTAGTTTGATAAAATATCATCACAATGTGTTTGGGTTTGGAAATTCCCTCACTTTGTTTAATCTAGTATACTTAAAATGTTACAAGAAAAGCAGGGCATATGGATATCATTTATTGATTTACATGATCTCAAATATGGCATTTCATCACACAATTTCTATTTCATTGGCAAATTGGGCTAAGTCCATACCATGGAACACACATTTTGTCTTCATGTTTTTGCACAATCTGGTCAGAAAATTACTAAAACAACAAATTAACCCTTCATGTTTTTGCACAATCTAGTCAGAAAATTACTAAAACAATGATTAGCCCTTCATTTTATCTAGTTCTTGGAATACTTGAACATTGCAAAGTTTTGTTCTGTAATCAGTAAAAGTAAGATCTACAAAACAGACTTGCAATTGGAAGGATTTGTGAATTTGATTCTTGTTGACTTTTAGTATGTTGTTTATATTAGATTTATATACTTATTTCTGTATGGAAAAAATACTCTGATCATCTTCAGACGTGGCGACATGGGGGGGGGGGGGGTAAAATTTTTCAACAGTTGGAAATTTCATACCTGCCAAAACATTAGGTGGAAATTTCACAACAACACTAGGTTGAATATGTTCTTGTATTTTGATTTTCAAACAATTTATTCAGGGAATTAATTGTTTTTGGACCAATATTTGAATATTTTACTATTTTTTGTCAAAATTTTGGACTGAAATTGTCATCAGTTGGATATATTCCAACCTTAGGGGGGGGGTGACAGGTTTGAAATTGCCAACACTTGGAAACCTTGTGTCCTGGTCCCTCTCCCGTGGCCAGTCAAAAACTGCTAGTTAATTTAAGAAAACAATATTGTCATACATTTGGTTAAAATTGTCATTGGAATTGTCATCAGTTGGAAATTTTCCAACCTATGTGGGGGTGTCAGGTTTGAAATTTCCAACTCTAGGAAGGCTTGAGGCTAGTCTAGATGCTAAGATTTGCAATTTTCTTGTTCAGATTAAAAAAAATTCACACGCCGCGCCCTTGTGGATTATTTCGAAATGGTCATCAATTGGGGAATTTCCCAACCTGAGGTGGTCTATGAGGTTTGAAATTACCAACACTATAGGAAAGTGTCAGTTGAGGCCAGTCTAGATGCTAGGATTTGCGATTTTCCTGAAAAGTTTTCAAAATTTTCTCACACTGGGCCAAACAACCATGGTCAGCCCGGTGTGTCCTGGTCTCTTGCCCATAGCCGTGTGCATTTGTCTGGAGTTAGACCACTAGATGTTAGGATTTATGCAATTTTTCAGGTTAAAATATCTGAATGTTCTCATACCGGGAATATAGAACCATGGTTTATGAAAATATAGGATATTAGCCTGAGCGGTGAGGTGCAAGGGTGGGAGGGGGTGAAAATGGAATTATGCAGAACTTGTGTTTGGTATGATTCTGATTCAAGGGGAGGGGTGCAGTTGGAATTTCCCAAGGTGGACACCCCCAACGGAGACCCTCTAGCCATGTCCCTGCTGTTACCCACATAAATTTGGAATAACAAGAGGGGTGACAGTGACTCCTGAGTACTGGTTAAGAATATATAGTATACAAGTCAAGGTTATTTCACTCTATTAAATGTGATAATATTCGCAGAATTGTTGCAGTACTGTTCATAAACTTCAAACACATCAAGATGTATGCAACTGAATTACATCAAAATATCTTATTTTGACTAGCAGATCATAATTTGTTTTAACAATTTGATGCTATACAAGCTGTGCATACCAGAATGTGGGGGGGGGGGGGGGGTAACACCCTCGGCCTCACTACTTCCAGACATAATTCTCAATCAGATATATCTTACAGTTCCAGAATATCTGGTACACAGAAATCACCTCCAGATATCTATAATTAGTACTACACATGTAGTTATAATTAGTACTAGTCATGCCTTGAAATAGGGTGTCTGTCATTTGCAGAATGAGGTCCCCAGAGGGTGAATTTAGTGATGCTACCCCGCATAGCGGGCTAGCATCACCAAAGTCACCCTCTGCGGACCTCATTCTGCTTACACCTCAGCAGAATGAGGTTCCCAGAGGGTGAATTTGGTGATGCTAGCCCGCTATGTGGGGTAGCATCACTAAATTCACCCTCTGGGGACCTCATTCTGCAAATGACAGACACCCTATTTCAAGGCTTGGTACTAGTATTTAGCATCAATTATATATACTTATCTCAATGCTTTTGTTAAGGAAATGAGAAATAAATGAATTGAATTGGAGCCTGGGGTCAGATGAGGAAGGGGTAGGGATAGCACCACCGATGACCTCGTGGAGAGATTGATTCAAGAAGACTGATTTTCAAATTGATTTATTGTGGTACTTACTATGAATTTTTACTAAATGAATCATACTATAGTCAGTTGGTTAGTACATGTACCTACTTTTGAATAATTTTTCAAAAGTATGTAATTAAATGAAATATGAATTCAAAATATGTCTATAACTGATCTGACCACAATTGACTCTTACTAGCTGTGGCAGGCTTGAAATTGAATCCTGGATTGAGACTACTATGATGGAAATCATGGGAATGAGAACTGATAATTTGAATCTGAAGTCAATCGCACAGGAATATTCTCAAATCTCAATAGCAATTTTTATGGAATTTTTAATTTTTAAATGGAATGAAATCATATATTATAATTATCAATTTAATGGCCAATTTATATATTGCTGTGTGCCAAACCTCAGCTTTTGGCAGGATTTATTGTAGGTCAATATGACAGCTTTCACAGGTTGTTGTAGAAGGGTAGGCACTACCGGCCTTCATGACTGAACTAGATTTATTGTCGAATGTTTGGGAATGGCTAAGCCTCTAATACTAGTAACAGCCTTGAGCTACAGCTATGTATTAATAAATTACTTGAATACACCTTCGGCTTCCACATTAGGGTTATTTATTTCATGCCACATGATACTTGAAAAAATTCAAATTAGTCATTTTAAATTTACTAGAGCCAGTACTTGGCAGTAGTGGTATACACTATACTGCCTACTGGTAGTAACTCACTAACTGTTGAGTGTTGTGGTGCTTGTGCATCCATAAATTCATAATTCCATTGAAATTTAATCTGTACTCCAGTTAGACTTAAGTTAAGTCCAGTTCAGTCCAAAATCCTAATTGTACTGTGCAATTCCACTGTGGTTGGTACAAATTACTACAATACTACATTTCATGCTGTTGCTATCCAGACCTATCCACACTGTTGTTGTTGTTGAATGTTGTGTCTTCGTACTCGTAGTCACTTGCAGTTGATAATATTAGATCACTTGTGTTGTGGTTTTCTTCGTGTGAGAATGTTCCTGGCGTATAATCAGTATGTGTGTGTGTTTAATCTCCGATGTTCCAAAATCTTCTAGTTGAGAACCGAGTGTTGCCGCTGACAAAACAATGACAACAATGTGAATGTCAACATCATCTTCACCACTCACGATTCACCGTCAGTGTCACCCGAACTTCGATTCAAATCGAGTTTTTAACCAGTTTTTCCAGGCAATAGTCGTTGAATTCATATGGAAGGATGTAACGTTCCCACTCAACACCACATCCATTTTCCCTAAACTCCGATAATCGTATTCAAATGCGTGTTCTAACGGTGTCAGACCGGTTTTCCGAAGACCTATTACTACGAAGGCCCACAACTCCGAAGACCCGATTCTCCGACGGCCCACAACTCCGAAGACCCGATTCTCCGACGGCCCATAACTCCGAAGACCCGATTCTCCGACGGCCCATAACTCCGAAGATCCGATTCTCCGAAAGCCCATAACTCCGAAGGGCCGATTCTCCGAAGACCTATAACTCCGAAGACCTATAACTCCGAAGGGCCGATTCTCCGAAGACCTATAACTCCGAAGGCCCGATTCTCCGACGGCCCATAACTCCGAAGGTCCGATTCTCCGAAGGTCCGATTCTCCGAAGATTTTGTTTTATCGGGGTATTATCGTTTACTAAATAGTGTACAGTTCAGCGGCGAAGCCAAGGGGTCCCAAAATTCCCACTGCCCCCATTAAACCTCTACTTGCTATTTCAGACAATATGGGCCCCTACCAAAACATGTCCAATGTCATGTAAACGCCCGGAAATCGTTCATGGGGCATCAAAATATTCAAACTTTTCCTACTGCCCCCACCTAAATGGGAATCCTGGCCCGCCACTGACTATACACCAGATACTATAACGTTACGTTGGCCCATGAGATGCCAGAGTAAAATGGACAGGGGTGAACGGGGAAGAACTTGTCGCCCCTGTGCATGTTAGGCTACTCTGACATTCTTGCAGCGTTTCATTATAATATACCCGGTGCACACCAGTGGCGGGGCCAGGGTTCCCATTTAGGGGTGCACATTAATTAGCATATGTGGGGGATATGTGGGGGATATATCATGCATATGATATGCCGAAAGCATATCACGAAGGCCTGATCTGGGGAGCGCATACATGGGAGGGGTCGCCCCCAATCGTTGTTCCGGGGGCTCCCCTGGGCAAGAACACTGTGAATATTTGAATGCCTATATAGGAGGGATTTCCTGACGTTTACATGACATTTGACACGTTTTTTGGGGGCGGTCTTCCATAGGGCCCCATTGACCCCGCCACTGGACTGTACACTATTTAATAAGCGATAAAACATGATCTTCGGAGAATCGGACCTTCGGAGAATCGGACCTTCGGAGAATCGGCCCTTCGGAGTTATAGACCTTCGGAGTTATGGGCGTTCGGAGTTATAGGCCTTCGGAGTTATGGGCTTTCGGAGTTATGGGTCTTCGGAGTTATGGGATTTCGGAGAATCGGGACTTCGGAGTTATGGGCTTTCGGAGAATCGGGGCGTCGGAGAATCTGACCTTCGGAGAATCGGACCTTCGGAGTTATGGGTCTTCGGAAAAACGCTACGTAACCGTTCTAACCAATTAAGTTTGAATTCAGCTAGAGAAAAAACTTTGTTCGCGTCATTTTTTTAAGGACGACCAGCTGGGCGCAGCCCAGCCGCGCATATGTTGCGCAGCAACATATGCGCAGGTCGTCCTTATACTAAGTTCGCTTTCGAACATGGGCGGCGCCATCTTGGATTTGAGGGGCCGCCATCTTGGATTTGAGGGGCCGCCATCTTGAAACGTCATTGCAATTAAATTAAAACTACAAAAAGTTACTTTTCATATAGCCAACATAACAGTATTCATTGCGTTGGCATCACATGCTTTATTCTTTGAACAATAATCATTACTTAAATCATAAATATTGTCGACCGGACTCGGGTTGCTATGCCATTCGGGAAATGGCGGAAATTTACGTAAAACTGCAAATTTTCCTTAGCCACCTCGCGAAAACAACATAATTCATATCGTAAATATCTTGAACGTTTATTATATAACTAAATAAACTTTTCTTTAGTTTAGTAAATTAGTAGAAGCATGTTCACGTAGTATTGCGCCTTACAGTAAACTGTTAGGTGACGTCATGTGTGTGTATCCAAAGCGACGACAAATTGACACGCGCATTTCCCCGCGAAAGTTATAGATGTTTTGCCAGCGATATATTCTCGGTTACTGGGGATCCGAATCCGCTAGACAGACCATTTAAAAAAATTTAATAATTGACATGGTCTACGCAGGGCCTACGTATAGTGTTCCAACGAGGCTATAATTATATAAACTAAACGACTGGGCGTGGGGTAAAGATATGACGACGACCATCCAAGTCATGAGAAAAAAAATCAACTGCGCAGATTAGAACATTTATTTTAAAAATGGTTCATAAAATTTGAAATGATTTTGGTTGTGATTTGAAACAAACACATACATAACCCAAATTGTAAACCGAAGTTTTCACTCATCGGAGCACCAATTATCAACCAATGCCAAGCTAGGTCAGTAGGTCACAGGTGATAGGTGGGGGTACAACTCAAAGTTCATCTAAATTGAGAATGGGCATGTACCACTACCAGTCGAACAAGTGGGAGCCATATAAGGGTGAAACGTGTGACGCAATGTGAAATTCAGATGTATACCCCCCCCCCTTAATTCGTTCGTCACGTCCCTGTGCCTCGTACCAACAATTAACTCAAACCTGGATTTATGGATACGAGTTTACGAGCATGTACATACATGTACGTGTTGTATCTCACACACACAAATAGGAATAAAACAAACTTCCTTCTTTAATATCTACGGGCTTGTAAGTAAATAGCTGATGTCAGTGCTGATCCTTTCAGTTTGGAATTGATGTGATTTCAACTTGAACTCGCACTCCTACTCCTAGCTAGAACACGTGTGTACGTATCTATCTTCAACTTCAAGTTCAAATCATACTTTTTACTCGGATTATCGTTTTTGTCTATCAATGACATATTTACAATCATATACGGAGATATACGAATTATATAGACAATACCTTGGCCATTTACGGCAAAAGTCCAATAAACGTACGTGTATGCATGTTTCGTAGCATGAGAACAAAACAATCCAAAAACATTATCTCAGATTTAAATCGCGACCTGCGCGTGCAGCGCAAGCGAGCCACGCGCGTAAACGTAAACAAAGGGGGTTAACCCTACTGAAGTTTGTTGAATGATCTACGGTAACACGAATCAGACGATTCATTGATACTTCGGATAATTTCCAACAGTTTAAGTTCTAGCGTCGTTTTGCGAAATTTGTTCAATTATAGAAATCGGTTTATTAAAATTGGTTTGTATCTTAGAAGTTAGAAGAGTTATGAGGTTTTGTGGTTTAGCTGCACTGTTGCAACTATTTGCAGTAGTGATTCTCATGTATAAGGGTTCAGGGGAACTGCATGTTCCTCGGCTTGGTCTCGGTGCAGGGTCAGTACCGGTTCTGACATTAGGTCACTTCACATTTAATGTGAACACAGTAATAACATCATCGTGGCATTACTCACCACCCAGATATATGTCATGTTTCATCATTGCCAAGTCGATGAGAATTTCT
The DNA here is from genome assembly GCA_032622095.1 of Siphonodentalium dalli. NCBI lineage: Eukaryota > Metazoa > Mollusca > Scaphopoda > Gadilida > Siphonodentaliidae > Siphonodentalium > Siphonodentalium dalli. The sequence continues at coordinate 265,650,392 of CP136063.1, forward strand.
TACAATAATAAGGACGGTCCAAAACTAAAATCTGCAATATATTTGGGACTCCTATTACTCTTCCTGTCCAGTGATGTTGAAACGAACCCAGGGCCTGGTATTAATGTTGTGCAAGATAGAATAATTCATATAGAGCACCAGATTGACACAAATGTTAGTCAGACTACCAGTCATGATCACTGTTATGCTTCTGTGAAAATTAATTCCATCGACCATGACCACTGCTATGAGTATGATTCATCACACAAATTACATGATATTGTTCATGATCATGATCACGATCACTGTTATGCTTCTGTGAAAATTAATTCCATCGACCATGACCACTGCTATGAGTATGATTCATCACACACATTACATGATATTGTTCATGATCACGATCACTGTTATGCTTCTGTGCCAATGAATTCAATCGACCGTGAAAATACATTGTCGGTACACAACCTAGACATGAACAGTAATTCATCTAAATGTATCATTAGTGACCATTCCTATAACTCTGGCTCTGTGCAAATTCCAGAAATACAGGACAATTCAGATGTGATAGTCAATCCTTCAAATCACAACTGTCAATTATTCTTGGAAAGAATAGCTCTTCAACTGGGTATAACAGCACTTTCAACTGATCAACTCAATGAAACGTGGAATGTTCTTCCTTACTCCCATTCTATTGCAATTGATACAGAACTAAACAAATGTGATAGATTCACATGTAACGTCCGTGGAGATGGAAATTGCTTTTTCAGATGTATAAGCCTCTGCTTCTTTGGTACTGAGGATTTCCACATCTCAGTTCGAACATCGATAATTAATTTCATGGCTGAGAAAATACATCAATTTGAAGATGACATTTTGACCTATGGGTATGATTTGCCTAGTTATTTCAATAACAAATATAAAACAGATGGATGCTTTGAGTCATGGGCATCTGACATAGAGATTGAGTGCACTAGCACATTGTTACAAATGCCTATCTACGTTTTGGGAAGATACTCTCAACAATACAATTGGATAAAATATGAACCAAAGTTCCCCATACCGGAAATATTTAATGGAGGTCACTATATAACTATAGTGCATACAGGGAATCATTACTTGCTAGTGCGGTCAAAATCTAAAATGTGTAACTGCCTTTGCTCACCCCCAACATTAAATGGAGATTCACATTCAGTGATCACATTGACACCAGCTAACACAACAAGTGAGGATAACATTGACACTCAAACTATTCAAACAGCTAGGAATTTACCAAGCAACTCATTTGATGACACTAAAATATGTAACGATAATAAACGGAAATCTGTTTGTGAAATAAACGTTGCACTGATTACAAAACATAAACAACCCAAAATAGAGACACAATGTCATGCAACTAAATCAGATGGAACCCTGGCAGCCGCAATGCAAACATTCATGAACAAAATCAAATGTGGCCCAACATACACATGTGATTCATGTGATAAACTGTTTTATCAGGAATCTGTGAAGGAAAGAGTGATGACTGAACAGTGGTTCCGCATCATGTCTGGGTTAGTTCCTGCAGAAAGAACAACAATTTTGCTATGCAATAGATGTGAAACTTCTCTGAAGAAAAACAATATGCCTAAATTGTGCATCCTCAATAACTTAAAAGTTCACACAATTCCCGAAGAGCTCAATTCATTAACGGTAGCCGAGCAACGCTTTGTCTCTTTGGCACATGCCTACATGAAAATGGTTATCCTCCCTTATGGCCAAAAGGCAATAAACGGACAGGTCATAAACTTTCCTTATGATGTTGAATATGAGGTATCGCGTTTCAGTACTGACGGTTTAGTCATTATCAAGGTTGAAGGGGACGAGAGTAAAAAAATACCATCTGAATATTTAGTTGACATAGGGAAAGTGAAAAAAGCTCTATCATGGTTAAAGGTTAACAACCACATATATAGGAACATAAATATTAATGACATTAACATAAATGAATCAGAACCTCGTATCATAACAATTGCCGCAAATGATATACATGTACACTCCAAAGACAAACAAGCATCCGCCCAATCTGAAATCCCTCTTACTGAAACATCTCTGACGGTGAAGAACCCAGCAACTCCTGTCATAGACTATGGTAATTTTATTGGGAAATCACACTTACCATCTTATGTTGTTGCAAGGAACAAAAATTCTCCAATAAATATATATACAGATCAGTTATTGGAACAAATGGCATTCCCCGATCTCTTCCCTGATGGCAGGAATGGACTTCGGTCATATAGACAGATTTCACTAACTGTTCTGCAATATTTCCAGAGTCGTCTCCTTTCTTCAGATCTTCGGTGGCAGGCAAATCTTTCTTATCTGTTTTGGGCAACGAGTCTCACTGAGAAGGAATATCTCATTAATGGTATATCCATTGCAATGCGGATAAGGAATTCCCAAGGTATACGCAGAGGTAGACCAAAAACCCTAACAGCTGGTGATGTTCGATCAGATTTTAAAATAAATCCAGATTATCCAGAAAACTTTTATGGGTTTATGAAAAATATGAGAGGTTCGGAGGCATACTGGAATGGAACAAAACTCGACCTCTTTGCGATGATAAGACACTGTGGTCCACCAACATTCTTCTTGACATTAAGTGCTAATGATATGCATTGGGAGGACTTAATGGCGGTTCTGTGTAAGCTTTCGGGTTTGTCATCTTCTGAAGCAGATGTTGCGAAAATGTCATCTGGAGAACGACGCAACCTTATGATCAAACATCCAATAGCAAATGCTCGACACTTTTCTCGGAGAGCCCACACGTTGATCCACAAATACATTTTGTCTGATGAGCAACCCCTGGGTAAAATATTACATTACATGTGGAGAATAGAAATGCAGCTTAGAGGTAGCCCTCATTTACATTCTCTATGGTGGGTGGAAAATGCACCAGCCCTGGATACTCCAGAAGGTCGAAGGGATGCTCCAAAATGTATCGACCAATATATTACAACAGAAATCCCAACAGATGAGTTAATGCGTAAAAGGGTATTAGCTCTACAAACGCACAGCCACACAAAAACATGCAAGAAGTATAGTCGAAATTCGAATGTGGATTGTGGGTGTCGATTTGGTTTCCCACAACCAGTGTCATCTGAGACATACCTGAAGAATAATGAGAACTCTCGACAATCGTCCAAAGCTTACGTGATAAAGCGATGTCCAGAGTCTCTCAACATAAATTCATACAACGGAAAAATTCTGAAAATCTGGAATGCGAACATGGATATACAACTTGTGGGTAGTGTTTACGGTGCGGCAAACTATATTTGTAGTTACATTTGTAAGCCCGAATCCGAAGAAGTGATGAAGAATGTTAAAGAGGCGGTAGCCCGGCTTCCATCAGATGCATCCTTACACAAGAGATTGGGTACAGTTGGGAATATTTTCCTCAGTCATCGTCAACTAAGTGCCCAAGAAGCTGCTTTCAAAATGTGTGGACTGCCATTGAAAAGTTTATCCACAAAAGTTGTATATGTCAACAGCAAACCAAAGCAAAGCAGAAGTAGATTACTTCTGCCAAAGACCCAACTGGGGAAAATAGACGACAACAGCACCGAAATATTCACTGCCAATTCCTTTGATCGCTATATGTATAGACCTGAAAATAATGATTTCAACTCAATGACCCTTTTCCAGTTTTTATCAAACTACGAATATGTTCAAAATGGCAAAGAAACCGAGAAATGCTTTGCATTGCGACAAAACAAAGGCTTTATTCGGAAAAGGAAACAGATTATTTTGAGGCTTCCGCGGTTGACTATCGAAAACAATGGCGATGACTACTATTTCTCTATTCTATTTCTACATCTTCCGTGGAGGGACGAGGCAGAATTATTAGGCACATTTTCAAGTGCTGAAGAATCATTCAAATCCCACATGACTGAACTGCAACTGCCGCCATGTAATGCTATAGCAGAACAAATTGAGCAAGCAGTTAGAAACATTCAAGCGTTAGATAGAAATGTAATGGATGATTATATTGCACCTTTAGTTGCACCAAATACCGAAACACTGAATGACGAAGCAGCAGAAAATGCAATTGGACAAGATCCAGGCTATTTAAACTTGGTGCCTGAAAATATATCTGAAGACGAAATATTGCACGCAGTACGTACTACCAATGATTGCAACAAAGTCGATATTGAAGAGATGGATGTTGCTATTAATGATGATCAAGAATTAAACAGCCTCCAAACTCTCCAGATGACTGATAACCAATTTCATCATGCAGTCAGTCAACTGAACAAAGAACAGAAACTTGCATTTTCCCATGTCCAGCAATATTTCTCGCACTTGCATGCATTTCAAACCGGAAATGAAAAGGAGCCACCAAAGTCTATCCATGTATTTATCAGTGGTCCTGGGGGAACCGGAAAATCACATGTCCTTAATGTTATTCGAGAACTAATAATGCGGTGTTCTCCTGGTTGTGATACTTCTTTCCCACCATTAGTAACAATGGCCCCAACCGGTGTCAGTGCATTCAATATTAATGGGGTTACTATTCACAGGGCACTAGGTCTTCCAATACAACATCGAAATATTCCAAAATACATACCTTTACGAGGGGAGAAGCTTGACATGTTACGGCGGAAATGGAGAAATGTGAATTTCATAATAATTGATGAAATAAGTCTGGTATCGTATGAGACATTGACTCATATCAACAAAAGACTATTTGAAATTAAAGGTGAAACTCATAACACGCCCTTTGCTGGTCTGAACGTTATAGTTTTGGGAGATCTGTTACAACTATCCCCAGTTCATGGTAATTACATATTCCACAAAGCAACATGCCCGTCCCACTTATGGAGAGACTATTTCTCCTTAATCGAACTTCGAGATAACATGAGACAGAAGGAGGACAAGGAATATGCAGAAGTTCTCCTCAGAATGCGGACAGCCTCAAATACTACCGAGGACATAAAACTATTAGAGTCAAGAATAACCGATTCCATCCATCCTATTAATTTATCAACACCACCATTCACTGATTGTCTCCATCTATACCCAACACAAGCTAAATGTATTGATCACAACCAAAGAAAAATAAGGACACTCTCTGCTGTTGTGTATAAGTTGATAGCGAAACATCTAATAGTTGAGAGTTTATCCTCTAGAAATGCTAAACACAATCAATCGAATGATGCTGTGGGAGAACTTCTGCCTGATGACAGTCGAGAATGTGCAGGTCTATTTGCATTGGAGCAGTTGTTATGCTTCGGCGAAATATTAACACGATCGACGGGTTGGTGAATGGTGCCCGCGGCATTGTAACCCATTTAGAATGGGAAGAAAATATACCACCACAAAATCCATTGGCGGGTTTATTGCCAGCGCGGGTATATGTGAAATTTTTCGATGAACGGGTTGGCCGAATCACTCTATGTGAAACAAGATCAAAAGATTCTGTCCCAATACAACCAATATCTGCACTGCTCTATGGAAAAAAGGGCTCTGTGATTCAACGGACACAGATTCCTCTCATTCTATCTTGGGCAGCGACCATACACAAGGTTCAAGGACTCACGTTAGAACACGCTGTTGTTGATGTGGGTAAAAGTGTTTTTGGAGATGGTATGACATATGTTGCCCTCAGTCGTGTCAGAAATTTGAAGGGTTTGGCTATATTGAATCTGGCTAAAGACAAAATAACCTGTAGTTCTGAAGTACTGAAGGAAATACTCCGACTAAATCTAAAATCTAAAGATTTCTCAAAAACCAGTCAGAGCAATAATTTGAACGAAGAATAGTTATATGGGGACTATATCAGAAGGTTCCATTTAAGTTCATGTGTAGTGCAGGTCTATATTTACACATGATCTATACTAGTAACTTATAGATTATAAGTACTCATTTGTTATATACTAGAATACATCTGGAGTGAATGTAGGCGGGCATGGCTAACCTACTTATTCACATCTAGAATGTTAATAGACAATTACCCTAAATATATATACAAGACTTGTAGATGTACTCATTCGGTCGATGGAATGATAATGGAAATATAAAATCATCGCAATAAATTACAAGACTTAAAATTGTAGAAGTATCGTTTAATGATTTGGAAATATATGTGAAAGTAGGCGGGCATGGCTAACCTATGTATTCACATCTAAAATTTCCATGAACAATTAACGTAAATATATTTACAAATTTACAAGGCTTGTAGAAGTACGTACTAGTAGTCATTTGGTCGATGGAAAGATTTAGAATACCGGTACATATAATTTGGCAGGCAATAGCTAACATGCAAAATCATATGTAAAATATCACAGTATATGTAGATTTATGCGGATTCAACTCAAAAGTGTGGATATGGTATATAATTTTAGACACTCGACTTTTTATTTCAACGTTTCAGGAAATGGAAGAACTTGATTATGAAGATTGCGGTACACCTGAACGGAATAAAATCAAAGGAGAAACGAGTGGAAAAGGCAGCAAATGTGCCATATGCCATGGGAAATTTGACCATCTCAAACGACATCTTTGCCGGGATCATTTCCCATGGTTTTTCTTACAAAAAACTGCATGTGCACAATGTCACATCAACTTTATACAGCCATCATTTTTCAGAAACCATATACAAGAACAACATCAAACTGAAAATGTAGCTTTGAGTGATGACGGATGGTGTGATTCAATGTTGGGCCTTTTGCATGAAATTCGTAATATGTTTGGAGAAGATAGTTTGAATAGCCTATTCAATAGAATGAGGGATTTCCATGCACGTTTCGAAGATGGGATAGTCTCAGATGTCATTCCTTCAAAAGAAGAACAACAATTGTTTGATCACTTTGATAGTAAATTTAATTTTACTGTCAATGGGCCATCCAGCGTGTATAACTTGTGTCGAATAAGTTCCCTCCTGCATTGGAGGAATATTGAAGCCATGGTGTTCCAATTAACACCAAATGAGCAAGACAGCATTCTCACTTTGAATGCAGAGCACGACAAAAATGAATGTAATAAGCAAAATCATACTCTCTACACTAACACCTTTATAGACACTCATTTCCATCTTGATATGCTGCGAAGTGAGGTTGGCATGGCTAGCATTACTTCTCTCATATCCAATTCTTCACCCCTTCACTCATCTCTTTCTTTGCGATATAGCATTTCTAATTTCTGTTGGCCGAAAAAATGGTGCATATCTGAAACAGACCTTCAGGAAGTTGTAAATGACAAATTGACTTTTGTAACATATGGAATTCACCCAAGAGTGGCTTCATGGGAAAAAACGAAAGTACTTGCAATTTGGAAACATAAATTGGAAAGCTTGATAACTAGAAACAAAGTGGTGGCAATTGGTGAATGTGGGTTAGACTCATCTGGTGAATTTACTCCAGAAATCATACAAAAACAAGAAGATCTTTTTGTATTTCAACTTCAGTTAGCCGCCGACACTAAATTACCTATTGTCATACACTGCAGAGGCAGCTCACAGGTTTATGAACGAACATCAACACTACTTGAAAACTATTTGTCACCAGACCACAGCATCCACTTCCACTGTTTTAATCACAACCTTGTGTATGCTGATAATCTTATTAAAAAGTTCACCAACATTATGTTTGGTTTCTCACCTCTTTGTGCCAGCAATCTTGCATTGAGGGAAACGTTCTCACACATCAACCCTAATCATATTGTACTTGAAACAGATTCACCATACTTCAAGAAGTTTAATACACCTCTTCACATCACTGAATTACTGCAACTTCTCTGTGACATCAAAAACATTGAATATTCAGCTCTTCTCCCTGTAATTAACAAAAATTCCATTGCGTTATATCAACTACCAGCTTGAATATTCAGTAATTATGACTACTGTGTGCACCATACGATGCTGTATACATGTAGTCGATGTAAATAGTTTATGTCTGGCACTGCCAGGCACTGTATTTTGTAAATAATTTTTCTATATAATTTAAAGTTTGAGATGAACCAATGATCGGGAACATGGATGATGATGATGAATCTTGGCGCAAATGGATGAGTCAGGATGATGGCAATCCCCGACAAAGATTATAGGTATGGCATCATACATTGTATGACATGTTTTTGTTCTAAGTTATAAATAATCTCAACATAATTATGTGTGGTTCCATGTTTTGTACACATATTGTATCCTTTAACCCTTACACAACTGGAGCTTCCTGAAATTTTGCGAAAACCCCTTGCCAATGCATTCTCTTATATATGCAAGTCTCCCATATGGAGCCTTGCATATATTGGAGAATACATTTGGCCAACGGTATTTACTTTGACCTGGTATGCCAATGGATTCTCTTATGTACAGGGATACTTGCATATATATATAAGAAAATGCATTGGAACAGGATATGTAATGCTGCAACAGCGCAGCTCCCGTCATGAAAGGGATAAACTTTTCATATTGTACAGTGTAGATTATAATTGGTTAATTTCTAACACTGATCTTATTTCAGAATGAAGTATTGCAATTTCTGTAAACAAAAACAAAACTAAATATATACACACTCATGCAACCATATTTTACTTCGACAGCTAATTTTCACATAGCCACATTTCTGTTGACCATTATAGCATGTGAAAAATAACGGTACTATACATGTATATATATATATATATATGCATGCCTTCAATTGAATTATTGCAGAATACTGACGTCGATATCAGTTAGGTTAATTAACACTTGATATACATGTATGCTACCTCAGAAAACTAAGACCAATAATTGTATTTCCAGATCAGATGTTAATTGAGTGTTCAGTACACATGCAGTTCAAATCACAGTACGATTACCATATGACGAGGAACCCAACAAACAGTCAAATGAACGTCATCACAGGGGAATCTAGATGGCCATTGGAAGGTATGATAACTAGAACTAATTGTGTAGTACTCACCAATGTATTATCCATGTTGTCAAAAGTTTACATCTGGATAGCGGAATAACACTGGAGTTGCTCCCTTCTTCCCAGAACTGCATATTTGTGCGAAATATTCGTGAAGAAACAAAACAAAATGTATGCTGTGAGATTAATGCCAGTCTGCTAAAAAAAACATGGAAAACACTGTCCATCGTAGTGTCAAATACTGCTATTCATGGCTGGTACTGTACAGTACATCTACACGTGTTTACACTGGGCGGTCTGTAAACATCATGAATGAAAACGCTATGGGAGGGAGACTCAGGGAGTGTATCAATCGAGTCACATTTCAAGATTTACATGGGTGTTTGGATGTGTTACAAGTCTGTATAATTATATCATATAAAACTAGTCATATTACATGCTGCTGTATCGTCATCGTGTATGACAGTACTATGACTACACTAATTTAAACATAATTTGAGCAAAATGAATTAGTAATGGGCCGTATGCATAAATCTCTTTCAAGCTATTCTTTATTCGGGAAATTCGTAAACATAAAATTACAAAGGCATACTAAAACGCGTGCCATGCATCTCATTGCAGCTTATGCCAGATACAACAAACGCCGTTGAACAGACCTGATAATTCGATGTTGCACAGATTCACCAGTCGTAGCAGCATTACATGTACCTAGACCAATATTCAAGTTCATGTATGTAATTGATTATAATAAATATTTATAGTTATTTAAATATTGACATTCATATGAGTCATCACTTAGAATTATGGGTATAGTACAGGTCGTGACTGGTCGTCCTTTTTTTTACATGGATTCCAATGCCATAATTTCTTGTTATAAGTACGCAAAAGTGATTATAGCGCATGCGCGAAACGTAATTTTACTTCCGTCGTATAGTCCGTCAGTCTTTTCCCATTTTATTAAGTTCAGAAAATTGCATATAGCGCATGCGCGAAACGTAAACAGAAAAGCCGGTGGGAGTTCGGACTGTTAGAAGGAAGTTCGACCTATTGACAAAATACAGATCAAACTTCCCGTGACGTCACAACACCTAATCACGGATAGCAGCTATCCTCTACCGACAATTTTAGTTCCATTGAGTTGAAATATTCATAAGTAATGGTATGCTTCACTTACATGTGTTTGGGCGTATACGTATATATATTTACATGTACATGCTATGTACAGTCGACCAATATCACGTAAAATTTATAGACTAGAATAATTGTGTTGCCAGAACCCCTACCACAGCAGATTAGCTATCCCCCAGGACCCCCTTTAATCTCATATCGGCAACATTATGATTGCAAAACGAATCGGTACGAAGAGTGTGATGTACGACATTTGCGCAATATTCGGCCTTGGCTTACACGTTGTAGTGTGTCCCAATTTTGAGACTGAAAATGCAAGATAACGCTATTTGCTTGTGGGCGTAACACTCAAAAGTCAAAGTGTGAAAATATTCTCAGTAAGGAGACAGATGAATTGCAGAATAATAAAGCTGAGATTGAAAAGGTCAAGAAAACCTCATAATTGGGTGTCAGCAACCAGATCATGCTGCCATTGTCAATTGCAAGATTAGGTTTTCTAAATTATGTACTAACTACTATTATTCAGGATCTGATTCGAATTTCGAGTTCTTTGAAATATTTTTTTTTTCACAACTTGGAGTAATCTTAAAGTGACTTAATACTAACCAGCTGCTAATGTTATTCGATACGTATTCAATTCCGTGAATTTTACATTAAACTTAGAGTGACCCTCGGTCATGCATGGACTTCTGTAGATCATGATTATTATGGGGGGAGTTCATAAAAGCCGAACACAACCGAACATAACCGAACACAAGTCCAAATAATGGGAAATTTCACGAATAAAGTTCATAGGCACATGTATTCATGTTCACACTATTACTATACGAACTTTGGTGGAGTTCGGGCCAATAATAAGTGTTTTATTCGATATTTTGTAAAACGCGTTTAGTGTTCGGCATAGAAAAGCCGAACACAAGTTTATGTTCGACACTCAGTCACCGGTAATTAATTAACACATATATATGCATAGATGTGGCGTTAGCTGGCGTTTGAGATATATAACTCTTATATATACAGTCTACTAAATATAAGACCACCTTGTAAAGTTCATAGGCATATGTATTCACGTTCATACTATTACTATACGAAGTTTGGTGGAGTTTGGTTCAATAATGAGTGTTTTGTTGGGTGTTTTGTATAACGCGTTTGTGTTTGGCATAGAAAAGCCGAACACAAACTTCTGTCTCATGGATTAGACTATCCGCTGATAGGTGATAATTAATATCTGCCAGAAGGGATTTGGCAGGTTTAATTCGCGAGAAAAAACGTGTTTTGTTGTCCATTTTCGTCTGCATTCTCACTAATATGTTACCCCCCCCCCCCCCCCCCCCCCCCCCCGTTATTATTACAAGTCATTTCGTACAATGTGGTAGTTTAGATGGATCATTGTTTTTACAATCGTACGTTGTCTTTCATGGCGGGGCCCACCAAAAGCATGTTGTTTCTATAATAGTAGGCGCCATCAAATACTGATTGCAACTAGGCTAACTGTCAAAACACTGAACTACAATAGGTGAGAGACCGCCACCAACAACAATTAAAGCCTTTCGGCTTAGTGACCATATATCTGATATTGATTATCACCTAGCTAGACAGCCGTTATAGACTAATCCACGAGAGAAGCTTGTGTTTGGCTTTTCTATGCCGAACACTGAACGCGTTTTACAAAATATCGAATAAAACACTTATTATTGGCCCGAACTCCACCAAACTTCGTATATTAATAGTGTGAACATGAATACACACGCCTATGAACTTTATTCGTTATATTTCCCATTATTTGGACTTGTGTTCGGTTATGTTCGGTTGTGTTCGGTTGTGTTCGGCTTTTATACGCACCGCTTTAGGGAGGCCAAATTCACATTTATTAATAATTGCGCTTTAGCGCAATTGGATTGCGCTTCAGCGCAATCCATTTGTGCTTTAGCGCAATTCAATTGCGCTTCAGCAATATGCACAATCAAATACCTGTGGTTTCTTTACCCTGCTTGCAAGTTCAGTTTACTGGCAATGAGTGTACAAGTGTTTGTATATAAATTAATTTATCATGTCTTATACAATTTTAGTGGACCAAATCGGGTTATCCGATGCTGAAACATTTTATAAAGCTACTGCGAGATAACTCGTAGTCAGCACTTAGGATGGAATTTACCCCATGTTCATCACTTGTGTGAAGGAATGAAGTCGGTTCTTGTATATCTTTTATTCACATCTAATATCAATGTATAGTCAACAGCAATGTGATGAGTCAAATCTGGGATGGATGGAAAGACAGGAGCGCCACTTATTAATTAGCGGGCTGATGTTGACATCTGCCAATTAGGTCTGAAGAGCCGAAACTGCTTCAAGAGTAGATTAATTTAGGGTTTATATATACGCTAATGACCTTGTGGGTCATGAGCGATATCTCTTGTATATGTGACCGACGTTTGACCGAGGCCTGACCTGATGTCTGTTGCTTCAGACTTTCTCTTTGTGTTAATGTTCGCATTCCTCATACTAGTAGGTCGTGGCCTCTCCAAGTCATGACCTTTGTAATTTGGTTGGGGTCACTATAGTTCAATTATATTCCCAGGTGTCTTCCCCTCCATAAGTTTATATAGATATATTTGGTATGTACCATCTGATCACTATGCCACGTCTGTTGAACTAAAAACGACACCCCGGGTGACACAATCCTACAAAAGAATAGTGTGGAACTATTCTTCTGCCGACTTTATAGGTTTAAATAGAGTAATAAAAGAAACTAACTGGTCCGCTTGTCTTAATAATGAAGTAAACCGTTTTAACATCAACAAATCTGTTGAGCATTTCAGATACATGTTTCTGGAGATGGCCGAATCTTTCATACCACGCCGAGATATATTGGTACGTAGAAATGATAAACCATGGTTTGATAGCAGTCAGAAGACTAATCCGCCAACGCGATCGCTATAGAAGAAAAGCTCTAAAATGTAATACGAGTTTCACGTGGTCGAAATACAAGAAAGCTCGAAATCAAGTAAATAATGCCAAGAAACACACAAAAAATGAGTATATGACTCACTTGGATGAATCCCTTGTTATGAATAATAACCCAAAACAGTTTTGGCATGTTGTTAAAACATTTATGGGTAACAATTCTAACCAAGGAATCCCGCCTCTCTCATATAAAAACAAAATGTTCTGCGATGATAAAGACAAAGCTGAAATTTTAAATAGTATTTTTGTTGCCAATAGTTCATTAGGAATGAAAGCGAAATGTTTGCCGAATTTTGTTGCACGAACAGATGAAGTTATCACTGAAATACCGATCAGTGAATCACAAATTTCTCAAATTCTGAAAGATCTACCAACGAAAAAAGCCTATGGGTCAGATGGTATTAGTAATCGCATGCTTAAAGAAACACATGCTACTGTATGTAAACCACTTAGTATATTATTTCAGAAATCGATAGACCTTTGTCAGTTCCCAGATGAATGGAAAAAAGCGGATGTTATACCTCTATTCAAAAAAGGTGACCAAAAAGATCCAAATAATTATAGGCCAGTTTCACTTCTGAGCGTTCCCGGTAAAATATTAGAAAAAATTATCCATAATAAATTACTTCAGCATTTACAAGAAAATAACTTGTTGTATGATTATCAGTCTGGGTTCCTTCCTAAACATAGTACCGAATATCAGCTTATTGAAATAGTTCATAGTATAGCAGAAGCACTAGATGAAGGATGTAACACTTGTGCGGTTTTCTGTGATGTGTCCAAAGCGTTCGATAAAGTTTGGCATGACGGACTTTTACACAAAATGGAAAAATATGGGATTAAAGGAAAACTTCTTTTATGGTTTAAGAGTTATCTTAGCGATCGCCAACAAAGGGTTAGGGTCAACGCCTGCATCTCAAAGTATGATTGTTTAGATTCTGGAGTGCCCCAGGGGTCCGTTATCGGTCCTCTCCTATTTTTGCTCTACATTAACAATATAGCCGATAGTATGGAATCCAAAACGTGTCTCTACGCAGATGACACCTGTCTAATGAAGAGTAGTTCTGACCTAAACACACTTGAAATTTCACTGAATAATGATATGATTAAGCTGAGCAATTGGTCAAGGCAATGGATGGTGAAATTCAATCCATCAAAAACCAATCTAATGTTTTTTGGAAGTTTCCCTGAAAATACTAGGCCCGTGGTTAAATTCAATGGTGAAGTCCTGGAATACACCGAAAATCACAAGCATTTAGGCGTTGACCTGCAGAGTGATCTCAAATGGAATATGTGTATTGACAACACGTGTAAACGTGCTAAAGCGAGATTGTCCCAAATAAGGAAACTTAAATGCATACTAGGCAGAAAGACTTTAGAAACAATGTACTTGACATACGTGAGACCGCTTCTCGAATATGCAAGCCCAGTGTGGTTTGGAGCTCCGAATTACCTCCTTAAAAACCTTAATGATATTCAGTTAGATGCAGCCAGAATCGTGACGGGTTGCACTCGTTCTGTATCAGATGTCAGATTAATGACTGAGATAGGCTGGGATAGTCTAGAGGACAGAAGAACCGTTAAACGGTTATCCACCCTTCACAAGATAATAAATAATAATGCACCTCGTTACTTAAGCACAATCCTGCCCGAACGTTTCAGAGACAGGACCGATCGAGAATCAAAATATGCTTCTGATTTCATTATCATTCGCTGTGACTCTGCAAGGTTAAAATCCACTTTTATCCCTGCCTGTACAAAGGAATGGAACTCCATTAAATTAACTATTCGCAATCTTGCCCATGATGAATTCGTGAAGCAATTGAAACATATGCACTACGCGGGGACAAGGCTGAAACCACCTTTGTATTTCACAAATGGGAGTCGTTATTATAATATTATTCACACGCAACTTCGATGTAAATGTAGTGCCCTACAATCCGATAAATTACGTAATCATATCTCAGATTCCGCAACATGCTCGTGTGGCTTCCGGGATGAAAATGCTAACCATTTTTTCTTTGAATGTAACCATTATGCCGAATCTCGGCAAAAACTCAATAATAATCTTATGCAACATAATATTAACTCTGTAGACATACTTCTTTATGGGAAACCTGAACTAACTTATACTGATAATAGTGATATCTTTAAGGCTGTACACTCGTATATTAGAGATTCCGGCCGTTTTGAGAGAACCTAACACTTTGACCATGCCATTCTACACCAAATCTACTTATAATATAATATTCTAAGTTTGTACCTTGTTTCCTATGTACAATATATCCCAGTTATGCACTCAATAATTGATATATGCCTGTACTATCGTATTTTTACTTGTTGCAAGGGAATGATCACCGACGGGTTGATGAAGCATACTCACACTCATCCCATCTCTCCACTGTAAACCGACCCTCCAATTCTCCTCCGCAATCGCCATTCTGTTTATTTACTTATATTTTTCATTATATTATGTATATAATATACCTTGTGTTTTGTTCGTCTTTAATGTCATAAAATTTGTCAGTGTATCATACTAGGGAGAGGAGGGTATTCTAAGTGATTTAGCACTTGTCCTCCAATCCCTTTTGTCATAAACTAATTTAATTTATGAACAAATAAAATATGTTTAAACAATGTACCATCACGTCCCTTGAATAAGATAAGGGATAGGGGTGCGTTACTCTACACTTGTACCAGCTACATGTATGAGTTATTTCGTAGGAAAATACATTTTACGTTTGCAATGTCTTAGATGATGTAGAGTGTACCAGTGTTTATAAATGATAGCATGTCACTACGTCATCTAAGTCATCGAAAACTTAATATTTATCAGTACTTACGAGATAACTCATAGCTGGCACCAGTGATGAGACATTGTAAATTCAGTCCCAGTTGCCAACTACAAGTTATCTCATAGTAGCTTTATGGCATGTTTCAACATCATATAACCTGATATTGGTCAAATCATCAGGGTTACATACCTAAAATATATAAACACATTATCGGCAAAACATGCATCCCAAATTACCCAAAGTTTTTGGCAGTGAATGTGTTAACATTCGTGTTTTAGTTTCTTCAGAAACTTCTTTAGATAGTTTTATTTTCTTTGTAAATTTAGTTTCTCTGTATCCCGAAATTGGTAGATGACCAATGCATAATCGAGGTGCCCAGTGGGTGCACATCACCATCTTCACCATCCGGGAACATAACTCTGAGACTAGGTCTCCCATAGCTGATGAGGCCATGCAGAATGAGGTCCCTAAAGGATGAATTTGGTATGCTAGCCTTTTGTGTGGGGTAGCATCACTAAATTCATCCTTTGGGGACCTCATTCTGCAAATGTCCAGCACCATATTTTGAGGTCTGGCGCTCAATACAAATCATTTGCACTGAAGGTACACAGTCCACATTCCTAAAAACGCTCACACATTAGAGGGGTACTGTACACTAAATCCAGTAAATTATGGGACAATCTCCTTTTATACTCAACACAATATATGCAGCAAATGAATGAATTTGAGCCATGAATTAGTGCAAAATACACTCAGTGCTCTATGAACGATGAAAACAACAAGGTAATTATAATAAAAATTAATTTATGACTCAAGCCATAAATTCATTTTCATTATAATTGCCATGTTGTATGTATCGTTCATAGAGCACATGGATGTATTTTTCACTAATCCATGGCTCAAATTAATTCATTTGTTGCATATATTCTGTTGAGTACAAAAGGAGATGGTCCCATAAATGGCTTGATTTAGTGTACAGTAATGCTCTAAATAATCGACTCCTTAACCACAGCAGAATTATGGGTAATTTTTCAGGATTGAGTTGGAAATATGGCTTATTGCCATTCATCGGAAAGCTCTGTGTGGTTAAGGAGTCAATTACTTAGGGCATCACTGTACAGTGCCCTTTAATTCTTTTTCATAATCTTACAGCAATTAGATAGAAGACAGCATGAAAAGCTTGTGATACTGGAGGTTAAAACTGAAATCGAGTGATACTGGAGGTTAAAACTGAAATCGAGTGATACTGGAGGTTAAAACTGAAATCGAGTGATACTGGAGGTTAAAACTGAAATCGAGTGATACTGGAGGTTAAAACTGAAATCGAGTGATACTGGAGGTTAAAACTGAAATCGAGTGATACTGGAGGTTAAAACTGAAATCGAGTGATACTGGAGGTTAAAACTGAAATCGAGTGATACTTGTGAAAGGATCTCAGTGTATTGTTGGCTCTTCCTGAAAACTGTTGCACAAAGAGTATGACTGATTGACTCTATCTAAAAACAGTCACAAGCAGAAGATGGCGGTGCCTGAAGGCATTAATGGTGATGAGACGGCACCACTAATTGGCAGTGTTTCAGAAAACAAGGGTAATATTAATGAGACAACCTTTGAGAAAGGTAATGATCATAGTTTCATCATAGTACTGATCTGATTTGAGCCATTCTTAGGTACAGCTATGCTCGAATTAATTGACCCTCCTTAAGAGGTTGACATCCGGTAGTACTTGTTCATGTGATCAACTGCTGTCAATTTAGAATATTATACATATACTTTAGTAGTCTATAATACACCCATTTCGTATATAAATACCAATTTAATACAGGTATGGTCCCATATGACAAACTGTTTGCCCTTGCAATTCGTCACATCAGAACTACATGTATAAGGTCGTAACTCACATTTTCAACTTTCAGAGAAAATGAAGGTTGAAGTTTTCAGACAACATTTCTCCTAATGTTGACAAAGCATGACATATTTTTGTATTTATCCCAATGAAAACTGGCATTAGCTGTCCATTGAACCACATATTTTTTCTGTTTACTCCCTCGTTTTCTTTTAAAAAGCAATAACTTGTTTGGAGATACGACCTTTTGCGTACGCCAACGACGATTGGTTTCCATGCTATAAGGAAGTTGTGCTAATAAATACAGATTAAGCTAAATATGGTGGCAATCGCATGTGTCTATGAACTAAAAAGTGCCTATTGTACATTATGACAAATGATCGCGTGACTAACATGGAGATATGACAATATAGCACACATTTGAGAATTTACAAACACAAAACAGAAGTCACGTGGACAACCTGAAGCATCCGATTGGCTGCTGTTGGACATACGACCTTATAGCACGAATAATTGTGAAGATCGCTGGAGATACGACATTTGTGTCACTAGTTTGTGAGAATATTTGCCATCCAATGCAAAAACAGTTTGTCCCATCGGATTGGATTTTTTCTCACAATTCGAATGATATCAAATACTCATTTCCCGCCAAAATAGAGTTACGACCTTAGAGTTCTGATGCGATGAATTGTATACAATGTCTCTCTCTGTTTTATGATAGCATAACAGCATTCTGTTTTTGGACTGAGTCAGAGTTTTTATCACTGTTGGTTGCGTTTGTGGGAAAGAATTAACCTGGTGCACAGACTCAGTGGGTGAATGACAATTATAGTTAATGCGGTGCACAGCGGTCGCTAAAACAAATAAGGCGACTGCAATTTACTTGGTTATATAAAATATGACTGCAGTAAGATTACCATTGGATCGCTGTGATACCACTTGATCACTGTTGACGGGTGGCGGTATGACTACGGTCATTACTGGCCTACAACATCGTTAAAGGGGTCGACTAATTAGAGCATAGCTGTAGCTGGCATCATCATTCAGGATAGCTCATATCATAAACTCCAAAATCATGTTCAAATTTTGAATTTAACATAGTAGAGTAATAAGCGAGCTCACTGAGTCGCTACTATATTGGATCCATCCAGCCCCCATTCCGCGGTTTTAGTTCTACAGGTCAAAGTTCTGGAATAGCGTTCCATATATGGAGTTTTGAATATTCATGAATTCTATATATGGAATTCATGAATATTCAAAAGCTCCATATGTGGAATGCTACTCCAGAACTTTGACCTGTAGCACTGAATGCGCAGAACGGGGCTGGATGGATCCAATATGGTAGCAACTAAGTGATCTCGCTTATTACATGCTGTTGTCACTGTAATACAAATAGGTTAATAGATATATATTATATTCATATACATGTAGACTGTATATGCTGTCATAAGACTTCGCTAATTGAAATAAAAATTGTCTTTCACAAAGACAAAATCGGTCCCTTAATGTGTCATGCAGCATGTTACATCAACAGAGCATGTTCATTGCTTTGTTTATATCTGTTAAAATAACTAACTGCTGAGCCAACACTGGACAGAATTCTTATCTATCGGATTGCAAGATATAAGTTGGGTACACCTAACACCTTGAGACTTGTTTCAATTTCAACCCTTCCATGACTGGAGCTTCCTGAAATTTTGTGAAAGCCCTGTTCCAATGCATTCTCATATATACGTGAGTCTCCCATAGGGAACTTCATATATATAAGAAATTATATTGACTTAACAATATTTACCTTGACTTTGTAAGCCAGTGCATTCTCTTATATATGCGAGGCTCCCCATGGGAGACTCACATATATAAGGGAATGCACTGGCACAGGATATTTAATGCTGCACCAGCACAGCTCCGGTCATGAAAGAGTTAATATCACTAGCTTATGGACATTCTAATGGCTTTTTTCAAGTGGAATGACAGCTTTGGACATTGAAGTATTGGCTTGACCACACTATGTATTGACATCAACTTCTATTTTATAGTCTTAGATTCTGGTAATGTGACAAGAAACTATGATCCCGGTTAAAGTCCCTCTTTAATGTGTACAGTTTATAGATGTATTTCATTTTAACAGTCCTACATTTATGTAAGTTATTGAGTCCACCTTCTAGCACTATCACTCTTAGGTCCTCAAGCCTCAAGCAGAATGAGGTCCCCCGAGGATGAATTTGGTGATGCTAGCCCACTCTCCCTTTGAAGACCTCATTCTGCAAATGTCCGGCACAATCTTTTCAAGTCTGACCTTGAGATTTGCTATTGAGTCTAACCTTGGAAGGTCACATGACTTATTATCACCCTCGAATCTAACCAATCAGATTGTAATCCTCTCAACAAAGTCAAATACATTACCCAATTGTTCACTACATACTGCTTTAGAATATTACAATTTTCAATCCGATTCTTTCAGGTCCATGGTTTGGGAAAAGACATTTATTGGCAATCATTGCTTTCCTGGGATTCACCAATGTTTACTGCTTGAGAGTCAATCTAAGTGTTGCCCTTGTTGCTATGGTCAACAGTACAAGTAGTGACACAAATGCGAGTACAGAATGTGTCGGCTCAAGCAACTCAACATCTGACAACACCCAAGTGAGTTTTAGGTCCTAGTTATTAGATGGTTCTTCTAATTACTTTCACTCATATACAAGAGCTTCGCTGGACCGAAATTTCTTTATGCCAAATGGAAATAATATGTGGCAAATAATTAATTAATTTTAGATATTGTCAAATGCTATCGGTTTCTCCCATAGGCAGCCTCGCATGTATAAGAGAATGCACTGGCTTCAATGTCAAGGTAAATATTGTTAGGCTTATGCATTCTCTTATATATGCGAGGCTCACTATGGGAGAGTCGCGTTTATAAGTGAATGCATTGGCTTCAATGTCAAGGTAAATATTGCTAGGCCTGTGCATTCCATTATATATGTGAGGCTCTCTATGGGAGAGTCGCATTTATAAGTGAATGCACTGGCTTCAATCTCAAGGTAGATATTGTTAGGCCTATGCATTCTCTTATATATGCGAGGCTCCCTATGGGAGAGTCGCATTTATAAGTGAAAGCAAATATTGGCACAGGGTTTTTCGCAAAATTTCAGGATGCTCCAGTCATGGAAGGGTTAAGTTGCGCAGTTCTGACATTTAGGGTACGTTCATACACTGGCAAGTTTGCACTGTATGGTTTGCAGGCTTTTCATCATATGAAACCTTATGATGCCAGAATATGAACGGAAACATGAATATAAAATGCATCAGTACCACGCCTAACTGCGTGAGAAGTAAAATCTCTGTAGTTCCACCTGTAGCGATGCTACCGGAATTTGCCTGTAAATAGCATGCAGTTATCTCGCAAGAATCAACTTGATCATACAGGTATTTGATGGAAAATGACAGTATAGCACCGTTACAGGAGGAACTACTGAAATTTTACTTCTCACATCGTTCGCTTTGGTAAATATGCATGTTATATGCATGTCTCTGTTCATATTCTGGCACCATGTTGTTTTCTATGAAATGCCTGCAAAAACATACCATGCAAACTTGCTAGCGTAGGCCTATGTACGTACCCTTAGGGGTATCCCAAAAATTTCTTTCAATTACACTATCTTGTACATGTACATCCACAATTTTGAGGTGGTTAAATATCAATAAATGTTACTGGTCATAAAACATACCAGACAAACATGACCACAAACTTGGAAAAGGTAAATAAACTAAGATATGACATATTACATAGTATTTTGTCAGCTACAAGCAGATGCTGTACTATTTTCCAAATAAGCTGATACCCCACTTATGTCCAAATTCACATTTGTTTGCTTTAACATTCTGACCAAATTTGTCAGTCGCAGAACTGTGCTGTGTGGTGTATTCCATGCACCTCCGACTGGCAACTTTGCTCAGAATGTTATAGAATATCATCAAGTGTTACTGAACAAATAAGGTATCAACTTGTTTCAAAAATAAACTAGCAGCATATGCTCGTAACAATCAAAATCCTATGTTTTGTGTCAGCTCCTCATATATTATGTTTTTGTGGTTTTCCACTAGCCTCAGCCGTTTTGAATGTGTGGTACTCACCAACCTCGAAACCAGGTGATTCCCCACGATGGGAAATTGTAGACCTACACAATGCGATTCCTGTCTCATATATAGAAGTTTGTGGTCATATCCGGAGATCCATTATCAGCCATTGTGTGTCGTGATGATTCTTTGTCCTATATATTGACATTTAAAGGTACTCAACCCGTAAAGAGGGTCCCCATCTCAACAGATTCCAACAACAACAATCCGATCAGAGGGTCCTATATTACTATTTCTTTGGCTTTGGCCAAGTTTGGGGGTAAAAAATATTTGATTCGAGTCGAGGAACCCATCAAACAAAGCTCAGAGTTATTAGATATTGATTTTTCAAATTTGTTATGTTCTCGAGATCAGTACCAATAACTGCCGTAATCTGCTCTGGATGTGTACTCCAAATCTATTCAAACAGACAAGGATGAATAACTCTAAAATCAAGTGGTAATTTTAACGCAATTTTGACTGAGTTCTGGGCCAGATAGTATTCCCGATAATGAAAAATAATAGATTTCTAAAATCGATATCTAACAAATCTGAGCTTTGATGGGTGACTTCCTCGACTCGAATCAAATATTTTTGACCCCCGAAGCCATTGAAATAGTAATTGAGAGGAGTTTTATCGGGTTGAGTACCTTTAAATGTAACTGCCACACCATAGCGCTTGCTAATCCTTGCCACTAAAGGTTTCAGTGCTGAGTACTTCACCATGAATCACTCTCCTAAAAAATCGTCATTATGTTGAGTGTTTTGCTTATAATACACACTTTACATACATGTATGTCTACTAAATTATTTTG
This sequence comes from Siphonodentalium dalli, assembly GCA_032622095.1. NCBI lineage: Eukaryota > Metazoa > Mollusca > Scaphopoda > Gadilida > Siphonodentaliidae > Siphonodentalium > Siphonodentalium dalli. The sequence goes on from CP136063.1 coordinate 265,672,920, forward strand.
GATACTAACAGGCACAAAATATATATAATGGAATTATAAGATGCAGCATTATGTGTGGCAAAATTTATTGATTATAATAATGTGATACATTGATGGAAAGAGCTCTAAGAGCTCTTTCCATCAATGTATCACATTATTATAATCAATAAATTTGAAAAATGCTCAAGGAAATATGGGTTGATACAAAAATCGGACTTGGCACTGAAAGGGTTAAAGGGAGACTGTCCCTAAATCCAGCCATTTATGGGGCCATCTACTACTATTACTCAACAGAAAATATCCAATGTAAGAATTATGAGTCAAGAATGAGAGCTCAATAAACTCACATACACTAGGATCGAACCATGTACAACAACCTGATAATTATAATGAAAATGAATAAACGGCTTCAGCCATAAACTCATTTTCATTATAATTACCATGTTGTTTAGATCGTTCATAGAGCACATGAGTGTATTTTGCACTCATCCCTGGCTCAAATTAATTCATTTGTTGCATATATTATGTAGAGTATAATAGGAGATGGCTCCATAAATGGCTAGATTTAGTGTACAGTCCTCCTTTAATCAGATTTTGATTTAATTTTCAGACTGGCGAGTTTGATTGGGATGAGAGCCTACAAGGTATTATACTGGGATCGTTCTTCTATGGCTATATATTCACTCAAATTCCTGGTGGCTGGTTAGCAGAGAAATATGGAGGGAAGAAGATATTTGGGTTTGGTGTACTATGTACATCTGTTCTAACGCTGCTCACGCCTCTCGCTGCTCGCTGGAATGTCTACGTTCTCCTTGTTGTGAGGATACTGGAGGGTCTTGGTGAGGTGACTATACGATTAAAAACTTATTGTTCATATTTCAGTGAATCAAAGCCTTGAAATAGTGTGTCTGTCATTTGCGGGCTAGCATCACCAAATTTGCCCTCCGGGAACTTCATTCTGCTGAGGTGTAAGCAGAATGAGGTCCCCAGAGATTGAATTTGGTGATGCTAGCCCGCTAGGCGGGGTAGCATCACTAAATTCACCTTCTAGGGACCTCGTTCTGTAAATGACAGACACGCTATTTCAAGGCTTGGATCAAACTGATAAATCAATACCCAGGTACTTTGCTGACTGAAATAATGTATCATTGAACGAATACTACCCAAATTTCAACCACATCGATCATATTATTTTAGAAAACACAATTGTTGAACTGCGCACATGGGATGAATTTATCAATATGGAAAAGAATTGATAGTACCACCTGAAAGACACTATCATTTTTAGCTCAACTTACTTTTGTAAGTTTGAGCTATTGCCATGGTTTGGCGTCCGTCGTCCGTGTGTGCGTGTGTCCGTCAACAATTTCCTTTGGCGCGGGCTACAGGTTGTACCTTTGATCTGATCTTCATGAAATTTGTCATGAATGTTGACATTGACATGTAGATGGGAACGAGTCATTTTGGGGTTATTCGGCCAAAAAACATGGCCACTGGCAGCCATCTTGGATTTCAAGATTCAATCCATTGGCGCGGCCTAAAGGTCGTACTGTTCATCTGATCATCATGAAATTTGTCATTGATGTTAATAATGACATGTAGATGGGAACGAGTGATTTTGGGGTCGTTCGGCCAAAAAACATGGCCGCCAGCAGCCATCTTGGATTTTACTCTTTGCATGACTAAATCCTTTGGCGCGGGCTACAGGTCGTTGTTTTGGTCGGAAGTTTATGAAATTTGTCATGGATGTTAACACTGTCATGTAGATGGGAACGAGTGATTTTGGAGTTGTTCGGCCAAAACACATGGCCGCCAGCAGCCATCTTGGATTTTACTCTTTGCATGACTAAATCCTTTGGCGCGGGCTACAGGTTGTACCTTTGGTCTAATCTTTATGAAATTTGTCATGAATGTTGACATTGACATGTAGATGGGAACGAATCATTGTGGGGTCATTCGGCCAAAATACATGGCCGCTGGCGGCCATCTTAGATTTCAAAATTCAATCCATTGGCGCGGGCTACAGGTCGTACTGTTCGTCTGATCATCATGAAATTTGTCATGGATGTTAATATTGACATGTAGATGGGAACGAGTCATTTTGGGGTTGTTCGGCCAATAAACATGGCCGCCAGCAGCCATCTTGGAGTTTACTCTTTGCATGACTAAATCCTTTGGTGCGGGCTACAGGTCGTAGCTTTGGTCAGATGGTCATGAAATTTGTCATGAATTATAACAATGACATGTAGATGGGAACGAGTCGTTTTGGGGTCATTCGGTCAAAAAACATGGCCACCAGCATTTTACTCTTTGCATGACTAAATCCTTTGGCACGGGCTACAGGTTGTACCTTTGGTCTAATCTTTATGAAATTTGTCATGAATGTTGACATTGACATGTAGATGGGAACGAATCATTGTGGGGTCATTCGGCCAAAAAACATGGCTGCCAGCGGCCATCTTGGATTTCAAAATTCAATCCATTGGCGCGGTCTACAGGTCGTAATGTTCGTCTGATCATCATGAAATTTGTAGGTCGTAGCTTTGGTCAGATCTTCATAAAATTTGTCATGGATGTTAACAATTATACGTAGATGGGAACGAGTCCTTTTGGGGTCAATTGGCCAAAAAAATGGCCACCAGCAGCCATCTTGTATTTTACTCTTTGCATCACTAAATCCTTTGGCGCAGGTTAGACATTTAAATTAGCACCTTTCCTATTCCTCCATTTACTGTCAACCATTAAATTATTCCCCTACCTAAGTTGAGCTTCAGTGTCATTGACACTTTCATTACTATTATTTTTGCTAAAGGATTATCTATCCACTTTATATATTTTTAATTATATAAAGGGACATGAAATTGCAAAAATAATTACTGCATTAGTTTTTAGCTAACTATAATTAAAATCAAAATTGTTTAATTATACAGGTTAATGTCAAATTAGGTTTTCACCATGGTATTACTGTACAAATCCAATAAGGATTTAAAAGATACATCATGCTCAAGCCTTGAAATAGGGTGTCTGTCATTTGCAGAATGAGGTCCCCAGAGGGTGAATTTAGTGATGCTACCCCACATAGCGGGCTAGCATCACCAAATTCACCCTCTGGGACCTCATTCTGCTTACACCTCAGCAGAATGAGGTCCCCAGAGGGTGAATTTGGTGATGCTAGCCCACTATGCGGGGTAGCATCACTAAATTCACCCTCTGGGGACCTCATTCTGCAAATGACAGACACCCTATTTCAAGGCTTGATCATGCTTTGCACTCCAAAATACACCTAATAATATTCGCATTTGAATTGTTTCCAGATTGAAATAGGTCGAAAATACCTCTACTGCCTTTATATGGGCACTATATGCCCAAAGAAAGATGCAAAAAAGATATAAAAAATACTATTTTAAACTAAAAAATTGTACCCCAAACAAATACTGACTGCTATATTTGTATTAAATGAAATTCTGGAATTGAAAACAGAATAACACATGACTGTCCACTAGTGTTGTGTTAACATGAAACAATTTAGAAAATTTATGCATTGCTTTCTCTTCATTTTAATGATTAAAATTATGTTATACCATGAATGTTTCAGACCGACAACAGCTCTAGATGGTCTTCCCATGGTCTACATGTGCAATTTTTATGCGACCACTGACTAAATAAATAGGGAGTATTCGCCTGATGACATTTCAAAATTCAACTGTAGTGTAAAAATAGACGTAAATAGTTCCGGAGAGGGCAGCGCTTAGACCTGTCAGTCACCTGTATCTGCTAGTTAAAGTGGCATAATACACTGGTGAATTATAGTTTATAATTACTCGATAAATCAAGGTAAATGATACATATGAATGTAATAAAACAATTTAGCCCATACAAACGAAACGATATAAAATCTCAAAAATATAAGAAACAGAACACATATGTGACCCGCCATATCAAATCCAGTCGTAAGTCGGGATTTTTTTTACCCTGTGCCAATGCATTCTCTTATATATGCGAGTCGACCATAGGTGGCCTCGCATATATAAGAGAATGCATTGGCCTAACAATTGTTTATCATGTTTTTTAAATAAATGTTTCTTACAATTTTTAGGACATAAAATAAAAAAACACTGATTACCCTGCAGGGAGCCCCACACATATATAGAAGCATATAGAAGAGTGTCGTCTGCTCATGTTTGTCTGAATTATAAAATTGTTAAAGAATACAAGAACAAATTATTAAAATTGTAAAAAATTGTTTGGCCAATGCATTCTCTTATATATGTGAGGCGACCTATGGTCGACTCGCATATATAAGAGAATGCATTGTCACAGGGTAAAAAAATCCCGACTTACGACTGGATTTGATATGGCGGGTCACATATTTTCAGTTCTATATCAACAAATTTGTTCAGAAATCTTCTGCGTAGGTCAGAGTAGGTAGGATTTAGGATGCCTCTCACCAAATTATTTGAACATGTAAATGAGCCATGTCCGTTTAATTTTGGAACACTAAAATACATGTTAATATATATTGGTTATTACCACTGTGTGGGTTACAGAGATTCATGTGTATATTTTGGGTAGTATATTCTGGGTAGTATATTCTGGGTAGTATATTCGGAATTCCATATTCTGCATTCTGGGTGAGATGGATTCCAATAATTTGAAGCATAGCAAACTGAAATTTATTATGTTTTTTTTGTTTCAGGGCGTAACCTTCCCAGCTATGCATGCACTCTGGGGAAGATGGAGTCCCAGTCCAGAGCGAAGCAAACTCATCACCTTCACTTATGCCGGTATACTATTTATTTTGCATTTTATTTTACTGTCATTAAAGATGCCTCTTCAGATACAATGGTCCCCATATCATCCAGTTACAACACCAATGATATCTCCCTGATTGATGCTTTGGTGATACAAATTAGTTTATTACCCGGGGGCAGGGGGGGGGGGGTAATAAAAATTTGCAGGAAGGTATGCCCGGATTGGTGGGTGTTACAAGAGCCAACAAACACATTTTTTACAACCTCATGCAAATATTTTACTAAAGACCTTTTGTGCCCATATTTGACATTTGTACAGTTTAAAACATATTATAAATGTACAAAACACCTTATCTATGTTACTGGGACCGTATATGGGCGTCAGTGGAGGTGACATTCAGCTGATATGTTGCTGTAATCCCGACTGGGACCCAAGGCACTCATAGTGGGTTCGTGTGAAACAACTTAAAAGTCAGTAAAACAGCCATCATCAACAAGTTCATGAACAAATTCTTATTTTCAGTACTTATAACTTTCATATATTGAGATTTCGCTTGTCTAAACCATTACTGTTACAGTGGAATTCAAACCATTACTGTTACAGTGGAATTACCCATAAACCATTACTGTTACAGTGGAATTACCCATAAACCATTACTGTTACAGTGGAATTCAAACCATTACTGTTACAGTGGAATTACCCATAAACCATTACTGTTACAGTGGAATTACCCATAAACCATTACTGTTACAGTGGAATTCAAACCATTACTGTTACAGTGGAATTACCCATAAACCATTACTGTTACAGTGGAATTCAAACCATTACTGTTACAGTGGAATTACCCATAAACCATTACTGTTACAGTGGAATTACCCATAAACCATTACTGTTACAGTGGAATTCAAACCATTACTGTTACAGTGGAATTACCCATAAACCATTACTGTTACAGTGGAATTACCCATAAACCATTACTGTTACAGTGGAATTACCCATAAACCATTACTGTTACAGTGGAATTGCCCATAAACCATTACTGTTACAGTGGAATTACCCATAAACCATTACTGTTACAGTGGAATTCAAACCATTACTGTTACAGTGGAATTCAAACCATTACTGTTACAGTGGAATTCAAACCATTACTGTTACAGTGGAATTCAAACCATTACTGTTACAGTGGAATTCAAACCATTACTGTTACAGTGGAATTCAAACCATTACTGTTACAGTGGAATTCAAACCATTACTGTTACAGTGGAATTCAAACCATTACTGTTACAGTGGAATTCAAACCATTACTGTTACAGTGGAATTCAAACCATTACTGTTACAGTGGAATTCAAACCATTACTGTTACAGTGGAATTCAAACCATTACTGTTACAGTGGAATTCAAACCATTACTGTTACAGTGGAATTACCCATAAACCATTACTGTTACAGTGGAATTCAAACCATTACTGTTACAGTGGAATTACCCATAAACCATTACTGTTACAGTGGAATTCAAACCATTACTGTTACAGTGGAATTACCCATAAACCATTACTGTTACAGTGGAATTCAAACCATTACTGTTACAGTGGAATTACCCATAAACCATTACTGTTACAGTGGAATTCAAACCATTACTGTTACAGTGGAATTACCCATAAACCATTACTGTTACAGTGGAATTCAAACCATTACTGTTACAGTGGAATTCAAACCATTACTGTTACAGTGGAATTCAAACCATTACTGTTACAGTGGAATTACCCATAAACCATTACTGTTACAGTGGAATTCAAACCATTACTGTTACAGTGGAATTACCCATAAACCATTACTGTTACAGTGGAATTCAAACCATTACTGTTACAGTGGAATTACCCATAAACCATTACTGTTACAGTGGAATTCAAACCATTACTGTTACAGTGGAATTCAAACCATTACTGTTACAGTGGAATTCAAACCATTACTGTTACAGTGGAATTACCCATAAACCATTACTGTTACAGTGGAATTCAAACCATTACTGTTACAGTGGAATTCAAACCATTACTGTTACAGTGGAATTCAAACCATTACTGTTACAGTGGAATTCAAACCATTACTGTTACAGTGGAATTCAAACCATTACTGTTACAGTGGAATTCAAACCATTACTGTTACAGTGGAATTCAAACCATTACTGTTACAGTGGAATTCAAACCATTACTGTTACAGTGGAATTCAAACCATTACTGTTACAGTGGAATTACCCATAAACCATTACTGTTACAGTGGAATTCAAACCATTACTGTTACAGTGGAATTCAAACCATTACTGTTACAGTGGAATTGCCCATAAAAGTCCAATGAGTCCAACAAGATACCAAAGTTTAATAAAAACTTGGCCGAAACATTGGAAAAAGGTCAAAGCGTTGAAAAATATTCTGAAAATCATATTCAGACTAAAATATTTGAACTTACTACACAATTAGCGACGTTTGTTGTCAAATCACTGTGACAGATTTGTTTACAAAACAATGATTTCAACATGCACAATTTTGCACATTTACCCACTATGGGCGCCTAGTATCCCTTTAAACTTTTTAGCTCAACTTGACAATTAGATATTGCCATGGGTTCTTTGGTCGTATGTGTGTCCATCCGTGTGTCTGTCAATAAATTTCTTTAGCACACCCTACAAGATTCATATGGAGGTAACCTCTTGATAGGAAACATCACATTTTTCACATATTCATTAACCCTTTACCCAACAGAAGGGCCCTGTGCCAATGCATTCTCTTATATATGCGAGTCGACCATAGGTCGCCTCGCATATATAAGAGAATGCATTGGCTTAACACATTAAAAATTGTAAAATTGTTAAAGAATGTAAGAAAAAATGGTAAAAAGTGTTAAAAAAAGATTTTTTTTAGGCCAATGCATTCTCTTATATATGCGAGGCGACCTATGGTCGACTCGCATATATAAGAGAATGCATTGGCACAGGGCATAACTGTAACTATCACAATGTGGTCAAGGAGCCGGTTCCAATGATATCCATATGTGTATGGTTATATTGAGACAGACCGAAGATATTTTTATTTGGCCGGTTTTGGCCGGTTTGTTGGGTAAAGGGTTAAAAAAGATGGCCACCAGCCTTTCAAATTTGAATCCAGTGGCACACGCTGCAGCCTGCATTTACTGGAGAAAAGTTCTGAAAATTTACAGTCATGTTTGGGATCACCTCCAGATGGGAGCTATCGAATTTGAAAGAGTTTCGTTGAAAAACATGGCCACGGCACCCATCTTCGATTTTACTCTTTGCATTATTAAATCCTTTGGCACACCCAGCAAACCACATTAGTGCCCTGCAAATTAGAAGTTCGGGAACCGAATCGAATTTCAAATCGATCGTGTGTCCGATGTTGACATCGACATCAAGTCCAAATCGAATCAGGACAAGAACTGTGTGGAGAAAAATCATTGATGACCATCGCATATCCTTCTAATTATTGTTCACTTATTTGTCATAAAAGCTGAGACTTTTCTCGAACATGAAACAAAGACCCAAGATAGAGTTCACAGACAAACTATTTGTGACTGACATTGTTTTCAACTTTATTTTTGAAAGAAAATCAAAACCATAAATCACTTAGTATAACATGTGACATATACAGTAATGCTCTAATTAATTGACTCCTTAACCACAGCAGAATTATTGGTATCTTTTCAGGATTTAGTCGGAAATATGGCTTGTTGCCATTCATCAGAAAGCTCTCATAATTTACCCATAATTCTGCTGTGGTTAAGGAGTCGATTAATTAGAGCATTACTGTACATCATCTAAGCACAGACCTTGATGACTATGACATGAATAATTACCACTGAAGATATACACTACTCGACTACTCTAGTTTTTATTAATTTGAAAGTCATCAATGACTATGTCTGTGTCCTGGGGATTGCAGGACTGATGTATGTTGTATCTTAACCCTTTACCCAACAAACCGGCCAAAACCGGCCAAATAAAGCTTCAACAGCCTAAAATATCTTGGGTCTGTCTCAATAGAACCATACAAATATGGATATCATTGGAACCGGCTCCTTGACCACATTGTGATAGTTACTGTTATGCCCTGTGCCAATGCATTCTCTTATATATGCGAGTCGACCATAGGTCGCCTCGCATATATAAGAGAATGCATTGGCCTAAAAAAAATCTTTTTTAACACTTTTTACCATTTTTTCTTACATTCTTTAACAATTTTATAATTTTTAATGTGTTAAGCCAATGCATTCTCTTATATATGCGAGGCGACCTATGGTCGACTCGCATATATAAGAGAATGCATTGGCACAGGGCCCTTCTGTTGGGTAAAGTGTTAAACAATGACATGTATATCAATGTGCATGACACGCCGCATCAATACCAGATGTGCTACTTGTAATAATACAGTCCGTTTGACGGGAGGTAACTCAATATAATCTTCATGTTCGTCTTATCCCTGAATTTAATAAAAGATGACATTATCCAGCTTCTTTGTCGATTGATGATCAGAATGCATTTATGTGAGGGATCATCATGTTAAATATTTAGATGGATATTAACAGTGTGGGGGAATTAAAATGTAATAATATGCAACAAGCAAAATTATGATACACACTTGGCAAGTTAACATATAGGTATGAATGCACGTTCATCGATTAGAAGAAACTAAAGCAAACACTAACTATATCAAATTATATAGACCATAGATGTCTTGAGTTGTGACCTGAATATAGTGATTATAGTCATTTATATATTTTACCCCAACATTGCCCAAGAACAACCAGTGTTACACGTACTGACTGCGATAGCATGACGTTATCGTGTAACTGGTGGTGTAAACTCTAAATTACATCATACGTGGCACTGGCAAGACATCCAGAAGGGAAAACATGCTACCATGTGACAATTGCCCATCAACTGAGCTCCATAAATAAAAAAATAGTTGTTTGTCACCATAAACTGGAAAAGAATGGGCCAATTCAAAAATATTGGAATCGGAGAGCCAAATCGATATCGATCCCGAATATGATCACCAAAGTCGACACCGAATCAAATCTTCGAAGCTTCAAAGGGCCCTAGACTACATCTATCATCCGATCATCACCAAACTTCACATGGATCTTCACAGTGACCACTAAATGGGAACCATCAATTTTTTTTAATTATTTCGAAAAAACATGGCCACCAGCAGCCATCTTGAATTTTACTCTTTGCATGACTAAATCCTTGGGCACATCTTACAGGCCACATCCCTCGTCCAATCGTCACCAAACTTCATAAGGACCTTCGGGGTGACCTCCAGAGGTTAGCCGTCGATTATTTCCAAAATTAGTTTAAAAATATGGTTGTCAGCAGCCATCTTGAATTTCAAATTTGAATCCATCGGCACACCCTGAAGCCCACCCGAGAAATGTTTGAAATGAAAATAATTTCATCTACACAATACACTCCCTTTACTGAAACTTCTTTATAATTCAAATAACTGCTCATCATAAAAATCAGTGTCTCCCCAAGTTTAGCTACAGTGTCATTGACACTTTAATTTTTTTCAATTATCATTTGCACTCTTCGATATGACACGTCGTAATTGCAAACAGCTTGTGATTGTGATTTTCACGACCTCTCAAATTCTCACAGACTCACAATGGGAATTTCCGTATATATATTCCAAGAGAGTAACTTGTGTAGTGTTTTACTACCCAGCCAAAAGTCAATATAGAAAATAAATATTTAAAAACAATAAAAAAAATTGTGCTGAGTTTTAAGGGGTGACTTCTTGTAATATAACTCACTATTTTTGTCCCCCGAAAAAAAAAATTCGGGGGACTATTAAAATAGCCGGTGTCCATCCGTCCATCGTACCGTGCGTCCGTGCGTCCGGAAATGGTTTCCGGATGATAACTTTAGTTTCAGTTATTAGATCAAAAGCTAATTTCATAAGTGACTTTATCAGACCAAAATACAGGTCAAGTTTGAATATGGGTTCGCTCTGCCCATTTTTGCAAGAGTTATGGCCCTTTTTTTTACTTAGAATCTTGTAATTTTCTGGTTTCCGGATGATAACTTCAGTTTGTGTGATCATATCTGAACCAAATTTGGAATGTGCGTTAATCAGCTCGAAATACAGGTCAAGTTCGAATATGGGTACAATCCGCCCATTTTTGCTACAGTTATGGCCCTTTTTCGACTTAGAATCCTGTCAATTTCTGGTTTCCATAACTTTAGTTTGTGTGATCATATCTGAATCATATTTAGTATGATAGTTTATCAGCCCAAAATACAGGTCAGGTTCGAATATGGGTTTGCTCTGCCCATTTTTGTGAGAGTTATGGCCCTTTTACGACTTAGAATCCTGTCAATTTCTGGTTTCTGGATGATAACTTTAGTTTGTATGATCATATCTGAATCAAATTTGGTATATGAGTTTATCAGCTCGAAATACAGATCAAGTTCGAATATGGGTATGATCCACCCATTTTTGTCTGGTTGCTTCGGATTTAGGGTCCTTGTTATTTTTTTCAGAAAAGCTGATGCCCCCAATGAAGCCACTTTTTCGGGGGACACTGTGGCCGGACGGCCTTTTATTATGCCTGTAGCAGAAGAAATATCGATACTATATTTAGGAGTGTCAAATCAAATGGGGGATCAACATTTTCCATTGGATGAAGTGCAACAGGTCATACTCCTTCTTTGAACCCAATTGAGGCATTTGCAGTGGGTCTGGGCATCAACATTTTTTTTTGCAGCCACAAACAAACTATGAGTACAAAATGTGCAGGGAATGTCAGCAAATTATGATATTTAGGACCAGACGCACATTTGCATTTAAAAACCTTCAACCCATTGGAAATTATAACCCCATTTACGTGTTCCATACTTTGATGGCATGAACTATATTTAAAATTTCACTGTTTTCAGATACCAAGAACTTCTTGAAAATAGCATTTTTTTCAAAAGTACAGTTTATATATCTTTGATATCATATCTGCAGATCATGAGAGAAAACCTATTTTTTTTTTATTCATGAAATTTCATAATTATTTTCATTTAGAAAGGCAACTACCCAGGTATACATAAATAATTTTCTATTTTTGTTGTAATTTTCATTCCATGCCTGTTGATCAATGAAAAAATGGCTGAGATGAGTTCTATGCAGGATAGCGTCACTAAATTCACCCTCTGGGGGCCTCATTCTGCAAATAACAGAAACACTATTTCTAGTCTTGTTTGCTTTATCTGCTGATTGTTTAGAGCGTAAAAATAATTATAAATTTTTAGGGCAATCACTGTGAATTATTTGGATAATAACTTTGCATCTGGAAAAGAATAGCTCTGCGTTTGTACGGTATGACCTAGAAAACCTGGAAAGACTCGGGGAATTAAACCAACTACTACTATTCTCAAAAGTGGCACTCTACACAATACCATCACTACCAAGAGACTACTTCTTATCAAAAGCTAAACCAAAAGGTGCATCATACCATCGCTAAAGTATTAACGATGAAAATCACAAAGATTGTAGAAAAATACCAGCAAAACAACTCATACTCATTCGACATAATCGAGGCTGATTCAGCCATATATAATAGTAATTCATACACTTTGTGAGGACAATCCCCACCTGTAACAAGCTGACATATACGACCCTGCTAGCTAGCGCATCTTCCCGAGGGATCTGCTGACAGCTTCAATACCTTGGCTGGAGCCAACACCAACCTCCTCCCAATGCTGAATTACTGTAAAAGGCCAAGAATTGTATCCAGACTCGATGATCTTGTTTAACCCTTTACCCAACAGAATGGCCCTGTGCCAATGCATTCTCTTATATATGCGAGTCGAACATAGGTCGCCTCGCATATATAAGAGAATGCATTGGCTTAACACATTAAAAATTATAAAATTGTTAAAGAATGTAAGAAAAAATGGTAAAAAGTGTTAAAAAAAGATTTTTTTTAGGCCAATGCATTCTCTTATATATGCGAGGCGACCTATGGTCGACTCGCATATATAAGAGAATGCATTGGCACAGGGCATAACTGTAACTATCACAATGTGGTCAAGGAGCCGGTTCCAATGATATCCATATGTGTATGGTTCTATTGAGACAGACCGAAGATATTTTAGGCTGTTGAATCTTTATTTGGCCGGTTTTGGCCGTTTTGTTGGGTAAAGGGTTAAACTGCCCATTCGGAGAAACAGTGTGCACATGAGAGAGAACAAAGGGACTGTTTTAACCCCGATACTAAATGGATTCTCCCACTCAGTTATACAAGTATACATTGTAACGGTCTATTATTTATTTGAAGGGATGTTAAAGATATATGAGCAGACGACAGCTAGACAAAATGATAATACAAGAATTCATATTCATTGGTGGGAAATGTTCAGATAATAAGATCAAGATGGTCGTTTGTTGAACTTATTATATGAACATTACCTAACATTACTCATCAATGAGTGTTTAGTATAGACAGGGTTAATTAAAATTAACCCAAAGATTGAATGCTAAATGTGTGCAATCGAATAAAACTTGTAAAATTTCACTTATGTCACTTATTTGAAGGTTTCAAGTAGTCAGACATATTTGGTGTGATTCCTTTCAAATATTTCTATTTGAATAGAGCTAATTTATTGTTTTGTTATTACTATTTATAAATATCATGTTACAGGTGCTCAATTTGGAACCATAGTATCTCTTCCGATATCTGGGATGCTCTGTAATTCAAACTTCCTTGGTGGATGGCCTTCAGTATTTTATATCTTTGGTGAGTACCGGTAATGTCAGTTCACTCAATCATATCATTTAGTTCTATTATCCATCTTCAAATGGGTGCATGGTACACATAGTGGATAAATGTGCAAAAAATATATAGGTCTGTAAAACATCACCACCAAGAAGAACATGGAGAAATAGATAAATTTGATAAATGTTGTTCTTATATTCATTAAGGATAGTTTACCAATAACCAAATTTCATGTGTTTGACCATTGGTACCGGTATGTAAACATATGTTACAGTGATTTGTCAACAAACTTCGCTAATTTCTAAGTAAGTTCAAATATGTTAGTCTAAATATTATTTTCAGAATATTTTTCAATGTCTTGACCTTTTCCAATGTTTACCGTTAAACATTGTTATCTTATTGGACTAATATAGATAATTCCACTGTAACAGTATTGTTTACATAACAATGGTTTTGACATGCAAAATTTAATTATTGGAGAGTTATTAATAATGAAAACAAGAAGAAAGTCAAACTATATTTTCATGTACCTGTTGATGATAGTTGTTTTACAGACTTCTATGTTATTTTGCATGAATCCACATTGATAGATCATGCCATGAATCTATACTAAGGCTAACGCCCGTAGAGATCATATTCCACCAGTACAAAACCTGGGAACTTTTTGAAGTTTTGACAGGGAACCTTATAAAATCGAAAAAAAATAACACAGGGAATATATTTCTTTGTTATTATCTGTTCCTTAATTATGTACTTCACTGTATATAAAGGACCCAACTCAAAATTTCACGATTTAAGTGACTTTGTGAGCGATTTTTCTTTGCGTTTCTTACAATTATGGATTTTTTCCTGGGTAATTAATTGAATGTTTATTGCGATATCGGCTCTCAAAAGTCACAGAAAAGCATGCAATTTCAAGTTGGGACCTTCACAAATAGTGAAGTACACTATTAAGGAACAGATAATCATTAAGAAATATATTGCCCGTGTTATTTTTTCGACTTTATAAGGTTCCCTGTCAAAATTTCAAAACGTTCCAAGGTTTTGTACTGGTGGAATATGATCTCTACGGGCGTTAGCCTTAGTATAGATTCATGGCATGATCTACCACATTGAATGCCTTTAGTCTCTTCAATGAAGGTAACCTCTATTGAAATGTTGTAGTGGTAATGTGCTAGAATTCTTGCTGCGGACTGCATTAATTAGAAGTTAATTATTCAATTATAATTGGCACTACAACTTTTCAAGTTAATCAGTTTTAATGTAGTCTGTCTCTGCACCCCTTTTGTCACTTACTACATATTCAACACCTTCATGTCAATTTCCCCCTGTTGACCGTACTCTCGTCTCAAACTTTCTTAAGGTGATGTGAAACACTCTGGTAGGGATATCATTATATCCAAATTGTCAACACACACGCCATCATTCTTAATTAAATGATTGATTGATTGGGGTTTATTGTCGCTTCAGCCACTAAGGCCATATCACGACATTGCCAGTTTTAGTGGTGGAGGAAATCCGCACACTTGCGACTAATCTAACAGTGATTTCAATGGCTGATAAACTCGTCAACCATGTGCGGCAAACCACCGGCCATCGGCGAGTAACTGGTAACTCCACCAGATAACGATTTCGAGTTACAAAGTCCACGATGGAAACATGTGGATTTGAACCCTAATCGCCAGCGCTGGATGGCGAAACGGCTTGGAGTTGTACCCCTAACCAATTGAGCCACCGAAATGAATTAAATGAAGTCAATTGTGAATAATTTACATTAGTTTAACGCCGATAGTTGCGCCCTGAATCGAGAATAAATACCTATAATTTAGCGTAGTTCAGACAATGTTTTCCATGGAGTAGTATGGTTGATTTGTTTCAGATTTACTGCGATGTTATTTGAATGCAACATTCTTTCGATTGGCATAGTGCCTGAGTATAGTAACTTACCGGTTTCAATCTCCTGTGCAAGCCCATTATATGTCTTAAAATCTAACTACTGTCCTTTGATTTCCTTGGTTTGATCCTTAACCATTTGGCAGGTGAGTGCCTTAAATGCAGGATTGGTTTTGATATAGAAAATGAGTATCATTTCATCATAGAATGTCCACACTATGGCGATCTCAGAAATGAACTTTCCCAAATTGTTGGTAGATATCACAGTAATTTTACAAGTGTGTCAAACGATCAAATTTAATGTTATAATGAAAAATTATAACCCTGAAATAAGCAACAAAATCAGCAACATGGTCTTTGATAAGTGTTCTGAATGAATATTATGCTTGCTATCACACAATAAAATACATGTAGCTAGACATGTAATTGTTTATTAATTATTTATGAATTGTATTGTTAGCATACTGCCTTTATTGGTGCTTATGCAAATAAATCATATCTTATCGTATATGACGTCATATACATGGGTTAATATATTTTTTGCAAATAAACTGAGTAATATTGTAACAATTGCCTATATAACAAATCAATCATACAAACAATATTATTAAAAGGACGAATCAATGCAAATAATTAAAATAATATCCATTCAAATTATATTCATGAAAGGTTTCTATTTAGGAGATGTTTGTTTTTTAAAAGTTATTTATATCGTGACATAATATTAGCCTTAAACAACATAAATGTCGACACAAATATTGTTTGCACCAAATTAATCAGAATAGATCAGTTTCTTTCCTATTTGCTATTGAACTCTTAGCTATATAGTCAGGCCAGGGAATATTGTGCTGGACATTTGCAGAATGAGGTCCCCAGTGGGTAAATATAGTGATGTTACCCCTCACAGTGGGCCAGCATCACTAAATTCAACCTCTGGGACCTCATTCTTTTGGGCCTCATCTTCCCTTGAAAGTATCTTTATTATCAAATCAACAAGTTTTTTTTATTTTCATTAGAAACTTCAACAAAATTATTTTTTTCCTTTCTTAGTTTCTCTATATCGCCAAATTGGCAGACGACACATTGTATAATTGAGGTTCCCAATGGGTGCACATCACAATAGTCACAATCTGGGAATTTAAATCTGAGTCTAGGTCTCCTTTTGCAGATGAGGTCATGCAATGTGAGGTCCCCAGAGGATGAATTTGCTGATTCTAGCCCAATGTGTGGGATAGCATCACTAAATTCACCCTCTGGGGACCTCATTCTGCAAATTTCTGAAAGCATATTCTCAGGCCTGGTTATAGTACAGCTGAACAACTTTCAGGCACTGTTGGCTGCATTTGGTTTATATTCTGGATGCTGATTGTTAGTGACTCACCAAAAGATCACCCGTCTATAACCAAAGAGGAACAGCATTACATAGTATCAACTATAATCACTAAGGTTAGAATTACATAGTATCAACTATAATCACTAAGGTTAGAATTACATAGTATCAACTATAATCACTAAGGTTAGAATTACATAGTATCAACTATAATCACTAAGGTCAGAATTCCATAGTATCAACTATAATCACTAAGGTTAGAATTACATAGTATCAACTATAATCACTAAGGTTAGAATTACATAGTATCAACTATAATCACTAAGGTCAGAATTACATAGTATCAACTATAATCACTAAGGTTAGAATTACATAGTATCAACTATAATCACTAAGGTTAGAATTACATAGTATCAACTGTAATCACTAAGGTTAGAATTACATAGTATCAACTATAATCACTAAGGTTAGAATTACATAGTATCAACTATAATCACTAAGGTTAGAATTACATAGTATAAACTATAATCACTAAGGTTAGAATTACATAGTATCAACTATAATCACTAAGGTTAGAATTACATAGTATCAACTATAATCACTAAGGTCAGAATTACATAGTATCAACTATAATCACTAAGGTTAGAATTACATAGTATAAACTATAATCACTAAGGTTAGAATTACATAGTATCAACTATAACCACTAAGGTTAGAATTACATAGTATCAACTATAATCACTAAGGTTAGAATTACATAGTATCAACTATAATCACTAAGGTTAGAATTACATAGTATCAACTATAATCACTAAGGTTAGAATTCCATAATATCAACTATAATCACTAAGGTTAGAATTACATAGTATCAACTGTAATCACTAAGGTTAGAATTCCATAATATCAACTATAATCACTAAGGTTAGAATTCCATAATATCAACTATAATCACTAAGGTTAGAATTACATAGTATCAACTATAATCACTAAGGTCAGAATTACATAGTATCAACTATAATCACTAAGGTTAGAATTCCATAATATCAACTATAATCACTAAGGTTAGAATTACATAGTATCAACTGTAATCACTAAGGTTAGAATTCCATAATATCAACTATAATCACTAAGGTTAGAATTCCATAATATCAACTATAATCACTAAGGTTAGAATTACATAGTATCAACTATAATCACTAAGGTCAGAATTACATAGTATCAACTATAATCACTAAGGTTAGAATTACATAGTATCAACTATAATCACTAAGGTCAGAATTACATAGTATCAACTATAATCACTAAGGTTAGAATTACATAGTATAAACTATAATAACTAAGGTTAGAATTACATAGTATCAACTATAACCACTAAGGTTAGAATTACATAGTATCAACTATAATCACTAAGGTTAGAATTACATAGTATCAACTATAATCACTAAGGTTAGAATTACATAGTATCAACTATAATCACTAAGGTTAGAATTACATAGTATCAACTATAATCACTAAGGTTAGAATTACATAGTATCAACTATAATAACTAAGGTTAGAATTACATAGTATCAACTATAATCACTAAGGTTAGAATGACATAGTATCAACTATAATCACTAAGGTTAGAATTACATAGTATCAACTATAATCACTAAGGTTAGAATTACATAGTATCAACTATAATCACTAAGGTTAGAATTACATAGTATCAACTATAATCACTAAGGTTAGAATTACATAGTATCCTATACAACCACTAAGGTTAGAATTACATAGTATCAACTATAATCACTAAGGTCAGAATTACATAGTATCAACTATAATCACTAAGGTCAGAATTACATAGTATCAACTATAATCACTAAGGTTAGAATTACATAGTATCAACTATAATCACTAAGGTTAGAATTACATAGTATCAACTAGAATCACTAAGGTTAGAATTACATAGTATCAACTATAATCACTAAGGTTAGAATTACATAGTATCAACTATAATCACTAAGGTTAGAATTACATAGTATCAACTATAATCACTAAGGTTAGAATTACATAGTATCAACTAGAATCACTAAGGTTAGAATTACATAGTATCAACTATAATCACTAAGGTTAGAATTACATAGTATCAACTATAATCACTAAGGTTAGAATTACATAGTATCAACTAGAATCACTAAGGTTAGAATTACATAGTATCAACTATAATCACTAAGGTTAGAATTACATAGTATCAACTATAATCACTAAGGTTAGAATTACATAGTATCAACTATAATCACTAAGGTTAGAATTACATAGTATCAACTAGAATCACTAAGGTTAGAATTACATAGTATCAACTATAATCACTAAGGTTAGAATTACATAGTATCAACTAGAATCACTAAGGTTAGAATTACATAGTATCAACTATAATCACTAAGGTTAGAATTACATAGTATCAACTATAATCACTAAGGTTAGAATTACATAGTATCAACTAGAATCACTAAGGTTATAATTCCATAGTATCAACTGTAATCACTAAGGTTAGAATTACATAGTATCAACTATAATCACTAAGGTTAGAATTACATAGTATCAACTATAATCACTAAGGTTAGAATGACATAGTATCAACTATAATCACTAAGGTTAGAATTACATAGTATCAACTATAATCACTAAGGTTAGAATTACATAGTATCAACTATAATCACTAAGGTTAGAATTACATAGTATCAACTATAATCACTAAGGTTAGAATTACATAGTATCAACTATAATCACTAAGGTTAGAATGACATAGTATCAACTATAATCACTAAGGTTAGAATTACATAGTATCAACTATAATCACTAAGGTTAGAATTACATAGTATCAACTATAATCACTAAGGTTAGAATTACATAGTATCAACTATAATCACTAAGGTTAGAATTACATAGTATCCTATACAACCACTAAGGTTAGAATTACATAGTATCAACTATAATCACTAAGGTCAGAATTACATAGTATCAACTATAATCACTAAGGTCAGAATTACATAGTATCAACTATAATCACTAAGGTTAGAATTACATAGTATCAACTATAATCACTAAGGTTAGAATTACATAGTATCAACTATAATCACTAAGGTTAGAATTACATAGTATCAACTATAATCACTAAGGTTAGAATTACATAGTATCAACTATAATCACTAAGGTTAGAATTACATAGTATAAACTATAATCACTAAGGTTAGAATTACATAGTATCAACTATAATCACTAAGGTTAGAATTACATAGTATCAACTATAATCACTAAGGTTAGAATTACATAATATCAATTATAATCACTAAGGTTAGAATTACATAGTATCAACTATAATCACTAAGGTTAGAATTACATAGTATCAACTGTAATCACTAAGGTCAGAATTCCATAGTATCAACTGTAATCACTAGGGTCAGAATTCCATAGTATCAACTAGAATCACTAAGGTTAGAATTACATAGTATCAACTATAATCACTAGGGTCAGAATTCCATAGTATCAACTAGAATCACTAAGGTTAGAATTCCATAGTATCAACTATAATCACTAAGGTTAGAATTACATAGTATAAACTATAATCACTAAGGTTAGAATTACATAGTATAAACTGTAATCACTAAGGTTAGAATTACATAGTATAAACTATAATCACTAAGGTTAGAATTACATAGTATCAACTGTAATCACTAAGGTCAGAATTCCATAATATCAACTAGAATCACTAAGGTCAGAATTCCATAGTATAAACTATAATCACTAAGGTTAGAATTACATAGTATCAACTGTAATCACTAATGTTAGAATTACATAGTATCAACTATAATCACTAAGGTTAGAATTACATAGTATAAACTATAATCACTAAGGTTAGAATTACATAGTATCAACTGTAATCATTAAGGTCAGAATTCCATAATATCAACTAGAATCACTAAGGTCAGAATTCCATAGTATAAACTATAATCACTAAGGTTAGAATTACATAGTATAAACTATAATCACTAAGGTCAGAATTCCATAGTATAAACTATAATCACTAAGGTTAGAATTACATAGTATCAACTGTAATCACTAAGGTCAGAATTCCATAATATCAACTAGAATCACTAAGGTCAGAATTCCATAGTATAAACTATAATCACTAAGGTTAGACTTACATAGTATAAACTATAATCACTAAGGTCAGAATTCCATAATATCAACTAGAATCACTAAGGTCAGAATTCCATAGTATAAACTATAATCACTAAGGTTAGAATTACATAGTATAAACTATAATCACTAAGGTCAGAATTCCATAGTATAAACTATAATCACTAAGGTTAGAATTACATAGTATCAACTGTAATCACTAAGGTCAGAATTCCATAATATCAACTAGAATCACTAAGGTTAGAATTACATAGTATCAACTATAATCACCAAGGTTAGAATTACATAGTATCAACTATAATCACTAAGGTTAGAATTACATAGTATCAACTATAATCACTAAGGTTAGAATTACATAGTATCAACTATAATCACTAAGGTTAGAATTACATAGTATCAACTATAATCACTAAGGTTAGAATTACATAGTATCAACTATAATCACTAAGGTTAGAATTACATAGTATCAACTATAATCACTAAGGTTAGAATTACATAGTATCAACTATAATCACTAAGGTTAGAATTACATAGTATCAACTATAATCACTAAGGTTAGAATTCCATAGTATCAACTATAATCACTAAGGTTAGAATTACATAGTATCAACTATAATCACTAAGGTTAGAATTACATAGTATCAACTATAATCACTAAGGTTAGAATTACATAGTATCAACTATAATCACTAAGGTTAGAATTACATAGTATCAACTATAATCACTAAGGTTAGAATTACATAGTATCAACTATAATCACTAAGGTTAGAATTACATAGTATCAACTATAATCACTAAGGTTAGAATTACATAGTATCAACTATAATCACTAAGGTTAGAATTACATAGTATCAACTATAATCACTAAGGTTAGAATTCCATAGTATCAACTATAATCACTAAGGTTAGAATTACATAGTATCAATTGTAATCACTAAACATTCTCTTTCAATCCATTTACAATGTGAAGGTACTTCCATGGCTGGAGCTTCCTGAAATTTTGCGAAAACCCTGTGCCAATGCATTCTGTTATATAAGCGAGTCTCCCATAGGGAGTGTCGCATATATAAGAGAATACATTGGTCTAACAATATTCACCTTGACCTTGCAAGCGATTGCATTCTCTTATATATAATATGCAAAGCTCTCTATGGTAGATTTGCATATATGAGAGAATGCACTGGCATAGGGTCTTTAGTGCTGCAACAGTGCAGCTTTCATCATGAAAGGTTTAAACATCGCGTAGCAAACAGTATTTTCTATGTCTTGGCATCGAAAGTGTTAATTTTACAGAGTTTGCGCTGTCGTTGGCCAAAACGGTCAAAACAATTGTGTATGTCCAAACAATTGGCCGAAAAATTCAAGCAATAAGCTTTCAAAATATCTTATCTCATTCAAACCCCCCCCCCCCCCCCCCCCACACTCGTTAATAGTTAATCAGTATAGTAGCTCACCTGTGTATGTTTTGATAAAATTTAACTGAAGTTAAACATGCATACTTACCAAAACAATGATGATTAGCTGCTATTAATATTAATCAATTTATTATACCCCCCGCAACGAAGTTAGGGGGGGGGGGTATACTGGAATCAGCTTGTCCGTCCGTCGTCCATCCGTCGTCCGTCTGGACACAAATTTGTCCGAAGTTTTTCTCAGTCGATTTTTGATTAATTTCTGTGAAACTTGGCACAGACATCAACCACCATGGGATCCTGTGCACCTGCGATTATGACATCTGTCGGACTTTTTTTGGTGGAGTTATCTCCCCTTTTTCAACTTAGAATTATTTTTGCAACATGCATAATTTTGTCCGAGCTTTTATTCCTACATTTATAAGTCAATTTTTTTTAATCTTGGCACTGATATTTAGTACCATGGGAACCTGTGCACCTGCGATTATAATGTCTGTACAACTTTTTTTTTTGGAGTTATTCCTCTTTTTCGACTTAGAACTTTTATTCCTAAATTTTTAGGTCAATTTTTTTTAAATTGGCACAGATATTTAGTACCATGGGAACCTGTGCACCTGCGATTATGACGTCTGTCCTGGTCTGTCCGACATTTTTTGGTGGAGTTATCCCCATTTTTCGACTTAGAACTAAATTTTTCGGTCAATAGTTTTAACACGTTCACTGCCGAAAACCAATGGGTAATTCCATCCCATATGCCACCATGGGATTTGATGTTTTGTCGATAGTAGATGATATTTTACGTATGTATGAGTAATGGTTCGACCAATATCGGGTCATATGATGCTGAAACATGTTATAAGACTACTACGAGATAAATCGTAGTCGGCACCTGAGACGGAATTTATTAACGTTTCATTCCTGGTGCCAGCTACGAGTTATCTCGTAGGTAACTACAATTACGTTGTCAGTGTCTTAGATGACGAAGAGTGCTATACATGCACAAGCATATCGTATGTAAGACATGGTAAATGAATTTATATATGATAATTGGTACAGACTACGTCGAATAAGACGTCAAAAACATAATATGTATTTACCTACGAGATAACTCGTAGCTGGCACCAGCGATGACCACTGGTGAGTTTCATCCCAGGTGCCGACTACGAGTTATCTTGTAGGAGCTTTATAACACGTTTTATCTTTCATTTGACCCGGATTTGATCGACAATTCCTTTATATATACACAATGTGTCCGGGAATGGTCTAGTTGCACATGTGCCTCATGGTTCAGGGACGTACAGAAGAGGTCCTGGTGAATTGGAGTATCCTACCAAGATTGCTATCTGGACCCCACCCCCTGTTCACGCTGTGTGAATCGTTGTATCTCAAGCCATCGTAATTATACATATAAAATCGATCAATGGTATCGTTGGTCATGTATTGGCACATACACCAACATTGCTTGCGGATTGTGTTATTATTTATGTGGTATGAACATTACTACGAGTTAACTCGTAGTAGCAGTCCCCACGGAACCGTTTACTACGAGTTAACTCGTAGTGGCAGCGAACGTGTTAAGATTAGGGTTAGGGTTGTGCACCTGCAATGGGAACTGTTATTTTATTATTTTAACTAAATGTTTACTGACATGTGAAACATCTTAGTATTTTAAAAACACGGGGGGTATCCTTAGTCCCATTGGGACAGTCACACCTCTAGTTAATTTTTTTATGGTTTCAATATAACAATTCACCAATCCCTTGGCGAATCAGTGCACATTTGTGGTGGTGTACCATATATATACCAGCTAAACCGGTTTTAGAGTTTTTGCCGATCTCATTGGTGCCCATGTGTCGTGTTAATTTTCTCATTTTCAAATTATATCCTTTATTTAGTTTTTGAGTGTGTGTTTTCTTCTCTTTGCTTTTTGTTATTTTGTTATTTTATTATTTTGTGTTTTGTTTAAAGATACGGATGGCCTTAACAATGGGTATTGCTGTTAAAATGGTCATGTCCATTAAAACCACCATAAACATAACAAATATTAAAATATAGACAGATTGTGTTCTTATACCAATTATAAATATCACATAAATAGCATCTTATTGACAAGATCGTACCCTGTGTTAGTAAACAAAATTGATATTATGTTACAATACAATCCGCAAAGAGTGTGCGATAAGCAAAACACCAACACCGAGGAGACCCCACAAACTTTGGTTAAAATCTCCACCATGTTTTTTACAACATACTGTTATAGCACTCAGTAATCCTCATCACTCAATATTTTGGTTGAACCGGTCATAGTGAATCACTCTCCCAAAAAAATCACCATGGTGTTGAGTGATTTGCTTATCACACACTCTTTAGTTGCTGAATATTTTTTAAACAAATGCTGGGCTCACACAAAATACTAATTCTATATTATCATTATACTATACTGTTAGTATATTATTGGGGAAATTATCATAATTTGTTTAATTTTATTTCTAAATTATAACATACCACCATAGCCATCCATGCCTTTAAAATTCAGCTTGTGATATCCTGCAATTTGGTTTTTCAATTTGACCAAAGTTTCAGAAAAAATGGCTAAACAAATTCAGAGCCTTCTGTTATTCTATATTTAATGACTAAATGTTTTCTTTTAAAATTCATCATTAATTAGACTGAGGACACTGTTCCACTTTTTTTCTATACTACTTTCCAAACTCTTATTACATTTGCTTGCTAATTTTTCTATTTTGAACTCATACCTTAGGTAACTTAAAAGGGTTGTTTTTGACACAATTTCTTGATTGCATCTTGTTACATAAATAGTACGTTTTGTCAACAGTATTAGATTATTTATTGCTAAAACTTTTTACCAATTCCAAAAAGTATATTGTCAGCTGACCAAATTGAATTTGATTTAAAATTATTAATGATTCCATTTTAGTTGTATTAATGTTATCCTCAGAAAAATAATGAAAGAACACCCTGGAAAGACATCCTGACTTCTCCAGCTGTTTGGGCTATAAACATTGGGCATTTCACCAACAACTGGGCATTCTACACTATGTTGACAGAGATGCCAACATACATGAAAAATATTCTACAATTTGATATAAAACAGGTAGGTAAAGTAAAGAACTAGTGTTGAAACGATTAGCGATTTTAAGGAATCGACTAGTCACCAGAGGTAATCGACTACTAGTCGACTAGTTGGACCCCTTCTAAGAGTTCCCGTTTCTATGCCCATATGATGTATAAAATGGGCCATGTGGCATCGCAGTTTCGAGTATCCAACTCTTCCGTGTCGGAACATTCAAACGGAAAGCACGTGAACTATGTAATCTCCGTTTTGCCCGTGAGTCTCCCAATTTGATGTATTAAACCCGGCTCTCCTGCAACCTCCATATAATCTCACGGTTTGGGGGAATGCAGGTAATAAAAACATTTTATTTCAACATAAATTGTCGCCGGTAACCTGGAAATAAATAGGCAAGTCTCGTTCGTAAGTCTCGCTAACGAGATGTTGGGTGTGTTCTATTGTCTCTCTGAATTGGCGCCTCATGTGTCGCGGGGGTTGGGGGGTATGGGTATAAGAATGATCTAGAATTTATTCAGTTACTGAGTTGGCTTTACCAGCTTGACTTGTCGCGAATTATGTTTCGTATATCATTGAAGCCATTTTGTTGCATCATTACTCTAGTATTACACGTGCGACAGTGAGAAGTTATCACTGGTCAGTTGCGTCCCATGGAACTAGACAGTGTTTAGTCGGCAGCGACACTTTGAACATGTCTTTGATGATCAACATAAAAGAAACTGCGCCTACATGTGCATACATTGGGTTCAGTTCGTGTCATGGAGTTCACCGCCCTTGCATGACTGGCAGTGGCATCGTTAAAGGAACAATGCAATAAGGCTTTAAGAAGTTAATATGTGTTAAATGTTACAGATTACATGATAATATGGCCGTGCAATGGCACTGCTGTCATGATAGCACATAGGTACTGCTTTTTCCCGACAAGTCGACTAGCAGATTTCGGGATCGACTAATATAATAATCGCATCGATTTTGACTAGTCGATTAATCGTTTCAACACTATCACCAACTCAGTTTATTTTATAAACCAGGTAGTTTATTTGATAACAACTGAATGCTGGAGCTTACACCACAGTCATTCACTGTGGCCAGCTTCTGTCAACAATTACAATCAAGCTTGGACCCCGTTTACATGTGCGCATTGAATTTATAATGAACAAGATTTCAGATATCTTCATGCAAATGCATTAATTGTTCAAATATTAACATGGAACTGAACTCGGAATGTGCATGTGGTCCCGTCGATATAAACATGTATGCCCACGCTGAAATGTCCCGAGTTAGTACGACCATGACAATGGGTGGATAAATGAATCGCAATTGCTCTGGACCAATTGTGGCACCATGTATATAGGTGCCTATAAGTTATATGTATAGTTGTGTACATGAGTTTTGCCAATATACTGTTATCTCCATTAGTGCGTTTATCAGTAATTTCAATGAGAAGGGTGGGGTTATGCCATTACGGATACCAAGAATGAGCCCATTATATAAATCACGATATTAAGACTCAAAACCAAAACATGCTCTATATCTTTTTCTTTATTAGAAAGTGGGTGTCAAACTTTACTGGAAATGTCTCCTGCATCCCCTTGGAACGGAATTGTCCAAACTCACTTGTGCAAACATCCTACATCAACTGTTGGATATTACAGTCTGGCATGCCAAGTCGACTTGATAGCGCTTCAGTCCAAAACTGTGACTGAAAGTAGGAACCTATTTTGAGTTTTGGTTAAAAAATAACAGATTTCACAATAAAATAATCAGAAAATTTTCAATCTGTATTTGCTGATACCCATAATTCATGGTATAAAAGAAAAAAGATATCTTATAAACAGGGAAGTGTACCAAATATCCCATTAGTTGTGAAAAAGTCAAAATCAACTTTTAGAATTATGGGTATCTTTTCAGGATTTAGTCGGAAATATGGCTTGTTGCCATTCATCGGAAAGCTCTCCCGAGAGCTTTCCGATGAATGGCAACAAGCCATATTTCCAACTAAATCCTGAAAAGTTACCAATAATTCTGCTGTGTTTAAGGAGTCAATTACTTAGGGCATTACTGTATTTCAGATACCAAGCAATAATCATTCATAATTGTTCACCGAATGGCATGATATTTATTTAGGAGGAGATCACAGAAGGGTAATTACCAATCATCAGGATCCTGAATCATCACCGATATTCACATCACATGTACAGTAATGCTCTAATTAATCAACCTCTTAACCACAGCAGAATTATGGGTAACTTTTCAGGATTTAGTCGGAAATATGGCTTGTTGCAATTCCGATGAATGGCAACAAGCCATATTTCCGACTATATCCTGAAAAGTTACCCATAATTCTGCTGTGGTTAAGAGGTCGATTAATTAGAGCATTACTGTACATTATATTTATCTCGTCTTGGTTAAACGTGTGTGTACATAAACTGTTGGGAGATGGGCTATATTGCCATAACATGTCTCAAACCCTTGTAAATTTTGTTGCAATAAATATGTTTAAATAAGGATTAACTGTCATGTGGACTGTTTTTATGGAGATGTAACGGTGAGGTAAGTGGACATAACTTGTGTAAAACCCGAAGGGTTTTACATACAAGTTATGTCCACTTACCTCACCGTTACATCTCCATAAAAATAGTCCACATGACAGTTAATCCTTATATTTATATACATTTAGCGAAAAAGCCGCTTTTGTAAATATATTTAAATCGAAAAGTGTATCGTGACAAGATCAGCCCAAAATACCCAATAGCACCCTTGGCAAAAGTTAATAGGAACAATTTCTCTTCATGTTGAAACCCGATGATGTATTAAGTCAATCCTGCGCGAGTCAAAATGCGCCCAAAGCATTACGCGTTCGTCTTTCCAAACCTAATGACGTATCGATGGTGTTATTAGCTTGGTTTTATGAGGCGTTATGCATTCACCGAGAAATAACTGCAACTAGCTAGCCACGTGGGCGCCGACCAATCAGAATGCTGGATTTAGTGATGACAACACTTAGTGCGTAAATATAACAACATGAATGTGGCTATGCAGTCTACTTGTATTGGGTTGTTGGTGTGCTCCTTTGAATGTCCAACATCACCGTCTTAAACCAGAGATACACTACCAAGTCCATAAAATTTCATTTACATCCCGGGTTGATATTTTCCAAATGGTACAGAAAATTGTTCAGATGTTGGAAATTACTTACCTAACACCATTTAAGGATAATAATGTTCATGAATGGCAAGCCTGAGTTTAGTGTGCCTGTCATTTGCAGAATGAGGTCCCCAGAGGGTGAATTTAGTGACGCTATCATGCATAGCAGGCTACCATCACCAAATTCACCCTCTGGGGACTCCATTCCAAGGCTTGCGTGTCTATATCTTAGTCTTGAGGAAAGTTCTGGACAAGACAAACTGCACATATAGGTCCACAGTTGACATCTATACAGTAAATATAAAAACACATAAAGTGACAAATTCATTCTTAAATTATTGAAGAATCACCCATTAACCCTTTCAGTGCCAAGTCCGATTTTTGTATCAACCCATATACCCTGTGCCAATACATTCTCTTATATATGCGAGTCGACCATAGGTCGCCTCGCATATATAAGAAAATGCATTGGCCTAACAATTTTTCATCATTTGTTATTATTTTTTACAAATTTAATATTTTTTTCTTATATTCTTTAACAGACTTATTTTGTAGGTTTAGTGCCAGGGAATCTTACATTTCATGGGCATCAAAATTATTACTATGAATACTTGGTGATAGTTTTGAGTTATAACATGCCCCTAAGGTTTTATCCAGTTTGTTTTTAAATTCGCTATAGCATGCGTAAGCATACCCAAAAAAATGTTCAACCCAAAAAAAATCTTTAAAAAAAAAAAAAAAAAATTTTTTTTATTTTTTAGGGCCGATTTTACAGACCGTAAATTAGGGCCGATGAGATCGGCCCCTGGCACTGAAAGGGTTAATTTGACCCAATTCATTCTGAAAATTATTATTAGACTGGCTTCTCAACTAGGCCTCGCTATTCTCTTTGGTTCCAAATACAAATGTAAGCAAAAGTTGAGGGATAGAAGTAGGGGTGGATAATACCCCAGAATCAAATGAAAGTACGTCCCTGATTAATGGTAGGGGGTGGATAATACCCCAGAATCCAATGAAAGTACGTCCCTGATTAATGCTGAGGGATAGAAGTAGGGGGTGGATAATACCCCAGAATCAAATGATAGTACGTCCCTGATTAATGGTAGGGGGTGGATAATACCCCAGAATCCAATGAAAGTACGTCCCTGATTAATGAAATTCATATTTATACTGTCAATTGCCACATTTATTTTTTGGTGGAGAACTAATAACATATTGGGATACAAAACATATCTGTGATTTTATTAAACATGCCTTTGAATTACGAAATAAGAAAGTAGATAAGGACACTATAAACTAATTAGAGCTCAAGCTTGTCAGATAGTAGTTCTGTATGTCTACATACAGCTACATGTATATTATATTTGTTATGCTCCATATATATGTTCAAAATTTATTTATTTGTCTGTATTTGAATAACACAAACATGTTTTAACCCTTTACCCAACAAACCGGCCAAAACCGGCCAAATAAAGCTTCAACAGCCTAAAATATCTTCGGTCTGTCTCAATAGAACCATACAAATATGGATATCATTGGAACCGGCTCCTTGACCACATTGTGATAGTTACAGTTATGCCCTGTGCCAATGCATTCTCTTATATATGCGAGTCGACCATAGGTCGCCTCGCATATATAAGAGAATGCATTGGCCTAAAAAAAATCTTTTTTTAACACTTTTTACCATTTTTTCTTACATTCTTTAACAATTTTATAATTTTTAATGTGTTAAGCCAATGCATTCTCTTATATATGCATTGGCACAGGGCCGTTCTGTTGGGTAAAGGGTTAACATGGGCTTTTTCCAATAAAGATTGATTGATTGATAATGAAATAGTTTAATTATAACAGTGTGTTTTATAGTGTCCGCAGTGAAAATTCAGATATGAACATTTATATATTAAATTATATGCAATTCGCTTTTGAACCTCGCATATATAAGAGAATGCATTGGTATGGTCACAGGGATAATAATAAGATTCGAATACATGTCACAACATTTCTTCAAAAGATGCTTTAGTTATCAGAATGAATTAATTACCCAACAATAATGCTAACCACTGTCAACTCCAGTAAAAAAAATTCCAAAACTTGTTATATATCAACATTTTGTCAACGCAATTTGGTATCGAGAATATGTCAGTTGGCTCGCTGAATATTTGCTAGGCCGCCAAATATTCCAGGTGGTGAAAAACAACAGATTTCAAAAATTGATATCTGATAAATCTGAGCTTTGATTGGTGGATTCCTTGTACTCGAATCAAATATTTTTTACCCCCAAAGCCAAAGAAATAGTAATTTTGGAGCATTATTTCGGACTATGTATCTTTAACTGCAAGCCTGCAAATAGCGTGTCTGTCATTTGCAGAATGTGGTCCCCAGAGGGTAAATTTAGTGACGTTATCCTGCATAGCGGGCTAGCATCACTAAATTCACCCTCTATGGACCTCATTCTGCTTAGGCCCTTAACTGCTATGGCAGACCTAGGATCAAATTGAACTTCCCCAGTTGAAGTTGATGATGTTCACCCATTGGGCGCCTCGATTATGGATTTTATCTTCTGCAAATTAGGGGATATAGAAACTTCCCAGATGTGAAAACGTAACTAAAAACAATCTTAATTTGATACCATAGATACTTCCCAGAAGATGAGGCCTAAGCAGAATGAGGTCCCCAGAGGGTGAATTTAGTGATGCTAGCCCGCTATGCGGGATAGCGTCACTAAATTCACCCTCTGGGGACCTCATTCTGCAAATGACAGACACGCTATTTGCAGGCTTGCTTAACTGCAATTTATACTTATTTCATTTTTCTATATGCTGACTACAGAATGGTTTCCTATCTGCCTTGCCGTATGTATTCTTGTTCACCGTCCAAATTAGTTCTGGTCTTATCGCAGACTACCTCAGAACACGTGAATACATGACAACACAGAACGTGAGGAGGCTTGCTGGGCTTATAGGTACTTTATAGCATGCATCAAAATATGGATCCAGACATTTGCAGAATGTGTTCTCTAGATTCACCAAATTCACCCTCTGGGGACCTCATTCTGCATGGCCCCCATTTGCTATTGGAGACCTAGGCTAGCAATGATTTGATTTCCCAGATGGTGATGTGCACCCATTGGGTGCCTCGATTATGCATTGTATCTTCTGCCAATTTGGGGATATAGAGAAACAAAACTAAAAAAGAAAAAGAAACTTTCTAATGAAGTTTCTAAAGAAACTAAAAAGCTTGTTAATTTGATAACAAAGATACTTTCCAGAGGTGATGAGGCCTAAGCAGAATGAGGTCCCCCAGAGGGTGAATTTAGGGATGCTAGCCCACTGCGGTGTAGCATCACTAAATTCACCCTCTGGGGACCTCATTCTGCAAATGGCTGGCACCATATATTGAGGTCTGCTTTATAGGATGAGCTTCAAGGGTCTGTTTATTTACTCTGAAAAAAAAATTGTTAATTAACCCTTTGAGAGCCAGGGGCCGATCTCATCGGCCCTAAACCTACAAAATAAGTCTGTTAAAGAATATAAGAATAAATTATTAAAATTAAAAAAAAAAAAATTATAAAAAAAAAATTGTTAGGCCAATGCATTCTCTTATATATGCGAGGTCGACTCGCATATATAAGAGAATGCATTGGCACAGGGTATATGGGTTGATACAAAAATCGACCTGGCATTCAAAGGGTTAAAGTCAGAGCAATTTTCCAGCTATTTCAATTGTCTTGAAATAGTGTGTTTTTCATTTGCAGAATGAGGTCCCCAGAGGTTGAATTTAGTGATGCTAGCCCTCATGGCAGGCTAGCATCACCAAATTCACCCTCTGGAAACCTCATTCTGCTGAGGCATCAACCCCTATGGGAGACCCAGGATCAGATTGAAGTTCCCAGTTGAAGTTGGTGATGTTCAGTCATTAGTCACCTCGATTATGAATTTTATCTTCTGCAAATTAGGGAATATAGAAATAGAAGGGAAAAATAACAAAAACAACGTTAATTTGAGACTATAAACACTTTCCAGAAGATGAGACTAAAGCAGAATGAGGTCCCCAGAGGGTGAATGTAGTTATGCTAGTCAGCTGTGCAGGTAGTTTCACTAAATTCACTCTTTGGGGACCGCATTATGCAAATGGAAGGCACATTAAGTAATTTATCATGTTCTATCTACATGCAAAAGGAGATAATGACCCCATATACAGTAATGCCCTAAGTAATCGACTCTTTAACTACAGCAGAATTATGGGTAACTTTTCAGAATTTAGTCGGAAATATGGCTTGTTGCCATTCATCGGAAAGCTCTCGGGGAGAGCAACAAGCCGTATTTCCGACTAAATCCTGAAAAGTTACCCATATTTCTGCTATGTTTAAGGAGTCGATCACTTAGGGCATTACTGTAAGTGCCCCATTATCTGTGCATTGCATATTTTTCTTAAACTTTTAAAGATGGTCTCATGGCACAATTACAACAACATAGCTTTTATAAAACCTTAAAAATAGGATAGTTACATTTCATCATGGCATAATCATCATTTCCTGACATGATTATTTCTGAAATGATGGCGGTTTCAATGTGGTCATGGGATAGGATCCTATTTTATCTGGTAGGATAGTTTTTATATGTGGTTGTCACATTTTCAGGGTATATATTTCCTGCCGTCTTCCTAGTGTTGCTGGGATATGTTGGTTGTGATGACGTCCTAGGTGTGACCTTCCTCACCCTCTCAGTTGGAATGGCTGGGTTCACTGCAGCAGATTATGGATGTAACCATGTAGATATAGCTCCAATGTATGCGGGTGAGTAAATAATAGCCACATGTAACGTGTAATGTGTGTACAATGGTATTGCTATGGAGATACACTTGGCAGGAAAAGTCATATCATTTTACAGCGCCAAATCTAAGCGTTTAATATATCGCCCAACAAGTAGGAAATTGTGCAAACAATAAGTCCTGTCACCAATTCGCTACCATATTGGATTCATCCAGCTCCCGTTCTGTGGTTTAAGTGCTACAGGTCAATGTTCTGGAGGTGCATTCCCTATACAGGGACCGTACTAGTGCTTGAATTTATTGAAAGTGCTTGGATTATATTTTCCGGTTTTCAAGCCCTTGAAAGTGCTTGAATTTGATCCGGGGTGCTTGAAAAGTCATGAATTCAAACTTATCATAACTGACATATGTAATACGTGTGTCAGTTCATAATTTAGCCATAACATTTATCACAAAATCCCGAAATCGCCAGTTTTATCGATCAAAATAGTGACTTCGGCGATAAAACAGCATTATTGATATGCTGGTCAGTTGCCGGCGAATGGCACGGTTTCGTTTCGGCTTTGGTATATTCCATAAACAACGCACATGCGTAGTATTGATAAATGGATGCACCCATGAAAAATCTTTTGTTGTAAATACAATGGGGAAATGTGTGTTCAATGTTGCGTGGCTGCATAATGATAGATATGCGGCGTGGCTGCAACAGGTGCCTAATAACAGAAAGGCTCGATGTATGCTGTGTTGTAAGGATATCGATGTATCGGGGATGGGCGAAGCTGCACTTAAAAGTCACTCCACTTCTTCAAAGCATGCCCAAAATATACGAAGGCGATCGGGAGTCACAATGAACAATTTTCTGACAAATCGACCTCCACAAATCACACAAGCAAACCAAGCGGCACCTGTTACTACTAGCCCTGCTGCTGCAACTAGTATATACCCATTATTTCATACTAATTAACAGTTAAATTGAGCTAGACATGTATCATATATGGTGCTTGAAAATGCGTATTCAGGTGCTTGAAAAGTGCTTGAATTTGATTATCAATTCATAGTACGGACCCTCCATATATGGAGTTTTGAAGATTCATGATTTCCAAATATGGAGCTTTTGAATATTCATGAATTTGATATATGGAATATGCACCTCCAGAACTTTGACCTGTACGGTAGCACTTAAACCACTGAACGGGCGCCGGATGAATTCAATATCGCTGCGACTTAGTGATCTTGTACAGTAACGCTCTAAATAATCGACTCCTTAACCACAGCAGAATTATGGGTAACTTTTCAGGATTTAGTCAATGAGAGCTTTCCGATGAATGGCAACAAGCCATATTTCCGACTAAATCCTGAAAAGTTACCCATAATTCTGCTGTGGTTAAGGAGTCGATTATTTAGCGCATTACTGTAACTTATTATCTGAATATTTCCAACGGGATAACTACCCATCAATGAGTGTTTAGCATATAAAGCATTAACTCTCATTCACCTTTTGCTAAATCAATACCTAAAAAAACTTAACTCTTCCATGATTGGAGCTTCCTGAAACTTTGCAAAAACCCTGTGCCAATGCATTAGGGCATTACTGTATATAGCCAGTGCCGAAGGCAAGCTGTGATCACCAATATGCTTAATAGGCTTCAATAAAAAATAAGCTCTTCCTAATCATTCAAATCCCATTGTCATACTTTCTGCATAGCATTAGCCTAAGCAGAATGAGGTCCCCAGAAGGTGAATTTAGTGACTCTAGCTCATTGTGCGGTGTAGCATCACTAAATTCACCCTCTGTTGACCTCATTCTGCAAATATTCAGCACCAAATTTTCATGCCTAGTTCAACCCTATGGTAATTTTTGACAGTTCGCTCTTCTCCCTGGAAATGTATGACGTAATTACATTGTTAAAGGCAACATAATGAGAATTTCAGATGTTTGTGATTTCAAATTCATTGCAAAACAATGAATTCGAATATAGACCGGAAAAGCTCAGAATAATTAGTATCACTTTTGTTTGTGTTTGGTGTATGTAATAAATATAGATCCACACCCGTGTTGGTTTCGGTTAGAGATTACCGCACTCGAGCGGTTGTGGAAGGATACCCGTTGAGCCTTGACTCGGGGTATTCTTCCGCCATCCGCTAATCACTAATACAAAACAACACTGTGTGACCCTATATATTTATTACATGGCTGTTTGTGAAAAAGAGCCGGATCATGTGTCCCAAGATGCTCAGCTTGTTCCATACATTTATCCCATTCCTTACTGAAAGAGTTATAAATATATAAATTGGAATGGCTTATCCATGCATTTGGAGGGGTGTTTTGGTAAGACAATTGCAGAAGACATATGATTCCTATTCAGTTATTGGTAGGGAATGTTCAGATAATTAGTTCAACAAATGGGCTAAGACATTTGTTAAACTTTAATATCTTATTGATTTCCATTTTTAGCGTAAATTTTGAGCTACTGATGTGGGTTGGTGTCTGCCGTCTATCTAGCCGTCTGACCTCAGCCTACAGGCCGTATCCCTCATCAGATCATCACCAATCTTCAATTGGATCTTCGGGGTGACCTCTAGATGGAAGCCATCAATTTTTTCCGAAATTTATAAAAACATGGCCGCCGGCATCCATTTTTAATTTCACACCTTACAGCCCGCATTTATTGATGAAATGTTTCAAATGGAAATAATTTCTTCTACACAACACAAGACTTTTACTGTAACTTTTTGGCTTTCCTTCTTCTTTATCATTCTATTTATTGGTCAGCAAAAAATAAACTCCTTCCCAAGTTGAGCTAGAGTGTCATTGACACTTTCATTATTCACCAAATAATTGGTAAAAAATGAATGGCTTATGCTTAGGTAATCTTGATGATTTTAGTGTCAAAATAAATGTGTCATTTTTAAATTTGATGGAATGATTTGTGTCCATCCCATGTAGCAGAAGCATTGGGGAGAGGGTGGAATTCTGGGGTTCAGAAAGAGCATAAAAATGGCATATACATGTAATTGGACCCACTATGTGCAAGCCTGCAAATAGCGTGTCTGTCATTTGCAGAATGAGGTCCCCAGAGGGTGAATTTAGTGACGCTACCCCACATAGCGGGCTAGCATCACTAAATTCACCCTCTGGTGACTTCATTCTGCTTAGGCCCTCAACTGCTATGAGTTCCCCAGTTGAAGTTGGTGATGTTCACCCATTGGGCGCCTCGATTATGGATTTTATCTTCTGCAAATTAGGGGATATAGAAACTTCCCAGATGGGAAAACATAACTAAAAATTGTTAATTTGATACCATAGATACTTCCGAGAAGATGAGGCCTAAGCAGAATGAAGTCCCCAGAGGGTGAATTTAGTGATGCTAGCCCGCTATGCGGGATAGCGTCACTAAATTCACCCTCTGGGGACCTCATTCTGCAAATGACAGACACGCTATTTGCAGGCTTGACTATGTGGGAATGATGTTTACTCAGACTGGGTACATATCGCTAGTACTTGTAAGCAATATCGAGTCATATACATTTTTATATGTGTAATAATATCTTTCTCAGGTACGCTTATGGGAATAAGCAACTGTATGGCCACAATACCTGGATTTGTGGGACCCTTGGTGGTGGGGCTTCTAACCAACAACAATGTGAGTATCATGCAGTTAACAGAATTACTTAAAGTAAGGCCATTAAAATAAAACATCTATGTTCTCAGGCAATTAGATCTCAATTTTGAGATGAGGTAGGGAGGCTTTATTTTTAATAAAATAGGTTTCTATTTAAGAAATAACTATTCGATTAAGGTTCTGCAGTTATAACCGAAAAGTTTGAAGATAAATTCTATAACTTTTTAGTTATAACTCATAACCATTATCGAAACAAGAGTTATTTCTTGTAATTTAATCTGTCATTTCACAAGATAACCACCAAAAGTAGAAGTTGGAAGTATAACGAGCATACATGTACAACATTGAGACTATTTCTGATGTCACTCAAAACTTCTGCTTATCGATTGATCACGTCTCGTTCGCAATTCAGCGTTTTTGATTGGCTTGTCGCAACTGATCATTCATCATGTGGCACCGGACAGCTGTAGTTGCATGTGGGATTGGTATTCAACCGCGGTGGTACAAACCCTTGTTAGTTTTAATTTCCATGTTTCATTTCTTTGCAAATGTTCCATCTTGTTGATTTGTCTGGTTACTAGTGCACTTAATATTAGCATCTTGTACGGTTATTGTCAATACAATGAATTTTGATGCCGAAATGTCATGTTAAGTGGTAGGTAGTATCGAACAGTTTCCATATATGTGACCCGCCATATCAAATCCAGTCGTAAGTCGGGATTTTTTTACCCTGTGCCAATGCATTCTCTTATATATGCGAGTCGACCATAGGTCGCCTCGCATATATAAGAGAATGCATTGACCTAACAATTATTTACAATTTTAATAATTTTTTCTTGTATTCTTTAACAATTTTATAATTTTACCCATACAGAGCCCCAGACAAACATGAGCAGACGACACTCTTCTATATGCTTCTATATATGTGTGGGGCTCCCTGCAGGGTAATGGATGTTTTTTTTATTTTATGTCCTAAAAAATGTAAGAAACATTTATAAACAAAAAATGATAAAAAATTGTTAGGCCAATGCATTCTCTTATATATGCGAGGCGACCTATGGTCGACTCGCATATATAAGAGAATGCATTGGCACAGGGTAAAAAAAATCCCGACTTACGACTGGATTTGATATGGCGGGTCACATATATTAGGTATATCGTATAGGCTTGGTCACTTGGCGCTGCTGTCATTTTTGTAGTGGGGAAAGTAATCAAGAAATTTAGGTTATCGAGAAATAACCTAAATGGCAAAGTCTGTGTCAGCCAATTGTTTTACAAAATTCCATGGATTGACACCATATGATTAAATTATTATAGCTATAATAACAGTAAAGTATAACTTTACTGATTCGCGAGTATTTTGAAATACTCCGGTAGGCATTGGTACTTGTAGTGATTGGTCGCACATGCGAGCTGGTGTGAAATTTTAAACTTCTATATCCCCTACAGGGGGATGTCGGAATTTATTTAACAGTGATGTTTCCAATAAATCACTATGAGCATATAATAAAATGTTTAAATTAATTTTTCAGCAAACATTAGGACAGTGGAAAATAGTATTCTTCATAGCAGCTTCCATATCTTTGGTCGGAGGAATTCTAAACTGTGTAATGCTCAAAGGAACAGTGCAGCCATGGGCTGTTGACAGTGAAACAGTCCTGATTGTTGAGTCTGGTAAAAAAGAAGAAGAAGTAGATAGAAAGAATTTATGAGACCATAAATGTTTTAACTTATATTGTTTGATTACAATGGAAAATCCATTCCATCTGGAATCCAGGGTCATATATGTGGGAGAAATAATAATGCCCTTTTTCACAGCATCTTTATGACATGCAGATGTAAGTCACTTCATGCATTGTGCAACTTAACCCTTTCAGTGCCAGGGGCTGATCTTATCGCCCCTAATTTACGGTCTGTAAAATCGTCCCTAAAAAAATAAAAAATAAATATTATTTTTTTTACATTTTTTTGGGTTGAATTCTTTTTGGGTATGCTTAAGCATGCTATAGCAAATTTAAAAACAAACTGGATAAAACCTTAGTGGCATGTTATAACTCAAAACTATCACCAAGTATTCATAGTAATAATTTTGATGCCCATGAAAAACGTAAGATTCCCTGGCACTAATCCTACAAAATAAGTCTGTTAAAGAATATAAGAAAAAATTATTAAAATTGTAAAAAATTGTAAAAAATAATAACAAATGATGAAAAATTGTTAGGCCAATGCATTCTCTTATATATGCCAGGCGACCTATGGTCGACTCGCTTATATAAGAGAATGCACTGGCACAGGGTATATGGGTTGATACAAAATCGGACCTGGCACTGAAAGGGTTAATTAAAAGAGACAAACCAGTCAGGTGACACCCATGGTCTGGAATCCTGAATTCTACATGTACTCCAATTTCAATAAATTCCCAGCAACAACGATCTAACATCGATAATAAATAGTAACAACGATATAACATCGATAATAAATACAACAACGATCTAACATCGATAATAAATACAACAACGATCTAACATCGATAATAAATAGTAACAACGATCTAACATCGATAATAAATAGCAACAACGATCTAATATCGATAATAAATAGTAACAACGATCTAACATCGATAATAAATAGTAACAACGATCTAACATCGATAATAAATAGTAACAACGATCTAACATCGATAATAAATAGTAACAACGATCTAACATCGATAATAAATACAACAACGATCTAACATCGATAATAAATACAACAACGATCTAACATCGATAATAAATACAACAACGATCTAACATCGATAATAAATACAACAACGATCTAACATCGGTAATAAATACAACAACGATCTAACATCGATAATAAATAGTAACAACGATCTAACATCGATAATAAATAGTAACAACGATCTAACATCGATAATAAATAGTAACAACGATCTAACATCGATAATAAATAGAAAATAATTAATTTGAGTCGAAGATGTTTTCGGTAAATGTTCAGGTTATCATAAAATCAATTTTAATATCTTGATATAAATTTAGTTTATGAATTAAGCCATGGACTAAGTTACGAATTTCCATGGAATGATGTAATCATGCAAATTCATTGGCTAGAAGATTCAACAACATTTGGCACACATTTACGGGGTCAACTCAAGACACCCGCTGACTAGAATACAATAAAATTAATAAATTTTTAGGACAAATATGTATATAATGTAACAATAAATTTGCCTGAAAATTGTACGAGAATATCTCAATGAAGTGCATTCTATTCATTGCCTCCTGGTTTTGCTGCCATCCGTAAAATATTTTTATTCCCGTTGAGTCATACTTTCATCGTATTCAGAAGACAGTGAAAGTTGTTAGATTGGGTTGACAAACATGCAATTGTTTTATTCCAGAGCGATGTCAAAGTGATGTGAAACACTCCGGTAGGGTGATCAAATAGAAATGGAGAATAATCTTGTTCAAAGTAGTTATTTTTGCAAATATTATATCTAAATTGACAACACACACCAACATTCTTATTTATTAATGAAATGCAGTGACTGCCGATGGCGAAGTCGTTTTCGTTAGTTATCGCCGATAGAAGCGTCCCGATTCTAGGAGTAAATATTTACTATTTCACGTAGTTCAGACAAGTTTTTCTATGGAGTGGTATGGCCGATTTGCTTGAGATTTTCGGTGATTCTATTAGAATGCTACCATCTTCCAGTTGGCGTAGCACCTGAGTACTAACTTGTCAGTTTCACGCTCCCGAACAAGTGCATAATATGTCTTTAATTTCCATTGGTACTCACACTGGGAATATTGTAAAGTTCTTAGGCTAAACAAATCCCTCAAATACAGAACACTGGAGTACAGTCTCCCTTTAACCCTTTACCCAACAGAACGGCCCTGTGCCAATGCATTCTCTTATATATGCGAGTCGACCATAGGTCGCCTCGCATATATAAGAGAATGCATTGGCTTAACACATTAAAAATTATAAAATTGTTAAAGAATGTAAGAAAAAATGGTAAAAAAGTGTTAAAAAAAGTTTTTTTTTAGGCCAATGCATTCTCTTATATATGCGAGGCGACCTATGGTCGACTCGCATATATAAGAGAATGCATTGGCACAGGGCATAACTGTAACTATCACAATGTGGTCAATGAGCCGGTTCCAATGATATCCATATTTGTATGGTTTTATTGAGACAGACCGAAGATATTTTAGGCTGTTGAAGCTTTATTTGGCCGGTTTGTTGGGTAAAGGGTTAAGAATTGAATGAGTGAATGCTACAATTAACCCATTCATGGCGGTAGCTGTGCTGGTGCAGCATTAAAGATCCTGTACCGGTGCATTCTCTTATATATGCCGGTCTCCCATAGGGTACCTTGCATATATAAGATAATGCACTGGCTTGCAAGGTCAAGGTAAATATTGTTAAGCCAATGTGTTCTCTTATAAATGCGAGACTCCCTATGGGAGACTCACATATATAAGAGAATGCATTGGCACAGGGTTTTCGCAAAATTTCAGGAAGGGTTAAACATGTATGTGTCTTGTTATTGATATGTTACCAATTGTTTATATTGCCATGGCAACATGATTTAGGTCTACAGTTGATGGAGTCAGAAGTCATGTGAACATGTGGTCTTAGCAGTCCTTAAAGTGATGTGAAACGTAAATTGAACCTCACAATTGAGTTCCCTGCGTCATTCTGTGGGAAGATTGAATAAAATAACTCAGATACACGAAATCCCCCATCCTGAAGTCAGTTTGTACACATTATACGGCCATTCAGCTAACTATTTATATTTCATCAATCGTCCCGATTAATCTCACCATAATAACACGAAAAAACAAACCGATGCGTTGTCTTGTGCAGTTACGGAAATGCCCGAGCACTTCCGACTCGATTGGGATTGAATCGGGTTTCGTTCTCAGAAATGGCTTCTAGGGAGGATGACCGTTCGCTGGAATAGCGTCATGCACATCAGAATATTAAAGCGAAAAACAAATTGACATCGCAATCGGTAGTCAATTCGACAGGGAAGGAATAGAAAGGGAATTGTTGCGTGAAATCACAAACGGAAGAACATTGGCCGAGTTAGTGGCAAAGATTATAATCGAACAGTGATCGAGAAGTAATAATTCCAAAATGTTACTATTTATAGAAAATTGTAAGCGCATTGACCGAATTTTTACATCAATCTGGCCGCAAGCACAGTACCGTGCAGAAAGAGTTTTCTCACTTTTGTAACTCAAAACTGTTTAATTACATTATACCTGTACAATAGTACAAATAATTGGTATTCAATATGCCAGTACAGAACATTTGTTAGCTCATTGGCCATGAAATGTTTTTAATGGCAAATTCTGTTGTCAAGCTTTAGTAAGCACTATTCATTCTGATGGATGATAACTATAATGGAAAGCCTTTTTCACATGTATTAGCTAATTGCACTTTAGCGTAAGTGAATTACAATTAAGTGTAATGTATTACACTCAGGTGTAATGCACACATATAAAGCGTACTTCACTTACGCTTAACCGTATGATGTAGATAAAGCATTACTCCTATGAGTAATAGAATTATGACTAGTGTGCTTAAGCGTAATTGATTAAAGTGTGCTTAAGCGTAATTGATTTACGCTTAAGCTCACTGGTCATTTATTTTCATTGATAGATTAATTACACTTAATCATAAATGAATTATGCTTAAGCGATTATATGAGAAGCCGTTTTCACATTTATTCTGATTCTGCTTAATCGCAAATCATTTACGCTTAAGTGTAGATCATTTGCACTTAAGAGCAAATCATTTATACTTAAATACAAATCATATGCGCTTTAGCGGAAATAGTATGGGAGGCCCTTTTCACATTTATTATTTATTTGCGCTTAAGCGCAAATATTTGTGCTTAAGCATAAATCATTTGCGCTTAAGCACAAATATGTGTCTATCAATTTATTTGCGCTTAAGCGCAAATACCTAACACTCCATTACATCCCTCTGATGTGAATGATTGAGTCCATCTCATATTATATTAGCATGGGCCCATAGTAATAGCCCCATACAGACTCGAAGTTGAAGAAAAAACATATTTCCATATGCATATCAGCATCTCTGTCCCTGGTGTCCCAAGATTTGGTGCCTCACTCCCAGAGCTCATGTATATTTTAT
The DNA here is from genome assembly GCA_032622095.1 of Siphonodentalium dalli. Classification (NCBI taxonomy): domain Eukaryota; kingdom Metazoa; phylum Mollusca; class Scaphopoda; order Gadilida; family Siphonodentaliidae; genus Siphonodentalium; species Siphonodentalium dalli. The sequence goes on from CP136063.1 coordinate 265,716,047, forward strand.
TATCTCCTGCACAGATATATACCATTTCCATGGCCATAAATAGGGAATTAGGGGTTACTGGGGTTTGCTTCCCTCATATGGTGTACTCATTGACTTGAAGTTGGGGAAAACCCCCTATTTTCATAATATCAGCATCCCTGTCCCCAAGAATTTGTGTCGCCATCCCAGAGATATAGTATATTTTATAAAAGAGACATATCCTACACAGATCTATATCATTTCCATGGTCATAAAACAGATCTTGGGGTTTCTGGGGGATTGTTTCCCTCATATGGTGGGGCTATATCAACTTTAGTGATGTGTTTAGGCCTGTGCCATGTAAAATTAATTCAGGGGGGATCAATGCATATTGATTTTTATTTGTGCTTAAGTGCAAATGATTTGCGCTTAAGCGCAAATATGATCTATTTGCTTAATTGCAAATGATAGAGGTTATTTGCGCTTAAGCGTAAATAAATAATAAATGTGAAAAGGGCCTCCCATATAATAGATCACATTTATGGCAATTTTATGCTAAAGCGCAAATATATTATTAGACACATATTTTTTTGCGCTTGAGCGCAATTGATTTACACTAATAAATAATATATTTGAAAAGGCTGCCTCCCATGCGATTTCCTCTAAACTCAAATTTACTCTGGCAATAAGACATCAATCAAACATCGGTTTAGACTCCCCCATATACTATGAGATGGACTCAATTATTCAGACAGAGGAAATCAGTTTGAGTTAGGTATTTGCTTAAGCATTATTCATATTAATTATGCTTAAGTGTAAATGAGTTCCGCGCTTAAGCGTAAATGAAGTACGCTTAAACGTAATTCATATACACTCTCATTGAACTCCCCTCAAGCTGAAATGGATGCAACCGCATTACTAATGCCAGTAACCTACATCAGGTTATACCAATATACATGAGGTATATGGGGAGCCAAATTAACATTTAATAAATAATAGAGCTTAAGCGATATAATTGAGCTTAAGCGATATAATAAGGGAAGATATAATTGCGATTAAGTTCAATAAGGAAATATCTAATTGCGCTTAGCACAATAAGGAATATCTTATTGCACTTAAGCACAAAAAGGAATATCGTATTGCACTTAAGCGCAAAATAAGGAATCTCTAAGCGCAATAAGGAATCTTTTTATTGCACTTAAGCGTGATAAGAAATATTCTTATTGCACTTAAGTGTAATTAGAGATTCCTTGATTGGGAGGGGGGGGGGGGGGTATGGGCTTTAGCTCAATTATTTATTAAATGTTAATTTGGCTTCCTCCCATAGAGGTGAGATAGCTGATGAACCCAATTACACTTAAGCGTAATTCAAATGTATTACGCTTATCGTAAGTTAATTATGCTTAAGCATAAATAATTTATGCTTAAGTGTAATTAGCTACTATAAAGGTGAATCTGGGATAAGGGGAGTACTCTAAATTGTTCTTTCGACCAGCTGTTTCTACCAATTAAAAAAAATTCTCATTTATTTTGAAACTAATGAAAGACAATGGTATATTTTTTTACTAGTAATATTCATTATAAACTTGTACAAATCTGAAAACAAATAAAAATTTTATATTTAAGAAATTTAGAGTTCCCTCTCTTACAGCAGCAACCACTATGCCAGGAAGACCAATCGATCTAGTTCAGCCCGATTGGGCTAGCTATTATAATTTATAGATCGATCGGTGGTTCATTGCACTCTCTGCGTTTGAAATATTGCTAATGATTTCCATTTACAGAAGTCAATAATGCCATTGCAGATAACTTCATCTTAAATTCGACAAAATGTGTTGACGTTTGATAAGAAGGGCAGGAATTCCCCGATTTGTTTATTTTCAATCGATGAGAAGCATGACGACCTGGATCAGCTGATCGGTTCGGAGGTGTGCCAATCGTATTTTGCATGCTGTGAATACCCATTCATGCCTAAATTTGCAAACAATCCATATATAAAATATACACAGTGTGTACACTTTGTTAGTTGCCAATTAATTTTCGACATTTCAATTAGAAAACATGAGATATCGATGCAAAAATCAAGACATAATCACATTATCTAGTTTGTGTTTTGTTGAATCTACTTTCGGTTATCGACATGCCGGCTATTGTTTTGGCTGTTCTGTCAACCGTGCGTGCCAGCCGATCGTCGTTTTTCGGGCGGTTCCGATTTCTTCCGAATATAATTCCATGACCTCCACGCGATGATTCGCGCCGAAAATGTGGTTGTATCTGAGAAGATTTCTTACTCTGACCGCAGTTTTCAACAATTTAATACGGGGCGAATACCGCATCAATAATATGCAACCTTGGGGGTTTTATTTCTAGTTTTTTATGACCTTTCTTATGGTATATCGGATACAGTTCTGTCTGACATGAAATATATATCCACCGGGAGTGAAGCTAATGACTTTAACCATTTCTATATTAATTAGTATTAGCATGTTAGCATTTATGATTACAGTTAGAGCGCGTCACCAATTTATGCACATATTCAAATTGTAATCATGAAGATATAGCCGCCATTTCGGATTTCAATTTCTACAACTAGGTTATATTATACAGCCATCACCTACCTTGCAGTATGAAAACTGCCAACAACTATCATCATTTGGCTGAATAGAATAGAAGATTATTCTGAAAGGAGTGCTTAACCCTTTCATGATGGGAACAGTGCTGGTGCAGCATTAAAGATCATGTGCCAGTGCACTCTCTTATGTATGCGAGTCTCCCATAAGGAGCCTCGCATATATAAGAGAATACACTGGCTTACAAGATCAAGGTAGATATTGCTAGGCCAATGCAATCTCTTATTTATGCGAGGCTCCCTATGGGAGACTCGCATATATAAGAGAATGCATTGGCACAGGGTTTTCACAAAATTTCAGGAAGTTCCAGTCATGGAAGGGTTAAAAATGGATGTGTCTTGTTATTGATATGTTACCAATTGTTTATCTTGCCATGACAACACGATTTAGGTCTACAGATGATGGAGTTAGAAGTCAGGTGAACATGTGGTCTTAGCAGTCCTTAACCATTTCTATACTAAATAGTAGAGGTATTAGCATGTTAGCATTTACAATTACAGTTAGAGCACGTCACCAATTTATGCACATATTCTAACTGTAATGATGAAGATGTAGCAGCCTTTTCGGATTTCAATTTCTACAACTAGGTTATATTATACAGCCATCACCTACCATGGTGGCCTTGCAGTATGAAAACTACCAACAACTATCATCATTTGGCTGAACAGAATATAAGATTATTATGAAAGGAGTGCTTAACCTTTCATGATGGGAGCAGCACTGGTGCAGCATTAAAGATCATGTGCCAGTGCACTCTCTTATGTATGCGAGTCTCCCATAAGGTGCATATATAAGAGAATACACTGGCTTACAAGATCAAGGTAGATATTGCTAGGCCAATGCGTTCTCTTATATATTTAAGGCTCCCTATGGGAGACTCGCATATATAAGAGAATGCATTGGCACAGGGTTTTCACAAAATTTCAGGAAGTTCCAGTCATGGAAGGGTTAAAAATGGATGTGTCTTGTTATTGATATGTTACCAATTGTTTATCTTGCCATGACAACACGATTTAGGTCTACAGATGATGGAGTTAGAAGTCAGGTGAACATGTGGTCTTAGCAGTCCTTAACCATTTCTATACTAAATAGTAGAGGTATTAGCATGTTAGCATTTATGATTACAGTTAGAGCATGTCACCAATTTATGCACATATTCTAACTAATCATGAAGATATAGCCGCCATTTCGGAATTTCAATTTCTACTACTAGGTTATATTATACAGCCATCACCTACCTTGGTGGCCATGCAGTATGAAAACTACCAACAACTATCATCATTTGGCTGAATAGAATAGAAGATTATTTGAAAGGAGTGCTTAACCCTTTCATGATGGGAGCAGCACTGGTGCAGCATTAAAGATCATGTGCCAGTGCACTCTCTTATGTATGCGAGTCTCCCATAAGGAGCCTCGCATATATAAGAGAATACACTGGCTTACAAGATCAAGGTAGATATTGCTAGGCCAATGCAATCTCTTATATATGCGAGGCTCCCTATGGGAGACTCGCATATATAAGAGAATGCATTGGCACAGGGTTTTCGCAAAATTTCAGGAAGCTCCAGTCATGGAAGGGTTAAATAAGCTTGAAGACTATTTGATGTACCAGTACTAACCCTTTCTATGCTAAATGAATTCTCCCAACCAGTTATAACAGTACATATTGGAATGGTCTTTTATTCATTTGGAGGGGTGTTTAGGTAATAAAAGCAGACGACAGACTGCCAAAATGATTTATATTCCATTAGTGAGAAATGTTCAGATAATAAGTTCAACAAATGACCTGTGGTTGTATGTTGATATTATAACATGAACATTTCCTAAGGGAACCACTTGAATAGAATGTGCACTGTCCAGAATATATGCGCTGCCAAAGATGTCTCCATCCTGCCTTGCAGGTGTCCGACATAACTTTGTGCCTCCAGTTATGCTGAAATGGTCACTGTCACCCCCTTTCGTTCAGTTGGGTACCCATTTTTTTTTTATTTTCAGTTGGGTACCCAGCTTTATGAAATCTCATATAGAGTGTGATTTAATTAGTGATCGACGTCAGTTGATTGCGAAATGAACCTTTTAAATTTGTGATTACTTGTTTATATGATATATATTGTGTCACGATGCTTGAAAATAATAGCAGAGAAGAATTGTAGACATAGGACATATAGGTACTGCAGTCTACTTTAACAAAGCTGGGTACCCAAATGTAAATGTTACAAAAGCTAGGTACCCAACTGAAAGTTTTAAAAAGCTGGGTACCCAACTGAACGAAATGGGGTGACAATGACCATTTCAGCTCCAGTTATCGCTGATAAATTATTCAAGCTTGTTCTTCCACCCAACTAGTCATTAACCCTTTTAATAATAAATTAATTCTCCCACTCAGTTATAAAAGTATACATTGGAATAGTCTATTATTCATCTGGAGTGGTGTTCATGATAATAAGCAGATGGCAGATTATAAAAGTGCAGAAGAATTCCTATTTATTGGAGGGAAATTATCAGAGATGGTCGTTATTATCTGAACATTTCCTAAGGGATTCATCAATGAGTATTTAGTATAAAATGGTTAAGGTATTTTTTTACCCTGTGCCAATGCATTCTCTTATATATGCGAGTCGACCATAGGTCGCCTCGCATATATAAGAGAATGCATTGGCCTAACAATTTTTTATCATTTTTTTTAAATAAATGTTTCTTACAATTTTTGGGACATAAAATAAAAAAACATCCATTACCCTGCAGGGAGCCCCACACGTATATAGAAGCATATAGAAGAATGTCCTATGCTCATGTTTGTCTGGGGCTCTGTATGGGTGAAATTATAAAATATATTGCACTTTGACCATATACTCCTATTAGGCCAAAAAAAAAAAAGGTTTTGGTTCTCAGGCACCGCCGCATTGAATAAAAAGGGCCGCATTAGGCCTTTTTATTGCAATGCCCGATGTTACGACAAAAAAACTTACGAAAAAAAAAATTTGAAAAAAAAAAAAAAAAAAAAAAAATTTTGGGGGATTTAATCAACATGTCCATAGCAGATATGTGTTGAATATTAGTGTGCATTGAGCTCTAACATGTAATGTGTTAAAAAGTGACTTGCAGGCTTACAACATAAAGTAGCAATTAAGAAAATGATTAGCTGATCCTCATGCTCTTCTTACAATTAGTCATTGTGAACAACTTACACTAATTGTAACATATTAGAATGGGGAGTTATCAGTTTTTAGACAACAATAACAGTAGTTAATGTCAGGGGCATTATATATTGTTAGGTAATCCCAGTCATACACTGGTAGTACAATGTCATTTTTATAAGACTAAATGAGTTTATATGCATAACAGTTCCCTCTACATATCTGGTTATTACTAGACAGAGGAAGGTATCTTTGTCCATGCTTACTATGCGCAGAAAAAAATAAAAAATAAAAATAAAACCCTCCCTCCCTCATTGATTTGAAAAAATAATTGCTCGAGAACCAAAACACTTTTTTTTTTTGGCCTTAGATGTTTTTTTTTAATATTTTCAACACTTTACTACATTTTTGGTTATGATAAATTTTAAGGCACAAAACAGAATTTGAATTGCAATGTTGTTGATTACTTAAATGCTCAGGTTTGTAAAATTGTGTTGTTTTTATACTTAAATAAGAAATGCTGTTAATTATTTTATTGAAATTTTTACCTATTTATTATTATGTTATGATTGAAATACCCGATGAACGTTTATTATAATAAAATGTTATTTTTTCAGTTTGTTTATCATATGTGTAGCCATCTTGTGTGGTGTTTCGATGTTGATATTTTTAGCTCACCTGAGACGAAGTCTCCGGTGGAGCTATAGTCATTACTCCTTGTCTGTCTGTCTGTCTGTCTGTCCATCCATCAACAAATGTCTTCATCTCCAGAACTATGAGACGGGAGGGTTCATATTTGGTGTGGATGTTCCCTGGGTGACATACATCAGATATTTTAAAGTGAGGTCACCAAGTCAAATACATGTAGTTGTGAAGCCAGTGCCATAACTCTTTCCCTCCATAGTAATTCTTAAAATGACTTCTTCTCCAGAACCATAAGACCTAATGGGTTCATATTTGATGTGGGTGTCCCCTGGGTGACTCACATTCAGATTTGTTCAATTGAGGTCACCAGGTCAAATGGTTGTGAATTCAGGGCCATAGCTCTTTCCCTCCATAGTAATTCTTAAAATAACTTCTCCAGAATCAGAGGACCGATTGGGTTCATATTTGGTGTGGATGTTCCCTAGGTGACTCGCATTTAGATTGGTTCAAATGAGATGACCAGGTCAAATAGTTGTGAAACAGGACCATAACTCTTTCCCGCCATTTAATTCTCAAAACGACTGCTCAAGAACAATCGGGTCTATTTAGCTTATATTTGGTATGAAGGGTCCTTTGGTGACTGGGGTTCAGATTTGTTCAAATGGGGTCACTAGGTCAAATATGGCGGGTCAGGGACATAACTCTTAAAACAAAATTATTATTGAAAACAAACACCCTTGTTATGAAAAAAATAATTTTGCATGTAACAATATAAGCCTGCTTATTACACAGGACAGATCTGATCTTAACCCTCTGACATGTTTGATAAACAGGGGTCATTTTAAAGTTCAATTTATATATGAGATGGAATCCAACGTGTTGTTCGAAGAAGTCTGGCTTGTCAAAAGGTCCAAAGTGGCAGAGATAGGGATATAACACTTTTGCTTCCAATGAGTTAACTTCAACTCATAAACATATCCTCCGAAATCACTTAACAATTGGATCTCACAGTGATAGGTCATTGAATGATGTGAATAGGTGACAGAGTTATGGGATTTAAAATTACCCTCACCCACCCAAATACTTGAACCCATTCTTAAGACAAATTATTTGAGCGTATTGAATTCAAGTTGGGTACTGATATATGGACTCCTGTGATCATATCTTTGATAAATTATCAGTTACAGATGTAACAGGTGTTACAATATTATGTTAACTCTTTTTGTCTATAAATGAGGTGTAGATTTTTTATGCTGATAATTTCAAGGAAAAGGTATCAGTGGTGACATTTCCATAATGTTTTTAACTACTTTTGAGGAAAATTAATTCACTTCAACTCTTAAAACATATAACCTTTTGAAAATTATGAGATTTATATAAATGGATCTCATAGATTGGGATTTATATTGGCAGAGATAAGAGATTTATTTCTCCCCCACTCACCCTATCTGTACATATGCTGTTGAATTCAAGTTTAGTACTGGTAAAATAATATATAGATTCCTAATGATTTGTAAGCTGACATGGTGGGGTTGGGTAGGTGATGGCAATGACAATGTTAGGACAATGGGAGATAGTGTAGAGTGAGGAGATTTTACCCCCTACTTCGATCAAAATTTTAAATCGTTGAATATTTCGTCTCAAGATTTACCATGCAAGTAGAAACAAAAATGATTAGTTTTACTGTGATTCTCGTCATTCACTACCTTGTCTATAAAAAGCTTTATTGGTTTTTTCAATAACCTGCCAGTAGTGTAGTAATCTGCCACTCACATTTTAATTTTTTTGGAGATACTTCTAAACATTTGAATATCTCTTTAAAATCCAGACTATATCCTGGATAATTTAGTCCAAACTCAAAGAATAGTTACCTAGATTGATTTGGTGATATATCTTGAAATTATTTGAAGATATCTCCAAATATCTGAGTATACATGTATATGCAAATATGACTGCCCACAAATATTGGCTCAATAGTTTAAAAATTGAAGATATTTTCATGAGATCAGCATTCTATGTATGATCATTTTATTTTCTACTCTACATGATTACCTGTTGCAAGATAACTTCTCAATGTAAAAGCAAGGGAGATATCAACAAAAGTACAAGACATTCAATAACTGTGAAGTCGCTCACCTGATTGCAAAGACTGATAAGACTGGGACTCTGAAGACTACAGCAGTCAATACTTGTCAAAACCACTGAAGACAATCAGTTCTAAACATGGACATACATGTAGCTGGAGGTTCTCTGCTCAACCTTGACATTTCTAATTGCACACCACTGACAAATCTCTGACGTCCTACCCTTTTTAAACAAGACAACCAGACCACAATCCTAACTTCACAAAACTCCTTTTGCACATCCGTCTCAGGTTAGAATTTTACAACTGGTACTTCAAGCTTTCCAACTTGGGGAAATTTCCAACCAGACATCCCCCATAATGTTAAAATTTGTGGCAACCTGACACCCCCCATAAAGTTAACAAATTTCGCCATTGCGGTCCAACAATTTAACTGGAAGTAGGATAATACAGACTATTGGTCTAAAACATACTGGTTGGAAATTCAAACTATGAGAACAATTCGAACCTATTTTTGAAAATCAAATTTCCAACTAATGTTGTATCAGGCATGAAATTTCCATCAACTGTTTAAAATATGCATGGACATAATTACAGAGTGAGAATATTCATATGGAATATAAATATCAATAGTAAGCAGCTTGGCAGTTAGGAGAATGTGAATTACTAAAGCTAGTCTACAGACCATACTTACTTACTTCTTTACGCCCACATATGAGCAACCTCCTTTAGGAGTAACCAGGTAATTCCATGTATTCCACCACCACCACACCACATCAACATCTGAAATGTCCTTTTCAACCTCACCACCCCATATATATATACATACATAGGTTAAAAACATAGATAAAAATCACACTGTGACTGCATGCACACACTGCTTGCTTCACAGAACTGTCCAGGGGCAAAGAGTGATATAGAAGCTGATCAGTGAGTGAGAGAGAGAGAGGGGAAAAATTAGAAGATCAAGGAATGATTTTGAAGATCTCACCAAATACACTCACACATACATTGTACATGTATCAGCTCTTGATTAGATTAGATTTATTTATTGGTAATGATACAAGTATCTATATCTACATGTATATGGGAGGCCAAATTCACATTTAATAACCAATTATGCTTAAGCGTTATGCATTACGTTTAAGCGTAATTCCATTACGCTGAAGTGTAATGCTATTACGCTTAAGCGCAATTCCATTATGCTTAAGCGTAATGCTATTACACTTAAGCATAATTCCATTATGCTTAAGTGTAATGCCATTACGCGTAATTCCATTATGCTTAAGCGTAATGCCAATACGCTTAAGCGTAATGGAATTTGTATTACACTTAAGCGTAATGGCATTACTCTTAAGTGTAATTCAAATTCCATATCTCAAAACTCCCCTGGAGCGGAAATGGATGCAGCCAATTACTGATGCTAGTAACTTTTGACATATATCTACCTTAGATGATACCATTATATGTAAGGTAGTAAGGCTATGAAAACCTATTACGCTTAAGCGTAATGGAGTTGTGAGTGAGGATTACACTTAAGCGTAATGGCATTACACTTAAGCGTAATGCATTACGCTTATTAAGCATAATGCTATTACGCTTAAGCTATTAAATGTGAATTTGGCCTCCCATATATATAATTATATATATACAGACAACTGTGATCAACATTAAATTTAGCTGTAAGTGAGTGGTAAGATCTCAATATTTAGATGTATAATCAAAAATGGATTAACCAATAAAATTTAAAAAGATTGTTCTTTGCAGATATTTAATATTAATAATTGTATTATTAATATTGGTCAGGTTTTATAATTTTAACACTAAAAATTTGAAGAAGGAAAAATAATCCCTCTTATTTCCATAGTGGTCCTTAGATCAATGAAACAACTGCTATATTTTATTTAAAAACACATAAATATCTTCAAAACTTAACTTTACTAAATTTCTTTTAAAATGTTTATATCGTTTATTGCTTGTCATGGATATCACGAGATGTCAGTGTCACTTTCAAATGCCTGTTTAGGTACGATTTTGCGAAGGTACATAAATTTAGTTTAAAGATGGCGGCGTCCATGAAACGAACAAATGATGAAGTGGAAAAAGAAGGCGAAGATGAAGATTGGATTGGCCCGATGCCAACAGAGGCTATTCAAAAAAAGAAACGAAAAGGTGGTCTACTCTTTGACAAATCGATCAATATTTATTTTATTTATTTCCTTCCAAATTGGCTGATATTCTGTGCCAGTTTCCGAAATTCGCTAACACATTCCCGGATTCCGGTGAGCGTATGTCTCGCAGCCTTTGGCATATTCACAACCATTTTGCAATATAACTTCAGTAATTATGTATATAATTCATCAAATACACATTGTTCTAACTTAGTCCTCATGTGACTGGTAGGCAAAGAACAATTGGAGAGAATACAGAAGAGAGCAGCTAGGTTCATACTAGTACTAGTAACTGGGGACTACATGTAGTTAGTTGGTGGACCCAACTATTCAAACAGAGCTAGACGCTCTCGAATATGGAGCTATGCTCTGATAATAAAAGTCAGATTTGCGGACTAGGGACTAGTATACATCACAAGAGCCTGTGAAGAGGAAGGAACAAATACCAGCATGCTGCGACAACTACAAACACAAGATTTATTACAGAGAAATACTAAACCAAATGCGGTTGACACTGTACCGCACAACAAACTACTACAGAAAGTTCAAAACTATGGAATTAAAGGAAATATATACACCTGGCTCTCATCATTCCTAACCAAAAGACGAATGCGAGTAGTTGTTGAAGGAAGCTACTAATCATATGTCCCAGTTGATTCAGGAGTCCCCCAAGGCACAGTATTAGGACCACTCCTGTTCCTGATACATATAAACGACCTACCGACATGTGTAGAATCCCAAGTGAGACTGTTCGCAGATGACTGCCTGCTATACAGAAACATCACCTCACAGAAAGACCACCACATACTCCAAAAAGATCTAAAGAAGCTTGAAGACTGGGCTGAAAACTGGGGTATGAGTTTCAACTCCAAAAAATGTAACATCATGAGCACCAAAAACAAATCATCATACATGTACCAACTGGGAGAACACATACTGGAGAGTGGAGACAACAGCTGAGACCCCATACCTGGGACTGACCTTTACCAACGACCTGACATGGTCAGCCCATATTAGGAAGACAACAAAGAAAGCAAACTGTGCTTTAGGCCTCCTAAGACGAAACATCAGACATGCTCCAGAGAAATGTAAAAAGACAGCTTACATCGCTACAGTGAGATCGGCGCTCGAATATGGAGCAGTGGTATGGGACCCCCACTTAAAGAAAGACATTGACCACCTTGAAAAAGTACAGCGAAGGAGTGCGAGATTCATAAAGAATAATTATAGTCGCCAAGGAACATCAGTCACCACCATGCTTGAGGAACTAGATCTAAAACCTCTAGACGAGCGGCGTAGAGAACAGCGTCTCATCCAGTTCCATAAGATAGTTGAGGGGATGGTGCCAGTATTAAGTGCAAACAACTACCTAACGCCTAAGAAATCAGGCAGGAAGATCACAGCCAAAAAAATTGTTGACTGTGTGACAACAAACATCGTCGAAAAAGAAGAATGTAAAAATGTAAGAGCCTTCGAGCCACGGCGTACCAGCTGTAACCAATTAAAACATTCTTTCTTTAACAAGACGATCCTGGATTGGAACCAACTGGAAGACCGGATCGTGTGCAACAGTGATCCAGAGTTATTCTTACAGGCACTCCGCAACGATGGAATCACTGAACCTGAGGACACAGCACCATCAGAGTCCTCGACGGAACCAACATCATCCTCCACCCAGTGCGCCTAAAACCAGAATTGGTTACTGCACTGAACCCACTACAGATACCATCGACTCCAGTTGTTTGGCAAGGTAGTAGTAGACATGCTGGTCCTGGCTATCGACACCAAAGTCCTGTTGAGACTGAAACACAAAAACAAAGCTCGGAAGTTATCTAAACCTTACAAACTAATCGACATGAAGACTCCAGAATGTAAGAGGTGTCGATAGCCGGGACCAGTATGTCTACTACCTTGCCAAATAACTGGAGTCGATGGTCATGCCTTTGACCTTCTAGTGTTTGTAGTTGTCGCAGCATGTTGGTATTTGTTCCTTCCTCTTGTGATGTATAGTCCCCAGTTATGAACCTAGCTGCTCTCTTCTGTATCCTCTCCAATTTGTTCTTTGCCTAAGTGTAAACATATATGGAAAAGGTATGTTCATTGACTAAAAAATTTATTCATTCACAGACCAGACAATTTAAGGAGCAATACAGTATGAATATGGATAGAACTGTGGCACGAAAAATGATTTAGTGATTCATAAAGTTCATAATATTATAGCTACATTTGTACTTTAACCCTTTGAACCCCAGCGGCCGGAATACCGGCCGCTGCGTGAACCTCCATATACCCTAGCGGCCGGTATACCGGCCGCTGATCCGGCCATTATAACGACCGCCACGTGTTTATAGTTTATAGCTATGCGATTCAATAACAAATCGACGTCTAAACTCTAGTTATATATATAATATAAAAAGCCTGTTCAAATTATATTTATATGGTGAAGGGCCTCGATCGCATATCAAGTTGATTTCTTCGCGCATGCGCAGAGCAGCGATATGCGAAATAAATGGTTTATAGCGTACTTATACACGACATACCCACTAATATATGTTTAAATGGCCCCATATACATCGGCGGTGGTCAGGGTGTGTATATGGAATGTCTACCCGCTATAGTATCGGGTAGGAATTTATGCGCATGCGCAGAACATATATAGGTTGTAAATGACAAAAACATGCGTTTTAAGCGAAATGTGGTGTTATATATAGGACATATAGCTGCATCATAATTGCAGTTTCTTGCTAATGTCGGGTAGTTGTCTGGTAACCGTTACTAAGGAGAGATTGGGTGGCAAAGTGTCCTTATATTTTAATGATCATAGAATGGTCCATGCATAACATACATATGTTTGCACAGTTTCAAACAGGTGCCACCATTGAACATATACAGCATTATGCGACTAGATATTGTATAAATTAAGGGAACACTACCACGTAATGGTTAGTGCAGTGGTGTCATCCGTTCATTTGTGGTACTTGATTAGCAACCGTTGCTACCTTAAATAATTAATTTCATTCGATCTCTCTTAAATTCTTGTCGGATATATCTCAAATTTCACATTAGGGTATTATCGTCATCAAAAACGCAATCACTGGCATTGAGTTATGACATACCATGCTATAATTGCCTTTTCCAGTCAATTCGGGGTGGTTGCCTAGCAACCGTTACCACGATGCTGCCGCGTGGCAAAGTCTTCCGATTTTATAATGATCAGTGATCAATGGGGGGGGACCTGTAAAGTTTCATACCTGTGTCACAAATTAAACATAACCAACATCATCCAACAAGACACTATAAAATTTAAAGGAAAATCCCACGAGGAGCCCAGGGTCAGGGTGTCGGTCGTGGTAGGGCGTCAGGGTTCAAAGGGTTAACTGTCAAAAAATTATCTCAATCAGTTTTGGCACAACAGAGTTTCAGCCGATTGAAAACCGAATACAGTCTCTATTTTATCAAATTTCTGCCATATTGCTTCTCACAACCTTTCGCCCTAATTTACATAATTTGTGCTAGCAAGCGCCCGATGTAAACACATGTTATACAAGTTTTGTTGTGAAAATTTTCAGTTCAATTACATGTAATAACTAAATAAATTCACAATGAAAACTGATTTTTTCACACAAATAAAGCCCAGAATCTACTCTTTTTAAAAGTGTTTGCCGATAAGTTGCTCCAATGCACACTTTTTTGTTACTGGGAGTGTATTTAGTGAACACCTAGTCACTATTTTAATCATTTCCTATATAACGCCATGTATTTACGTTGACTTTGTGACATTACGTGATACTTTCTGTGTGGTATTTATTCAGATTTATTTTATTCAGCTCTGAGTTTGACTGAGTTCACGTTCCTATCCAGTACTTTAACAACAAAAAATAAGAAGAAACCAAAGCATTCATTTTATCCTGCACCAACTGCTAAATGTAACTAGTCTAGTGTATTTTAGTGACATAAATATGTTATTGTTATGCAATTTGTGAACTTACTAGTACATGTACATGTATATACTATTATACTTACATTTTGTCCATCTGTTTACTTTTGTTTTTTTCTATCTATAGTTCTGGAGTATGAGAGCCACTACCTGGATAACATGCCATCATCAGAGACCTATGAGCAGAGTTATATGCACAGAGATGTTATAACTCATGTGGCTGTAACAAAGTATAATAATTTTTTACACTCATTATTTCCGGTGGGCACGGCAGTCCGGAAAACGGATATTGTGTTATCTATAACTTGAACTATTTTAACTTCACACACTGCTTTCTCTTTATGTTAGTCATCAAAATTTAATTATGAAGAGCATAAAAGTTTCAGAGTAACGAGAGCTCTAGATAGAGTTTCTTCCCACATAACTGCGGATTAACAAATTTGAACAGTCACAAATTAAAAATATCTCAAATTTACAGAAAAATGTAACAATTAAAACATATATTTTCAGTGCTATATTGATGAGTTTGTTTGGAAATCTGTTTTGAGATAGTTCTTATCAAGTTAGTTATACATAATTTTATGGTTCGAACGAGCTATGTCCATTTAAAACAATCTAGCAACTTGTACCTTGTAACTAAGTATGAAAATTCTTTGTAATGTGTAGTACCAGTACATTATGCAATCAAAATGTTCTTTAATGCAAATATGGGCATTTAAATTTGAAGTGACTGAACAACATAATGTATAATTTCACTTCACAAAATTGTACCAAGTATGCTGTTCGGCCACTTTCAATTTGATATGCTCATAAACAGTGTTCGCGCTGCCACTTGCCAAATTTGCCAATGGCAAAAATAATTCACATTTGGCAAAAAATATTTTCATTTGGCAAATATTTTGGCAAGTAGCTTTTTAATTCTTCAATAAAGTTGAAACATATCGATCAATCAATACAGTTAATCTGGTAACATTATTATCGATGGTTCGGGGATTGACTGTATTTAGTGATGTTCCCTTCTGATGAAGCAACTCTGCTACCATTTTATTGTTCGGTGATTGGTTTATTGCTGTATGCTAAACCACAATAGAGATGCGAGTATAATTGTTAACTAACTGCATTCCTATCGATATCAAACATCGTTCAAACAGCCAGTGTCGAAACATAAAACTCAATCAAGGTTGAGGAAATGATATTATCAGGGAATTTTCGTTTGGCAAAAGTAAATTTCGGTCCAGCGCGGACCCTGCTCATAAATGCAACAAAAGGATGATTGCTTATAATTATACTCCAGAAGATTAATTTTGTCATATTAGAAAGAATTACATGTATCTCAAATCTATTTGCTTTGTAAAAACTCTCACAATTTTCTTTCTAAAGACGAGTAGCCCATTAATATTTCTAATTATTTTATACTTTACTCTTCAGGACAGATTTTGTAATCACAGGCAGTAGTGATGCAAGGGTGAAATTCTGGAAGAAAAACGAAGAAGGCATAGAGTTTGTGAAACATTTCAGAAGTCATCTTGGTAAGAAATTACATTTAGGCATAGATACAAGTTTGGCTTAGATTTCCATCATTATTGAATTACTCACACCTTCTTTAGAGAAAGCGCTTCGATATACTGTACCGGTATATGATAAATGTGCAATAAATTTTAAGAACTCACCAATAAGTTTGAGGTCTGAAATACATTTTCTTTGCTTATATGACATAAACATTTAACAAATTACCTACATATTTATATTACTGTACAGAGAAATATTAAACCAAATATGTTACTTACTCAGTGTCCAAATTAGTAAAACATATTTATTCATAATTTATTGATACTTGATATTCTACTGACGACAATATCAGTACAGTTTTGGATTAGTTACCCTAATTATCCCCAGGGCCCAGCCCAAAACATTTTAGATGGGGGAGATATGAATGGATTCCGTCCCTCTGTCAGTCTGTCTTTCTGTTTCTCCGTCTGTCTGTCCAGCCTTTCCGAATGTTGACCAGGGGTTATTTCAAATAATTATCAATGGATTTCAATGTTTTTCGTTGATGAGTTCACAAGCGGAAAATCTGAAATGAGTTTGCAAAAGGCCCAGCCAGATATTTTCAACACTTTGATTGTAATTTAGCACTCACGAAAAGTTGTCCGGGGTTTTATTTCAAAAAATTATCAACAGATTTGAAAGAATTTGGTATATGAGTTCACAAGAGGAGTATCTGAAATGAGTTCACAAACTAGGCCCTGCCAGACATATCACCATAGTTACGGCCCTTTGACTGTAATTTTTTGGCTTTAAGCACCCACAAAAAGTTGTCCCAAATTTAGTATTAAATTTTAACATTTGTGCACAGTTCAGACATGGTGTTTTCTGAAAAGGCACAATCAGTGTGTCTGGAATTTACGGTAATATTAATTGAATGCTACGTTCTTTCAGTGGAACAGGTGCCTGGGTACTCAAGTATCAGTTTGGTTCACAGAAATAAGCACATGATATGTTTTTAACATGTAATCATCTTTTTCTGCCATTATCATTTATAGTATTTCTCCATCTCTGTAGGGAATATTCAAGATCTGGCTGTAAGTTCTAATGGAGAGTATTGTGCAAGTATTTCTGATGACAAGTCCTTGAAAGTATATGATGTCATCAACTTTGGTGAGTCTTTTTATTAATATTTGTGAATATAAAATATCATGTTTAGCACAATAAGTGCCACCTGAATCACTGTCTTGTTTGATGTAAACTTTTATATCCATTTATTTCAATGATTTTACAGGGATAGAAATAATTATTGCGTTAACTTTTCAACTACAGAATTACATTGTTTGGTGTCAAGTCTTTATGTCACCTTTAATTTCCAACATTATTTCTAACGAAACAAAGCCAATGCTAATGTTATATTAGATTTTGTATGTTGTAGATGTAAGTGGAGGTCTAGAAACCTGCATCCATCTTTAAGAAAACTTTATAATATATATCTTGTGTAGTTTTATGGGGATCTGCGGCTGTCACTTTAGGTGCAGATATCCCAGAATTTCGAAGTTGGAGATATTATCATCACCGAATGAAAATATTTGCATAACTCTTTCTATACTGAATGGACTCTTCCACCCAGTTATAATTTAAGTTATATTGGAATTGTCTATTATTCATTTGGAGGGATGTTCATTTTCCATCTGTTATCTGTATATCAACAACCATTTCAGGCAACTGTTAGTTGAGATATTAATGAAGAACCGTAGAACGAACCATTATGAATGCCTACATGTACCGGTACATCATTTATGTTGGGATATTCAACTGTATTCGAACCAATATATTTAAACCGAATACAAATTGAATATCGAGACCAAATCGAATAATGAATTAACCATCGAATATTCGCAAGACCCTAGCTGCTGTTCAAAGGTACCCACAGGGACTTCAAAACCTTGAAGTTGACAAATGACCATTCGAGATTTGGAAATCGCTTGAAATTCCATGGATGGTCATGCCTCAATATTTCTAATACTCGCTAAGCTTTAGTTGATTCTTAGTTGCAATTTCCCCTATTTAATTTGTACTCTTTTAAAAAAAACTTTTTAATTATTGATGATTGGCTGTGAAATTTGGTGATTATGGTCTTGATAAACCTTGAAAAGTCTTAACAAATGGCCTTGAATTTTATTAGTTATGACCTCATTCATATTGTCCCTATTTGAGACATTATAAAGATGGTGACACTGAGACATGTGTTTTCACATTTAACATGCTGCTAGATACTGAGACATTAAAGATATAGTTACTCTTCGCAGAATATTTTATATAGATTCCATTGTATAAAATAATAGATCTGAATTGAGATACCTGTCCAGAAAATCTTCTATAAATTTTTTACCTTCTATCGGGAGAGTAAAAGGGGCTATTTATTGAACAGAAATCTCCTGGAAATGTTTGGAGCATACTCAGAGATAAGAGAGAGATAACTCTATCCTGTTTGCACCATCAATCAAGGCAAATGTCTTTTCAATTAAGATAATTACACTTGGCTGCATCAAAAAAGTTATCTGTAGTCTTGAAATTTGGTTTTTATAAAACTTATGTTGTTGTAATTATGTTCTGGAAGAGATACAATATCTTTAATTGCTTTTATACCAGTATTTTTTATCTTACTATTCAACTAACAAATTTAATAACCCTGTTCAAAATTTATCCTATTTCAGACATTATAAACATGATGAGTCTGGGATACGTGCCACTCTGTTGTGGTTGGATATTCTCCTCTGGTGATGCTATTGTTGCTCTCGCCATGTGAGTATTCATATTTATAGGAACGAAGGATTAGATTTAAAGGCACACAAGGCCTTCTAAATGGGTACATGCACAATAATATATAATTCTGTAAAATCATTATTATCAAAAAGAACATGAAAAAATACTTACTTTGTTCTTATTTCTATTATCAATAATCCTCCAATAACGAGATATCCAATTGGAAACCGATGTTATGTAGACATAAAATGTTACAGTTAATTGTTGATTTTAATGATCACTGCATTGAAAATATGAGTCGTTTTGGAACATTTTGCGCCAACTTATTTTATTTAATGTTCGCACATATATACTTTCTAAATGGCATTAACATGGGGTCATTCACATGTAACTAGACATATTATTAACATGGGGTCATTCCTATGGAACTAGACATATTATTAACATGGGGTCATTCACATGGAACTAGACATATTATTAACATGGGGTCATTCACATGTAACTAGACATATTATTAACATGGGGTCATTCCTATGGAACTAGACATATTATTAACATGGGGTCATTCCTATGGAACTAGACATATTATTAACATGGGGTCATTCCTATGAAACTAGACATATTATTAACATGGGGTCATTCACATGGAACTAGACATATTATTAACATGGGGTCATTCCTATGGAACTAGACATATTATTAACATGGGGTCATTTCCATGGAACTAGACATTTTAACATGGGGTCATTCCCATGGAACTAGACATATTATTAACATGGGGTCATTCCTATGAAACTAGACATTTTAACATGGGGTCATTCCCATGCAACTAGACATATTATTAACATGGGGTCATTCCTATGCAACTAGACATTTTAACATGGGGTCATTCCCATGCAACTAGACATATTATTAACATGGGGTCATTCCTATGAAACTAGACATTTTAACATGGGGTCATTCCCATGCAACTAGACATATTATTAACATGGGGTCATTCCTATGGAACTAGACATTTTAACATGGGGTCATTCCCATGCAACTAGACATATTATTAACATGGGGTCATTCCTATGGAACTAGACATATTATTAACATGGGGTCATTCCCATGAAACTAGACATATTAACATGGGGTCATTCCCATGCAACTAGACATATTATTAACATGGGGTCATTCCTATGGAACTAGACATATTATTAACATGGGGTCATTCCTATGAAACTAGACATTTTAACATGGGGTCATTCCCATGCAACTGGACATATTATTAACATGGCGTCATTCCTATGGAACTAGACATATTATTAACATGGGGTCATTCCTATGAAACTAGACATTTTAACATGGGGTCATTCCCATGGAACTAGACATATTATTAACATGGGGTCATTCCTATGGAACTAGACATATTATTAACATGGGGTCATTCCCATGCAACTAGACATATTATTAACATGGGGTCATTCCTATGGAACTAGACATATTATTAACATGGGGTCATTCCTATGGAACTAGACATATTATTAACATGGGGTCATTCCTATGGAACTAGACATATTATTAACATGGGGTCATTCCTATGGAACTAGACATATTATTAACATGGGGTAATTCCTATGAAACTAGACATATTATTAACATGGGGTAATTCCTATGAAACTAGACATATTATTAACATGGGGTCATTCCCATGTAACTAGACATATTATTAACATGGGGTCATTCCCATGGAACTAGACATATTATTAACATGGGGTCATTCCCATGGAACTAGACATATTATTAACATGGGGTCATTCCCATGGAACTAGACATATTATTAACATGGGGTCATTCACATGGAACTAGACATATTATTAACATGGGGTCATTCCTATGGAACTAGACATATTATTAACATGGGGTCATTCCTATGGAACTAGACATATTATTAACATGGGGTCATTCCTATGAAACTAGACATATTATTAACATGGGGTCATTCACATGGAACTAGACATATTATTAACATGGGGTCATTCCTATGGAACTAGACATATTATTAACATGGGGTCATTTCCATGGAACTAGACATTTTAACATGGGGTCATTCCCATGGAACTAGACATATTATTAACATGGGGTCATTCCTATGAAACTAGAAATTTTAACATGGGGTCATTCCCATGCAACTAGACATATTATTAACATGGGGTCATTCCTATGCAACTAGACATTTTAACATGGGGTCATTCCCATGCAACTAGACATATTATTAACATGGGGTCATTCCTATGAAACTAGACATTTTAACATGGGGTCATTCCCATGCAACTAGACATATTATTAACATGGGGTCATTCCTATGGAACTAGACATTTTAACATGGGGTCATTCCCATGCAACTAGACATATTATTAACATGGGGTCATTCCTATGGAACTAGACATATTATTAACATGGGGTCATTCCCATGAAACTAGACATATTAACATGGGGTCATTCCCATGCAACTAGACATATTATTAACATGGGGTCATTCCTATGGAACTAGACATATTATTAACATGGGGTCATTCCTATGAAACTAGACATTTTAACATGGGGTCATTCCCATGCAACTGGACATATTATTAACATGGCGTCATTCCTATGGAACTAGACATATTATTAACATGGGGTCATTCCTATGAAACTAGACATTTTAACATGGGGTCATTCCCATGGAACTAGACATATTATTAACATGGGGTCATTCCTATGGAACTAGACATATTATTAACATGGGGTCATTCCCATGCAACTAGACATATTATTAACATGGGGTCATTCCTATGGAACTAGACATATTATTAACATGGGGTCATTCCTATGGAACTAGACATATTATTAACATGGGGTCATTCCTATGGAACTAGACATATTATTAACATGGGGTCATTCCTATGGAACTAGACATATTATTAACATGGGGTAATTCCTATGAAACTAGACATATTATTAACATGGGGTAATTCCTATGAAACTAGACATATTATTAACATGGGGTCATTCCCATGCAACTAGACATATTATTAACATGGGGTCATTCCCATGCAACTAGACATATTATTAACATGGGGTCATTCCCATGGAACTAGACATATTATTAACATGGGGTCATTCCCATGGAACTAGACATATTATTAACATGGGGTCATTCCCATGCAACTAGACATATTATTAACATGGGGTCATTCCCATGGAACTAGACATATTATTAACATGGGGTCATTCCCATGGAACTAGACATATTATTAACATGGGGTCATTCCCATGGAACTAGACATATTATTAACATGGGGTAATTCCTATGAAACTAGACATATTATTAACTAGTCCAAGTCTTCTTGTACTAAAACCAGCTAAGATATTGGGATGGCGATGCTGGCGTTTAGTCCAAGACCGCCCTATATGCTCGCTTATGACACGGCTTAAGCGTTAGTGACCCGCTCAAATAAAACCACAATTATATGAAATAAAATATCACAATTGCGACAATAAACGGATATTTTCCGCAGAAGACATGCTATTTTATCTGAAACCCACATCAGTTGTGAATTTAAAACGGTAATTTAATGTGAATAGAGACATTTACCTCAATGTTTACAATTTTTTAAAAGTATGCGAACTCGGTTGACCTCGCGAACTGTGTTCGGCATTTTCCGTTGAAAATATTCCGTAGATTTTGGACAACAACGCAAATTACGAAGAATTCTCCATTGTAATCGTAATTATGTGTGTCAATAAATAAAATAATAAATAGATTAATTAAACATTGAAGATATAAATGTAATACATTAAATAAATTACGGGGAATTACAACCCTCTCAAAGTTTAAAACAGTGTAAACACAACGAGTATTAGAATAAATAATATGGTGCTACATTTCCCACATTTGGTGGACTTCGGCGAAATTAAGATATATACTAAGCGAACAGAGCAATATACTGCTCTTGTTAAGCACACAAAAAATCAAACAAAATTTGTATAAATTTTTAACCTTAAGTTTGAAAAGTCCAACTAAAACGGAAGAACTATATTTCGAAACTGTGTGATTCGGTTCTCCGATTATTTTATCAACACAAAAGTCAAAATGCATGGATGAAAATCACACGGATGGAAAGTCAGACACAAGAGTTCTAACTTGCTCCAATTTTGACAAGTTGCTTGCGAAAATTGTCAACAAAACTACCGTTCTGATCCTCCATTATGTCATTAAGTTTTTAGTGCGGGAATTGTTCTGAAAGCACATAGAAAACTGGACTTTCGGGCGATCGGTTTTCACCATTTTTGTTCGGAAAACCCGCGCTATATATAGAAACGGAAAGTAGAATTCTCAGAACAAACAGCGGATTATGCCGAACTTATTCGGACCACTTCGGCTTTCGGTTAAAACGTAAACAAACAGAGAAACAAATCGATGTTTATGGCAATCAACCGGAATATTCTATGTGTAATTTAACATTAAAGTTAGATTATTATACACCATTGTGACCATAAGATGTAAGCCTTTCCGATGTATATAGCATCATGTATTGATTTGCTAGGTAAATCGAGTAAAATACACCACAGATTCCCGCCACAGATCGTGGGCGTAAGTCGTGTGGTAGGATTGGTATGCAAGCGGGCTTGGACTAAACGCCAGCATCGCCATCCCAATATCTTAGCTGGTTTTAGTACAAGAAGACTTGGACTAATTATTAACATGGGGTAATTCCTATGAAACTAGACATATTATTAACATGGGGTCATTCCCATGCAACTAGACATATTATTAACATGGGGTCATTCCCATGGAACTAGACATATTATTAACATGGGGTCATTCCCATGGAACTAGACATATTATTAACATGGGGTCATTCCCATGGAACTAGACATATTATTAACATGGGGTCATTCCCATGGAACTAGACATATTATTAACATGGGGTCATTCCCATGGAACTAGACATATTATTAACATGGGGTCATTCCCATGGAACTAGACATATTATTAACATGGGGTCATTCCCATGGAACTAGACATATTATTAACATGGGGTCATTCCCATGGAACTAGACATATTATTAACATGGGGTAATTCCTATGAAACTAGACATATTATTAACATGGGGTAATTCCTATGAAACTAGACATATTATTAACATGGGGTCATTCCCATGCAACTAGACATATTATTAACATGGGGTCATTCCCATGCAACTAGACATATTATTAACATGGGGTCATTCCCATGGAACTAGACATATTATTAACATGGGGTCATTCCCATGGAACTACACATATTATTAACATGGGGTCATTCCCATGGAACTAGACATATTATTAACATGGGGTCATTCCCATGCAACTAGACATATTATTAACATGGGGTCATTCCTATGGAACTAGACATATTATTAACATGGGGTCATTCCCATGCAACTAGACATATTTTTAACATGGGGTCATTCCCATGGAACTAGACATATTATTAACATGGGGTCATTCCCATGGAACTAGACATATTATTAACATGGGGTCATTCCCATGGAACTAGACATATTATTAACATGGGGTCATTCCCATGCAACTAGACATATTATTAACATGGGGTCATTCCTATGGAACTAGACATATTATTAACATGGGGTCATTCCCATGCAACTAGACATATTTTTAACATGGGGTCATTCCCATGGAACTAGACATATTATTAACATGGGGTCATTCCTATGGAACTAGACATATTATTAACATGGGGTCATTCCCATGCAACTAGACATATTTTTAACATGGGGTCATTCCCATGGAACTAGACATATTATTAACATGGGGTCATTCCCATGGAACTAGACATATTATTAACATGGGGTCATTCCCATGGAACTAGACATATTATTAACATGGGGTCATTCCCATGCAACTAGACATATTATTAACATGGGGTCATTCCCATGGAACTAGACATATTATTAACATGGGGTCATTCCCATGCAACTAGACATATTATTAACATGGGGTCATTCCCATGCAACTAGACATATTATTAACATGGGGTCATTCCTATGGAACTAGACATATTATTTCATCACAAAACAAACATGGTACTAATTTAGGACGACACTGTTTTTTAAAATCATTTTTGTGAAATGTGACATTTTAACAAATACATAGAATAGTGACATCCACATTCAAGTATTATAGCTGAATATAGGTATAATAGTTAAATTTTGGATGTACATGATCTGATAACAGAATACTAGTTGGACTCTGAAGTTTATTACACGCTTGTTCCTAGAAGTACAGTGTTATTGCTGTTCCATATTTACAAATCCATATGGAACGTACGTTCCGTACGCATCTCGTTGACGTAAAATGACGTACATGACGTTCGCCTCAACCATGAAACTGGAACTATTTAAATAAAAGAATCATCACACATGACAATCACGCCCTGTATGAGCCTAAATAAACCTTCTAATCCTGTATTTTTAATGCACAGATTCTAGGATGCGAAGCGTGTAATAAACACAGAACGACACGATGTGTAAATGGGTTTGTCGATACGGCACTCATGCTGTCGCAGAAGTATAGAACTCGAGGCGCTTCGTTCTATCCTTCCGCGACAGCATGAGTGCCGTATCGACAAACCCATTTACACATTGTGTCGTTCTTTGTATTTATAAAATTAGTTTTTATGTGTACCCATACCATGTATGGTACACATAATGCTGACGTCCGGATCAACCATCCGTCGTTCGTCCGTCCGTCTGTCCGTCTGTCCGTCTGTCCGTCCGTCCGTCTGTCCGTAGACATTTGCTATCCGATTCGATTACTGGAGTATCTTTTATCGGATCATGTTCAAATTTTATGTGCATGTTTACAATGACACACCCCTCACCTGTATAGTTTTTGGTATCGATCGGTTGATCGGTTTAGAAATTATTAACACTTTGCATCCACACATGGGCATGTGCTATCCGATGCAATAACCCAAGTGTTTTTTGTCCGATTGTGTTCATATTTAAAATGTAGGTTTATGATGACACACCCCTCACCTGTATAGTTTTTGGTATCGATCAGTTGATCGATTTAGAAAATAATTAACCCCACTCACAAATTCTATCTGATGCATCTAAGTCAAACAATTTGCTTATGATCTGCCTCATATTTCTTACCTAGGTCTTTGTTAGCACGTTCTTTATCTGTATCGATTTTGGTATCGTTTTGTTAACCCTTTTCACTCTTATGTTTACTTAGTACTCATGCAAGCTGCTATGACTCAAAACATTTTTCATCTGATCTACACCAAAATTGGTACATGTGGTCCTCACCCCGAAATACAGATCAGGTTCGAATTTGAGTTTGATCCGGTATATTTTAACAGAGTTATGGCCCTTTATAATTCAAGTAATTTACTACCTATTGTATATGCCCTGTGAGAATTTAAGACAAACAACTTTACACAGTAATCTTCTGCATTATTGGAATCAGAAAATGACACTGGATACTCTTTGCCAAACCACTGCTGCTCCCAGAGGCTGACAGTGATTGATGATAATTTACTCCAGTTTGTGTGCAATAGTAATTTAACCCAACCTGTTGAAACATGTTCGTGGCATTAATACAAATAGTCCATTGTCCATCTGAAGGATGTTCTGGAGCATGGCTGTTTAGAGAATTGTTGTTTACAGAGACACTGTTGTCTTATCTTGAGAAAAAAATTAATCCACACATTAGTTCCATCATATGATGTCATTGGAAATGATTAACCCTCTCCACACATTATATGTTCATTCTCCTATTCTATGTCCAGGTTGATTGTGATCCACTTTTCACTTGCATGTATTTCATGATTAAAATTAACCTATTCCATAGACACATGATATCTGATAGGCAGATTTTAAATTATCTCTTTCGCCTTGGGCCAGGTTCACTAAGAATTTCTATAAGCCACCAATTGAATATTCATCATTTGAGGAAATATCTTGGTTTGAAATTCCCTCTATTGCATTTGGGCTGCAGGATAATAATAATGGTTCTGGTATTCTTGAATATTTCTGCTGTTACAGACATTGTATCTTTCCAATGATCAGCTTAGAATAAAATTAACCATAGGTACATGTATACTGTACGCAATCCAATGTTATGACTCTAATATTTTCAATTTGACCCTTCTCATATCTCTCCTTTAGTTATCTGATAATTCTGTGTTAAAATATTTTATATCCAACCATTATCAATCATATTTAATATCAAGGTCTATACCAGACCTGTTAAGTTTTGAAAATGTCAATCCGTGAGATTTTTGCGGGAGGTATGCCCAAATATGTTCATGTTCCAAAAAAAAATTTATGATGAAGATTGCATAATTTTTATGAGTTTCTATTTTATAAATATATAGACCAATATAAAATGGCAATGAATGTCCTGTTGGTAATTGTAATAGAGCTGCTATGTTTCAACTTAGAATTTATGCATGCTGCCATAACTCAAAAAGAAATTATCTGACCATAACCAAATTTGGTATGTGGGTTTGATTCGATATTTTTTAATGGAGTTATGGCCCTTTGACATAGAATTCATGAATGCTTCGATAATTCAACAAGTTTTCAACTGATAGGAACCAAATTTTGTATGTGAGTTTCTCAACTCAAAATACAGATCGAGTTCGAATATGGGTTTGATCCGGTACTATTTACTGGAGTTATGGCCCTTTGATTATTTTATTCATCGCTAAAATATATCAAAGATACACAGGTGGCACTGTCTAGATAATATCTAATAAATCAGTTTCACAATGCTATGGAGACAAGAGATACTATCCAGTTACAATGCCATGAAGTTCTCTCTCTCTTGTACTGGTATTGAGTTAATTAACTGCTAGGAGTTGTGTTGGCTATATCAGATATACTTTATACTCTATAAGTATCTCTGGCCATATCATAGGTGGAATGTTTATATTTTATATTCATGGTTATTTAAATTTCACCTTAAAGGCATAATCTGGTTTCATTGTTTAAAAGCATTACCATTGGAATTTTGTTGGTTGCATGGGAAGACAACTTTGGTTTTCAAACTTTAAAAAACGAGAGCTCTGTATCAGTCTATGGGAACAAAATAATTGTTCATAACACTCTTAGAACTGTAGGTCTAGTTTGTTTTATCTATATATTAATCAAAAGCTTTTTCGACATTGATTTCAATTGTTTACAAATGTGAATTGAAATATTAAAGGGGCACACCAGTTTGATGTATTTTTCCTGTACTCTGCATGAGATAAAACTGTTTATGTGTACCTATACCATAGTATGGTACACATAGTGTCAATGTCCAGATTGACCACTCGTCTGTCCGTCCGTCTCTATCTGTCTGTCTGTCAGTTCTTAGACACTTTAGGCATAATGTGATATCTCTAACATTTTCTATTTGATCGGAACCAAATTTTGTGTATAGGTTTCTCATCCCAAAATACAGTTCGAGTGAATATGAGTTCGATCCGATTTATCTTAAAGCAGTTATGACCCTTCTTTCTTTTTTTTAAATTTAAAATTTTGATTTTTCATATTTGTTTAGATTGAATTTCCTCGCTCGATTTAACATAAAAAATATTTAAAAACTTTTATAATAATAAAAAAAATTATTGAGTTAAAAAAAAAAAATAGTTGCATGTAATATAATGATATCAATAAATTGCCATGTGAACATCCAATATCCAGAGCACATGCGAATACCTTTAATAGATGTCATTCCAAGTGAAATCTGTTATTAATTGAGTGGTGACATATGTTACATAGCTCTAGGGGGTGGTTGTATGAAGGTAAAGATGAACCTGCTGGCTGGATAATTGTTTGTCCTATCTGTCAAATTGATTAATGGCTAAACAATTGGATCTCACAATGAGAGGTCATTGGTTGAATAGGGACAGAGTTATGAGATTTAAAACGACTCCTCCCCACCCCAATTACCTTAACCTCTTCTTAAGACAAATAATTTGAGCTTTTGATTTTAAGTTAGGTACTGATATGTGTATCACTGTGATCATATCTTTGACCAATTATCAGTTATAGCTAATCGGTATCGCCAAGGTATGGGTTAAACATCTGCCGATCGTGATCGGCCTCTCGTTGTAACATTCTAGGAATGCAGTAGAATTTCAGCCTGACAGTGCTACTCAAAAATATCATGACTGGCTTTCATCTTTCTTCTAATATGTTAATTCATCGTATGACTATTTGATTCTCAGCTCTGAAAAAGAAACAAGCAAAATATATATATATGACAGCATGGGCTCGACAGAACCACTGAAGATAATAGATAAACTCCACTATAAGCCAGTGATGATTATCACTGTAAGTATACTAATCTCTTTGAATATCTCAGCTTTTATCAGTTTGCATTGGTGTTCATTTTGAAACACTGGAATATCGCATGTACCGGTAAGAATCGTCAATTTTGATGTTATATTTCAATCATACACTAATTGTAAATTAAGCTCAGGTAGGCAATGCTGACCATAAACAGTTAGTTGATACCAGTCACAATCCATATCAAGTTTAACAAATGTTTGAACATACAGTAATGCCCTAAGTAATCGACCCCATAACCACAGCAGAATTATGGGTAACTTTTCAGGATTTAGTCGGAAATATGTCTTGTTGCCATTCATCGGAAAGCTCTTGGGGATAACTTTCCGATGAATGGCAACAAGACATATTTCCGACTAAATCCTGAAAGTTACCCATAATTCTTCTGTGGTTATGGAGTCGATTACTTAGAGCATTACTGTAGTTACCAATTACAACAGTCTGTTCAATCTCAATTCCGCACTTGTTTTTATAAAAAAATATACCACAATTATTTTGTACCAATTAAAAATATCGCTGACAAATTGAAAGCGGATAAAAAGGCTGCACACACAGGGTTTCGGGACCATGTACGCGGGCCTGAGAAACAGGAAAATAATAACGGCCTAAATACATGTTCTTATTTCCAGTATTGTATTGAATAAATTCTGAATATATGCATGTGTGTAGTGTTTGAAATGGGGGTTTCTGGCAAGAAAATAGTTTTATTCTTGAACATTACTACATTTTAAATAATGATTAAATATGAAATAAAATTAAATTGAGGTAAATTAATATAGATTAGGCTCTTTACTCTTGGGTGCCAAATAAACGTACATGTTAAATTTGAGTTAAAATTCCCGCCTGTACGATCGTTATTTGGCCCTGTACGTTTATTAAATTTGGCGGTCGAAATATGTCAACCAATCTTTTTTTTATACAGGGATGATTGGTGATTATTAAGGCTGAAAAAAAATCGGTTATGGGTCTCCCTTCCTACTAGTAGTATTAGTGGGTGATTTTTGTATATGTTTTAAAGTATCTCGCAAAACATACTACTAGTAGTATATATATCCTTGGATCCCAAATTGTATTTAGTATTAGTACTAGTACTTACTAGTAAGGATAATATTGCTGAATATACAATCCATTTCTCAAAATGGATTACAATGTAGTAATAACATATAAATTAGTACTAGTACAATAATAGGATGAGCTATGGTGGATTTTAAATGAGTATTTCAATAGATTTGGGGATATTTCCACCCTGTATGTTTATTCCGCCCTGTATGTTTATTAAAAAATTGGGAATATTCCGCCCTGTATGTTTATTCCGCCCTGTATGTTTATTAGGCATATATATTTTAACTCTTCCATGACTGGAGCTTCCTGAAATAACTTGATAACCCTGTGTCAATGTATTCTCTTATATATGCGAGACTCGCATATTTAAGAGAATACATTCACCTGACAATATTTACCTTGACCTAGTAAGCCAGTGCTTTATCTTATATAGGTGAGGCTCCCTATGGGAGACTCGCATATGTAAGAGAATGCACTGGCACAGGATCTTTAATGCTGCACCAGCACAGCTCCTGTCATGAACACAGTTAAACAAACAAAACTGCTGGTTAATATTGAAACAAACAAGTAGACTCATATTTATAGACCAATGCTGTAATGGAACAAGGGCAAGGTATTATGCGATTTCAGGTATATGAATATTTGGTTAATTGCATAAGAAAAGCCATGCACCAACGCTAAGCGAAATTGTCTATACAGTAATGCTCTAATTAATCGACTCCTTAAACACAGCAGAATTATGGGTAACTTTTCAGGATTTAGTCGGAAATATGGCTTGTTGCCATTCATCGGAAAGCTCTCCCCGAGAGCTTTCCGATGAATGCAACAAGCCATATTTCCGACTAAATCCTGAAAAGTTATCCATAAATCTGCTGTGTTTAAGGAGTCGATTAATTAGAGCATTGCGATACCTCTTTCCAGTACAACCCAGTGTATGATGTGTGTTTATCTGCTGATCAAAGTGGGATGATTGAGTACTGGACCGGTCCTAAAACCGACTACAAGTTCCCGAAGTATGTTGACTGGGAGTACAAAACAGACACAGATCTCTATGAGTTTGTGAAGGTTTGTTTTATATTAGTACCATCTGGCCACGTGATCATGAACAATTATGAAATAACTATTTTAAGATAGAATTTGTCTTTTATCCAAGACTGGATATAGTGTGTCTGATATTTGCAGAGGGTGATTTTTTAGTGATGCTACCCCAGGCTAGCATCACCAAATTCACCCTCTGGGACCTCATTCTGCTTAGGCCTCATATTCTTAATTTGCAGAAGATAAAATGCATAACCGAGGTGACTAGTGGGTGAACATCACCAATTTCAACTGGGGAACTTCAATCTGATCCAAGGTCTCCCATTGTAGTTGAGGTCCAAGCAGAATGAGGTTCCCAGAGGGTGAATTTGGTGATACTAGCCCACAGTACATGATTTCATCACTAAA
This sequence comes from Siphonodentalium dalli, assembly GCA_032622095.1. Taxonomy (NCBI): domain Eukaryota; kingdom Metazoa; phylum Mollusca; class Scaphopoda; order Gadilida; family Siphonodentaliidae; genus Siphonodentalium; species Siphonodentalium dalli. The sequence continues at coordinate 265,747,747 of CP136063.1, forward strand.
TTCACCCTCTGGGAACCTCTGGTCAGATACATTATATCCAGGCTTGCCTTGTATCAAGTAACTTTTCTACGTATGACAGAATATATGGCTGAATCTAAAATATAAATATACAATGTCATTACTAAAACATCTCAATAACGGCAGGAGGCTGTTATTATTATGTTTTTCCCTGATATTGTGAATGTATCTCATAATTGATATCTTGAGTGTTTTCAATTGGTTAATTCCACCAAACATTCTATATTCCAGAACTTACTCAAATTCTGACATAGGCTAAACATTACTTCAATTACCCTTTGCACATTGACTACAGAGCACACATGAGCTAATGACTAGATGATCTGAACATCGCGATGGTCTCAATCCATAATTTGCATTTGGCATACCACATTATAGCTATCACTTGAATGTGCGTTTTTTGCCCAAAACTATGTTTTACATCCACTTCCACATCTTGTACCTCAGGGTTAAACTGTAGGGTCCGTAGAACCTAGGATAGGATGGTGGTATGCAGATTTTGAAATTCCGTGTCAAAAAAACACACTATTTCCTTGCACACCAGAGAATAATGCTGGGCGGTTGTATTGGGCTATAAAATTACCGCCGTAATTTATCATCTACTAGTATGAACAGAAGATAACCCTGGACACGATATATGTCATGGTAATATCAGTTCAATCTAATCCTGAATGCGGAATTACTTTTTATGAAATTATCAACAGGACTATTTTATCAAAGTTAATATTCGCAGCACACGATTATGCATTCCCAATTAAATTCATAATTTCTGACAGAAATATATGGATGGATTAACAGATGATTGATTTATTGTACAGTAGTATATACCAGGCGATAGCCCGAAATATCTCAAATTCATAATCAACCTTGCCTGCGTACATGTACATGCCACAGGTTTTTATGCAACCTGTCGGCCACATGAACTTTCCTGCCAAAACCATACTTTCAATAAAAAAAATTGTATTTGCCATTGTACCCTAACCCCTGATATTTTTTTATTTGTCGTTTCCCTAATTTTAAGGAATAACTCTTTGAAACTGTTTGAGACGAAATTAAAAAATGTTTGTGGCATTGGTGACCAATGATCTGAAACAAATACACAATCGTATCTGTACAAAACAACTCTTTTATTTTGATTTACATTCCCTCTATTGTTTTTGGCATAAAAAACCGGGTCTGTTTTACTGACCCCTGCCATGGCCTAAACCACCTTTGTCTAGGGGATGATGTTCATAAGCGTCAAAAGACATCACAGACTCTTGAGGCACCATCCTCCAGGCGAATCCTGTAACTTTTGTCTGTATCATTTCCGGTATACACTTACACTCATTAACAGCTGTTTTCTTCAGGGAAGATGGGTTCCCATAAGTTTCATTTCCCGATCCCCTGTGCATCCAAGCCTTGAAATAGGGTGTCTGTCATTTGCAGAATGAGGTCCCCAGAGGGTGAATTTAGTGATGCTACCCCGCATAGCAGGCTAGCATCACCAAATTCACCCTCTGGGGACCTCATTCTGCTGAGGTGTAAGCAAACGACAGACACCCTATTTCAAGGCTTGTGTGCATCCACACTGTTGTATGTTCCATGTCTTGCGTAATGTTGTTTTATTTTGGTCACAATAATTATGTTCAATCAGGCTAAACATTGACATTTGTTCTCTTTTTTTTAGCTTTTTTTTTATTTGGTGATATAATTTAAGCATGTCGGCATAAGAAAGATGTATAACAACAAGTTTGTATATTAGCTGCACATTGAAGGAATATGTTTATAAATGAGCTGCACATTGAAGGAATATGTTTATAAATGAGCTGCACATTGAAGGAATATGTTTATACATGAGCTGCACATTGAAGGAATATGTTTATAAATGAGCTGCACATTGAAGGAATATGTTTCTCATTTCAGTGTAAATCTCTACCATTATGTTTGCGAATCTCACCAAATGGAAAACAGATTGCCACTCTGGGAAGTGATAGGAAGGTGAGATTAGTTATAAAACAGATTGCCACTCTGGGAAGTGATAGGAAGGTGAGATTAGTTATAAAACAGATTGCCACTCTGGGAAGTGATAGGAAGGTGAGATTAGTTATAAAACAGATTGCCACTCTGGGAAGTGATAGGAAGGTGAGATTAGTTATAAAACAGATTGCCACTCTGGGAAGTGATAGGAAGGTGAGATTAGTTATAAAACAGATTGCCACTCTGGGAAGTGATAGGAAGGTGAGATTAGTTATAAAACAGATTGCCACTCTGGGAAGTGATAGGAAGGTGAGATTAGTTATAAAACAGATTGCCACTCTGGGAAGTGATAGGAAGGTGAGATTAGTTATAAAACAGATTGCCACTTTGGGAAGTGATAGGAAGGTGAGATTAGTTATAAAACAGATTGCCACTCTGGGAAGTGATAGGAAGGTGAGATTAGTTATAAAACAGATTGCCACTCTGGGAAGTGATAGGAAGGTGAGATTAGTTATAAAACAGATTGCCACTCTGGGAAGTGATAGGAAGGTGAGATTAGTTATAAAACAGATTGCCACTCTGGGAAGTGATAGGAAGGTGAGATTAGTTATAAAACAGATTGCCACTCTGGGAAGTGATAGGAAGGTGAGATTAGTTATAAAACAGATTGCCACTTTGGGAAGTGATAGGAAGGTGAGATTAGTTATAAAACAGATTGCCACTCTGGGAAGTGATAGGAAGGTGAGATTAGTTATAAAACAGATTGCCACTTTGGGAAGTGATAGGAAGGTGAGATTAGTTATAAAACAGATTGCCACTCTGGGAAGTGATAGGAAGGTGAGATTAGTTATAAAACAGATTGCCACTCTGGGAAGTGATAGGAAGGTGAGATTAGTTATATAACAGATTGCCACTCTGGGAAGTGATAGGAAGGTGAGATTAGTTATATAACAGATTGCCACTCTGGGAAGTGATAGGAAGGTGAGATTAGTTATAAAACAGATTGCCACTCTGGGAAGTGATAGGAAGGTGAGATTAGTTATATAACAGATTGCCACTCTGGGAAGTGATAGGAAGGTGAGATTAGTTATAAAACAGATTGCCACTCTGGGAAGTGATAGGAAGGTGAGATTAGTTATAAAACAGATTGCCACTCTGGGAAGTGATAGGAAGGTGAGATTAGTTATAAAACAGATTGCCACTCTGGGAAGTGATAGGAAGGTGAGATTAGTTATAAAACAGATTGCCACTTTGGGAAGTGATAGGAAGGTGAGATTAGTTATAAAACAGATTGCCACTCTGGGAAGTGATAGGAAGGTGAGATTAGTTATAAAACAGATTGCCACTCTGGGAAGTGATAGGAAGGTGAGATTAGTTATAAAACAGATTGCCACTTTGGGAAGTGATAGGAAGGTGAGATTAGTTATAAAACAGATTGCCACTCTGGGAAGTGATAGGAAGGTGAGATTAGTTATAAAACAGATTGCCACTCTGGGAAGTGATAGGAAGGTGAGATTAGTTATAAAACAGATTGCCACTCTGGGAAGTGATAGGAAGGTTAGAATAGTTATAAAACAGATTGCCACTCTGGGAAGTGATAGGAAGGTGAGATTAGTTATATAACAGATTGCCACTCTGGGAAGTGATAGGAAGGTGAGATTAGTTATAAAACAGATTGCCACTCTGGGAAGTGATAGGAAGGTGAGATTAGTTATATAACAGATTGCCACTCTGGGAAGTGATAGGAAGGTGAGATTAGTTATATAACAGATTGCCACTCTGGGAAGTGATAGGAAGGTGAGATTAGTTATAAAACAGATTGCCACTCTGGGAAGTGATAGGAAGGTGAGATTAGTTATAAAACAGATTGCCACTCTGGGAAGTGATAGGAAGGTGAGATTAGTTATAAAACAGATTGCCACTCTGGGAAGTGATAGGAAGGTGAGATTAGTTATATAACAGATTGCCACTCTGGGAAGTGATAGGAAGGTGAGATTAGTTATAAAACAGATTGCCACTCTGGGAAGTGATAGGAAGGTGAGATTAGTTATATAACAGATTGCCACTCTGGGAAGTGATAGGAAGGTGAGATTAGTTATATAACAGATTGCCACTCTGGGAAGTGATAGGAAGGTGAGATTAGTTATATAACAGATTGCCACTCTGGGAAGTGATAGGAAGGTGAGATTAGTTATAAAACAGATTGCCACTTTGGGAAGTGATAGGAAGGTGAGATTAGTTATAAAACAGATTGCCACTTTGGGAAGTGATAGGAAGGTGAGATTAGTTATAAAACAGATTGCCACTCTGGGAAGTGATAGGAAGGTGAGATTAGTTATAAAACAGATTGCCACTCTGGGAAGTGATAGGAAGGTGAGATTAGTTATAAAACAGATTGCCACTCTGGGAAGTGATAGGAAGGTGAGATTAGTTATTGAGTTTGTTATAATATTTCATACCATTCACCCCTTTTTTTCCACTTTCACTGCAATGACATTCGGTTGGTCATGCCACAATATCCAGCTGCATTTGAAAAAATTGTTGTATGATTTAGAGATCCTGGGGGGGGGGGGGGGCGGGGGCTGGGAACATCATAGAATAAAGGGGTAAACCTTGGGGGGGGGGCTGGGAACATCATAGAATACAGGGGTAAACCTGGGGGGGGGATGGGAACATCATAGAATACAGGGGTAAACCTGGGGGGGGCTGGGAACATATAATAAAGGGGTAAACCTTTCTTCGGTGACATGGACGAAGGTGTGGAATAAATCTAGGCATACATTCCGAAGTGCCACATGGACAATTTAGAAGTCAAATAAATCAAACTGAAACAGAAGGTGAGTATGGCTGGTGTCTTTAGAAATTTTGGATGCAAAAGTATACTATACCTCATGTGTATGCAGACCAGTACCAATAAATCATGCACCCTATGTGTTAAATGTAAAATATTGTTAAGTATTTCAGTGCGGTAGTTTAATGGCTGAAATAAACTGGCAGTTTAAAATGGGATCACTGTATACGTATGCAGAAGATTTTCGCAAATTTTGAAATTCAGAATGTGCGTAGGCTGCAAAGACTCGAAAGGGTTAATTTTGAAATTTAGAATTATGTATATAGGATAAGATAATTTTATTTACAATATACACACATGGAAAGTTCAATTACAAATAGATATAATATTAATAGACTATAAATGTATATTGTTAGGGGTGATATAGTCATGACTGACTCTTCCTATCACCCCTGAATGTGGTGACAGATTATATGATGTTTTTAATAGTCTATGTTAGGGCAATGGTACGAAAAGTGGTTTCATATGTATAGGAACCTACTTAGTCGATGAGTGGAGCCGAGTAGGAATAATGTGAGTGAGGTTTTGGGATTTTTTAAAATTAACATGTATACATAAGTGAAATATAAATACAAGAGGTGTCTGGTGGGTGATTTTTTTTTTAGTTGTATATGAGTAAGTCGGTATAGATTGTAAGTTAAGATGTACAAGTCTGGAGTAAATAGAGTAAATTTCACTGGTATCATCATTAGTTCTGTTACTCAGTGAGGCGCATTTAAGCAACAAACCATCGCTTTTCGGCACTAATTTTTCCCTGCAGTTCCACAGGACTGGGAACCTACACCATAATTTGATAAAAAAAAAAAAAATGGCAGCAAGATATCATGCCTGACAATTTCAACATTTGTGTTTTTTCTATATTTTCCAAAGATATCAGCAAGCTATTAGAATAATGGGCTAACCAAACAACTCATCTCGGGTACTGCCCAAACTGGATATCAAATAGATTTGTTTTTAACCCTTTGGAGAGTATCTGTAATGTCATATACATGACGTTATGAGTAAATTTAACGTCAACGTCATAGCAATAATTATTAACAAGTTCGGTCAAAAGGGTCCAATAATTTGTTTTAATTTAGGTGCATTTTTTGTTAATGTGTGTTATCATAATCGATTGCACTTATCCATTTGGGACATTATATTAATCAAAATAACAAATCATTTATAAATCAGAAGATTTTATTGAAGTTTTGTCTACATAAAATAACACTTCCTGAATCAACATATATGTTGTTCTACTCCTCAGCCGATAGACGACATATATGTCGTTCTACTCGCCAAAGGGTTAAGGAGATTTTGGCATTCAATTTTCACAACTTTGAATAATGGTGAATGAAGTCACTTGAACACTTATATCTTCTAACAAACATTTATAGATAGCTCACTCACAATATTTTTTGGATGAGTTAGTTATATAGTTGAAGAAACTGATGAATCCTCCTTTGGATGTGAGACATCTTATCACCATTTTTGAGCCAATTTTTTTATGACGTAGGTACCCGGCCCTGATTCCAGTGAACTGCTATTGTATCTTTAATACTTGGTTACATGCCTACTACATTTATACTTGACTATTCCATTCTGTCAGTGGTGCACTGTCCCAGTAGCAATTAATGTAGTAATAGCTGCTAAAAATTTTGACTCCACCACTTATACAGAAATGCATCGACTCCATTGTGGAACTGCTGCTGTAGGTGATAAAATATAACATTATCAGTGTAATAATGGTTCTAGCAATAAATTCTGAGTGGTACTTCAAAATGATTTCACTAAATAATGACTGCTTATATTTGATTTGCCATAGGATTACATTGACTCCTCGCCATTTTATTCAATTTATTTTTCAGATAAGAATTTTCAAGTTTGCGACTGGTAAGCTGACGAAGGTGCTAGATGAGTCTCTCAAACAGTTTACAGAACTACAACAAGTATGCCAGTTTTTTGGGTTAAAATAAGGCTTAAAGAGCCAGTTTCTTAAAAGTGGCTGAGTGTTCTTGTCGTATTTGGTGAAACAACCATCCTTTCGAGCGATTGCAGTGGACCTGATATGGGTGTAGGTAAAAATGATGTTCATAAATTCCCACAGTTCGACAACTGGTCAAGTTCAATAAAATTCCCCGCAGTAATAAGGCTGGTGAGACTTAACAACCACTGATCACGCAGTTAACCCATCAACATGCAATTATGTTTAGCATCAAATTTGAAAATGTGATTTTTGAAAAGGGAAAATTTTCCAATTAAGCAACATTCAGAAGAAGGTTAGAAAATCAACGGGATAATTGACTCCCACAATTTACTGCATTTACCATGTTCTCAATTTGTTAAAAATTTCAATGCAATCAGGCGAATATTTAAACATAGGAAATGCAGGGTATTATATGAGGTGGGGGCATACTTTTTTTTTAGGTGTCAGTGGTTAAACTCACAAAAATACTGTCGAAACAGACAAAGACAAACATTCTGACAGCTGTTTCTGCTTCCGGCAATGTTATGTCTGCCCATTAAATATAGGTATGCATAGCTCTAATCAATGTTATGTCTGCCCATTAAATATAGGTATGCATAGCTCTAATCAATGTTATGTCTGCCCATTAAATATAGGTATGCATAGCTCTGATCAATGTTATGTCTGCCCATTAAATATAGGTATGCATAGATCTAATCAATGTTATGTCTGCCCGTTAAATATAGGTATGCATAGCTCTAATCAATGTTATGTCTGCCCATTAAATATAGGTATGCATAGCTCTAATCAATGTTATGTCTGCCCATTAAATATAGGTATGCATAGCTCTGATCAATGTTATGTCTGCCCATTAAATATAGGTATGCATAGATCTAATCAATGTTATGTCTGCCCATTAAATATAGGTATGCATAGCTCTAATCAATGTTATGTCTGCCCATTAAATATAGGTATGCATAGCTCTGATCAATGTTATGTCTGCCCATTAAATATAGGTATGCATAGCTCTGATCAATGTTATGTCTGCCCATTAAATATAGGTATGCATAGCTCTGATCAATGTTATGTCTGCCCATTAAATATAGGTATGCATAGCTCTAATCAATGTTATGTCTGCCCATTAAATATAGGTATGCATAGCTCTAATTAATGTTATGTCTGCCCATTAAATATAGGTATGCATAGCTATAATCAATGTTATGTCTGCCCATTAAATATAGGTATGCATAGCTCTAATCAATGTTATGTCTGCCCATTAAATATAGGTATACATTGCTCTAATCAATGTTATGTCTGCCCATTAAATATAGGTATGCATAGCTCTAATCAATGTTATGTCTGCCCATTAAATATAGGTATGCATAGCTCTAATCAATGTTATGTCTGCCCATTAAATATAGATATGCATAGCTCTAATCAATGTTATGTCTGCCCATTAAATATAGGTATGCATAGCTCTAATCAATGTTATGTCTGCCCATTAAATATAGGTATGCATAGCTCTAATCAATGTTATGTCTGCCCATTAAATATAGGTATGCATAGCTCTAATCAATGTTATGTCTGCCCATTAAATATAGGTATGCATAGCTCTAATCAATGTTATGTCTGCCCATTAAATATACGTATGCATAGCTCTAATCAATTTTATGTCTGCCCATTAAATATAGGTATGCATAGCCAAGCCTTGAAATAGGGTGTCTGTCATTTGCAGAATGAGGTCCCCAGAGGGTGAATTTAGTGATGCTACCCCGCATAGTGGGCTAGAATCACCAAATTCACCCTCTGGGGACCTCATTCTGCTTACACCTCAGCAGAATGAGGTTCCCAGAGGGTGAATTTGGTGATGCTAGCCCGCTATGCGGGGTAGCATCACTAAATTCACCCTCTGGGGACCTCATTCTGCAAATGACAGACACCCTATTTCAAGGCTTGTGCATAGCTCTAATCATCTTTCATTTCTTTCACAGATGAAGCAACAAGTTCCAAATATGGAGTTTGGTAGAAGGTTGGCTATGGAGAGAGAGCTGGAGAAATCAGACTCATATAGCCTATGTAACCTAGGTATAACAAATAGACTTATAGATTAAAGGGACCTATGTAACCTAGGTATATAAAATACACTTATAGATTAAAGGGACTCGAGGTCTTTGAAGTGGGTTAATGCAAAATAACATAAAAGTGTGTAAAGAAATATCATCAACATGTATATGTAAAAATAGACTGACTTTGTTCTTATTTTCATTGTTAATAACTCTTCAATAATGATACTGTTATGTAAACATTACTGTTACAGTGGCATTATCAATCAAAGTCTAATTAATCCAATAAGATACTAAAGTTGGAAAAGGTCAAAGCATCAAGAAATATTATGAATATCATATTCAGGACAAAATATTTTAACTTACTATGGGATTAGCTGTGAATGTTGAAAAATAACTTTTATCAGTTTTGTTTACATAACATAACAATGGTGTCAACACACAACATTTCATTATTGGAGAACTATCAATAAGAATATAAGAACACAGTTGATTTATTTCTCCATATTCTTCTGCATAGTGGACTAGCTAAATTCACCTTCTGGGGACCTCATTCTGATTAGGCCTCATCTTCTCTGGAAATTTTCTTTATTACAAATGTCTATAGAATTACTTCACGTGGATTCTATTTGTTTTTTAGTTTAGTTTCTCTATATCCCCAAATTGGCAGACGGCACATTGCATATATAATCGATGTTCCCAATGGGGGTAGATCAAAATATTCACCATTTGGGAACTTCAATCTGAGTCTATGTCTCTCATAGCAGATGAGGCCATGCAGAATGAGGTTCCCAGGGATAGTGGGATAGCATCACTCAATTCACCCTCTGGGGACAAAAAGCCACTGTTGTAGATATGGTACATGGCAGTCTGACTCCCCAGGATCAGCGGGAACATTTTTAGATATTTTAACCCTTTCATAACTGGAGCATATACAAGAGAATGCACTGGTTTACAAGGTCAAGGTAAATATTGTTAGGCCAATGTATTCCCTTATATATGCGAGACTCCCTATGGGAAACTCGCATATATAAGAAAATGCATTGGCACAGATTTTTCGCAAAATTTCAGGAAGCTGCGGTCATGGGAGGGTTAATATGAGTTCTTTATACTCAGATGGTTTGGTTTATTGGTGTTTATCATCATTTTATCTGCTAGGTCCAAACCTTGACATAGTTTGTCTGTAATTTGCAGAAGAGGTCTCCAGGGGATGAATTAGTGATGCTACCCTGCACAGTGGGCTAGCATCAATAAACTTACCCTCTGGAAACCTCATTCTGCTAAGGCCTCAACTGCTATGGGAGATATAGAATCAGATTGAAATTCACCAGTTGGAGTTAGTCACCTTGATTAGAGTTAGTCACCTTGATTATGCATTTTATCTTCTGCATATTAGGGGATATTAAACTGAATAGAAGGGGAAAAGTAACTAAAAACAATGTTAATTTGAGACTATAGATACTTCCCAGAAGATGAGGTCTAAACAGAATGAGGTCCCCAGAGGATGAATTTATTGATGCTAGCCCACTGTGCATGGTATGATATCATCACTAAATTCACCCTCTGGGGACCTCATTTTGCAAATATCAAACACACTATTTCAAGGTTTGGCTAACATAGGCTGAGCCACTAGACCCCCCCCCCCCCTTATTATATGATACTCACTCATACTCTCATGGCAGTTATTTATCATATACAAGTAAACATTGTTTGTGCAGATGATGACAAAAACTTCATTTCCTTCCAGTATTTGATGAAAGTGGATACTTTATTCTGTACTCAACGTTACTCGGTATCAAAGGTAAGTATACATGAGACATTAGTTATATCCCTGGCAACATCATGGGTCGATTCTGAACCGCAAGGTGGAGCCAAGGTGGTCAATAAACCCCATTATTGCAAATATTCCTGAAAGTAAGCAGGATGATGATGATACTTCCAAGACTAGACAAGAAAATCAACATCAGATTGTAAAAATTGTTCAAGAGAAGACAGTTAATAATTCCAAGAGTATGTTGTCATTTGAAAGATTATGAAACAAACAGGATAATAAAAACCGACCAATACAAATTCTAGTAAATTCCATACGAGTAAGAAACAACGTCATCCAGAACGCCATTAGCTACAATCGTACAAACAAAAATACACTCATGAATGAGAATATTTACTTCAGCAGACACTTTTCATGAAGGAATTGTCAAAACAGTATAATCTCCAACAAGAAATGAAAACAAAGATGAAAAAATTTCCAACTACTATGTTCCGAGTGGAAGGGGAGAGTGTTGTCAAAATGTAATAACAATACATTTGATTGTAACAGGGGACCAAGAGTCAAATGACTGGTTTCTGAAATAAAGATGATGAAGTAATCAGTTATCAAATTACCATGTCCCCACAACTCTTAGCCTACAACCTCATCTTTGGTGTGGTTTTCATCAGAACCATTAATTCGGAAGCTTGAATGAAGCATGTCCGTATAAACCAATTACCTTTATAAATAAATGTTTACTTTAGCAATGAAGCGAGTTCTTCCATCGCCGCCCCCTGCATCCACTGTTGATAACGGAATCGGAGACTGCCTATAGTCTATGCATGTATTTGAGAAAAAAGTATCTAATTGTAAGATAATTCATATTCTTATCTTCAGTGATCAACCTACATACCAACAGATGCGTTAAGTTTATAGGGAAGCCTGAGAATCTCCGGTTTGTACAATTAGCTATGTTCCAAGGTGCTGGCAAAAAGGTGGTCACGAGGGTGGACATGGAGATGGCAGCGAGTGAGAATCCATTGCTTCAAACCACTCCTCCAGACCCTACTCTGGTCTGTTCCGCTTATAAAAAGAACAGATTCTACTTATTTACCAGAAGAGAAGCAGAAGACACGAAAGGGTATGCTACAATATAATCACGTGTATAAAGGGTATGCTACAATATAATCACGTGTATAAAGGGTATGCTACAATATAATCACGTGTATAAAGGGTATGCTACAATATAATCACGTGAATGTTTTCTTTAACCCTTTGGTTAGTAGAACGACATATGTCGCTGTATGGTTCGCGAGTGGAGCATCATATATGTGGTTTCAGGAAGTGTCATTTTTATGTAGACATAACTTCCATTAATCATCCGATTTATAAATGAATTGTATAGGAGATATTTTTGATTAATATAATGTCCCAATGTATAAGTGCAATAGATTATGTAAACAGACAATACACATCAATTAAAACGAATTATGGACCCTTTTGATCCGAATTTGTTAATAATTATTTCTATGACATTGACGTCATACTCATGTATGACGTCATTTATATGACATTATAAATAATCTCCAAAGAGTTAAAGATGTCTCATCAGATTTGAGTTCGTTCCCTTGATCATCCAGTTAAAGCAACACGATATGTGACCCGCCATATCAAATCCAGTCGTAAGTCGGGATTTTTTTACCCTGTGCCAATGCATTCTCTTATATATGCGAGTCGACCATAGGTCGCCTCGCATATATAAGAGAATGCATTGGCCTAACAATTTTTTATCATTTTTTTTAAATAAATGTTTCTTACAATTTTTAGGACATAAAATAAAAACACCCATTACCCTGCAGGGAGCCCCACACATATATAGAAGCATATAGAAGAGTGTCGTCTGCTCATGTTTGTCTGGGGCTCTGTATGGGTGAAATTATAAAATTGTTAAAGAATACAAGAAAAAATTATTAAAATTGTAAAAAATTGTTAGGCCAATGCATTCTCTTATATATGCGAGGTGACCTATGGTCGACTCGCATATATAAGAGAATGCATTGGCACAGGTTAAAATAATCCCGACTTACGACTGAATTTGATATGGTGGGTCACATATCACCAAAAGCTGCTTTAGTGATTAACCCTTCCATGACTGGAGCTTGCTGAAATTTTGCGAAAACCCTGTGCTGATGCATTCTCTTATATATGTGAGTTTCCTATTTGGAGCCTCACATATATAAGATATTTCATTGGCCTAACAATATTTATCTTGACCTTGTTAACCAGTGCATTATTTTATATATGCGAGGCTCCCTTGTCACAGGATCTTTAATGCTGCACCACCACAGCTCCCATCATGAAAGAGATAATATTAGCTTATTACAATAAATACTTGATACCCTTCATATTACGTCACTATAAAGTGGTTTCCCACAGTATGAAATCAGCACCCATGTTTGGCATTAAGAATTCCATGCGACTATCTTCTGATTGGCTGACTTATGGTTGGCTGACACTGACATATTACTTTTTGAAAGTAATGGGATTCCCTGCTATTTGTTTCAGATTATCTAAGATGCATAATCCGAATTGACGCTCGCAAATTACTATTTCCTTGGCTTTGGGGGTAAAAAATATTTTATTCGAGTGGAGGAACCCACCCATCAAAGCTCAGAGTTATCAGATATCGATGTTTGAGATCTATTATTTTTCACCGCCGATAATATTAAGTGGCCCAGTAAACAGTCAACGAGAAGATAGTCTCGGACCAAATTGCGGATGAAGATGGATAACTCTAAAATCAAGTAGCTTTTTTGTATCAGATATTTGACAAACCAGCAAAATTTCATTGAACAAAATTTTGGGTAATTTAATACTATAGTTTACTGTGGTTAGCATTATTTTGGGGCAATCACTGATAACTTAAGCGGCATTTCAAAAAATATTGTTGTTGTTGGAATCTGATGATATGGGGCCCATCGAATCGTATTGAGTACCTTTAATCCTGTCTTTACTAAATACTCATAGATGAGTAGTTCCCTTAGGAAATGTCCAGATAATAAGATAAATGCATTTACTATTATCTGGTTTTTTTTGGTCTGCTGTCTGCTTTCATTACTTGAACACCCTTCCAAATTAATAATAGACCATTCCTATGTATACTTTTATAACTGAATGGGAGAATCCATTCAATATTGAAAGGTTTAAATAGTCTGTGTTCACTCTGAATACGTTTATATGTGACCAATTGATTCTGATGCAAAAAACTTGTAGCCTACATCGAAGAAAGTTTCAAGAAACTATCGAGATTTTACTTTAAAATTACATTTGTCACAAAGTTCCTATTTTTATATTGTATTATTTTTGTTCACTACAGAGGTGATACAGATCGAGATGTCTTCAACGAAAAACCGTCTAAAGAAGAAGTAATAGCAGCAACACAGGTATTCATCATTAAATTTATTTTATTATACCCACACTCCATGATCAGGAGTGTATTTGATTACTTGCATCTAAATGTTTGTGAGTCCATCCATCTGAGCAGATATCTTAGCCACTTTTGTCCGATCTCTATTAAATTTGGCACAAATGTTCGCTAGTTAAAAAACAGCTCCATTATAGTCAATAACATCCACTGGAGTTAACTCCATTATAGTCACTAACATCCACTGGAGTTAACTCCATTATAGTCACTAACATCCACTGGAGTTAACTCCTTTATAGTCACTAACATCTACTGGAGTTAACTCCTTTATAGTCACTAACATCTACTGGAGTTAACTCCTTTATAGTCACTAACATCTACTGGAGTTAACTCCTTTATAGTCACTAACATCTACTGGAGTTAACTCCTTTATAGTCACTAACATCTACTGGAGTTAACTCCTTTATAGTCACTAACATCTACTGGAGTTAACTCCTTTATAGTCACTAACATCTACTGGAGTTAACTCCTTTATAGTCACTAACATCTACTGGAGTTAACTCCTTTATAGTCACTAACATCTACTGGAGTTAACTCCTTTATAGTCACTAACATCTACTGGAGTTAACTCCTTTATAGTCACTAACATCTACTGGAGTTAACTCCTTTATAGTCACTAACATCTACTGGAGTTAACTCCTTTATAGTCACTAACATCTACTGGAGTTAACTCCTTTATAGTCACTAACATCTACTGGAGTTAACTCCTTTATAGTCACTAACATCTACTGGAGTTAACTCCTTTATAGTCACTAACATCTACTGGAGTTAACTCCTTTATAGTCACTAACATCTACTGGGGTTAACTCCTTTATAGTCACTAACATCTACTGGGGTTAACTCCTTTATAGTCACTAACATCTACTGGAGTTAACTCCGTTATAGTCACTAACATCTACTGGAGTTAACTCCTTTATAGTCACCAACATCTACTGGAGTTAACTCCTTTATAGTCACTAACATCTACTGGAGTTAACTCCATTATAGTCACTAACATCTACTGGAGTTAACTCCATTATAGTCACTAACATCTACTGGAGTTAACTCCATTATAGTCACTAACATCTACTGGAGTTAACTCCTTTATAGTCACTAACATCTACTGGAGTTAACTCCATTATAGTCACTAACATCTACTGGAGTTAAACTGAGCCCTTCTATAATTCTCAACAATTTTTTTTCACCAAACTCAGAATATAAAGTCTCTATGATCACCAAACTCAGAATTTAAAGTCTCTATGATCACCAAACTCAGAATTTAAAGTCTCTATGATCACCAAACTCAGAATTTAAAGTCTCTATGATCACCAAACTCAGAATATAAAGTATCTATGATCACCAAACTCCGAATATAAAGTCTCTATGATCACCAAACTCCGAATATAAAGTCTCTATGATCACCAAACCAGTCCTTTGATTTTGAGGCGCGCAATTGCCTTGGCGCGCGCGGATTTAAAAACCTGCGAGTTATTAAATGCGCACGCCGAAAATTTCAAATGCGCACCTCAGAATTTGCAACCAGTGAACAAGATTTTAACAAACAACACACCACTGGTCAAACGCCGATAAGACTATCCACCATGTATCTTTCTCAGCAGTGATGACGCTGATTACGAACCTGGTAACTACTAGTAGTAACATACATTGTGATCGCATTATTACTCGATGAATGAAAACAAACAGCCACCTTCTTGACAATGCGTCATTCAATCTGGGCACCTAATGATATTGACCAATGGGACAGTCGGAACACTGAAGAGGAATCAAGCGTCATCATTAAAAATAGGCAGCTAATAATATCGACCAATGAGGACTCGTGTTGCGTCACGTAATCGCCACAGTTAATAATATCGGCCAACGAATGAGCAGTATCACGAAATCGGAAACTTATTTATAATAACACGTGATCAGCAGATTCTCCCAGATTAAAAATAGAATTGGAAAATCCTCAGAATTCTGCATGCAAACAACTCATTCAGGCGACTTTGTTTCAAATTATTATCTGCGCATTTTTAAATCTAGTTTTTGCAAGGGACATGCATTTTTTTTTGTGTGGAAAATTAATAAACGAAGCGGTCCCTAATAATCTCGTACAGGGGGGATTTTTAGCTGAAAATAAATAATCGTACCCGTACGCTTATTTGGATCCGAGACTGGTGACGAAACCACGATACTATCAAAGCGAAAGAGGGTTGACTCGTCGGATTCCGGTGAAACTGATTGCGGTAACGATTAGGATTCCACTTCCGAGTTTGAAACTTTAAGCGAGTCTGATGGGCATGCGCTCTCAGACGCGGAAGTCGACTAATTACCGTGATCAGATTCATCGGGATTGCCGGATTGTTGATGCTATTATCATGTGGACTATTGTACAATATAAACATATGTTTTTTATTTCTGTTTCTGTTGCCACACTTAGAATAATACGTGTGTATCATTATACTTGTGTTTGTCTTTATTCAGTAATCATTTCATCGATGTTAATTTGAATTGTGCTCCCTCAAAAAGGCGCGCGCAAATCCCAAAAGCTCCGAGCGATATACCGCGCACCTACGTTTTCCAAATTCGAAGGACTGCCAAACTCAGAATATAAAGTCTCTATGATCACCAAACTCAGAATTTAAAGTCTCTATGATCACCAAACTCAGAATATAAAGTCTCTATGATCACCAAACTCAGAATTTAAAGTCTCTATGATCACCAAACTCAGAATTTAAAGTCTCTATGATCACCAAACTCAGAATATAAAGTCTCTATGATCACCAAACTCAGAATATAAAGTCTCTATGATCACCAAACTCAGAATATAAAGTCTCTATGATCACCAAACTCAGAATATAAAGTCTCTATGATCACCAAACTCAGAATATAAAGTCTCTATGATCACCAAACTCAGAATATAAAGTCTCTATGATCACCAAACTCAGAATTTAAAGTCTCTATGATCACCAAACTCAGAATTTTAAGTCTCTATGAGACCCAAACTCATGAGACGTCGATTATAGATTTGGAAAATTTCTTAAATTGAGTGACAAATACCAGATTATGTGACCTTAAACATTGAAATTTGAGCTAGACTGTCTTGAAGTCTCATCTCCTTCAAAACGAATAAATGTATGTTGGTGTTTCATATGCTGTTTTGTTAAGAATACTGAGGAGACCATATGGAGCAAGTGTGGTTGATGTAACTTCAGGGACGTGGTCAGGGGTGGGGTGTCAAAAGGTGCTATTTTTATAAAATCTCTAAGAGATGGCGGTTATAGATTCGGACAAATTTCTTGAATCCGATGATAAACACCAGAGTTATTTGACTTTTAACATTGAAATTTTGGGCTAGCTATCTTGGAGCCGCATCTTCTTAAAAACGAATAAATGTATATTGGTGTTTCATGTTTTATGCTGTTTTGTTAAGAATACTCAGGAGACCATATGGGGCAAGTTTGGTCAATGTAACTTCAGGGACGTCGTCAGGGGAGCACACAATTATATTTTGTTTGCATCTTCACATATAACTCAACCATAGGTTATCAGATCTCAATGAAATTTGGTCGGCAATTTCACCATCATTAACTAAGGCTTTCATATGAGCATAAAATGGTGTTGTTCACATTTTCTGATTTAGAGTTATTCTTCTTGTTTATTTGGATATATTCATTTTTTTGGGGGGGGGGGGGGGGGGGGAGGGTTTAGCCTTGCAGCTCAAGTTCCAACTTGGTATCAGGGTGTTATCAAATCAAATTCCGCCATAAATGAGGAAATTACAAATCAGCATGTATACCCCTTGGAGTCTCTTCACTCATCACAAGAATTAATATATGGTTATAGAATCTACATCAGTAAATTTTATTTTTTATGTAGAAGTATTTCACGTGAACCTTGGGTCATGAATATGCATATAGAGAGTCAAAACCGAATCATCCAAGGGCAATAACTCTGACAATATATCTAGGACGAAACCTGCTGTGTGTCAATATATATTCTTCCACAATACCTGTCTATTGGGGACCTAAGAATCGGTACTTTTCCACAGATTTGAAATCTGATATCGAATCAAGAGGCAGATGTCAATATCGAAATTTAATCTTGAATAGATTAGCCGTCAGTGCATAGTGTGGGTTTTCAAAGTCTTTTGAAAGAATATAACATCCCATGTGTGATTAACATCGCATGTGGGATTATATTATTTATGATTAGACACCTGCCCTCTCATCAAAATATGGCCTTTGATATTTGAATTATTTCAATCAGGGTTCAGTTCGATTTTGACTGACAATATCGACATTGAATTGAATCTTAAATATTTGCAGGGCCCTATTGTCTGTTGATTGTTGGTTTCATATAATTTCAGGACGCATCCTATACACGAGTATCTGAGAACGTCATCATCCACACAACATTCGGTGACATTCACTGCAAGCTGTTTCCAAAGGAGTATGTATGCCGAGTCTTCTCCCGTTTAATTTTTCCGTATTAATCATGTTCAAAGATAATATATACATGTATAAAAGAGTAGGATTTGTCCATCCATTTGTCTGTCAGTCCCCATTTTTCTCCCAGACTGCTGGTCCGATTTCAACCAAATTTGGTGTGTGGCGACTAGGGAGGTCATAACGTGGAAATTCATATTGATCAGGAATCACAAATAGGGTATAAAAGTTAGTTTATATCATGTATTTGGACAGTAATGTGACGGTTGGATGCTGGGGATGACACAGAACGTCAGATGAGTTGTTTACGCTGTTTATATTGGCTCAACATATAGACAAAAATGATTACCGTACTGACCCGGTTCAAAGCCCATGCCCGTGTTTAAGCCCACCCATATCTTTTGGCCAAATTCCATGCACAGGGGTATATTCGTGTTTAAGCCCACCCCAAATTTTGGTCAATTTCAGCAGTGGTAAGTAAGTATTTGCTAATGATACTCCCCAAATAAATAATCCCAATATAACGGGAAGTATATTCGCAAACGATCGGTGACGGCGAGAATGCCACGAAAAATGCAAAGTTATACTTTGTAGGTAAGTGATAATATTAAATGAAATAAAATAAAGTGAATCTTAAATTCTCATTTGTTTATTCAATTATACTTCCCGGGGGAAACCAAAGGTTAACAAACAAACAAGCTTTAAAAACCATGTGCGGCTATGCGCGTGCAATACTTTAATCAAAGCGCACCTGTTCAACTACAGTACTGTAAAAACATATCTTTCGTGTTCAGTGACAACGTACCGTAGGTATGTTCCTGCATGTGACCAAACACAAAGAACTGGCTTCTTGGTGATGTAAACACACAGTGGGTAAAATAATGGAACAGAAGGGGGAACTTCCAAACTACGTCAACGTTATTCACTCGAAACCAAAATAAAGGTTATCAACATCAAACTGCATTTTGTTCACGTTTTATAGTATAAACAATTCAGGAGCAATGACACTAAATATTCAAACACGTGCTTTTTTCATTCGGCAAACCTCGTCAGATTCCGTCACACCCAGAGGTCACAGGTCGAGGAGTTCAGAATGGTTCTTTTTTTATACGTTTTAGCAGAAATACAAGCCTTTTGTCAGTACTGTTAAATAATTACACTCACTGGCTTTTGTTAAACATGCAATTAGTCGCTATTGTAACATCCTCTATGTGGACAATGGATCACGAGTAAAGCGCCGGGTTTATTGTTTTCCTAATCTGATTAAGTCTGAACATTGATATAAACTATAGACGTCTTATAGACTATAAGATAAGGGATTTACCCATAACCCACACTGCCGCTTACATAATAGTGTCATTTTAACATGGGAATTTTGGGCAATAAAACTACAAGACTTAAAGTGTTATTATAATATTTTAATATTCACATTTAATTGAAAAATTACTTTCTCAAAGTAACTTATAAATACTTACCTTTACTTAATCTGGAAGCCGGGTAATTTCAAATTGAAACTGATCTAATCTAAAAAATGTTATCATTTGGACTGTTTTAGAATTTGCTGTAGCCTCAGGTGAAGACCAAGTTAATAATCACCACTCTATTTGATAATCACTACTCTATTTGATAATCACCACTATTTGATAATCACCACTCTATTTGATAATCACCACTCTATTTGTCGTTAACAGATGTCCAGATGTTGATAATCACCGCTCTATTTGATAATCACCACTCTATTTCTCATTAACAGATGTCCCAAAACAGTGGAGAATTTCTGTGTACACAGCAGGAATGGTTACTTCAATAGTCACATATTCCATCGAGTCATCAAAAGCTTCATGCTCCAGACGGGAGATCCTCTTGGTAAGTGTCGCTCAGGGATGTAGTTACAAGACCGGAAAATATGGTGCCAGATATTGGTAGAATGACACTACCGCACAGAGCGGGCTAGCATCACTAAATTCACATTCTGTGGACCTCATTCTGCTTAGGCCTCATCTTCCCTGGAATGTATCTTTATTATCAGATAGGGCTGGACGATATTAACGAAAATAAAAACCGCGATTTTTGGAAATTAAAACCGTGGTTAACGATATAATCGCGTTTTTTTTTAAACAGATACAAGAAACTGAAAACAACTTCTCACTGTTCGCTAGAATCACATCATTGTCATTAGTTTTGACAAGTTGGCATCGGGAATAACATACCCGTTATGCAACCACTCAACCAGTGACAACCTCATGCTCGATCGATATTCGGAATGAAAAGTAAATTCACTGGTTAAATTCCGCTATTCGGACAATTTCGTTCCGGTGACTTGACAAATTCTGGTATAATTATACCGGTATTTAATAAAACCATTATCTCGTCTATGCCAAAACTAAAAGTGTTCTTTACTATAGTATCCTTTTCTAACTCGATATGTTCAACTATGTTGAGTAAATATATATGCTATTCCAGATGACACTTGCGTCGCTTGACAACTGGAAATGTGGTTTACCGTCAAGACAAATTTGACAATGATGTTCAGTCTTTTAGCGAAGTCCAAACACACGTAGTACATAACTTTTGGAATTCAGCCAAGCAAGGACATCATGTATTGTTGGGCGGGTTTGAAGCCCTAATTCTATACAATTGGTTTTAACCAATCGCAGTGAGTGGTTTCTTCTAGACGAGAAGAGGGCGGTATCTTCGCCCATTTATTATTTTGATTGACGGTGCATGTGCATCATTGTACTGAAGGAAGAGGCGTGGCATAACTGACATTCATATCGATCTATCACCTGATCAGTCGTCGATTCATTTGGTGAATTCTCTTGTAATAAATATTTCGCCGGAAAGTCGGAGAGCGAAAGAGGGACGTATTCTGGGTTTTCATATTCCCCCAATTTCGTTAGTCGTTCTAAACGTTGTTTACTATGATGATTGAATATTGAAAAAATAGGACACGGGATTTAGTTGGAATTTAAAACTTAAATAACTTGATTTAGGCTTGAGTTAAACTATTTATTTGTATATATGCTTATGATTGGATGGCACCCACTGATTGCCGACGATATTACGATTATTTTAGATTAGACGATATTACTGACGATATTGAAATTTTAACCGGGTATTGTCGATTAATCGGGAAACCGCCCAGCACTATTATCAGATCAACAATTTTTTTAGATTCTTTAGAAAGTTTCTTTTTCCATCAAATATATGTGACCCGCCATATCAAATCCAGTCGGAAGTCGGGATTTTTTTTACCCTGTGCCAATGCATTCTCTTATATATGCGAGACGACCATAGGTCGCCTCGCATATATAAGAGAATGCATTGGCCTAACAATTTTTTACAATTTTAATAATTTGTTCTTGTATTCTTTAACAATTTTATAATTTCACCCATACAGAGCCCCAGACAAACATGAGCAGACGACACTCTTCTATGTGCTTCTATATATGTGTGGGGCTCCCTGCAGGGTAATGGATGTTTTTTTATTTTATGTCCTAAAAATTGTAAGAAACATTTGATAAAAAAATGCTAAAAAATTGTTAGGCCAATGCATTCTATACTTGAGATAGAAGTAAAATTACCGTATGATGCCTCTACAATCTGATTTTGTTGTTACGATCCATACAATACACAGTGTATCAATACATTTCCTTGATAGGATAAATGAGATTAAAACATGCTTTAAAACTCTCAGGAAAGCTCTATGGTCAACTCGCATATATAAGAGAATGCATTGGCACATGGTAAAAAAATCCCGACTTACGACTGAATTTGATATGGCGGGTCACATATGTGTAACTGAATATACTGGGGCATATGCCGTCCCACAATTTAACCATCATATGTAAGTTGTAATGGTGTCCACCTTACTAGGACAATATATCCTATTCGTAATCCTAATAGTGATTTTGTGAAAGGACTCTGATGGTTTCTAATATGTTCTTGTCTAGAATGTAGCATCGGTATGTTTCCCTATTTCCAGGTAATGGCACTGGTGGTGAATCCATCTGGGGCGGAGAATTTGAAGATGAGTTTCATTCCAGTTTACGCCATGATCGTCCATACACGTTAAGTATGGCCAATGCTGGCCCAGATACAAATGGATCACAGTTTTTCATCACACTCGTTCCCTGTGTGAGTATGAATACTTTAAGAACATAGACATGTGAACAGTATGAGGGTCAACATAAAATGATGAGCTTTTAGAAGTTGTATCCATCAATAATTCAATTTCACAAAACAATGTCTCTAAAAACAACATTGTATCTATTTATATCAAAGTCCGATCATATTTTAAATTATTTAAGTTTAATATATATGAGAATCACTTTTATTTGAATTCTTTTCAAAATTCAGTGTCTTCTATATTTTAGCCTTGGTTGGATAACAAACATACTGTGTTTGGTCGAGTGACGAAAGGATTGGAGGTGGTGCAAAAAATTGGAACTGTCAAAGTGAACTCAAAGACGGACAAACCTCACGATGAAATACAAATCACCAATGTGACTGTCAAGTGAGATCATTTTGTTTGAAATGACGTGTGATCACACCTCCGATTTCATTCCGATTCGTGTTGTTTGCAGGGAGACATAGTCTGGACTGAGTCAGCCATTACTGCTAACACATGGATATTATCGTCACTGAATTCCTGTAGAGAATTGAATTGTTGTGACTGATTGTGAATGACTTAAAACATATCGGGAATCCCTCACATGGAGTAATGCCAGGATGAATTGGATTCAGAGAAGATATTTAAGATCTTTCCAGATGACAGGCTACATGGATTCTCTCGATTAGTGCGATTCACGTGTCAACTGTGAATTATGTGTCTTCTGCGAAATTTGTATTTTCATGGCACATACAGTTTTATCAACTGTAATGGATGATGTTTAACGCAGCTTATATGATTGGCTAGTTCAGCAAATTACATTATTACATTGAATTGCATGGAAATATTTCAGAGCATTGGTCGATCTATAGGCGGTCATGTTCTGGCAACAAATTCCAAGCATTTAGGATGTCGTTTTCATGCATTATGTCCAATCAATGTGAAATAAATGGATCAATTTTAACCCTTTCTATACTAAATGGATGCTTCCAATCAGCGATAAATCATAAAAGTTTACATTGGAATAGTCTATTATTCATCTGGAGGGGTTTTCAGAAAAAATAAGCTGACTATACAGACAATACAAGTGCGGGAAATGCTCAGATAATAGGTTCAACAAATGAAAGTTGAACATTTCCTAAGGGAACTACTCATCAATTCTTTAAATGGCATATTATGTCTAAGGACATTGTATATGCCTCTAATGAATCTTGATGAGCCGATAGTCATAATTGCCCATCAGTTAATATTCGTGAGTATTCGCTTTTACCGATTGTTAAAATAAAATCTGTTTGAATTTCGATGCCATGTGATATCATTACCATGCGCGATGCTTACTTTAGCATAATGAACTAGTAGAATCACGATCAAAACTATCTTCGATAAGTAGTCAATCATAACTCAAATTTATAGGCATGAGTATAACATTACTTGGAGGTCACCAATCCCACATCAGCGTCCGTTGTCTTTTTGTCAAAGCAAATTATCACAGGCGTCAGAAGCTGATGCCAACAGATGCAATTTCGCAAGAGAGTGTACGTTTCTTTGTTTTGATGTTGTTGACAAGCCTTGAAATAGTGTGTTTGTCATTTGCAGAATGAGGTCCCCAGAGGGTGAATTTAGTGATGCTACCCCGCATAGCAGGCTAGCATCACCAAATTCACCCTCTGGGGACCTCATTCTGCTTACACCTCAAACCACTGTCATAATATGGTGTTCCATGAAATTATACATGAAGATTCAAACTACCATGATATATAGAGATTATCACTACAGTGAAGTGATCGGAGTCTCCATATCATGCCGAGTCTGATTCGGGATCTCACCTTCTCAACGAGACGTGATGTGGAGACTCAGATCACTTTGTGGAGACTCAGATCACTACATTGTAGTAATAATTAGGGGATAACAGTGTGGTGTTTTGTGATTTTGGAAAGGTACATGGCGAATAAACTGTGGCAAATTTAGTTAATGGGCTACGGCGGAGCCGGAGCCCATTAACGGGTATTTGCCACAGTATATTCGCCATGTACCTTTCCGAAATCACAAAACACCACACTGTTATCCCCATTCTAATGCTCTTCGAACTTAAAAACGTTATTTAGACAAACAAATGCCTCGTAATTATCAACGAAATGTGCGGTCATAGAAAACATTCAGCCAATTCAGAACTTTTTATTTTAAATTTAATGCGCTAGATAAAATATAGTCCCTCAATTACCATCACTCTTATCGTTAAAAATGCTGATAAACATGAAAAATGTCCACCTCAAATAGAAATAAATATGCACAACAATCAGTTCTTGCATGTACTTGATGTCTGTTTCAGATGTTTACCACTTACAAATTGCGGTTTCGATTTTACCGCGAACTTGAAGTTTAATTGAAACAATGGGAAGTTGTTTACTCAATGCGATGTATTTCATGCCGTGTCTGTCGCGGTTCATGTCAAGAAATTTGGTCAAATGATATCGAGACACGGGACATTTGTGGGATATAACGGTGTGGTCTTTTGTAGATGTATACAGGGCGAATGTACTAACTGTCAATTTTTGAAAAAGCGACGTAGCTGGTTTGTTATATAGCAACGAGCTAGTAACGGAAGTCAGTAGACCGGGCGCCAACTCTATAATCTACTCCGTAATGTCGCCGGCATGTACTACGTAAGGGTGACGTCATGGAGTGAAACGGAACATTGAGCGGGGCTGGATTGGGCATGGCTGAGATTAGGAATTCAGCTAACGGCAATATTGGCGCGTAGGAATATTTAACATTGAAGCGGTGAACCGGACTATACATTGCGACAGGTTATTGAATGAATAACCCCCCGTAAATATGTGGTGTTTCCGGGGGTATGTTGGCCTAAGTGCATTAGAATATGTTTATTATATGACCAATTGAACTTAATTATTACAAACAACCTCTGAAAGTTATTTTTTAAAATGGGATCAGGTGAATTCAAATTTAATGAACGTATCGCAACAATTTAATCAACAACAACAATTTTAAGATTAAATTTCTCAATTGAAAATAGTTCAGGAGCCTCGTTCTGATTAAGACACCCATGATCTGGACTCGGATCACGATACTATCATGATCCGATTTATCAGAAAACCATCACCAAACAATATTGGTATTTAGTGAAAATAATGGGTCATATAATAAAATGTATATCGGAATATCTATATTCGAAAACCAAATTTGTATGATTATTTTACGTGATTTATGGCCCTCAGTTTGTCTTTTCTTTTTTTTTTAAATTTAGGACATAGCACAATAACTTGAACAAATGCATAATAATTCCATTCATATTTAACGTATTGATCTCTTACAACAATATCTCAACCGAGTTCGAAAACCAAATTTGTCCGATTATTTTTACATGAGTTATGGCCCTTAGTTTGTTTTCTTCTTTTTTTTAGAAATTTTAAGGACGTAGCACCATAATCGAACAAATGTCAACCGATTCCATTCAAATTTTGTAAATGGGTAATTTACAACAATATTTCGATCAATAGGCAAACAAAAAAATTCTCGACGATCGCCATCTTTGATGTAAACCCTTGTTTTAAGTTAAGGCCATAAGAAAAATAAATTCAGTAGTTTGGAGAACTAACTCTGTAGCTGGGCCAGTGGCTCACTTCAAAGAAAACCACATAAACTCGCTTAAGCCACCCCTAAGGGCAACTTAATCATATGGTAGTGAAATTGGCCTATGAGTGAATTTCACGATAGACCATGAATTTGATCAAACTAGTTGCATGGCTGGATGTCTCATGCTGAAAACCACTAGAAACACCCTTACATAGGTACTTGTAACAAGTATATATATAATATGTATTCTTGTCCTAATGGGATGAAACTGGCTTATATGAGATATTAGTGGTTTTCGACATCAGTTAGGATTTCGGGGGAAATTAACCCGTGGCACAGGCTGCATGATGGCTCACCCAATACTTTTAAGTAGGATTCACCGCACTCGACAACAGCTCCTAGAATTCATTCTAACATATCTTCATAATACATGATGATACATGTACATACAAATACACGCATTACATAACATTAGTTACACAAATCACATAGAAGACACATGAGATCATAGCACAAGTTGTTAAACTTACCAGCCTCCCATCTCCCTGTAGAAAATACCCTGACCCAGTCTGAGTAAACCCACACTATTGCAGTGATTTTGGAGGGTGAACCTAGAAAATATTGTTATAAAACCAGTTCTGGTGTAAATTTGACCGGGAAAGTTTCGACAACAATATATCCAAAATCCAAAAACTCGTTCCCATCTACATGTCAATGTCAACATCCATGACAAATTTCATAATAATCGGATCAAAGGTACGAACTGTAGCCCGTGCTAAAGGAAATTGTTGATGAATCACACACACACGCACACACACACGCACGACGGATACCAAGCCATGGCAATAGCTCAAACTTTACAAAGTAAAGTTGAGCTAAAAAACAAGATAAACAAAGATGGTAGTCAATATGGCCGAATTTATCAAGTGTCTTTACAGTATCATAAGCATGGTTTATTATTGTGGTTTATTATCATGGATAGAGTTGAACAAAATCGGAAATGTAACTAGTATTTATACCGCAAGGGGTATGCATTTCAGTTTCTGCATTACATTCAGTAATTATTATACCCCCCGCAACGAAGTTAGGGGGGGTATACTGGAGTCAGCTTGTCCGTCCGTCCGTCGGCGTCGTCCGTCGGCGTCGTCCGTCGTCCGTCCGTGGACACAAATTTGTCCGGAGTTTTTCTCAGTCGTTTTTTGATCAATTTCCGTGAAACTTGGCACAGACATCAACCACCATGGGAACCTGTGCACCTTAGATTATGACGTCTGTTGGACTTTTTTTAGTGGAGTTATCCCCCCTTTTTCGACTTGTCCGAGCTTTTATTCCTACATTTTTCGGTCAATGTTTTTTAATCTTGGCACTGATATTTAGTACCATGGGAACCTGTGCACCTGCGATTATGACGTCTGTCTGACATTTTTTGGCGGAGTTATTCCCCTTTTACAACTTAGAAATTTTTTCGCAACATACATAATTTTGTCCAAGCTTTTATTCCTACATTTTTCGGTCAATAGGTTTAAGATTAGGGTTATGGTTGTACACCTGCAATGGGAACTGTTATTTTATTATTTTAACTAAATGTTTACTGACATGTGAAACATCTTAGTATTTTAAAAACAGGGGGGTATCCGTAGTCCCATTGGGACAGTCACACCTCTAGTTATTTTTGGCCCGACTGTTGGATGTATTCTAATCAGAAAATTCTAACTTTAATGAGGTAAATCAATGGGTTCGACATGTGTTGCAGTGACTGATCGTAATCGGCCTCTCGTTCATATGTGATAATGATGTATCTTAATTTATTATGATGATGGTTTCAAGGAACAATTATCAGAGGTGCCATGTTGATAACCCTTCCCTAAATTGCATAATTTATTTTAAGGAAAATTAACTCACTTCAACTTCTATAATATAACCATAGATTGGGATTTACATTTAGTTCAATGGGCAGAGATAGGAGAGTTAACACTCCCGCACCCACCGGCAGCCATCTTAGATTTTACTCTTTGCATGACTAAATCCTTTGACACGGGCTACAGGTTGTACATTTGGTCTGATCATCATAAAATTTGTATTGGATGTTAACAATGACATGCAGATGGGAACGAGTCATTTTTGGGTCATTCGGGTAAAAAACATGGCCGCCAGCAGCCATCTTGGATTTTACTCTTTGTATGACTAAATCCTTTAGCACGGGCTACAGGTCGTACCTTTAGTCTGATCATCATGAAATTTGTCATCGCTGTTGAAATTGGAATGTAGATGGGAACGAGTCATTTTGGGGTCATACGGACAAAAAACATGGCGTCAGTGGCCATCTTTGATTTCAAAATTTAATCCATTAGCACGGGCCACAGGTCGTACTGTTTGTCTGATCATCATGAAATTTGTCATGGATGTTAACATTGACATGTAGATGGGAACAGGTAATTTTGGGGTCATTCGGCCCAAAAATATGGCCGCCAGCAGCCATCTTGGATTTTACTCTTTGTATGACTAAATTCTTTAGCACGGGCTACAGGTCGTACTTTTAGTCTGATCATCATAAAATTTGTCAAGAATGTTAGTAATGACATGTAGATGGGAACGAGTCATTTTGGGGTCATTCGGCCAAAAAACATGGCCGCCAGCAGCCATCTTGGATTTTACTCTTTGTATGACTAAATCCTTTAGCACGGGCTACAGGTCGTACCTTTAGTCTGATCATCATAAAATTTGTCATGGCTGTTGAAATTGGAATGTAGATGGGAACGAGTCATTTTGGGGTCATTCGGACAAAAAACATGGCCGCCAGTGGCCATCTTGGATTTCAAAATTTAATCCATTAGCACGGGCCTCAGGTCGTACTGTTCGTCTGATCATCATGAAATTTGTCATGGATGTTAATATTGACATGTAGATTGGAACGAGTAATTTTGGGGTAATTTGGCCAAAAAACATGGCCACCAGCAGCCATCTTGGATTTTACTCTTTGCATGACTAAATCCTTTAACACGGGCTACAGGTCGTACCTTTAGTCTGATCATCATGAAATTTGTCATGGCTGTTGAAATTGGAATGTAGATGGGAACGAGTCATTTTGGGGTCATTCGGACAGAAAACATGGCCACCAGCAGCCATCTTTGATTTCAAAATTTAATCCATTAGCACTGGCCACAGGTCGTACTGTTCGTCTGATCATCATGAAATTTGTCATGGATGTTAATATTGACATGTAGATGGGAACGAGTAATTTTGGGGTCATTCGGCCAAAAAACATGGCTGCCAGCAGCCATCTTGGATTTTACTCTTTGTATGACTAAATTCTTTAGCACAGGCTACAGGTCGTACCTTTAGTCTGATCATCATAAAATTTGTCATGGATGTTAACAATGACATGTAGATGGGAACGAGTCATTTTAGGGTCATTCGGCTAAAAAATATGGCCGCCAGCAGCCATCTTGGATTTTACTCTTTGTATGACTAAATCCTTTAGCACGAGCTACAGGTCGTACCTTTTGTCTGATCATCATAAAATTTGTCGTGAATGTTAATAATGACATGTAGATGGGTACGAGTCATTGTGGGGTCATTCGGCCAAAAAACATGGCAGCCAGCAGCCATCTTGGATTTTACTCTTTGTATGACTAAATGCTTTAGCATGGACTACAGGTCGTACGTTGTGTCTGATCATCATGAAATTTTGGATGGCTGTTGAAATTGGAATGAAGATGGGAACTAGTCATTTTGGGGTCATTCGGACGAAAAACATGGCCGCCAGCGGCCATCTTTGATTTCAAAATTCAATCCTTTAGCACGGGCTACAGGTCGTACTGTTTGTCTGATCATCATGAAATTTGTCAAGGATGTTAATATTAACATGTAGATGGGAACGATTAATTTTGGGGTCATTCGGCCAAAAAACATGACCGCAGCAGCCATCTTGGATTTTACTCTTTGTATGACTAAATCCGTTAGCAAGGGCTACAGGTCGTACCTTTAGTCTGATCATCGTAAAATTTGTCATCGATGTTAACAATGACATGTAGATGGGAACGAGTCATTTTGGGGTCATTCGGAAAAAAAAACATGGCCGCCAGCGGCCATCTTGGATTTCAAAATTCAACCCATTAGCACGGGCTACAGGCCGTACTGTTCGTCTTATTGTCATGAAATTTGTCATGGATGTTAATATTGACATGTAGATGGGAACGAGTAATTTTGGGGTCATTTGGCCAAAAAACAGGGCCGCCGGCAGCCATCTTAGATTTACTCTTTGCATGACTAAATCCTTTGACACAGGCTACAGGTCGTACCTTTGGTCAGATCATCATAAAATTTGTCAAGGATGTTAACAATGACATTTAGATGGGAACGAGTCTTTTTTGGGTCATTCGGGCAAAAAACATGGCCGCCAGCAGCCATCTTGGATTTTACTCTTTGTATGACTAAATCCTTTAGCACGGGCTACAGGTCGTACCTTTAGTCTGATCATCATGAAATTTGTCATGGCTGTTGAAATTGGAATGTAGATGGGAACGAGTCATTTTGGGGTCATTCGGCCGAAAAACATCGCCGCCAGCAGCCATCTTTGATTTAAAAATTTAATCCATTAGCACGGGCTACAGGTCGTACTGTTCGTCTGATCATCATGAAATTTGTCATGGATGTTAATATTGACATGTAGATGGGAACGATTAATTTTGGGGTCATTCGGCTAAAAAACATGGCCGCCAGCAGCCATCTTGGATTTTACTCTTTGTATGACTAAATCATTTAGCACGGGTTACAGGTCGTACTTTTAGTCTGATCATCATGAAATTTGTCATGGATGTTAACAATGACATGTAGATGGTAACTAGTAATTTTGAGGTCATTCGGCCAAAAAACATGGCAGCCAGCAGCCATCTTGGATTTTACTCTTTGTATGACTAAATCCTTTAGCACGGGCTACAGGTCGTACCTTTAGTGTGATCATCATAAAATTTGTCAGGGATGTTAATATTGGCATGTACATGTAGATGGGAACGAGTCATTTTGGGGTCATTCGGCCATAAAACATGGCCACCAGCAGCCATCTTTGATTTCAAAATTCAATCCATTTAGCACGGGCTACAGGTCGTACTGTTCGTCTGATCATCATGAAATATGTCATGGATGTTAATATTGACATGTTGTTGGGAACGATTTATTTTGGGGTAATTCGGCCAAAAAACATGGCTGCCAGCAGCCATCTTGGATTTTACTCTTTGTTTGACTAAATAAATTAGCACGGGCTACAGGTCATAATTTTAGTCTGATCATCATATAATTTGTCATGGATGTTAACAATGACATGTAGATGGGAACGAGTAATTTTGGGGTCATGCGGCCAAAAAAAACATGGCAGCCAGCAGCCATCTTGGATTTTACTCTTTGTATGACTAAATCCTTTAGCACAGGCTACAGGTCGTACCTTTAGTGTGATCATCATAAAATTAGTCAGGGATGTTAATATTGCCATTTAGATGGGAACGAGTCATTTTGGGGTCATTCGGCCATAAAACATGGCCACCAGCAGCCATCTTGGATTTTACTTTTTGTATGACTAAATCCTTTAGCACGGGCTACATGTCGTACCTTTAGTCTGATCATCATCAAATTTTTCATGGCTGTTGAAATTGGAATGTATATGGGAACGAGTCATTTTGGGGTCATTCGGACGAAAAACATGGCCGCCAGTGGCCATCTTTGATTTCAAAATTTAATCCATTAGCACGGGCCACAGGTCGTACTGTCGTCTGATCATCATGAAATTTGTCATGGATGTTAATATTGACATGTAGATGGGAACGAGTAATTTTGGGGGTCATTCGGCCAAAAAACATGGCCGTCAGCAGCCATCTTGGATTTTACTCTTTGTATCACTAAATTCTTTAGCACAGGCTACAGGTCGTACCTTTAGTCTGATCATCATGAATTTGTCATGGCTGTTGAAATTGGAATGTAGATGGGAAAGAGTCATTTTGGGGTCATTCAGACAAAAAACATGGCCGCCAGCAGCCATCTTGGATTTTACTATTTGTATGACTAAACCCTTTAAGCTACAGGTTGTACCTTTAGTTTGATAATCATAAAATTTGTCATGGATGTTAATAATGACATGTAGATGGGAACGAGTCATTTTGGGGTCATTCGGCCAAAAAAACATGGCCACCAGCAGCCATCTTGGATTTTACTCTTTGCATGACTAAATCCTTTGGCACAGGTTAGACATTTCAATTACATGTAGCACCTTTCCTATTCCTCCATTTACTGTCAACCATTAAATTATTCCCCTACCTAAGTTGAGCTACAGTGTCATTGACACTTTCATTACCTTTTTAATGTGTACCCATACCATAGAATTCACACATGCTTCGATAAATCAACCATTTGTCATCTGATAGAAACCAAATTTGGTATGTGAGTTTCTCAAAAAACTCAAAATACAGATCGACTTTGAATATGGGTTAGATCTGATTTGTTATACCAGAGTTATGGCCCTATTTCAACTAAGAATTGAACAGATTTGAGGTTTTGATAACACAAGTAGCTTACAATTAATTACCAGTAATACAAGCTTAACTGCAATAGAGAGACCAGTGAAAATGTTGTCTTATTGAATTAGACTTATTTTTAGCCACCATATATACCACATAGCAGTGAAGCTGTAACCCATTCATGATTCAATGGACTCTCCCATTCAGTTCTAAAAGTTTTAATTGGAATAGTCTATTGTTCATTTGTAGGGATGTTCTCATTATAATTTTCAATAATCATTCTTCTGTTATATCTCCAGGTTTCTCCTCATTCACTTGCATGGATTTCTGTAGTTAAAAATTAACACTTCTCAACATTCCTGATACTTTCATCTGATACCATATGTCTCATTTTATATTGGTTTATTTTGACAAAACAGAAACGCATAACTAAAGATCCAAATATAAAGAGCGTTTATATTCAACTCGCTTGGAATCCAATAGTTGTTAGTGCTTGATATATCATGCATAAGTACATGTATGCACATCTTATTCGCACAAAATTAACTTAATTTTTACTGTTATGGACCAATACTATTTGGGAAATGTATAACTTATCTATATAAATGCGTGTGCCTTTAATTTAGACATATATGGGAAACTCGGTACCTAATATACCGGAGGAGGTGGGGCTTTCTTGCTTATTTTATTTCAGCTTTCTGACTGATTATGAAACTGCCTATACATCAGGGTGCTCTGCCTATCATTAGCTTAAGTCAGCTTCCGGTGGACAAGACACGGTACCTCTTATCGTGGACTCAAGTGTCATTGGGCATCTCCCCTTTACTCACATAATGTGGGTTGTACAAAACTTGTCTGAATGTGTTTAATCATCTGACATGTCCGCGATTAATCTGTCTTCAAAATAATATATCATTTACCGTGGTAGAATAAGGTATTGTGATGAAACGATCGTTTACTTTAATGTATACCGTATGTTTACATGCATTTTCTGATAGCGCGACAAATCAAAATTCTCTGGAAAACAAGGCTTTGTTCACTTATAAATCTCGTTGCTTTGACATGTAACGGGCCTCTGATATACACATGTTTGATATCATCATGCTTGGGAAAGGTTGCCCTCTATGTTGATATACGCAGAGCTTCCATTTGACCTAATCCGAAGACATAGTTTTACAAGCAAGATAACTCCTGCCCACGATTATGGGTGTAAAGTCCATTATAGAAGCTTAACGGGATGGGACTCAGCACCAACACAACCGATATCCCAAGCTGTTGTGGACTGAGAAGACTTGGTCTAAGTAAATGGTGCTTTTTAGCTCACCTGAGACGAAGTCTCCGGTGTAGCTATAGTCATCACTCCTCGTCCATCCATCTGTCCATCATCCGTCCGTCCATCCATCCGTCAACAATTCTTTAAACATCTTCTCTGAAACCATATGACCGAATGGGTTCATATTTGGTGTGGATGTTCCCTAGGCGACTCTCATTCAGATTTGTTCAAATGAGGTCACTGGGTCAAATAGTTGCGAAGCCAGGGCCATAACTCTATCCCTCTATAGTAATTCTTAAAACGTCTTCTCAAGAACTATTGAGCCTATTTAGATTATATTTGATATGGAGGGTCATTGGGTGACTCGGGTTCAGATTTGTTCAAATGGGGTCACTGGGTCATATATAGGCAGAGCCAGGGGCATAACTCTTAATTTTTTGTTTAAACTTATTAGAACAAAACAACTAACACCATTATAACAGCCATCAGGTTGACCACACCAAATTTGATTTAAATCAGTCTAAAATCCAGAACATGCAAACAGCAGACACTTTGATGATATCAAACTTTGATCTAAATGAGATATGAGCAGGGTTCCTGAGAAGACAGAATGTTTACTTAACAGCATATAGAAGTCACACTGTGTTGGCTAAGGTGATTAATGAGATGGCAGCATTAAAAAAATCTGCTGGGAATGAAAGCTTTGTTGATTGATGTCTTAGATATATCTGCCTGGTAGAGAGTTGTATATAAATGACCTGTTGCTTATGATAACAAACTAATTCCAAAGCCAAGTGTGGATCTGACAGTTAGGTCATTATTTATATACCCTTTCATGAGGGGAGCTCCCCTGGTACAGCATTAAAGATCATGTAACAGTGCATTCTCTTATATATGCGAGCCTCCCATAGGGAGCCAGGGACATAACTTATCCATTCATTGTAATTCTTAAAACGTCTTCGTATCAAGAACCATGGGGTCTATTCAGCTTATTTTTGGTATGGATGACTGGGATTCAGATTTGATTCAGAATTGGATCACTGGGTCAAATAGGGGCAGAGCCATGGACATAATTCTTTCCCTTAATAGTCATTATTAAAACATCGTCTCAAGAACCATTTGGCATATTCAGCATATATTTCGTATGGATAGTCCTTGGGTCACTGGTATTCATATTTGTTCAAATGGTGTCACCAGGTCAAACAGGGGTGCGACCCTATTTTAATTATTAAAATGGCTCCTCCTCGAGACCCACCAGGCATATTTAGCTTATATGTAGTATGGAGGGTATTTGTGTTACTTGGGACTGGGTTACTGATTTGATAAAATGGGTTCAACCAGTCAAGAAATGACATTTGGTGTATATGGCCTATGGAGAGTTGGGATCAAAATTTGTTTGATTGCGGTCCACCGTCCACCATTAAAGGGGGGGGCATGTCAGGTTGGAACTTTGCAACAGTTAGGATAGCTTGAGGTATCAGTTGTAAAATTCCAACATGTGCAAAGGAATTTTACGAACTTGGGAGTGTGTTTGCTTCATTTGGAGTGTGTTCACTTCAGTTAGGAGGGAGCAGACTATGTAGGGTGTGTGTGATCAGGGCCATGTAGTTGAAAATTTCAAAGTGGACACCCTACTGCTTAATGGAGACCCACTAGCTACGTCCCTCTTTATGGCTACTTGTTTTAAAGTGATTTTGACAAGTACTATTTCATGTGGTCTTCCTAGTCCCAGTCTTCTCAGTATTTACAGTCTGGTGAGCGTCTCCACGGTCATTGACAGTCTTGTTTATTATGGGACGTATCGTACTACGCTACCATAATTATACACCCGCGCTCGAAGAGAATGGAGGTATATACTGGATTGACCTCGTCCGTCCGCCCGTCCGTCGACGCGTCCAGCCGTCCGTCCGTCATTCCGTCCGGACACCGCGGCATCCTTCCGGGCAGATATATCAAACACCAGTTTTCGGATCCTGAATGAAATTTGGTATGGATGTTCACTACTATGAGGGCATTAAATGGAGTGTTCAATCATGTTTTCTGAATTTTCAGTTTTAGTTCTTCATTTTTGTTTATCTGGAAATGTTGGGGTTTTTTTTCCGTCCGAGTAGATATCTCTACCACCCTTTGACGAATATCAATGAAACAAATTTGGTATGGATGTTCATTACTATGAGTGCCTTCAACGGAGTGTTCAATCGTTTTTTTTTCAAGATTTTTCGTTCTAGAGTTATTCATCTTTGTTTATCTGGAAATGTTGTTTTTTTGGTCCGTCCGAGCAGATTTCTCCACAACCAGTTGACGAATCTCAATACAATTTGGTATGGATGTTCACTACTATGAGTGCAATCAAGTGAGTGTTCAATCGTTTTATTGAGTGTTCAATGTTTTTTTCCGGCTTTCCGTTCTAGTTTAATATGGATTTAGTTCAAGAGTCTTTGTTGTCTGGAAGTCATTCTTAGAAACGGGAGTTTTTCGACAACATGCCAGTTGAGAATTATCTGCGATAGTATGGAATGATCTATCAATGCGATATGAATATAGTACTGAATACCGATTTTAAACTTGAAAGGACTGAACCGATCGACTTTGACCAGCTACAACGCTTTACATCGGTCGCAGATATAGACGACCAAGAACAGAATTCTGAACTTCCGGTTATGAGACATCTAATTTTAAAGAACATTTACACAAGCAAATTGATATGAAATGAACGATATTGCCACTATTATCATATTCGGGATTCTATTTTCCATCGATTTCTGTATTACAAAGTCTACTTCTTCAAACGGTAACGGCGAAATAATTGCTAGATTTAAACTAACATCCTAACTTCGTTGCAATCATCCACAGAAATTGGAATCACTGACCTTTATGCAATTTTTTGATATTTTTTTGGAGTTATAGGCATTAGGGTTCAGAAGAATGGCAGGTAATTTTCTGGAGATTCCTCCACCACCATTCACTTCGACCCGTGAATTGTAACAACAAAAGCATAAATCTCAGGGTTTTCGGCATATATAGTTAGAAAAAGCATTGATCTACAATCTTACCGCGAGCATAGCATCTATTCGTTGATTTATTCCAGGTTTTATCGCACGTTAACAAATTGTTTTCACCTGTTAGCTAGGTGGTGCCGCCGAA